>OX453090.1:176717-1381445 GCA_949708635.1 Hirtodrosophila cameraria | reverse complement strand
AAAACATTTCATTATGCCGTCTATATAGTCAAGAAATCGGAGCTACACCCCTACAACAAAGTCAACGTATTGCAATTTTTGATGAGCGCAAAAGAGATGGGAAGATGGCTGTCTTTTGTTTGTGTTTGTGTTCTCAGTATTGAGAGTGAGAGTGAGAGCGACCTCGCTCTCTCTCTTTCTACCCCGTGCATAGCAAAAGAGAGAAGAAGCTTTGTATATTTGCATTTCACTTTACTCATTTCCAATGCATCCTACCGAAAAATGGCGGAAAACTATGAAAAATATTGAAATGATATTAGCTCTGTTTCGTTTTATACCAAGATCAGTGAAATTGAGCGTCGCATGAAGGAGCGTGAGGAATACATGCAAGATATCAAGGAGAACGTTAATAATATGAAGGATAAGGAATTTACAACAAGAAAAACAATCGGAAAGAGTACGAAAGCGTGCCGAGTCGAGCAGCAAATATATGTATATGGTATCCAGAAACAGGCCAACCCAAACATTGTAGACAAGATATATATTCTTTTATTTATTGTACATTCATTTGGGCATTCTTATTCATTTTACAAGATCTTATTGATTTCAAATTGTTATAAGACTCACAGAACGTCTTAAAATTATATATAGATACATAATTAGATAAATCAAAATGAGTAAAGTCAAATATAAAAGTATGTAAATGGAGAAGTAAAAATAAAAAGTATGTTCAAAACGAACTTAAACTTAGAATAGCTGAAACAAGCATGTTTCTCACGAAATTCATTTCCTAGAGATATCTTGAAAAACAAAAGCATTATTAAGTTATTTAAGAAAATAGAATGGTTTACTCAGGGTTGTTAAGATTTCAACATGTTTAACACTTAATCTGTTAACAATGAGTAATCAATCCAAATGGAAGGCACGTCGAGCACCACATCATAACGTTCCCATTGATTAAATGTGATTTTTAAATTCGGATGCTTGAGCCTTATGGCGGTCTGTAATGATAAGCAGATCAATTAATATGCTGTTCGATTAAAATTCAATTCAATTAGAATACCTCTCGTTGGTAAAGTTCCAACCCGGTCATGAAGAAGTGAAGAGTGAGAGGGGGACGTTTATGGACGGTGCGATGCTTTAGCACTCTTTTCAGATAAGTTGAACTCTCTCGCAAGAATTGTACATCCAACTCGACATAGGATAAGTAAAACTCTTTCAAGTTATTACATGCAGCTACTATGTCCCAGATTTTTTTGGTTTTGAGCCATTTCGTTGAAGGCCGCGTCGATCTATTCGAATTGTGCTGCTTCCCATACGCAAAAACATCATACAGACAAATATAATGTAGATCCGTGAAAAGCTCAATCGGTAATTTTTCGAAATCCGGTTCATTCCAGTAATTTAAAATCAGTGAACGAGCCTTGACCGTGTGAAAGTTAGCTGCCGTTTTAACCACATTCACAAAATGTTGATTATAAAACTTAGGGATCTCATAATACAATAATGAGAGTCTGTCCAGTTGAGTACGGGTCGGGTCAAACGTTATGGTATCTATCGACTCGCAATTTATCAAAATTAAATACTCCAGATGGCTAAAAAGCCACACATCCTCTCCAATGTGTTTCGTATACATAGTCAGATGGCTAACCTGTGGAAATAGTAGATTCAGCTGCATCAGTATCATCTGGTTGAAAGCCATCCCATCGGGCTCCAAGAATTTGCAGTCTAGGGTACGCAAGTTGGGGAAAGTGTTGCATTTCCATGACTGTAAAACAGTGTTGCGAGGCGAGTCGCCAAAGTCCAAAGATAACTCTCGCAGTGATGTGCCGACGAAGTTAAAGAAATCCTGCATTTGATTTGGATTCTCCTCAAAGTATATTAGAATATCATTGTTTATCCAAAGCTTCTGAATGCGTGCCCAATATTTTTGGACACTGGTGTGTATTCCCACGGAAACCTGCGACAGTGTCAGCTGTTCCTTCAGATCTAAATAGTTTAGGATTGTATTCCAGCAAACGTCATTAAGTTTGTCCAACATTGTTTTAGCTAATAACAAATTGAAAGACAACATTACAAAAATGCACAACACATATAAAAAAAAGTTTTGCGAAATTTACATTTAGCAACACGCTTCCTTCTTCTAATAAGTGACAAGTGACACTGAGAGTAGAGATGAGCGATATTTACATATCGGTTGCTTGTCCCAGTATTCAAATGTCACGAGATATAGTTCAGTAGTTCGATTCCCGATTAAGGAATTAGTCGTTCTTTTAGTTCTTTTCCGAACTAATTGTATCTTTTCTATTAAGGTATTTTGTTCGGTCATTCGTATGCAGTATAATCCATTCATATTGAGTGTATTTAACGTATCTATTTATAATTTATTTTGGTTTTTTCAAAATTATTTGTGATACAATTTTATTTCATACAGAATATGAATACATTAATTTGGATCATAAATTGATGAAAATACAGACAAAATGATGTCATATTTAATAATGTTGACAATTTCATATTCCACCGAATTCCAACATGAACAACGCACAGAGTGGAATGGCAGTCAAAATCAAGAGAAAATGAACTTAAAGAACTAAAGGAACTGAACGGATCGACCCATGTCTAATTGAAAAGCAATTTTAAAGTGTGACCAAATTTTTGACTAGGACGCTTTGCTTTTCAATGTTATCGATCGATAGGTTTTGTCCGCTGATTCCTAACAAAGCATTCTCAATTGTACATCACTAATCTGTTATGTTAATGTTGTTTCTTTAGAAATATTAGCTTTAGAAATGCATTTTTTGTCATTCCTGTACATATAACTGCGTCAACAGATGCAATCTACGTAAGTTAATTGATTTTCATTTCTTGTCTAAGGCCCTGTGAACCACGTGGCCAGTCACATTGTATACCCTGTCAGTTGCTGCGACGCCAAGATGCTTACGAGGAGACTGGAGTATATGCTGTTTTTGGAGCGGATAATGAATGAAGAGTGGTATTGTTGGAGGACAAAATGGATAACCTGTTCAAATACAGCTAAGATTTGATAAATATAAATAGACTTTAAACTGAAAATTGGGGTTTTGGATGAGAGTAGTAGCTCGGTAGTTCCATAGGTCCCAATACATTTGAATTCCCTTGTTCTTGAGCTATCTTTATGAAACTTTGCACAGATGCTTCTTCTTATTGCAGGTAGTACCTATAGTTGAATTGGCCAGATCGGACCACTGTAACATAAAGCTGTCATGGAAACTATAGGTTGAAAATAAGTTTCTGTATGAAAAACTTTTGTTTTTCAAAATAACTCAACCAAACTCACTACATCGGAGTTAAAGCACGTTCTATACATGTTGACATGAATTATATCAAAATCGGCCTTCTATATCCTCTAGCTGCCATGGGAACAATCTTGCAAATTAAGTCTTTTTATTTTATCTTATTTTTCCAAATTTGTTACAATTTATTCGTGTTTTATAACAGTCTTTTGAGTTTTTCTTTGGTTTTTTCTTTTGTTCTTTTTAATTTATCTAATTTTATTATTTTATTTACACTAATTTTCAAGTACATTGCACTGTTCGGATGCAAATAATTGTGCTTCGGACGTGTCTGATCGTCGAACGCTTTAGGAACACTTGACGTGCTCGGTTTAAGGATAAGCTTTAGCTTCGGTTCATGAACCGGTTTTCGGCACACTCGCTCCGGAGGTTTCGGGTCGCACCTTGGTTCACTGAAATTATATATAAAATTATATTTGTGTTAATTTCATTTATATTTCAATCTAATTTTTTATTCGTTTTATATTTTACCCAAGACAACGTTTTTAAAACTTTGAAGAATTAAAGAATCTATACTGTCAATTAATGATTTAAAGTTTAAGTTTTGTTTTTTAAGTATATTAAATAAATAAATAAATGAATACCCGAAAGTGCATGGTGGGTCGGAGAGCCGTTACACATTTCGTGATAAAATAATAATACTCTCTTCGAGAGCATAACTAAGCATAATTGTAAGGTATGCTACAGGTGTATATTGTAGTAGGTATAATATGATAAAAGACGGGAAGCAAACAATTGCTTCAAAGCGAACAAAAACAACGTTGTTGCAACAGATCAGTTGGTGCATATATCACACGGATGTGGCACAACTCGACTCGAAGGGCTACTATCAGTTATATATCAGACATATGTATCTGGTACGTGACATCGTCTTCCATGGCTTGTTCGTCGCATTTCTCATACGCCGCGTTGTCCAGTGGGCACGTTTTGTTGTTGTTGCTGTTATCGTCTCTGCTGCCGTTTGGCGCACATAAAGTGTCGCGATATTCATAAAGATAAGCTTGCCTAGTCGCCGTTTAAGCGCAAATCGTGCGTGCGTGCGTCTGCCACAGTGCCACAACCCAAAACACCCCCGCATGCCCCGCACAACCATCGTCAAGCGTATGCTCGTGTGATGCTTATCTTCTGCTCGTCAGCTTTGCATCCTTTTGTGATCGGTGTGGTGAGGGGGGAGTAGCTTGGAGCAAGAAGCAATTAAAATGGCCATTAGGCTCTATTAAAATGCCATTGGCTGTTGGCCTCGTCCTAAACGCTTTCTTGTCCACTTTGTATCTGTTTATCTTGCAGTGGCTATTGAGGTCATCTACAAGTCAGTTTCATTCAAAAGAATCTTTCAGAAACATTTGCTTTTATTTAGAAATCCATTTCATCTAGTCCACAAAAGAGCACAAAGAGACTGATGACAGAAATATAATATTTATAGGTTAAAGACACCAAACTTATCATTTAGGTACCAGTATCAAATTTATTTCAAATTTCAGATACTCCATTAATTTTGACATGAAAATCTGGGCAGACTAAAACACCGGTTGTAAGTACGTAAATAATATTAAATGTACATTGATTTCTTAGCGTTGTCTTAAAGAAATTTGATATATGATGGTTCTCTTTTTAATTCACAGAAAACAAAGCAAATCTAAGATTCTAAAAGCAGCAGGATGGGAGCTGAAACAAAAACATCAGTTAGTTTTTACGATTCAATCACATGGAATGGAATGACATCGTTTAAATGATGATGGACTTACTCGTCAGTTAAGTTTTCATCTTTTATCTTTGTCCTTTGCAGCATCGTTCACTTTCAGCTGTAATCTGCGTCCAGTTCTTATGAGATTAAACAACTGACTAGCATTTGAAAACATTTTGATGAAATGCAGCTGACCATTGTCCAAACTCATCGAGTAGTTATCCTGAGTGTCTCCGCCGGATACGCGGCCAACAGCAGCAGGCAATCGAACTTGGATAGCTTTCTAAGCGAATGCGAGGGCAGCTGATGATGCTTCAATCGAATCCTGATTTTATTTATATAATTTTACAAAAAGCCTATTAAAAAGAGCACTAATTATCAGCCCAAACTAACCTAATATGGGGGATGCTAAATCTCTAGAGATTTCCGTAGCCTCCCTGATGGTGATAATACTTATGTATGTCTGGAGAATGTGGAGAATACAAAATGCAATTTCTTTTTGTATTATGTTCCACTTCAGTTTGATAACTAACTGCTCATCAATTTCGAAACGATATCATTTTGGTGTTTTGCATTCAGTTTAATGTTTTTCGCTTTAAAGATTAGTTTGAATTTCCTCAACATTTCGACTTGAATTTGAGTTACTTCTTGCCGCTAACTTGATATAGATGTAGATCGTCTTGCAGTTGGCAATGTCATCGTTGGTGTAGACTTTGATGAAGACAGCAGGATATGAGGCCCTTAGACCCAATCCCAGATAGATATTCATATTTTTGATATACACGATCACCTGTTTAGGATCTGTGGACCAAAAAGATAACTGGTTGAAGCCGTCCACCAAATTCGCGGCAGCTGCCTGTTGCGTTTTCAAAAGATGGCCCAACAAAAAGTTGAAGACACCAGTCATAATCTCTACATTGCCAAACAGATCCCGAAACGCATTCAGCAGTTGCTGCGCCTTGCTCTGTGACTGCAAGCGCAAATCAGCTGTGGCATGCAACTCCAGCGGCTTCTTTTCCATAAAGACGAACGCCTCATTCAACAGCAGTTTGTTGCAGTCTGCAGCGAAGATACTGAGACCAGGATTAAGCTCCTTGAATAGTTTCTCATACTTGTATGCCGCAACCTGAGTGCCCTTGGAGCCAGATTCAATACTAGTTGAATGCTGCAGCTTGGCGAGTGGCTTGGAAGAGTTGACCGTTGCATCTTTTAATGCAGCTTTAACTTTCTTCTGCTCCTTCTTCTCAAGCACTTTCTTAAGCTCTGAGGCGAGTAGCTGCCGCATGTCCTTGTCCCTGCACTTGTACAGTGGAACCTCCTCCTGTGGCACGTAACCTTCCTTCACGCGGCGCTCTCTGCGCCACGTACCATCAAGCCGCTGTGTGGCCGGAATCAGTTTGAATGTGCTCATTTTATTTGACAAGTCCTCGTTTAGTTTTGAATTTGAATATTTCAAAGTTTCGACAGCTCACTCGTTGCCAAGTAAGTTTGATTCTTTAAATCAGTTTCTTAGCCTGATTCCACCGGGCTTTAAGCACCTTCAAAGTACTTTTAAAAAACAAAGTCACATTTTTCCAGTACAAAAAAGAAAGTTCTTTAAAAATAAATGTGTCCATTCGCCCCGTGTGTTTTCCTTTATTAAAAGCAAACTGGTTTTTGGCTGATATATCGTTCAAATTAAATTCGATATTCACAACAAACAGTTGATTTCAAGCAAAAGGTGATTTCATCAAAATCGGACGGCTATATCTTATAGCTGCCATAGGAACGTTCGGTTGCAAAATACATATTTGCAAGGAAATCTTTTTTGATTATGCAAATACTTCAAGCAAACTCAATAGTACCTAATATTATTATGTTCTAGACACTTGGACCGTGTTTGATAAAAATCTGGGCTTTAGTTATAGTATAAGCTGTCATAGGAACAGCCGGCCGAAAATTGAGTTTCCTTTTCTACTAGGTTATATACATATATGTATGTGTTTTCATTTCGATATGATTTTGATTAAATACGAAAATATTTCGATATTTCGAAAATGGAAGCAGTCTATAATAATACAAAATACTCGTATGATATAAAACTGATCATAGTAAAGGAAATGAACTAATAAAGTGTTTAAGAAGTTTTTTTTGTAGGTAAGGCAGCTCTTGTGGCTTGTGGCTGCAGTGTGGAATGTGGATTGCAGAGATTCTGGCCAGGCCAATTGAGTTAAGTGCCACGCCCACCATTATGCCTACAATTATTCAATTAAAAAGTGCATGCCGCGCAATTAATATAATTTTCAAGCAACGAAAGCGAAGCTAAAAGTTTTTCGCTCTGCTAGCTTGATGTGTGAAGTGTGTGTGTGTGTGTGTGTGGGTGTGCTAGTGAGGGGAAAAGAGGGGGAACAGATTTCTAGGTGGACTTACATAGTTGGATGCACGATGTGGGCGACAAAGGGCGGCATAGGCGTGGCAATAGGCGGTCTGACAACGATGTTGGCAGCAGCATGGAAAACTTGCAAAAGTTTTTAAGTGACTTCTAATAGCGAATTATGATGCCGTTGCAGGCGGCAGTTGTACTATGGAGTGGGGATGGTATGTGGTAGGGCGGATGGTTGCATCCGCTAAAAGGAAGGCGGCCAATTTTCAATGCAATGCTTGCGGTTCCTCTCCAGAAGAGGCGGACTGCTGTGGAGGCGTGGCTGCTGGCATGGCAAAAAGTTCACGCTTAAAACTTCAACGATAACTTCATTGCAGTGCACACCAAGTGGCACACACACACCTACGCACACTCACAAACACACAGGCACACACTAGAGATGAACTATATATTGTTACTTTGTATATTGTTACTGTGAAGTAACTCTGATAATAATGATCATTCCCATTTTCACGCGACTTGGACTTCTGACGACTGGACTTTTGTCGTTATCTTTTGCCTTTTCCATGTCCTTGTCCTTATTACATGAACGCTCCTTCTGCCGTGTGCTTCGTTCCCTATCGTGTTCCTCATGATCGCGCTACTTGCGCTTCTCTTCCTTCAGTATTTGCAAATGGACCTCAAAGTACTCCTCCAGCTACCCGATTACCGACTTTCACAGCATCTGGCAGGCAGCGCTGCAGCGCATAAAGTTTTCACCGGCACCTATTCAAATTTGAAAGTTTTTTGTTTATTTATTATAACGAATTATCGATTAGCTTCGCTTACTTACCGGCGATGTTTACCAGCACTGCTCAATTAACAATTGCACACTTGTCAACACTACTCTGTTAACTTCGATGCACTATCGATAACAAAACCGATAAATAGTCGCTTTTTGTTGCATGGGAACAACTTTAAACGAAGTTTTCTTAATTAAAATTATGCAAGATTTCAGCCTACGCCGCAAAATTACGAATTTTTAGCTGAAAACCAGATTTTTTGGTTCGATTTTCAGAGAAGTAGCTTAATTATACATAAGCCAAATATTTTTCAAAATATCGATATAACGAAAAAACTAACACATCCCTACTAATCCACACATCTCTAAAATTAAACCTTTCATTGCGTGTCCTTACAGAAAACCAATTGTAAAATTTCAGTGTGCGCACAAAAGCATCTTGAAATCATATATTACTTCAGATTCCTATAGGCCACAGGTAAAGTTGACAAAAAACAAACACTAAATCAATATAGTACTGACGATTTCCAACCACATACACAGCTAACAGTGCCATGGACCAAGTTTGCCTCGTTTGCATGTCCCCATCCGTGCCCTTGGTGAATATATTTGGTGTGGAGGGCAGCGACAAGCCCAGTTTGGCGGACATGTTACACAGTATCATCAATGTCCAAGTAACTGTCGAGGACACACTCCCCAAGCAGATGTGCAAGCCATGTATTGTGAAACTGCAATCGTTTTGTGATATTCAGAAAGAGTGGAAACTAGACGGTGACTTTCTCGACACGCTGGAGGCCAAACTTAGGGAAACAGTGGATCAACACACCAGTCAAGAGAATGTGCCAGAGGAGCAGCTAGTTCTTAAGCGAAACCCGCTTAGAAGTTGCCGCAGCAGATTTGCCATTATACCAAATACCCATGTTGCTGCCCAAGTTCGAGAGGAGAGCAAAACAACAAGCTCACACAAATGTAAAACTTGTGGCAAGGTTTTAACTAGAAAATATGGGTTGACTGTACACAACCGTATTCATACTGGCGATCGTCCCTACAAATGTTCACTATGTCCGAAAGCCTTTACCACTGCACCATATCTCGGAAGACACACTCGCATACATGTTGGCGAGGGTCCATCGAAATATTTTCAGTTTTCGCTTAGAAGTTGCCGCAGCAGATTTGCCATTAAACGAAATACCCATGTTGCTGCCCAAGTTCGAGAGGAGAGCAAAACAACAAGCTCACACAAATGTAAAACTTGTGGCAAGGTTTTAACTAGAAAATATGGGTTGACTCTACACAACCGTATTCATACTGGCGAACGTCCCTACAAATGTTCACTATGTCCGAAAGCCTTTATCGATGCACGAAGTCTGGTACCACACACTCGCATGCATACTGGCGAACGTCCATCAAAATGTGCTCAATGCCCGAAAGCCTTTATCAGTTCATCAAGTCTAAACAGGCATACCCAGAATGTACACTCATCCCACTAGCTAACATCCATTCATAAAGACAAGTTCAAAAACAACCTCAAATGTTTTCTAGAAAATAAGAAGTTATCGGAGCACTTTAGTTAAGGGTTAATTCATAAGTTTTCATTATTAAATATATGATCATAATTGGTCGTATAATAATGTCGTTCACATAGTTTCATTAGGACTAAAAATGGTGGTTTCAGTGGCCAATCGGCTGTTCGACTCATCAACTACACAAATATGTTCAGGTGAGTGCGTATTTCTAACTCGAATTTTGGTAATTTGTTTTATTTTGAAATATGTAAAATATGCTACTAACATTCATTTAATGTTTCTCTAATAGCTAAAATGTCATTTCTTCAAAACGATGCTTGCCTTCATTCTTTGGACTCTGATGTTTTCAATCTTCGGACATTATTGGAACAACTGCAAATAAATGTTGCCTGTTTCAAATCAATGACAGAGGATGACTTAAGGAAATTTTTCCAAAATGAGCTTGGCTCACGAATCATATTTCGTGGTCTGGTCAACGATTGGCGAGCTCAGCATGTGAGAATAATATTTATTTCAATAGCTAATTATAATTTTGAAATTTGATTCTAATATTTAGTTTTAACCATCTATTTTGTAGGAATATTAATTCCAAAAATTACCATAACCTTGCGGATAACTATACAATTATTATGCATCATTATTATTATCAACTGCAACTTCCTATATTAACACTACAGAATCGAAACTAGTACCTAAACAGATCGAGAACAACACTGGCTGTATTCTAACAAAACCGATAACCGTACAAACGATCACGATCACAATCCACGCTAGTGACTATCATTTTATACAGCAAGGTGTTTTTATTTGATTATATTATTTCAACCATAGACATAACCTTAGTTGTTCAGAATAATGTTGACGAACAGCCAAAATATCTATTACTTTTGTATCAATTTTACTTTAAGTATATTTTTAGAAGTGCTGGATACCTATTTTAAAATATTTTTTGTATTTAACTTACAGTATAAATTTGAAAGCTCACAATATTGGTTTTTTGTACAAACTTAGTTTTATGATATACCCACCGAAACATCTATTGAATAGCACTATTATTATTTTGTTCATGCACTTCGCAATTAAATAACGTCTTTTAAAAATACGTATTCTGTTTTATTTGAGATTAAACGTTTTCTGTTTTAAAACGGTTTGATTAAAAAGTATCCAAGGGTAAAAAAAGCGCTTAGGAAGTACAGCCGAAGCGCTTACTTGTAATCGAGAAGCGCTTACGCCTCGTAAGAGCCCTTGTGTACTCTTTAAACTTTGCGTGTCATTGGTCGTAAGCGCTTACCCCTGCCTTATAAAGGAGCAGGAAGCAAGCGCTTACTCTAACCTCACAAAAAACCGATCCGTAAGCGCTTACTCTAGCCTTACACGTAAGCACTATAGAACCGCTTACGAAAGCCTTACAAATAAGCGTTATTTAAGCGCTTATATTGAAAATTTCAACAATATTTTTCTTCCGTTGCATAAATATTTTTTTTATATTTTTAAAAAAAAATTCATTACTCAGATAGCTGCATTTTTTGCCGTATTTACCGTTCAGCGGAATCCTCTCCTCATGGCGTTTACAAACATTTCATTTCCCATCTGGGAAGTCTTTACAGCGTCTATAATGAAAATATATATGATATTCAAATATTCAAATATAAATTTATATTTGTCTACCTATTTGTTGAATTTCTTTTATATTTTTCGATTCTTTTTCATATCTTGTTCAACCTCAATTGATTTATCAATTCAATTTCGATATTTATCGAACTTTTTACATCAACACTGTGACTTGTTCCTCTTGAAATTTATATTTGTCTACCTATTTGTTGAATTTCTTTTATATTCTTCGATTCTTTTTCATATCTTGTTCAACCTCAATTGATTTATTAATTCGATTTCGATATTTATCGAACTTTTGACAGCAACACTGTGACTTGTTTCACTCGCAACTCAGTCACGATGCTTGTCAGTCACATCCGATATTGCTCGTCTCTGAAATACATAGAGAGAAGTGCCAAAATGTGTGTGTGATGGAAAGAGAGGGGGAGAAGTGTGAGAGAGTGAGTGTCATGCATAAACAGAGCGCACTTTTAACAAAGTTAGTTAGTTTCTTCCTTCCGCTTGCGGGCCATGTGTGTGTGCATGGGTTGTGCGTGTGTGTGTGTGTGTGTGTGTGTGTGTGTGTGTGTATGCGTCTGCCTCCTGATATAATGACAAAGTGCACTTTGACATTATCATCATCAGCGCATGTCGCCGTCGCTGTCATCAAGTAAGCAGCAGGCGGCGGCAGCAGGCAGCCAACAAAAAAAAGACACCAAGTCTTGCCACACGCGTATATATGGCCTGCCACGCCTACTCCAGCTGAGTGGGGCGTGGGCGTGGGCGTTGGCGTTGGCTTGTAGGCAAAAAGGGGTACAACTAGAAAGTTGCACGTTTTAATGAATTATGCGTACATTGATAATAATTTCTTGGTTAGTTTTGACGCCCTCCTATCTGCCTCAACTTGTGTGTTTTGCTGCGCGCCACATTGGCTAGAGCCATGCCCACGCCCAGGCCGACGCCCATGGCCACGCCCACAACAATCTGCAAGAATATTAAAAGTTTTTGCACTTTTAATAAGGCCACGTTTATGTTGTTGAATATGAGAATGTTTCTTGGCTGCTGTTTCCTTCTTCATATGACAACGACGACGAAGTCGACGACAAATGTCAGAAAGTCGTCAACCAGCTAAAAAGTTTCGCTTGGTGTGCCAAAAGTGAAGCCAAAAATTGTTGACAGCTTCGAAACTTCAATTGGGTTGCAGGCACTGAGAACACCACAGTTTTCTGAATTGCTTAATTGGAACTCGGCTTTTGGATATATCTTTTTTTTAAAACATTCATCAAATTTCAATTGAACTGAATTTGTTTGTTAAATCTACAGCATAATGTTGAATCCATTGTCTAATGGATTTGTATTATTAAATGAATTTTAGATTTGAGTTAACGGCTTGAACATTACCAAAATATAGTGAAATATCATTTGCAATAAACATATATGTACTTCGCTTGAGCTTAACCTAAATTCTTCACTTTATTCCCTATTTTGGAGCTAACCGATAATTTTGTATACCTTTAAATCTGTATGCAATTTTTCTAAATTTTATAAATTTTTATAGCGTTGATGTCCTGTTGCCCAATCTAGATGATATTGTTGGCGATTCCAAGAGAATTCATAACAGCACCGATCTGATGAAAAGCGAAGGCATCGATTCCAAGCCAAACTATTGGTATAAGGATCAGCGTGTCTATGGAACCATGCTACAAAGCAGATATGGCGTGGGTCTGAAGCGTGTCCTCTGCTGGCTCCTCAGTCGATGCAAGCCTTAAGCTTATCCAACACAACTCAACTCTATAATTCAATTGAAAATCATAATTAGCGTCTGTTTTATAAATTAATTTTAATTTGTTTTGGTTTATTGTTCATGTTTAATGTGTTAATGTTTCGAATAATTATATAGTATTGTTCAATAAAATATGTTTCGTTGCTTTCTCACCTCATATACAAACCCAATATACTCTTTTTAAAAATAAATACAAATTTGAAAAAAAGGAGTATAATAAAGAGAAAAGTTTTCAGTTACAATTGTAGATGCATTTGCATTTGCTTAATGTCAAAACTAACTTTTGCTAATATGTATACTATATCTATACTATATATATACTAGATCAAATGATCATATGTATATGTTTAACAACTACCAGTGTGTGTGATATTTATTTAATATAACAACAAAACAGAATGATAACTTTGATGTTTGCATATATTTTATCGAAAAGTAAATATTAAGTACAATTATATATAACTTATATTGTTTGATTTGGTTGACCATTCATATAGAACTTAGTTTAGGTCCATGCATTCATCGCTGCTATTGTCCTGCTGCTCCTTGTCCTGTGGATCTTTGTCCTCCTGCTCGTTGTCCTCCTGCTCGTTGTCCTCCTGCTCGTTGTCCTCCTGCTCGTTGTCCTCCTGCTCGTTGTCCTGCGGCTGACACTCGGACTCATCCTCACCCTCGACACGATCGTAGATGCGATAGGCCTTAAACTGACCCACCTTTTTGCCATCAACATAGTGGAAACTGTAGAAACAGCTGCGACACAGATACGCAGGATCATCCAGATGTTTATTCGACTTTTCCACAATAAAGACAAAGCTATTTTTACTACACAAGTTGCAGCAACGACGATTATAGGCGCTACGGGCGCGCATAAAAGGATACAAGCTGCGATTTAAGAACGTGCTCTTATGCTTATGCGGCACAAGGACCTCAACCTGTGAGAACGTAAACAAATGCTCACAGTTACCATGATGTAGATAGTGCATGGGCGAGCCCAGGCTACAAGTAAGCTCTATAAAGCGTGTGCTCTCCATGGATGCAAATTGGAATTGTTCGTGCTGCATGCCTTCAGCGTTGCGTGCCCAATTGGACACCGTTTTGGAGTAGTCACAGTTATTTGGATTGCGTGTATCATTATAAAAAGTGTTATTTATATAGAAATATGCAGGATCAGTATCTAGCTTAGGCAGCGGCGCTTCTGGATCTTCGCTAATTTCCACAAATTTCCTGCCATCGCATACGCAGGAGATCTTATCACGCAGCTCGCTCAAATAATTGCTGCCCAGGCACTCAAATTCTTCATGGAAAACGGGACTCTCCACTTTGTAGCCACGATGTGATGCACGTGGTGGTCTATAGACGCGCACAGTTATCTTCAACATGAACTCTTCAAGGGCAACAAAGTTAACGTTATCTTTTTTATCATTATGCATAGAATCTGTCATCGACTGGCGATAACCGTATTGTATGGGCGTAAAGGGATTACGACGAGATTTTTTCTTTTTCTCCATCAGAACTGTATAAGTCCTGGGCACTTCTCGGTCCATTTGCGGCCATATTAGACTTTCTCGTTGTACTTCGCCCGGCAGAAGTGTTAGGATTATTGAACTATCATCTGGCGTGTCAAGCCGCTGCAACCAGCTGGTATCCTCTGTCGGAGAGAGTGGTGAATGGGTTGCCAAGTAGAACGGCACATTTGGGTTGCTCAATTTTTCTTTATACTCATCAAGAAATTGACTTAAGTTTATTGGTGGCTGCGGTTCGTCCACGTGTTCCATAATGCTGCAACAAATATGAACAATTTTCGTAAGAATTATGTATACATATGTTTTACTAGCTGGTATAAGCCGGTGTTGTATTAGGCTAAGTATTTGACCTTAATTACCATTAACAAGTATTGTGTGTTTTCTATCTACTTTCTTTCTACTTTGTCGACCTTTCGGTTTGCCTTTCCGAATTAAAAGAGCGATTTTATTGAAACTCAAGTCGATATCTGATTTGATACAAATGTACTCATTATTAGTATTATATAAAGTGTGACCACATTTTTCACTAATTTCAGAACAGTTTGCAACACTGATCTTTGCATCTATTCGCCATTACACAGTGCTGTAAAATGCGCTTTGACTTTTAACTGGAATTACAATAAATTCGTTTTCAGAATGTAAAGTGTGCTTTGCGAAAAGATTCAGTCAAACAGTTAGCTGTCTAAAACAGTAATAACATCGTTCGCTTGTTGTGATAATCCTAAAATCAAAAGCAACAAATTTAAATTTGGAGCCAAGTACAAACCGGCAATTGAGATCAAGTAACTCGCTGGTAAACATGTATACATACATATATATATAGTCTGATAACTACTATTTATATACATACATATATATATATATATATACATATATACTATATATAGCTAATACATGTTCTTTTATTTAGTTATTATCTTGCACTTAACATTTTTTCTTCTTAGATTTCAAGCTGAGCGTATAACATGTATCCGTCTAACTTTTACAAAATGAAAAACTTTGCCAATCCAAAGACCATGTTCAAGTCGTGCTCCAACAACGATGAGTTCTCAACTACGCCAGTACAGAGCTGTACTCCAACTAGCCGTTCCAATAGGAACGGTCAAGGCAGCGCTCGCAGTGGCAGCGGCAGCGGCAGTGGCAGCAGTAGCAGCATCAGCTACAAGAGCGTCGTGAATGAGGCAAGTTGCAGCCGCAGCAGCAGCGTTTGCTCTCCCATATCGACTCCTCGATCCTATGTGAGTGCCAATGCCACGGCAGAGGCAACCTTTATTCCACAAATAGGTCCCAATGGCGATGAAGGTGTCTCGGATGGTGTGGTAAACGAATCGGAGCAGCTACCGGCGGAGCCGCATCATCCATTGAGTATTTAGAGACGGATCGCAGCAAGAGCTGGGAGGAGCAGCTGCATCAGGTTGCCAGCTTCAACACGGTTGAGAATTTCTGGAGTTTTATCAATCACATATCTGAAACGTTTCTTATGCTGGATCCTCAATGGATGCAATCCTTAAGCTTACCCAACTTACCCAACATAACTGCCGAAAATTAGTGCATTTTTGTATTCTTTTTTTAATATTTTTGAAAAAAAAAGTATATTGGGCTTGTGAAATGTCCGTCTGTCTGTCTGTCCGTCCATCATTCTGCATGAACGCAGTTTTTTTTCCACAGTTTTGAAACTACACCAACCATCTATGGTATATATCAACATGTATACCAAGTTTGGTTGCTCTAGCTTCAAAACTGTGAAAAAAACTGCGTTCATACGAACGGACAGACAGACGGACATGTCAAAAAAAATTTAAAAAAAAGTACAAATTTTAAAAAATATTGTATGTTTTTGTATGTCGCCAATTTATCTAAAAGCTCTTTTTCTAATTATCCCAATCATTGCAATGTTTGCAGGCATATATCAAGTAAAAAAAAGCTCACTTTATGTATGCACAAATGTTTGTATGTATATGTACATAAGCATGTAGGCATATATACAAACATATGTGTATGTATGTACATACATTTGTTGTCTCATTAACATAAAAAACATTTGGATGCAGCCTAGAAGTTCACCCCCTTCATAACACAAACATATTAACATACATACATACTTATTTATATACTATCTATACATATCAGAAGCAGTTACATTTGTCTGCTCTTGGTGCTTATGTCTGTGTGTGCGTGTGTGTGTGTGTGTGTGTGTGTGTGTGTCTGCGTTTTGTCTCTCTTTTATCTTCTGACTGTGCCGCCGCCGCCGCCGCTTCGGCTGAACGCGTATGGAACGGCAAAGTTTCAATTAAAACTTAGGAACGACGAGGCTGGGACGACGCAGTGCGTCATGCTACGCTTGCCAGAGTTATTAAAAGCAGCAGAAGTAGCAGCAGCAGCAGCAGCAGCAGCAGCAGCAACAAGAACAACAACAAAAACCAACAGCAAACAACAAGTCAACAAGGCAAAGAAGCGTCGAAGAGTAAACACAACAACAAGAAGAAGCACTGGGCAAGGGAGAAGAGCGAAGGGAAGAGAAAACTTTAAACCAGCACCGAAAACTCATCAGCAAATCACGTTAATCAGTCAAAGCGCCAAGTTCTTGTGCACAGAAAGAGCAAGTGAGAAGTAGGTGTAGTTGAATTGTGGGAGTGGGGGGGGGGGGGGGAAGGTGAGTTTGGGTTTGGGTTTCTAGTTAAAGCTTTTGGGGCCAAACTCTCTCATGGCTGCAACGGTAATGAAGTGCAGCCAGGCGAAGAAGCGAGAGAACAAAAAATGATCTTCAAAGTGAGAACACAAAAGTGTATGTGTGTGATAGAGACAGAGAGAGAGAGAGAGTGTGAGTGTGAGTGGGTAAAAGAGATAGAGCGAGCGCAAAAAGTGACTTGACTTTGACTTTGGACTTGGCATTAATGTTGTTGTGTTTTTGCTTTTGCTTTTGCTTTTGCTTTCATTGCCAGCAGCAGAATGAAAGAGAGCAGAGCCAAAAGAAGTTAAGAAAAAAAGAAGATGCGAATAAGAAGAAGATGATGTTGTGAGTGAATCTTGGCAACAGTTGTCTTAAGCTTTAATTAGCCAGCAAGAATTTTGAAATTAACGTTTAACAGTGTGAGCTAAAGTGATAATAGTTCTTTTAATGATTTAACAATTAATTATTTTATTACTTTTTTTCTTTCTTTTTTTTTTAGTATTACAGAAGCTTGGCTACACAGCCACAATTAGCTAAGGAAAAAAGGCTTTGCTTTAAGCGGGATTTAATTGAAAAAGTTATTTTAAAAAAAATCACTTAAATGTACTTTTTTTTCGAAAACCAGAAAAGTTGCGTCTCATCTGAGTAAAGATCAAGGATCTATTGAAAATTAAGTTTTCTTATGTAAAACTTTTCTTCAAGGGTATTTATTTTCGGCATGCCTAAGATAACATTTCTTTCTTGTTTTATTTAAAATAGTTCTTATATTAATCAGAAAATACTTTGTCACAAAATTAGATATCAGAAGTTTTGTGGCTTGAATATGCATCGTCACTAGACTTTAACCTTGCGTAAAGGTGTTTTTATTTGATTAAGAAACATTTGTTGGAGTGGTTTAGTTTCCAAAGCAAATCGAACACTTAGTTCTAATAAAAAGAACTATCGTTAAATGTTTTTCATTGCTATTAATCGTATAAATAGCATCGCAAAGCTTCTTGGCTTGTGGCCAGCGGACATGGCAGCAGCAGGAGGAATCAATGAACCCATTGTGAATTGCATTAGCCAACCTGAGCCTTTATGAGCCTGTCTAAATGTAGTTGTTGCCCTCCCCTCTCTATTCTATAAATTGTGCATCCGTCCTTTTTCACTGTCGCGCGATGACAGCTATAATTACTTTAATGATGATTTCAGCTCAGGCAGACTGATATAGGGATGGGGGTTGGGGCTGGGTTTGGGGTTGGGGATGTTGGTGGGGGCATGGAGACATCGACGTTGTGATGGCTTTTGTTTGTGCGCGCTTAAAATGCAATTATATATGCATTTAATAAAACTCATTGCATACTTTGGAGAGTCGGCTCACTTATCGTGCCACAGCAGTAGCAGCAGCAGCAGCAGCAATGCGTTGCAACGGCAGCAGCAGAAGCCGCTACTGGAGATTAATTAAATTTAAATGTGGATGGTAAATCGAATTTAAACGGCACACGCTTCGTATGCGCAATATAATAAGCGTCAGGCACGAATATATCGCGTATATAGCTTCAGTTGCCTATATATTGTATAAGTGCATTTGTATATGATTTTACAAACTGTGTGAAAACATTCAATTCAATATAAATATTAAGCAAATAAAATCGTTGTTCAATCAATAAATTAACATTTTCAGTTCAATTTCAGAATTTCAGAAACCCAATTATCTATATACATATAAAAAAGAGTTTGTCCTCACTGGCGATAGCGATGGTGTTTGGCAAGTGAGCACTTATCCCGGATATTGGAAAATTCGGTCGGGATATGTGGAAAATTCGCGGAAAACCATTGCATGCAACTTTTTTGTTTATCATCCGTTCAGTTTCAAACTCATTTTCAAAGATCTATACAAAAAATAATTTATGATTTCATACAAATTTTCCGGAAAATTCATCCCCCTGGGTGGAAAATGGGTGGTCAAGGTTGTATGGGTTATAATTAAAAACTGCATTCCAACTTTCAGAAAATTCACCCTTCAATTTATTTGTTCGCAAAGCCCACTTTACATTCTGAAAACGAATTTATTGTAATTCCAGTTAAAAGTCCAAGCGCATTTTACAGCACTGTGTAATGGCGAATAGATGCAAAGATCAGTGCTGCAAACTGTTCTGAAATTAGTGAAAAATGTGGTCACACTTTATATCGATAATACAGTAAATGAGTACATTTGTATCAAATCAGATATCGACTTGAGTTTCAATAAAATCGCTCTTTTAATTCGGAAAGGCAAACCGAAAGGTCGACAAAGTAGAAAGAAAGTAGATAGAAAACACACAATACTTGTTAATGGTAATTAAGGTCAAATACTTAGCCTAATACAACACCGGCTTATACCAGCTAGTAAAACATATGTATACATAATTCTTACGAAAATTGTTCATATTTGTTGCAGCATTATGGAACACGTGGACGAACCGCAGCCACCAATAAACTTAAGTCAATTTCTTGATGAGTATAAAGAAAAATTGAGCAACCCAAATGTGCCGTTCTACTTGGCAACCCATTCACCACTCTCTCCGACAGAGGATACCAGCTGGTTGCAGCGGCTTGACACGCCAGATGATAGTTCAATAATCCTAACACTTCTGCCGGGCGAAGTACAACGAGAAAGTCTAATATGGCCGCAAATGGACCGAGAAGTGCCCAGGACTTATACAGTTCTGATGGAGAAAAAGAAAAAATCTCGTCGTAATCCCTTTACGCCCATACAATACGGTTATCGCCAGTCGATGACAGATTCTATGCATAATGATAAAAAAGATAACGTTAACTTTGTTGCCCTTGAAGAGTTCATGTTGAAGATAACTGTGCGCGTCTATAGACCACCACGTGCATCACATCGTGGCTACAAAGTGGAGAGTCCCGTTTTCCATGAAGAATTTGAGTGCCTGGGCAGCAATTATTTGAGCGAGCTGCGTGATAAGATCTCCTGCGTATGCGATGGCAGGAAATTTGTGGAAATTAGCGAAGATCCAGAAGCGCCGCTGCCTAAGCTAGATACTGATCCTGCATATTTCTATATAAATAACACTTTTTATAATGATACACGCAATCCAAATAACTGTGACTACTCCAAAACGGTGTCCAATTGGGCACGCAACGCTGAAGGCATGCAGCACGAACAATTCCAATTTGCATCCATGGAGAGCACACGCTTTATAGAGCTTACTTGTAGCCTGGGCTCGCCCATGCACTATCTACATCATGGTAACTGTGAGCATTTGTTTACGTTCTCACAGGTTGAGGTCCTTGTGCCGCATAAGCATAAGAGCACGTTCTTAAATCGCAGCTTGTATCCTTTTATGCGCGCCCGTAGCGCCTATAATCGTCGTTGCTGCAACTTGTGTAGTAAAAATAGCTTTGTCTTTATTGTGGAAAAGTCGAATAAACATCTGGATGATCCTGCGTATCTGTGTCGCAGCTGTTTCTACAGTTTCCACTATGTTGATGGCAAAAAGGTGGGTCAGTTTAAGGCCTATCGCATCTACGATCGTGTCGAGGGTGAGGATGAGTCCGAGTGTCAGCCGCAGGACAACGACCAGGAGGACAACGAGCAGGAGGACAAAGATCCACAGGACAAGGAGCAGCAGGACAATAGCAGCGATGAATGCATGGACCTAAACTAAGTTCTATATGAATGGTCAACCAAATCAAACAATATAAGTTATATATAATTGTACTTAATATTTACTTTTCGATAAAATATATGCAAACATCAAAGTTATCATTCTGTTTTGTTGTTATATTAAATAAATATCACACACACTGGTAGTTGTTAAACATATACATATGATCATTTGATCTTTACTTTATAATATAGTATACATATTAGCAAAAGTTAGTTTTGACATTAAGCAAATGCAAATGCATCTACAATTGTAACTGAAAACTTTTCTCTTTATTATACTCCTTTTTTTCAAATTTGTATTTATTTTTAAAAAGAGTATATTGGGTTTGTATATGAGGTGAGAAAGCAACGAAACATATTTTATTGAACAATACTATATAATTATTCGAAACATTAACACATTAAACATGAACAATAAACCAAAACAAATTAAAATTAATTTATAAAACAGACGCTAATTATGATTTTCAATTGAATTATAGAGTTGAGTTGTGTTGGATAAGCTTAAGGCTTGCATCGACTGAGGAGCCAGCAGAGGACACGCTTCAGACCCACGCCATATCTGCTTTGTAGCATGGTTCCATAGACACGCTGATCCTTATACCAATAGTTTGGCTTGGAATCGATGCCTTCGCATTCGTAGTTTTTCATCAGATCGGTGCTTGGAATCTTGGAATCGCCAACAATATCATCTAGATTGGGCAACAGGATATCAACGCTCTCCGTGAGACATTGATTCTCTACGCAGCGTAACATATAGGGCATGGGATTTAGTTCAGCAACCAAGTAGTTGCATGGTGACTTCAAAACGCGATCAACCACATGAGTGAGAAGAACCTCCAAGCGATCCTCGGCACGATAACTTTGGGCAATGCTGATGACATCACCCAGCGCTGGGAGAGATGTCTCTAGATACGAGCTCTGCGTCAAATAGGCGTCCTCTCCAAAATACTGCATCTTGAAGATAGTGGAACCGGCCTCAATCTGGATTTGGACCAAAGTCACCTCGTTAAAGCCACGTTCAAAGAACTGCGCACGGAATGACTGCATCACCTCGGAGCGTATCTTTAATACCGTTTTATCCTCGGGTACCAGCTTCTTGGATACCAGTTTAGCAGGATATGCGGCCCTTAGACCCAATCTCACAAATTTGATCAACTGTTTCGGATCTGTGGACGAAAAGGATAACTGGTTGATGCCGTCAACCAAATGCAAGCGCAAACCAGCTGTTGCATGCAACACAAGCGGCTTCTTGGGCATATTGTATGCCACAATCTGACAGCCCTTGGATCCAGCATCAATACTAGTCGAATGGTGCAGCTTGTTGCAGCCAAGCTTGGAGATTTGCTGGGCAGAGTTTCCCGTTGCGTCTTTGAATGTAGCTTTTGATCTAGCTTTCTCCTTCTTCTCACGCACTTTTCTAAGCTCTGCCGCGAGCAGCTGACGCATGTCCTTGTCCCTGACCTTGTACAGTGGCACGTAATCTACTTTCACGCGGCGCTCCTTTCGCCACGTGCCATCTGCACGCTGTGTGGATGGAATCAGTTTGCCTGTGCTCATTTTATTTAATTCTAAATACTTGTACTCGTCAACTGAATGAGATTATTTTGTAGTTTTGTAGGCCATGATGGTTGGCAATTATATCTTGGGGCTCTAAGCTTCAAATATGATGAATTTGTGAGAGATTAGAGAAAACAGCAGTGTGTTTGAAGTTGATAATAGATCCTTGTATTCACGGATCATACCAGATCAAGTTTATTTCAAATTGCAGATACTTTGCTCACAATTACAGATTGTTGAAAAAGACTTTTTAAAGCTTTTTAAAGATACAGATTTGATTAATGTTGATTCACTGAGTAAATTTTAATCCGATAATAAATAAAATCTATATATATAAAAGAGTTTGGCCTTAATTGGCGTTTGGATCAAATTGAAATTTTACAATAGTTTTGTTGTATGCCGAAAATGAGCACTAATCACAGATTAGATGGAAAATGTAGCAAATTCGTGGAAAACTGTTGTATGCAACTCTTTAATTTATCATCCGATGAACTTTAAACTCATTTTCAAAGATATATATAAGAATTTATTAATGACAGCTTACCAATTTTTTGGAAAACTCACACTCAAAATTTGTTCCAATCCCGCCTCATCTGGAAATATGTTTCGCAAGCCACGGGATCTAATCTCTACATCATTTCAAAACTCGAAATTGGTAAATTTGGTAAAATCTCCTTAGAAAACGCAGACAGTTCCTATTTATAGCAGGCATTATGTTATTATATTGAATTCAAAGAGTTGCCCATAACAGATTACTTAATAATATTATTATGTTTTCGTTACTTTGAGTGTTTTCAAAACCTTATCAGAAGTCTTATCAGAATTCAGAAGTTGATATCAAAATCGATATTTGCTTAAGTTGCAATATGCAAACACGGACGAAGGGTGCACAACCTGTCAAATTGTGCAGAGAGAGCATTTCGTTTGTATCCTGAAGTTGATGCAGTTGATTGACGAGTCGAAATTGATTGATTGTTGAAATGGACAAGGATTTGCACTCAAAATCAGGCCCTGCGTCGCTTCTTGTCTACTCTTCTATCGTCGCCTCTCCTCTTGACGTCTGCTGCGTTGTGCGTTGTGCGTTGGGCGGCAGCTGCATGTCAAATAAATGTCCAGGCTGCCAGTTGGCCAACTTAAACGGAAACGGAAACTAAAACTCAAGTTCAATTTGAGTTGCTCAAAGTAAGCTGCAAAAAACAAGAGAAGAGAAACTAAAGCAAATAACTAACAAAAAAAGTAGCCCAGAAATGTTGGCCTGTGCTTGACATTGAAGTTGGGCCTCTGTTGTCCTCAAGGTCATACAAATAAACAACAACAACATGCAGCATATAAACATAGCAACAACAAGCAGCAGCTGCGTTGCATTACCCAGCAATAAAAACAACTATTAATTACACAATTTTAAGCTGACCCCTCCCCCCCCCTGCTGTTTGCTACCCCCTGCCAACACTTCTGTGACCATGCCTATGTCTATTCAAATGCTCAAAGTCAAGTGCAAAACTAAAAACTACAAAAAAACATAGAAAAACAAAATGCGACATCGACTCATTAAAATGCTGAGTAAACGCGCCCCAAGCTGATCATTTTATATATACAATATACAAACAAATTTACATACATATAAACATACATATTTACACATAAATTAGTATTGCCATCCCGCTCGCACAACGCTCAAGCGCCGGCGCACCTGCGGCATATTGCAACGCATAATGATTAATATACATACATACATATACATATATGTATATTATTAGTATCTAACATGTCTACGCACTATTTTTGTTAAATGTTTATGTTTAATTTTGCATTAATTGTTAAACTTGTAATATTTACACTTCATACATGCCTGCAGTCATACAGATACATGTTGGAAGGAGCAACAATGCAGCCGCAATGTGCTGTAAACACCTGTTACTTTACAGCTCGAACATGTTGCATGTTCGACATAGGCAGCAACATGCGCGCATGCGTGTTTCGTTCGATTTAAGTGGCGCACAGTGGAATGTTGCTTTGCTTTCTGTTACGAAAACTTATTGATATGAACTTTGTTTCTCTCCTTTTTAAAATGCATATTTCAAGTGTTATTTATATACTAAACAGACTTGGTCCCATTTTCGAGTCGACAAATTCGGTTAGATATGTTAAATATATTTGTTGTTTTCTTTAGTACGACAGTATAATTTTAAGATACAGTACTTACAGCTCGAAATATGTAGCCCTGAATTTGTTGTGGAGTGTCGCGTGATTGAAGAAAAGTTCTTACATAAATATTTAGCAAACATTGATTCGAGAATATGGGAAAATTTCAAAAGTGCTATCGCGAAAATATAATTTTTTTGTTCATAGCGCTAGTTTTCCATGCAAATAATGTCCATTATACCCGATAGTTCGCATAAATCGAAGATCTTTTTTTTCGTTTTGGGCTAAAGTTTATTTGAAACAGCTTCGTAATAAGCCAAAGTACTATATTAATTAATCAAGATTCTACCTTTGAAAACCTCCACCTTTTTAAATGTCTTTTCCACTGAGAGAAACACAAAAACACACAGTTAGGGCTCAATATAATTAGATAATGGTGAAATTCATGTATTTATTTTATGTTTTCAAAATATTCCATTTATATTTCTTACTTCATCAAAAGACGCTATTTTACAGATTTCGTAAATTTGAGCTCTGATAGAAAAAATAATAACAAAATAATTTAATTTACAAGCAAATTGCTTATCTAGACATATTTTGCCACTTATCTTTCACTTCACATTCAAATCGTATCGAACAAGAACATGACAAATGAACGCCTGTTTGTGACCATACCCAATAACAGTATTGTTGCGCTGCATTAACATGACCAGCATCTGTGTCCACTGTGCAGACCGACTGAGCAACATGTTGCGACAACAGCGCTGTTAAGCGTGAGTGCAGACTTAACAGCGAACAGGGCAGCTAGCGCATGTCTGTTAAACCATGCTGTTAGTCTTTTGCCGGCATTCAAATCGAACGCGCGCGTTTCACGTCCGCTGCCGCCGCATTTGAACACTTTTGTAAATGTTTCGCAAAATTGCGTAAAAAGTTGAGTTGGTTCGTTTGCCGTGTTTTGCGCGCGTATTTGAAAATCTTATTTGTGATTCGATAAAAAGCAAATTTCCAATTTCCAATTTGTTGTGTGCAGGAAAACAGATCAAACAACAACAAATATACACTTTTTTTTTTGTGCCTATTTTTTTGGCAATCAAAGCAGAGTGCATACAAAAATAATAAAAAGAGAATTCATTTCAAGTGCATTTGTTGCTATTTTTGCTACACGTGAAGTGCTACACACACACACACACACACACGCACATTGCGCACATACATATATATATATATATGTTTATGTTTGTATATTGCGTGTAAAGGAAAACCAAAGCCAAAGGCAAAAGAAGCTGAAAGAGAAAAAAAAAACAAACACAAATTTTTGATGTACAAGCAAATAAGAAAAAAATACCAAGTTGAAAGAAATTTAAAACCGGATTTAATACAACAACTACAACAACAACAACAAGAACAACAACAACATTAGCAGCAGCCACCGCCGAATCAACCAAAAAGCAGCAACAAATCTGCTGCTACGCACAGCAGCGACGCCAACGTTAACGTTAACGTTAACATCATCGTCAGCAGCAGCTGCTCTGCTTATTGTGTTGTTGTTGTTGCTGCTGCTGCTGCTGTTAGAGACAGCAGAGCAAGCGCAACAGGAGCAGCCGATCGCTGCTCAAGAATTAGAAGAAGAAGAAGCAAAAGAAGAAGCGGGAGAAGAGCAAGCCAAAGCAAAGAGGTATGTTTGTATGTGTTTATGTATGTGCAAATGTTTGTTGTTGTTAACCGTTAGTTTGCGTTTGTGTTTGTGTGTTTGCGTTTGTGTGGGCTGCAGCAGGATGAAGAAGGAAAGAAGGGGCGCAGGCTGAACAAACTGTGAATAGTGAGTGCAACAAGCAAGAATAAAGAGAAGAATGCGCCCAAAGCAAAACGCCGATGAACATTGTGCAAAGTTAACAATGTGTAATAATTCCCTTGAATTCGATTTGAGAAACTTTCCTTCGAGAGAATTCTATTTGGGAATACTAAAAAGGGTGATCAGTGAAGGACTTTTTGAGAATTGAATAATAACAAATAGGTGATCAAAGTGATAAGAGTGATAAAAGAGATAAGTGATAAGTGATAAAGTGTTACTTATCAATGAATTGAAACTGGAGTTGTGCATTCTTCTAGAATCTAGTTCCTTTTGCGGCTGTAGTTCAGTAGTGTCTTTCCAACAGGAACTAGTTTCCAAAAAGAACTTAGTTTTCTGATAAAAGAACCAATCGTTTCTTTAATTACTTTCTGATATTTCGGAGGATCCTATCGTTTGAAGTTGCTTTAGTTGGATGATTATATGATATGCTTTTTATGGATTGCTGCCATATTCAAAATTATTGAAACTTTCGACAACTTGCTAGGGACGAAACATCATGAAAAGGAATTAGTCGAACGAAAAAAAATGAGCTAAAAACTGAAAAGAAAAGGAACTAAACGAAACAAAGGAACTTTTATGAACATATAGTTCAATGCGAACTAGTTCAAATCGGATCTACAATTCTACCAAGTTCACTTGTATGAAACTAGTAAAAAATCCAGATTTTCGAAGATCAAAATCAGTATCCATGGCAGAGCTGTAGTGAATGATTCTTTTTGCGAATGAATCTGTGAATCATTCAGCAAATAAATTGAATTACATTTGAATGAATTCATATAATGTTTATAAGATTGATTCAGTGTTATTTTTAATTAACAAAGAATTTATGATAAAGAATTGAATTAAAATTAAAAATAAACATAATTCTTCGAGAATTACGTATTTCGGGAAAGGTAAATGTTTAAGCCCCAGCCTCCTTTATAAGCATTAAAGATTCAATTGCAATTCTCTTATTCCAATTCTTCGCAGCTGTGAAAAATGATTCTGTTATGCTTAATTCGTTAAGAATTGTGTCAAATTTACAATTCAAT
This sequence comes from Hirtodrosophila cameraria, assembly GCA_949708635.1. NCBI lineage: Eukaryota > Metazoa > Arthropoda > Insecta > Diptera > Drosophilidae > Hirtodrosophila > Hirtodrosophila cameraria. The sequence continues at coordinate 1,353,968 of OX453090.1, read as the reverse complement.
TCTTCACCAATCTTAAATTCTTTGGTAAATAAAAATAAAAAACAATCATACTTCTATAGCTCTGATTCATGGGGACAATATGGAATAAACTGAACAATCGGAATAACAACCGAAAATCGATGAATAAGAAAAAGTCATATGGCTAAATTACAATTGTAATTAGATAATACCAAGTTTTAAATCTAAAGATATGCAATTGAATCATGATTCAAATAGTGATTGTCGAGATGAATGAAGATGAGATATAAAAATCGAAAAAAAAGGAGTACAACAAATAAAAACGTTGACCCACTGATCTATTAGACTGACCAAAGAATGAGCCACAAACGATTCATAATTATAAATCAATACAAAAATATCGGTCAGCTTGTTATATACATATATATAGTATGACTATTGGCAGGTGTCTGACCATAAAAACCGCTGACATAATGAGCTAAAAAAGGCACAACATGAAAGACGATGTTGTATCTGTCTATATAGAAGTAAATAGGAATACATATGTATGCACATATAGTTCTGTTGGCATTGCACTCTTTGCTTTGTTTTGCTTTCATTGCATTCTCTCAGTTATTATGAAATATGAAATATGAAATAGGGGCTATTTATCATGTTACTAAAATGCAAAACTGTCAAACAATTTAAAGTTTTAAATAAACACACATTTTGATTGTTTTCAAAGTTAATTCGTTTACCCTAATTGTGGACAATTGAGTTATATTTGAATATAAATAATTCATTGGAATGCTGTTAGGTAGCGTATCGATACAGCGTGAGCTAACTACTTTAAGAGGATTCCATGCGGAATTCAGAACACCATAATGATAACGTTTGATAAATGTGCTTGATGAGAAATTACTTATCAAATGTACCCTGTGAAATTAAGCACAAATCTATATGTTATAAATAAATAAATAAAAATAAAAATCAGAGCTGTAGAGAATGAATTGAATTTATATAACGATATTGTATATAAGAGATTGAATCATTGATTGATTGATGAACCATTCTTTTTCTACTTCAATGCAATTCATTTTCAAAAGAAAATGAATAATACCCAAAATATCGAATTCTCGGCGAATTAATTCTTATTTGAATTCAATTCTTTATCAAAAGAATGATTCAGCAATCTTTAATTCTTTGGAAACTCTTTCTCAAATGAAATAAATGATAATACCAATAATGAAATTTGAAGAAATGTTAAAGTATATCAATGTTTAAATAATGTACCTAGCATAATAATGTATTATTTAAGTATTATTGTTGAAGATGGAATGTAACACTTAATTTCATATGAAAAATATTTGATTAAGCAAAAGCTAAACATTTGCACAAAAATACATAAATATAAAAATATACAATGTAAAAAACAAACGCGTATTCAAGTGAAAAACGAAGAGCTTTAAAGGAGGATTTGACGTCGCTGAGAGGCGCTAATTTAATTAGCAAGCTGTGAATGAGCGAAAGGGGGTTGGATAAGAAGGAGGTGAACAAAAGACAGTCGACAATAAATTGGATTAATGCAGATATACCTACTATATAAAATAAAGAGAGCACAAATGTGGCTAACTGCTTTTTTTGGCTAGCTCTTTTTATGAAACAAAATGTCAAACATTGTTAATACCTTCAAACCCGCTCTATCTTCTATTTATATTTCTATTTCTATTTTTATCCTTCACCATTTGTCGCAATGTTTGTTGAGGAAGGAAGTAGAAGATTCCATATTTGAAACACATCAAAAAAGAAAAGAGTTGTTTTTAATCGCATTTTCTGTCTTCCTTTTTGCATTGCTCTGTATTCATTTTATTAATATTTTGATTGGAAACGTTTTTTTTATTTTAAAAGCAAACTTAACAATTGACTTTGCAAAAGGCTTCTCTTTGATTAAAAAAAAAAAATATTATATTTCTATAGTTCCTTTTCATAAAAGAACTAATTATTCCACAAAAACGAATCGTTTCTTTAGTTTCTTTTCGAATAATATAAAAAAAATTGACCCAAATCGTATATTATAGATTTTTAAATTGGATTATCGAAATATTACAGTTTCATATTGGTTTGGTTCTATTTTACAATTATAATTGATTCATGATTCATTTCAATTGATTCTATTTTTGATCAATTGAAATAAACAACAAGTCATAAAAAGCTTTGCTTGATGTGATTTTTGGATCTTTTGTTTCGCTTTCAACAGTTTTAATTTGATTTGTGCAAAGAAAGTGAAAATCTTTTACATCTTTATCATCATCATCATCATCATCTTTTATCTTTATCATCATCTACCACTCCCACGCGCCATGTCAACTAATTAAAAAAGCTGCGCAAAAATCGTTGATGTGATTTTGAGCGTCTTCCTTCGTTCGTCTAGCTGATTAATGTCTTTATGGTTAGCCAAGTTATTGAATTTGTTTATAGTTGATTTGATAGTTTGCCACAGCTGTCGATAATGAGGAGTCATTCGCTTCATTTGCTTTATTCCCTTGATTACTTAATACACTCACATTCACAATTCGTGATTTTTGTTCAATTTTCGGGCATTTGTCTAACGAATGGTAATTGTATCATATCATATTCGTTTTCTTGTTATTCGTACATGATATTCCATTTTGGCTACAATTTCGCAAAACTTTTTCGTGTGTAATTGAAGTTGCTCCATTTGGGACCCGGAAACAATAATACAATACAATACAATACAATAATACTCTCTAATGCTTATTAATCTCTTTTTCAACTTTCGTCAAAACTTAATTGAACTGAAACATCAGCATAAGCGTCGTTTCTATATTATAAAGTAAGTACTATTTTATTATAAATGATTTCCAACTTTCTCGTTATCGCATTCAAAATCAATCACACAGCGATTTGATAAGTTTTTTGTGCTATTGACTGATAACACTTTAAAGAAACACCCTTCTAAAGTTTATGTTATTAGTAGATTAGATGATTTATGGACATGTCATGTGAAAAGTGCAAGTGGGTATATCATCTGAGTTAATATTTGGCCATATATCGTTATTATTGATTTGATATTGTATCGATTAATCGATTTAGACGACGATAAACATGTTTTACCGGAACACCCTTCTAAAGTTTGTGTTATTAGTAGAGTAGATGATTTATGCACATGCCATGTGAAAAGTGCAAGTGGGTATATCATCTGAGCTAATATTTGGCTGTATATCGTTATTATCAATTACTCGATTTGATATTGTATCGATTAATCGATTTAGGCGACGATAAACATGTTTTACCGGAGAACCCTTCTAAAGTTTGTGTTATTAGTAGAGTATATGATTTATGCACATGCCATGTGAAAAGTGCAAGTGGGTATATCATGTGAGTTAATATTTGGCCATATATCGTTATTATTGATTTGATATTGTATCGATTAATCGATTTAGACGACGATAAACATGTGTTTTTCGTTCTTTTACGATCAAATACCAAACAATCGAAATAATAAGTAAACATTTAAATTAAAATTGGAATAAAATCGATAAAAAGTTGAAGATTCCTCAGCCAGAACCCATTTGGGTTCTTCCTATATATACACAGATCAGTTAAGAGTCTGCCCAATTCTTTTTTCCAGACTCAAAATATAAGAAACATTTTCTTAAGCTGATTTATTGTAAAATGTGCCTATTATCATTTTAGTTGTTTCATTTTCGTAGTGCTTTTCAATTGTCTGGGCATTGCATGGTTTTTTCTTTTTTGGCTTGTCTCGAATCATTTTATATTTAGCTGCTTCTTGGGGTCTTTTGGTCTTTTGGTCTGTTGCTGGGTTGTTTTTTGCGCGCGCTTCTCTCGCGAAGCTCACAAAACGCATTGGCTGCAGCAAGAACAAAAAATTGCAGAGAACATAAACCGAAAGGAAAAAACGAAAAAGCGAAAAAGAATGGAATTGAAATGAAATGAATGCATGGCGTTTCGTGTGGCACGATGATGTGAGAAGTGCCAGTGGCAGTGGATGTGGATGTGGAAGTGGAAGTGGTATGTGAAGCTGAAGCTGCGAGGCACGTTTATATATAGAATTGCGATTTGTGATTTTGTAGTCCCCCATTTGGGGCAAATAGCTCGAAAATGTGTATCGATATTGAAGCAATAACTACAGTGTTGAGCTATGTTTGTGTTATCGATATTAATAATACTATCGATATTTGTTTTTTGATAAACGGTATGAATTGACTTTTTTCCGAATAAGCAAATCAAATTGGAAATATTAGTTATATTAGTTCTGTTATTGGCTTTGAAACATTAATTACTCAAATTATTTAATTAATCGAAACAAAATCGATTGTTATTTTGTAAAATCGATAATGATTATTTACAGTACAGACTCACGAAAACCACGACAATTCGACTTTCTAGCCATATCAATTTATACAATTGTCGAGCAATTCAGAGCTATCGATAACTTATCGATAACGCAAATATGTTGATTAAACTGCGTGCGGAAAAACAAGTTTCGAGTGCACCCTTCAAAATGCCGCCTGGAAAATTCGCAGCAAAGTTGCCTTCAGCAGCTGTCGCCAACTTTCAATGCGTTTTCAAGTTGTTGTTGTTTGTTTGTTTGTCGGTTTTGGCCGCTCCTCCGCCGCTCCACTCCGCTTCACACCCCCTTTTCGCACAGTTTGGGGCAACACGTGTGGGTCGCTAAGCAGGAGTCGCATATCAAGGAGCTGCTCTCACATTTGTGTACTTGCCGCACTTGTGTCGCAACTTGCAACTCGCAACGTGCAACTCTAAGTTGTAAGTGGAGAGTTGCAAGTGCGACTCGTTTTTATACTCTGTTCACAACAGCCAACAGCCTGCATATTTGGTTTGTGTAATCTTTTATATAACTATATAAAAAAATAGTTTTTGATTGGTTTTCAACTGTTTGAATTATTGATATTATATCACCATTTTGAATATCTGGACAGTCCATATGCTAGGATTATTGGAAAATCTTTAATTTGGCAATTTTTCCGAAAATTGAACCAAAAACTTTGCTTTTCGAATAACGTTAGAAATGCGATATAAATATGTACAAATATCTTAAATAGAGATTTGCAGAATTATTTCCATTTCAGCGTCCTTTTTGTTCCGCATTGTTTTCGATTATTCATCGCTGTTCTCATTTCCGATAACTTTGAAATCACTAGAAATCGAAATTCTTAGCTATTCTGAATTCCAAAATAACGACTGATTAAATGATATTTTTAAACAGTGTAAAAACTATTGCCTGTTCAACTTTTTCGATTGCAAATTTATCGGAATTGGGAATTTGAATTGAATCTTTGTTCTAATACTTTTATACCTAACGTACAATTATTCAAACATTCTGTTGCCAAATTGGGTGAAATTGATAAATTAACAGCCGCCCCTGTTAGTTGAAACAGAGTATATTGCAGTCGGGAGCATTCGACAACAAAGTTTGTACTCGTTGTATTTTTTTTTGTTTTTTGCCTGTAATTAAAATAATAATAATGCGACGGCGGCGTCGACTGCACGTGTGTGTCTCGAGTGGGCGTGGCAACAAGGTGGGTTAGTTGGGCATGGTGAGGGAAGGGGAGTATGAGAAGGAGGGGGTGGGGGGGGGGGGGTGTTAAAGAGCTTGGGGAGCACGCTGTGGTTGGAGGTGTGAACAATTTGGTGGCACATTTGTGTGCACATTGCCAGTCTCAGCGTTGTTTGTTGTTTGTTTGCTTGTTTGTTGTTGTTGTTGTTGTTGCTTTTGTTGTTGTTAATGTTGTTAATGTTGTTGGAATTGCTTTGTTTGTTCTTGCATTTGACTTTTGTTGTTGTATTCTTTCGGCGTTTGTTCTACTTGCCTGCTGTTGTTGTTGTTGTTGTTGTTACTGTTGCTGGCATTTTGCAGTTCATACAATCTGGCTTTAAGGTGTGTGTGTGTGTGTGTGTGTGTGTGTGTGTGTGTGTGTGTGTGTGTGTGTGTGTGTGTGTGTGTGTGTGTGTTCTGTTCTCTTGTTCTTTTTGGGGCTTGTATTTAAATCAACAATGAAAACATAGTTAAGAAAACGAAACTGTTTTATGTTGAAATGTCAACGTATTGAATAACGGCTTAAACAAATTTTCAAAATAAAGTACTTCTCTTCAAGTTTTCAGCTATTTGTCTTATACCCTTTGATTCCAATGTTTAAAAGTGTATACATATAAGATATAATATATATTTATAAGTTCATAATTAATACAGGCAATTAGAATCTTTGCGAATTAGATCTGGGAAAACATCAATGTCAATATTAATATTATCAAAGTAATAACTGAATTATCCAACGAGGAAACTGTTTTCAATTCTGAGATAATTTTGAGGCAACATATTGTCAGAGGGCGTCTAGGAAAGTGAATATGATTGAAAGCTCAGGTTCGAATGATTGAAACCAAGTGGAGCCAGTTGAAGAGGCAACATTGAACAACAGAAAAAAGTATGCAAAGACAACCGGTTTGTTGTTGTTGCTGTTGTTGTTGCTGATGTTGTGTTTGCCTTAAACAAATTCCTGCAGCAGCTGAACACAAAATAAAGAAAAAACAAAATCCGTGCCTGTTGGGGGCAGAGGCAGAGGCAGGGGCAGGGCCAGTCAAGCAGCAAACATACAACATGCAACAGCAACAACAACAACAACAACAACGTGCAACAACAACAACAGAGGACGCATGTTTTGGCCCAAAGACAAACGCAACAGCAACAAAAATGCACAGTAAAAAATAAAACCATTATGGTTTTGATTAATACTCTTTTATGGAGTTAAATTCAAATTTGATTCGAAAACAGTTCATTTTGAAAACCATTGGAATCGATTTCGAAATCTAGCTGATATTAATTTTCAATCAAAATTGGAGTCATTTATGTGTTTTGGTTTCAAAAGTAAACCAAAATTGGAGTGAAAATATATTACACTCCCAATTTCTATACACTCATAAAAATTAGCATTTTCCTTTTTTGAAAGAAAATATTTCTGAAAAAAAAAAACAAAAGAAATTAATTAAATCGGGTTAAAAATTCCACAAATGAATGAAAATACTTTTCAATTGAAGAAATTTTGCCCAATTAGAATTATTGAAAGAATTTCTTTTGTTTTGGGATGGGTAATTTTGGAAGAAAAAAATACCATAAAGGGAAGAAAACCTGTCGCTATTTTTAAAGAATTTTCTATTTCTTAGGGAAAAGATGAATCAATATTTTGGAAATTTTTCTTTCTTTTTTGGAAAATAGTCAAAATGATTTCAAATGTAAACTATTTTTTACAGTGTGACTATCGTCATGTGCTGTTCAACGAGTTATGCTCAGCCTGTGGCTTCTTCATCATCATCATCAACATCATCATCATCATCAACATGAACATCAACATCAATATCATTATCGTTGTCAGATTGTGTGTGATGTTAATGAGCAGCACTCTTGAATTAATTCTGCACTGTTGTTGTACAGCTCCCGGGCCATGTTGCATGTAGCACAAACGCACACACACACATGAACACATGAACACACGCACACACGCACACAGTCAAAAGGCGACAACGGTAAAGAGAATAAGAGAGCTGCAACTCCACCCTGTTTTGGTTTTGAATGTTGCCTCAAGAGTCTTCTCAAGTGTTTCTTTTTTAGACTTTGATTTTGGTTTTTGTTTTTGTTTTTGTTTTGCACAAACCGAGGCTGAAATCAATTTTCAGATTTCAGGGTCAGCTGGAAAAATCTTCTATACAACAAAAAGAACAAAAACAACTGATCTGAACTGACAAACAAGTTGTTTTAGTTGATGATAAAAACAAAAACAACAAAGCCAAGTTCAAATTACAAAAAAAAAATGAAAAAAGTATTATTTTGAAACTTGGTCAAAAATGTAAAATAAGAAATAAGCAAACCTGTTTCCAATTCTAAGAACTTTTAATTCAAAAGAAAATATATATCATTCAGGCCTGTTCAAATTTCTGCCAACTTTTCATTCTGAATCGTTTTCGATTTTGTAAACCTGATTTATAAAAAAAATTGCAATTCTTCTTCCCTTCTGAAGACAATTTAGAATACCTTTCATTCAGCTTTTTCCAAAGCACTTTCGATATTCAAAATTATAATTTTGATTCCGCATGTTTTGATCGGAATTGCGAACAGGGCTGAATGCAACCGATATTGAGAATCACATAAGTTTTTAGTAGCAAAACTTTTCAAGATAGTCAAAGTTTGTATTCGAGTTGAATCAAAATAAGTTTATCTTTTTAAAATACTCAGTATAGGATTCAAGATGAGTTGGAAAACAAAGAAATCATACGATTATAATCCTGTTATATACCGTTTTACATAGAAATTTCGTCTACAGCCTGTTGCATGCAACTTTTGTGCATTTTGTATGTGTAGTGGGTATAAAAAACGTTTTCACCGACAAAAAATGCTAGTAATAAAGCATCTCTCTCTATCTCTCTGTCTCTCTTTCTATCTCTATCTCTCACGCTTGCTCTAAGTAAATACAAGAGTTGCAGCCACATGTTCTATGCAACAAGAACCACTTTGGTGCTCAGACTCATGCCCTTGCCCGTTGCCAGTTCCCCCCCCCCCCCCACTCCGTACATCCCCGTCCCAGTCGTGAGTCTTGAGTCCCATTTGCCATTCTCAATTCTCAATTCCCAGTTCTCAGTTCTCAATTCTCATTCCTGACTCGTTTGCGGTTGGGTCTGCCTGCGCATGAGTGGCCGACTGACTCTGCCTCCGGCGGTGGCACAGACAAGGCTATGCATGTGTGTGTGTATTATATATATATATATATATATATATTTATATATCTATTTGTGTGCATGTAGAACAGGTACTAACCGAGTTGTTGTTGCTGTTGCTGTTGTGGTTGCCGGGAGGATTTTAACTGAGTTGGCCTGTGTTGGCTGTGGTTCTTGCTCCAATGTGGTTTTATGCGATGCGACTGTGTCTTTTTGCTGTCTTGTTTCTGGATGCTGCATGCTGCATGCTGTAGCTGCCTCTCTGGTGTTGCATAGGTTTTGCGGTTGCATGTTAGCTCCATTGGGTGTTGTAGAAGCTAAGCTTGCCTTGACAGCTGCTAAAACTGAACTAAAAATGGCACAAACAGTGTCTCTGACTTGAGCAAATGTTTCAAGCAACAGTTGGATTGGTTCTTTGGTCTGAGCCAATGTTGAACTTGGTAACTCGCAGGGTTAATAAATTAGACACAGTTCAAAAGACATACGAAAATGGCCTCAATTGGCGGAAAAGCTCTTTTTTTCCAAAAGGAAAATATTGCTACAAAGTTCAAATCAAAAATGATGCTAGAACATTTTTCAATGAAAATCTTAAATAAAGAAATAAATTTGTTTTTAATTTGAAGTATTTTTCGGTTTTGATTACAATTTGTGTTTAGTTTTCCAAATATGCAGAAGAATGTACAATAAAAATGGAATTTTTCAAATATTAAGCACATTGTATAATAAAAAATTATAATTTTCAACATTTATTTTAATTTTGAGAATTTTCAAATTTTAAGCACAATTTTTGTTGAATTTCTGAAATATTCAGAAGAGTGCTGCATAAATTCGAAAATGTATAAATCAACAGAATGTTAGTCTTATAATATTTATATGATACTTCAACAGAAAGGAGGATCTTGAGTTATTTTTCAACATTTGACACATTTTGAATGCGAAGTTCTACAAAGGATTGGCTATCCTTTAAAGGAGTGCAACATCTTTGAACCGATCGAACTAGAGATGCACAAAACATCTATCGATATAATCGATAATTTAATCAAAGTTAACTTTGTACTTCGATATGATATCGTGTTTAATATATTATATTTTAATTTTGAAATATTTGCTTCATTTTGAAAGACAATTTTTGACCTTTTCAACTGACTTTATTAATAATAAATTATTATACCATATATATATTTTTTAAATTCATTCATAAGCATAAATATATAGTTTATCGGTTATCAATAATATTGTTTCGTGATATATTTTTCATTTCAATATCGAAACTTTACATGCTTAGCTCGATTGTGATTAGGAAAAGAAACTTCAGTAAACAACTTGGTATGAACTTGATTTAGATTTAGATTTAAAGTTCGATTTTACACATAAGATATATATATCGCTTTGCTATATCGATAACTGATTAACGAGCTCAAATATTTGGTTTTTTTTTGGAAATGAAAATGTGATGGACACTCGACACGAACACTTTTGGAAACAGTTTCACTTGGTTTTGATTTGCTGTTGTTGGAAAGAAGGAAACATAAAACTCGACATTTCGCAAGCCATAAATCGATGATGGCTATGAAATTTCTCACTAACACAAAAGATTGTGAGCTTGGGGAAGGAGGGAGTGGAGAAGAGGAGTAGGTCTGTAGAGGAGTAAATAAGAAGAAGGCGAGTTGACTGTGAAACTTCATAAAGACGAAGCCAGTGACAAGATTGCCAAAAGGGGTGTGAAGAGGAGGAGAGACCATAGCGAGCGACTTAATGCAGCGCATGGGTGCAGTGTCTACGCCCACGAAGAAGTGTGGGTGGGGGGCGGTGGGGGTTTGGGGTGCAGTTTTCAAAGAAGAAACAAACGAAGCATCGCGCAAAAGAAGCGAACAAAAAGCGTCAACCGTTTTGCTTCATTGCACAAAAGGCCGCCCAGACCGAGCCTCGGTTTTAGTCAAACATGCCCCCCTCCCCCCCCCCCTCTTCCTAGCCCTCTCTACGTCTCTGTCTTTGCCCCCTCTTTCCCTTAGCCTTACTTGCATGCGGCATTAACAACAACCTCGCAGCAACCACGACAAGGAGCGTTGACGTTGTCAATATAATCTGCTGCTTTTTGTTTGTTGTTGTTGTTGTTGGCGTCTACAGAGAAAGGGGGAGGGGTTGTAGGAGCCGCTCCTCTGCTTGAGCGCTGCTCCGACTGCATTTTTCAGGCGTTGACAAATTTTGAGCCCAAAACAAAAACCCAAAAATAAGCGACGAGGCGAAAGTATGCGCAATAATCGAAAAATGTCGCCAGCGATGAATTGCTGTATAAAGCAGGGCAAAGGTGTGACCAGAGGGGTAGAGAACTAAGGGGCTGGGCACACTGTTGTCTCGGGCTCTAAAGCGTCTCTCTATGGTCTCTACGCCCCCACAAAGTGTGGCATGAAATTGAAAGCAAGAAAAAAAAAAAACGAAAAACGAAAAAAAAAAAAATTGAAATATTTTGAATATTTTCACGTGCATTTGCATAAGCGGGGGTGGCTGCAGTCAGCAGCTTGACAAGGGGCAAAGGGTGTTGCAGCGGGGCTAGAAACGTGTTCCATTGACAGGCATGAGGCTGCTGCTGCTGCTGCTGCACTTGAAGCGACTGCAGCAGCAACAATAACAAAAAACGCGTTTGCAAAAAGCTTTTTGGCAATTTGCCTTCAAATCGCTTCTTTTTTTTTCCTTGTGTGTCCTTTCTTTCGTTCTTTTTTCAAGGGGCGTGGCCAGGACTAAACTAAACGCTTGGCTGGATTGAACTGCTGCAGCTTTAGCTTTAAAGCCAAAGCATTTTCAGTATTTCCTTTCGATCAAAAATCATGTTGCAGCCTAGAAAAGCTATAAAGAATCGATAATCGATAGTTTTTCCAAAGTTAGAATCGATTTATTTGTTTGTATCTGAAATTTGAACATGTTTCAATACGATTCCGGTTTAACGCTTTAGTGCAAAGTATTTTGAATAGATTTTGATAAGCATTTCGATTTTAATCGATTCTTGCTTCGTTGCAGATAATTCGGTTTAGTTATTTGCCTTCAAATGCTCACAGATCCTTTTTTTAGAGATCACTCTACAAAGACTGCAAATTATACCTAAATCGATTATTGTAATCGTTAATCGATTGTTGCGATCAGTTGATTTAACTGCCATCTCTTCGATCTGATCGCACTCAAAAAAGCTAACATAAATATGATCAACGATTGATCTACAAAAGTGAAGAGCTTTTAAAGCACCAACGATCAACTGCGATCTTTGCACTTTGTTCAGATACATATCGCATATATATATGTATAGATAGCTATTGACCTCCAAGACTCCTCAGGCAATTGCCAAATTACAGACTGATTGCTGATCTGGCCCAAAACATCAGCCAAGCGAACGAGATGTGTAAGCCAACTTAAATGGATGAGTTTGTTTTGGCTCTCTTGGCTTATTTGTTGTATTTTGTGTATTTTGTATATATTTAATATATATTTTCTGTGTGTTGGCTTATTTCGAGCTTAATTAACTCACGACCCCAAGGCCTGCCTGAGTGCCCAAAATGTTGCTTTTGACCAACAGCCCAAAACGTTGCACCACAAAACGAACTATGCCAATAGAAAACGTATCAGTAGCTCCAATTAACAACAACAAAAACTAAAACTAAACGAATCGCCGTTATTCCACACACACACACACACAAATAAATAAAAGCTTTGCATATGTTGCATATGCTCAAAAACTAAATACACTGTCAGAAATAATAGCGTGCTTAGTTTTATTAGTTTTTTGTTTTGATTAATCGGTTGGCAACTATGGTTAAATCAATCAATTTTTTTTAACAAAAAATATGTTTAAAAATTAAGAAATTAGCAAAAAAAACATTAAAAATTAAACGAAAATTTTAAAATAAAAAATTGAAAAAAAAATCAAGTTTTATTTATTTATATTTAAAAAAACTTAAACCAATTATTAAATAGAATAATATAATATTAATATCATTATAATTAGATAAAATGAGATCTAAAAAATATAAAAAAAATTAAGAAAACCATAAATATATTAAAACAAAAAATTGATAAATTGAAATAAATTAACATAGATATAAAATATTCTATTAATACATATAAGTAATATGATCATGTATTCAAGCCATTTTGACTATTATTAGGAAATTTACAAACAAATAAATAAAATAAATAAATATGTAAATTGAACATAAAAACATGATAAGTCAACTTTGTGAAGTTTGATAGGAACAAATCAAAACTGCACAATTCACTAAAAAACAAACTTTCCAAAAACCTTGCGATCGAATTCTGTTAGTATCTCGAATAATCAATGGACAAAATGAAGATTAAATATAAATAAATTATAATAACGCAATTGCAATCCTTCACTCAACTTGCTTGAGAAAAACAAAGCACTTTCGAAATGTTTTGCTCAAGTCTTCATTTAAAGTGAAATATTTCGTTTAAAACAAACCATTTTGTTTAAAGTATCTTAAAGTTCACTTTAAAAAGTCTATATAATCAAATATGTATATGCCTTTTTGTTTTTCGAACAAAGTACAAATTGAAAACCATCATCCTTTTCATTTTATCTATTGTTGTGTTTTGATTTTTCGTAGTCAATTCGATTGATTCTAATCGATTAATCAAACATTTTTCTAAATTTCTAGTAAAAAACTGAAATGTTTTTGAATTTAAGCCAAATAAAGTTGCATATGGATATATATATATATGTATACTATATGTTATATAGAGATAGATATGTGTGATAAGCATTGCACAAGCATCTGCTTTTGAATCGTGATCGCTATAATGTTGTTGTTGATGATGATGATGATCAACATCATTATTATGTTCATCCTCATTTTCATCTGCAACTAGTTCATTTTCTTCGTCTTCGACAATATTTCGCAGTCATAAAAGAAACTTTTACTTTTCGTTGCAAAAATAATGCAAAATAATTGGCAGAGCAGACAATGCAGAGTTGTTGCTGTTGTTGCTGTTGTTGTTGTTGCTGCTGTTAACTGTAGTGTTACCATTGTTGTTGCTATTGTAGGCACGACCCAAAACGTTTAATTTGTGGGCAACAATAACAATAACAACAGCAACAACAACAACAACAACAACAACTGCAATTGCCAATTCGATTTTTGCAATGCAAAATTTGTAAACAAAGCAACCGCAAACGAGGCAAAGCAACAACAATAGCAACAACAACAGCAACAACAACAGCAACAACAACAACAACAACAATAACAAAAACAAACACAACACAGCCGCCTTCTCGGCACAAATGGCTCACAATCCTCGCACAGCTCATTGGCCTGGGCAGGCATTTAGCCAAGAAAGAGCCAAGCACAAATTTTAAAGTTGAGGTTGCAAGATGAAGACGAAGACGCTGACGCAGACGAAGAGGAGGCTATGGAAACTCCACTCCGTCTGCTATGGGGCACTCCTCTTGTTTGGCTCTGCCGCACGTTTGAGGCCGTTCCAACTTAGCGCTCCTGCCGGCGAAATGTCAAAGTGACAAGCTTTTTATTTGCACAACCGGCAGCGGCAAAAACAGACGCAGGGAAGGGTGGCGTGGTGGGGGGGAAGGGCGGGGGGAACGGGCAACAGGAGAGACAGAGGGAGGAGTAGAAGGCAACACGTAAATGACAGGGCTGCAACAGTTTGAGAGCTACTACGTAATTTGCAGAGGCGGCAACCTTGCCAAACTAATCGAAAACAATTATCGATGTGTGGGAAAACAATGAAAATCGATAAACTGTGTTTACGGCCCATTAGCATTAGCTAACCTTTAACTGCAGCTGCAACGGCAACTGCAACTGTAACTGCAACTAAAACTGCATTCGTTTTTTTTTTGCTTGCCGTTTAATCGTTTGTTTAATGTGTATTCCAGATTCCAAATTTGATTGATAACATTTGGCAAGCAAATAAAACGTTATCTGAAATCGTACCGATTACAATTTTCAATAATTTTTGGATTTTGTTCATTAGATTGACAAAAATAACTCTTATTTTGAGTCGAAGGTGACTTTAAATATGATTTCATTCAATTTAAAAAAATGATTTCAATTCAAATTTGCTTCACCTACAAAATTAGCAAATCGATAAACTATCGATAGCACTTAAAATCGATAAATAATAATAAAAATGCCTCGCTGTTAGCCACAAGTTGATCAGCTCCCGTTATCGATTAACGTTGTTGCTTTTCTTAGTTCGATAAAGCGAACTATTTATTTACAACTTGTTTTATTTTTATAAAAGTGCTTCGTTTTAAGCCTCAATCTGATCATCTGCTCCCGTTATTTTGTTCGGCTCAAACAACGCCCACTGCTTCGGGGCGCAACGCAACCGAAATATTTTCACTGCACTGCTAAGCGGCTTATCAGAAAAGGCAACGGCAGCAACAACAACAACAACAACAGCTGCAGCAGCAGCAGCAACAGCAGCAGCAACAGCAACAGCAGCGGCTTCAAACGGCGTTAAACGCAACTGCAGCCAAAAGGCAACCAGAGGAAACCAGCCGAACCACAGTGGGGCAAACAAGCAATCTTCGTAGCTAATTTTTTGTTAAGAGTATTTTTTTTTGTTTTTTATAATGCATAAATCTTTTATCACATTTTTGATGCATATAAAAAGTAAACATGCTTAGTTTGTAAGTGTATTTCAATTTCTTATTTATTTTTTACATTATATTTTTTTTATGTGCCTCTTTGAGTGTGACTTGCGTTTTCGTATATTAGGAATAAAACACAAAACATGGCTCTCTAGTTTAGTATGATAAATAAAAGTCGATATAAGTGGGCAAAGTTTCAGTTTAGGCTACAACTAGAGCGAGCAAGCATCGACATACGTGTTATCGATATTGAAGGTTAGTGGAAAACATCGAAATTATCGATATAGGTGGGCAAAGTTTCAGTTTTGCTAAAGTTAGAGTTGAAAAAACATCAATATACGGGGCTTAGATAACGACGGTTAGTGGAACACATCGATATACGTGCTATCGATATTGAAGTATAGTGGAAAACATCAATATAAGGCTTTTCGATAGTGAGAGGTAGTAAAAAACATCGACATACGTTTTTTTGTTATTGCAGCATAGTGGGAATCTATCGATATACGATAGTGAGAGATGGACAAAAATATTGATATGATATTGCTTTGTTTACTAATGTTTATTTTATGTTGATTATGTTGCTTCAGAATTTTTAATGCAACATTTAATTTAATAAAGTACAGCATGGCAACAATGAACAAATGAAAATATATCGATATTATCGATATTTGCATACTTGAAAAATATCGTTTTGGTTGGATATGATATTGCAAATGCTTACTTTATGTTGATTCAATATAAGATAGCATTTTTATGCAAATATTAATCGATATTCTTTAGACGATATATCTATGAACATCGATATTTGCCTTGCGATATATTTTGCAAACGATATATAGTTGACGATTTACATTCCTAGTTCATTAACAAAAATAATGAAAATGTTGGCAACATATTGGTATAAACATAAGAGATGATAGTCACAGGTAGGGTGCGAAAGTCGACTAGCAGTGTACACAGGAAGAATGAAATATATGCAGTGCGCATCAGCTAGTTATAAATTGTATATAGCTGTTTATAGAAACTCTCTGTTAACATATTTCAAATATAATTAAAATCGAATCAGTTTTAAAAATTGTGGCAAACAAAATAGATTTCGTGACCACTGTGCGAGGCAGGCGAACCAAGCGAACAGAGCTGTCCAAAAGCGAGTGGCCACTGTCCAGCAATAGAACAAAACAAGAACAAGAACAAGAACAGGCACAAGAACAGGCACAAGAACAGGAACAAGAACAAGAACAAGAACAAGAGCAACAACGAAATAACAATCGAGGCGGAGGCGGCCAACATGCTTTTAACATTAATTTAACGTTTTTTTATTTGCCGCAAAAACACCAGAGACAGTTTTTTTTTTTTTTTGTAGGTCTCTTTCTTTTTTGATTCTGTGAATGTATCTGTGAATGTGAATGTATCTGTATCTGTGTGCCTCTCGTTGTAGCAACAAGATGTTTGTTTGCCCTGCTTATGAATAATTTGCATTGGACGTTTGTCAACGTTGCCAACATTCAACGAAGGACCTGAAGGAGACTTAAAAGCTGAAACCAAGCCAGGCACAGGACCTGGCTCTAGGTCTACAATTTTACTCAGCTGCGGCTGCGTTTGTGGCTGGGATTGGGTTTTTGGGTTTTTGGATTTTGTATTTTGTATTTTGGATTTTGGATTTTGGTTTTGATAAATCGCTTTGAAATTTATTTTCGCACCCCCCCTGTTTGGTGTCTCCGCAGCTGATGGACACTGAAACTGGACTAAACGGTTCTATCAAGTGTCTGGCTGCTCATTTGTCTGGCTAACAGTTTAGCGCCTGCCACGCCCACACGCCCACAAACCCACAGCTCGACAAATGTGGCTTTTGTCAACCGGTTTCGAATCAGGTTGAGTAGCTGCTACCCCTTGTGTAACCCCCCCCTGTGGCGACCCCCCACCCCCCCCAGCCAACCTGACTGCCCACAACAAAAAACATGAACAGCTTTTCACTTGCCAAGCTGCGCAGCTTGTAACTTGTATCTGTATTGATATATTCTATCAATTCTATTATATATATTAAATATAACTATTTGAAAGAAACTCTGTTAAAACTTTTATCGATTTGACATATTTTTAGGCGGTTTTAGATTAGTTTTAGATGGTAATATAAATATGCAAATACAGTGGTCGCTCGTTAACTAGAACGCTTTGGTTTTACATTTTAAATTCCGAACAGAATATACAGCAAAGATGTTTGGAAACTGATTCAAATAATCATTTTTTGAATATTGAATATTTTAGCAATTTCCATTTTATTTTCTTTAAAATGTTTTTATACCTGCTTTTCTGATTGCTTACTTGATATTGTATTGTATATAACTTATATCAATATGAAAAAATAATTATCCAAGCAGTTCCCAATTCTGACTACTTTTCAGTCCAAATAGTTGGCGTTCCGCTTTTCGGATAAAATAGCAATATATATCTTGCGTTTTAAAGATAAATTCGAGTACTTCTCAAAGCAAATCTTTGTAATCTGAATTTCCTATCAATATTCGTAATACAGAACAGCTAATAATCGGAATTAGGAACTATCCTTTTTCTAATTTGTTTTATAATTATGCATATTTTGTTACAAAAACGATTTCGAATTGAAGCAATTGGAATTTATTGAAGAGCCCATAAATAAGACGTTGGTTAGATCATGATTTAAACGGCAGCATTTGAAGCCAGCTCTCAACCCCCTCAACTCCACAACCCCCTCAACCCATACTTAACACTGGCACATCAACTAAATCGCCTACGCATGCTGCATGACAAAAGATACAATATCTCAAAGATATTTTGCTTAGCACCCAATGGCAAATAAGGAATATCTATCAAAGGCAAACGCCTCGAGAAAACCAACAACAAAAAACAAAATCCGCAGAAGCCAACAACAACAAGAAGAAGAACAACAACAACAGCAACAAAAAAAAAGGTCAAAGACAATTTATAACAATTCCTTTTCATTTACATGGACATGGACATGGACTTCAGCATGGACATGGACATGACCACGCCTCTCCTTTTATTTCGGGTGTCTCCGCCCTACGCCCTCCGCCTTTCGTCCTTTTCGAATTTGCACTATTGAATACTTTATAAACGATTTTGACAATAATAAATGTTTCGTCGGCCGACAAGTCAGGACAATAACAAATTGTCTAGAATATGTATTACATCTTATATTATTATTATTATTATTATTGAAAATGTACATGTAAATGAGAATGCGAATGAAAATGAAAATACTTGAAAATCTGATTTTGGTGAGCCTTAAAAGCCAAGGCCATTCATCCAACGTCCTTGTTCTTTCTGTGTGACCCTCATTCGGTGTCCGATGGACCAAAAAAAAAAAAGAAAAAAAGAGAAGGGATTCCGACTCTTGTCAAAAAGATAAACAGCCTTTGATTGTGTGTTCGTTCTTTCGCGTTTCTGGCTTTGCTCGTTTTTTTTTTGTTGGGTTTCGGATTTCGAATATTTGTCTCTCGGGTTACATTCTTCGTTATCGTTCGCCTTGTTTACTCTAAGGGACCATTTAGGGTTGTCCTTCGGCAAGTCTTTGCCCCTTGTCATGTAATTGCATAAGTGTAAACGATTTCTGTATGTGAAATGTGTTTGGGAACTGCGGGCAACAATTTGAAATTGGAAATTATATTTTCGAAATTAGTCTCTTTTGAGACTTGTTAGGTTTGTCGGAAATTAACGATTTCTGATTTTTGTTAAAGAACTTAATGCTGATAAAACTTGATACATTTTTTAACTCAATTGCAGTGCAATGATACTTTTTTTTTTCTGGCAGCCCATTTCCGATAACTTTTCATTCAGAATCGTTCTTGAGTTTGTCTTTTCTGTTGTCGACTGAAATATGGTTGTTTCTTTTGAACGTTAAGTGTTAATACTTATCATTCCACTGTCTCAATTCCGAATCGGAATTGAAAACAGGCCTGTTAATTTATCAACTTCAATTGAAACAAAATCAATGTATGATTTATACGATTCAAACGATTAGATTTCATCAAATTATGAATAAAGTGTGAGAGGCTATAAACAAAAATGTATAATCGTTTTAACGATTATCGTTTTCCGCCTATCGCTTATCGCTTATCTTGCTGTTTATCGTTTATCTCGAATTCGAATGAAATCGTGTTGAAAAATGAAAGTTGCCTTCATTTTGATATGTATATAGTATATATATATTGATTAAACCCATTATTCGGTCGTCATTAGCCGCTTTATTTTGTTGTTGCTGCTTTTGTTTTTGTGTTTATTTAGTTGTTGCTTTTTGCTTAAAACGTTTTGCATTTTAATGTTTGAAATTTTAAATGTTGCTAACTGTTGTTGTTGCTGCTTTCTGCCAGCTCACAAAATGCCACCAAATCAATTTGTGGCGCCTCCGCTGCTTCAGCTGCCCTCTCTTCCTGCAACACACACACACATGGCTGGCTGCATGCGCCCCCCTTTTCCACGTTGCCTCCCAGCGCCCCTGCCACGCTGACTGCAGTTTTAATTAAGTGTTTAATTAATGATGATGGTGCTGGACATCGATGGACATCGATGGACATTGCCATTACCATTGCCTCTCGTCTGTCCCCTTTCGTCTGTCATCTGTCCTTTGTCGTCTGTCATCTGTCGTTTGTTGTTTGGTCACTTGATGTCCAATGTGGGCACATTGGACAGCCGACCCGACAAATGCGAATGAGTTTTGCATATGTGATTGCAAAGAGATTAACAAATGAGATCAGACAGACCAAATATGTATAAAGACTGATCTATTGATTGATTTGCTTTGCCTGATTTAGAGTGTCAACCTATATCCTACTTTAAGAACAAGCACATCAAATGTTGAATGTCATCTTAAATCATATTTATGTTAGTCATTTCCCACCTTATAAAGTATATATGCATGTTCTTGATCAGCATCAACATCCAAGTCAAAAGTCAGATATTTCAAAGTAACATCGATGCTTTCATTTTTATCGGTAATCGCTTTTGGCAAATATCGACGTTTTCACAATTATTTCCAATCCTATTTGGAAAGAGTGGCTCAGCTTGTCGTTTTTCATTCAACTTTTTGATTAGAAATTGTACTTTTTGATCAACCCTGATTGCTTCGTGATGCTTCGTCACTAGCGTGGACAGCCGTTTGTTTGCAGCAGCCCAAAAGTATTTTCTGTTTTACATGAAGTGTACGCTGACAGGGTTGCCTCTTTCTCTAAATACATACGTTATGTAACTCTGTTTAGCTTGTGCTGTTGATATTGAAATCAAGTCACAGTTGCTTTGTCTTCCCAATCGATAAAGTTTCCTAAGTAGCCTAGACATAGCTTTTCGTTCAGTCGTTTCTGGCCTTTGCCAGCATACAGATCAAATATTTCTCTGTTTTAAATTTCGTATTTTTGTTATTTTTCTAAATTTATTACAATGTATTCAAGCTTTTGACTTTTTCTTTGGTTTTTACTTTTCTTATTTAATTTTTTCTAATTTTATTATTTAATTTTTGCTAATCTTCAAGTACATCGAAGTTTTTGGCAGTAGTGATTTACGCTTTGGACTTGTCTGACTCTTGGAACGCTTCAGGTCCACTTGACGTGCTCAGGGAAAAACTTTAGTTTTGGTTTTGGAGCACCCGAACCGGAGGTGTATTGGTTCGCACCTTGCTGAGCATACACAGCAAAACATCTGTTTTATATATATCTTATTTTTTTTATATATCTTATTTTTTATATATCTTATTTTTTATATATCTTATTTTTGATATATCTTATTTTTCTAATTTTTCAACAATTTACAATTTGTCCGGATTTTCGGTAGCTTCATTGCCACTTTACGTGCTCGGCGAAGTGGTCTCAGTTCCAAAGCTATCCTGATGAAACTTTGCATTATTTTGACTGCAAGCAGTACATATGTCTGAATCGGCTGAATAGGCTATAACATATAGCAAAAATCGTTTAAGAAATGAGCTGCATGAAATACTAAAGTGAAAAACGCAAAAAAAAACTTTTGTTTTAGACAACTCAACTAAACTTTTTTGTTTTTATCTAAGTTGAAGCACGTTTTGCATTTTTATCTTAAAGCTGTCATAGGAACAATCGTTCGAACATTAAGTTTTAATATAAAGTAGTTTTTAACAAGTGTATACACATATCTTTGGCAAGATAACCTTTTCTGTTTCACAACTAGTTTATTTTTCAATTACATCTATAATTCACAAGCGGTTTAAGCATGTTGCTGCTGTATTCTTTGACATGATTCAACATTTAAATTAATTGTTTAGAAACTGATAAAAAAAAGAAGAAATTGTTTTCAGTTTAGTGTGATTTTGGCATGGCCTAGTGGCGTTTAAACTACGCTGATTGGCAGACAAAAAGCTGAGAGCAGCCAAATCAGTGCATCTTATTTCTTCCTACGCTGCCCCTGCACCCCCCAGCAACCCCTTTTTACGCTATTGCTGTTGCTGTTGTCTGTTAACGCCATCTGCCAGTCAACCTTGCCACACATTTTCGACTTAATTTTCAGCTGCATTTAAGACAAATGCAATTTTCACTTTTTATATACTTACTTAGTTAGAAACGCCCATGGCTGAGTGGCTTCACTGCCTGACTGCCTGACTGACTAGCTGACGGAGTGATGAACTGACAAACTGAATGACTGAATGACAGACTGGGCCAACTTGTAGTCTCATATGTGTGTTGTTTGTTTGTTTGTCTGTCTGTTTGTTTGGCGGCGTTGTTTTCTTTCTGTGAGCGCACGCTCCGCTCGCAAACATTGCGCATACGCCGCGTTGGCAAAAGTAAAATGAAGACTCTGCGTGTATTGCGCGTGTGTGTGTGTGTGTGTGTGTGTGTATTTGCGTGTGCGAAAATTGTGAAAAGCGTATTTGGAGCAGAAAATGTAATGTGTCTGTGCATCGCCGGCAAAAGCTCTGCTTTTCGAATTCCACCTTTTTACCGACCTCTTCCCCCCACCCACCTCATCGCATTTTTCGGGCCACATTCGTTGCTTATATGCATGAAATTTCCATTTTAATTTATATATTTTTTTGCTGTTTTTTTTTTTTTTTTGTTTCTCTCAAATATCTTTTGCAATTAACCAACATGTGCTTTCAACAATCTTTCACATGATATGTGAAAAAAGATATAGCTGCCCGCAAATTATATAGGTGTGTGCACAATTTCAGTTCAATTGATTCAATATTGTATCAAATGGCAGACTAGTTCGCTTTTGACTTTAACAAAATTCAATTCTGAACAATTTGATGTAGTTTTATACAAAATACAGCTCATCAGCTTGATCTCTTTGTGCTTCCGATAAGACTTAAGTGTGCTTAAGATAAGATTAGATAAGATTTTGTGAAGGTCAAAAAATAGGAACAATAAGGTTGATCAATTGGCGCAGTTACTGTTTATCGGACATGTTTAAATACTTGTTTGTTCTTCATAAAAAGTTTTCTTTAGATATGATACGTGATAAGACTCTTAAACTAACTAGATTAGTGGCTGCAGATTACGCATGAAATAACTGTTAAAAACGGAAGTCATACTGATTCATGCTAGTTTTATTGAGCATACTATATAAGATTTCTAAACCGGTCATGAAATCGTTTGATAAAAATCGTTTCTAGAAACTAGTTGCGAAAGATTCAAGTGTAAAAGTATTAAAAAAAGAACATGGAATTGATCAGTTTTCATTTAACTCGATTCGATTAATTAACAACTGTTTTTCAATACACGATGATTGATTTGAAAATGTTTTGTTTTAAATCTTAAAATAAAATTTAATATTTGAAATGAGATTCTTTTTGAACATTGCGTGGGACGACAAAATATTCAAAAATTACAACAAATTGAAACTAAAATGCTTGAATGCAACGAAGAATGGCTAGATATGCCACAAGTGTTTGATGGAAAGAATATTTTCGGAAAATGTTGAACATCCAAAAAAACAATTGCATAATAATGAAAAAGAATGTTAGAAAAGATGAGAAAATTAATCAAGTGCTATTTCATAGCAATAAAAATAAGATATAAGAAATAAAAAGATGTTGACTTTGGTCAGAATTTGGTCGGGCACTACACTCAGAAGATGCTTAAACCGGTTGAGAATTCTAAGAGCCAAACTAATAAAAAACGTTAACATTTTTGCAGTTGCTATAATTTTGAGCATAGAAGTAAATTTTTAGCAGCAATATAGAAATATAACTCGTGAGTGACTAACTTTAGTGTATCGAGTTGATATTTTCTGTCGACTGATGCAAGTTGAAGTTCTAAATTCAGTTTTTAATGAGAACAGTCAGCGCTGTTGTTTAAATAACTAATTTTAATAAATAACTAGTTAAATAAAGCTTTAACAACCCTTCACAAATTGTAAAATTGATGTCTGAAACCTTTGGACAGCCAATTGACTTGAGTTTCGTAGAGGCTGTGTTGATTTATTACTTAGTTAACGCGTGTGAAGGCTGCAAATCTATTTAACTAAGTTTGTTTTTGCTTTTTTGTGTTGCTATTGTTGTAATTGTAATTGTTGCTTGTTATTGTAAACAAAGGCAAAGCAATTTGATATATTAACATTTAGATTTGTGAACAATTTCTGAAAACATGACTTATTCACATAGAAAACTAACGCTTGTCTTTTGTTTCTTTTTACAGATCGTTAAGAGGAGACTTGACTTGCGAGTCATATATAACAATAGTAATAACAGTAACGAACAACAAACAACAGCAACAACAAGTCAACAAGTTGTAGACGTGGCTAATTGCAAGTAAGTCGTCAAATGTAATTTCTTTTAAATCGAAATATATATAAATATATGTGTATATATGCTGGATATATAATTATATATATAGGCATATATGTAAGATAGACATCAACATGGACTCTTGCCTGTTTTGAGAAAATGCAAAATCAGTGGGGAGGGGCTTTGTTGAGGGGGCGTTGTGAAAATGTTACCTTCGCCAACACTTGATGTAAATCGCATAACACGACAGCCAAGGCGATGGCGATGGCGATGGCGATGGCGACAGCTTGCTTGACTAGCTCAAAGTCCAACAACGTACAAGCAACAACTAAGAATAACAACAACAACAACAAACAACGAACAACAGCAGCAGCAAGTCGTCTAACTTGTCAGATCGCGTGCCAAGAAATAATAATGAAGAAAAATCGTGTTACTTAGAGCTAAGTCTGGGCTTGGGCCTGCGTTGGGGCAGCAACAACAACAGCAGCAGCACTTTATGCCTAATAATCATAACAATAACAACAACAATTGCAACGACAACAACTACAACAACACTCCCCTTTCCCGCCCGTGTGTGTGTGTGTGTGTGTGTGTGTTGTTTTTTGTGTCATGCGCCTGCGTGCCGTCTAATTAGCGTGCACTGAGAAATTCACTTAAAGCACCCAGCCCGCCCTACACCCCTACACTCCTCCTCCTCCTACTCCTTCTGTTGCTTGGACAGTGTAATTCTATAGCAACGACGATGACTTCAAATTACAGCGCTTGACATTGCTCAGTTTGCTGCACTGCATCCGTTTCGTCATGCCAATGAACTGGCTAATACTGCAATTTATTAACTCTCATCAACTCCAACTTCAACTCCAACAGCGAGCAACCTCGGGCGGCCTTTAAACGAGAGATGAGAGATGAGAGAAGGGGAAAGAAGATACTGTTTGAAAATGTACTTGAGTAGGATCAGCCAATATCATATTGGAAGTATCGATTGGATATCGATAAACGCGCTAAGAAGTTTTTGCTTATATGGTTGTTGCATCAGAAATATCGATATTTTTGATTTTATAATGAAATGCATCAACAACAATATAGAAGTGATAATAGTGCTGCAATATCAATCGCCGCATGCAAAATATCGATAAAAGCGCTACGAAGTAGTTTTGGCGCTAGTAAATAAATATCGAAATAAAATTTTGAACATAATTATCGATATTCCAAGCTTTGTTCTAAAATAGGTCGAAAAAAATGTAGAAAAAGCTGTAGTGCTGTTTTTTTTTTAAAATGTAAACTCAAAAATCGATAGTTTTGTTATTCAGACCTGTTCCCATTTACGACAACTTTTCATTCCGCATCGTTTTTGATTTTGTGTTCCCAATTTCGCATAAATAAGTCATCGTTCTGCTTCTAGAAACATAAGCTCGAAATCTTTTCAGTTCACTGTCTTAAAAGCGAAACTTTTGAAACGCAATTTTCCATCTATGTTTAGTTTTCAAAACAGCTATCAATTGCGATTTCGCATGTTTTGATTGAAATTGAATATGGAACAGCTCTGATTGACAATAATATATTCCTAATTCGACTTTTGATAGGTTAATTACACCGTAATTATATTGTACACTCGAAAAAAAGATATAGTCGAGCTAGTTCTAGCTAAAATGTACATTGCTTATTTCTTTAAATTCGAAGTATTAGGCGTTTTTATATATTCTGAAATTCAGTAAGAATAGTTCTTCAATTCAGAATTACATACATACATATGTAAACGAAGAGAAGCGAAGCACGCAGCTAGCTAATTGGCTATTAAGTGCCTATGGATTAATGACATATGTATGTGTATGTTATGTATGTATGTATGTATGTATGTATGTATGTATGTATGTATGTATGTATGTAAATATGTATAGTTATGGTACATACTTACTTGTGTATTCAAAACCTGAGCTCCACACGGTAATAACAGACAGCGATGCTGCTTATAAAAACTTAATTGTTTTAAGTGTAAGCAAGGCTTAAAGTAGTTAAAACTGAAATATTGATAGCAGTTAAAACAAATCAAGATTTAAAGCCGATAGGTTTAAAATATGTTTATATACACTATTGTCGTATATAGCAGACATATTCGATTGATAATAATTTTCAACTTTTGTGTCGTATTTAGAGTTCTTTTGTATTAATGCATCTAAAAATTGCAATTTCTTGACAAAAAATCTTTAAAGAAACATTGTCGTTTATTTGGTGTGTTGTCTTTGAATGCTTCTGTTTTCTGCTGTCTATTTTCAGTCTTCCTTCGTCTTAGCCGCTTTTGTCTTTGGCTAATTGGTTTGTCAATACGATTTTGGCATTAAGACGATTGAACTTTTTGACATACACGAAAACTGTCTATGCAAGTAAATTGCAATGTCTTAGCTTCTATGGCAAAGACTTAAAACATTGGCATATGCAAGCTAACATATATAGTAGATATATAGGATATATAATTAGACTCAAGTCAGCTCAACCACAATCCCAAATCTCAAATCCCTTATCTGCAAAGACCACAAAACCCAAAACCGCAGCGGCACCAAGTCTAAGTCCCGTTAAAGCCCTTTAGAGCTCATCAACAGCACCTAAAACTATTGTTGTATGCCTTCGTCTGCGTCTCTGCCTTCTCAGCTAGCACCTGTGCTACAGAGCAGACCCTGCTGCTCGCTTTTCCCAGTCAACCAAAGAGCCATTGAAAAACCCCAAAAACAACTTGTAACAAACGAGCTGCGTCGCGGCTCGCAGACAACATGCTAATTAAAAGCTACTTTTGCCAGCCGCATTAATAAACACACACAAAACACGGCAAAAATCATGTGTTGTTGTTGTTGTTGTTACGTCTGCAATGCCAACGGATTAATGAACATTTACGAGGGCCGGAACACTGAATCAAGCTCAGAAGCAGACAGACAGACAGACAAACAGACAGACAGACAAACAGACAAGCACAGGACATCGAATACTGAACACTGAACACCGAGTGCCTACTGGATTCAATCCAATCGACTGTCGTCCTTGTTGTCCTCGTCCTCGTTGACGTCGCTCAACGACAACAATTTGCATTTGTTTCATTTGAAATGTGTACATGCTATGAATGTCTACATACACTGACAAAAAAAAATTGATATTCAATAAAATTTTTATTCAAAATAAACTGTGTAAAAACAGTTGAAGAAACTTGTATCATTTTTTTTAAGTTTTAAAATAAAATACTAGATTTCTTGCCGATATATCGATAAGATGCAATTCGATAATCACCACACACATAATTTGTATTTGTGCGACACAAAACGCAAGTCCGTGATGTGAAAAGACTACGTAGAATCCATGTTCATGGAATATTGCAAGGCAGCAACAGCTGTTGCCGCTGCTCTGCTTTGTGTGCTGTTGCGTTCACGCTTGCTGTTGGCACCCACAGCCAGTGGCTATCAGTCCTCGAAAAAACCAAATCTTTCCAAACTATATTATGCCATTCGTATAAAATAAGTAGTACAAAATAAGATGATTTCAAATGGGTTTCAGTCGGGTAGTACACCCAATGTTTGCTTGAACCAGTTGAGAATTACAAGTGAATTTTCGTTCTGTTTGTTCAGCGGATGAAATGTGTCCTATACTTAAAGTACAAACTTCATTTTATTCAATTTTTTTATTTTTTTTAAATTGGAGATTTGGTCAGCAGTTTGCATAATAAATTAAAAAAATACAAAATAAATAATTTTGAAATCTGCTCTTAAAATAAAGAACTCAAAATGTTAGTTATATTTTTGAAGTTTATAATAAAACTGGCGAAATATGTCTTATTTTTATGAGTTTGGAATAAAAGTCGAGACATATTTTCAACAGATTTTTGAAATATAACAAAATATTTTTCAGTGCACCAACAAACATACTATATATATAAAGGCAAAGAGAAGAGCAGGTGGGGGGAGGGGGGTTATGGGGTGGCAGTAGCTCAGTGTCTGCAGTCTGGGCCCCTTAACCACACAGACGCAGGCCCAGCGGGATTGCTGGGTGGATAAATGGGGGGATGGGGGGATGGGGGATACACAACAAGCCATGTCTGGGGCGTCATTAAAAATGTCTTGATAGGTTTGTGGCTTTGATTTGAGTGCGATGTTGCTGTTGTTATCCAGACGAGGCGGGGCATTGACAGCCAAGATTAAGGATAAGGATAAAGATAAGGCTAAGGATAAGATATGCACAATTGCGTGTTTTTGGAAAACGTTTTCGAATCAAATAACAATTTTCTTAAATCCTGCCTGAGCTGAGCCTGACTCTTGAAAATAAAACACAATTTCAAAGTCCTTAATCCGATTTCGAACTCTGAAAGAAGTGTCGTCCTTTTGTTACAGCTGTGAAACATGAACTGCTGCAACTTTTTAAAACGCCATAAATTACTTTGAAAAATCAAATGAATTTATTATGATATTTTCTTTATTTTGTTCTTTTTTGGATAAAAGCGCGTAAAGTGTTAAAGCTTAAAATAGTTGCAAGTCCTTGCATTGTTCCTTGCAGCCACACTTTGCAGCTCAAAACTTTTTGACAGTCATAAATTTGCGTTCAACATGAAATCGACAGCAAACTAAAAAAGAAGCAACAAAAAATGTTCTTTACATTTTGTATTTTTGTATTTTTGTGTTTGTTTCGCGCATAACTTTTGACCTATGTGGATTAAAGTTGAAAATCTGTTAAGCGAAATGGAAACTTATCTCAATCCTTGACTGACTATCCAAAAGCAGCCAACTTCAAACCGTTGATTGGTTTCTTTGCTTGCCCACTTTCTTGTTGTTTTCTTAATGTAGTCAAAACAAACCAAAAAGTTTTCCCAAATACAAAAAAAAAAAAGAAGGAAAATTATAATGTTACAGCTATGCCCTCTGTGATCTGCTTGTTTTTCTTTTCTGGCTTTGGCTGGACTAGGCAAAAGAAAAAATAATATTTGTGTTGGCTTTATTTGAGTCATTAAAAACGAAAAGAAGAGAGAAAAAAATACCTTGAGCATAATAAAAGAACACGTTGATAAAATTCGTGATTAAAGCAAAACAAAAGTAAATGAAAAGATGTAAAGCAAATTAAGTTTTTTTCAATCTTTATTAAACACAAAACAATTTAAGCAAACTGTTTTTCGATTTTTAACATAAACAATAGATAAAATGATATATTTGCAAGCTAGTTTTAATAAGAAAATATATATGGGCATTTGCAGGTTCGCAAACGTTACATTCGTACGCATTTACATTGAAAATAAAATAACAAAAACATATTTTTTTTTATTATTTTATATGTGGTTTAATTGCTTTTTGGGTGCACTTTTTTTCAATGCAAAAGTCAAATTCCATAGCTTTAACGTTTTTAGAATACTTAAGAAAACCCAGCGATCGCGAACGTTACAAAATACAGAAGTCAAGTTTGAGAGTAGCTGGAAAAAGTAAAAAGTCTGAAATATTTAATGGAAAATAATTTCAAACTATAAAGAAATAATGTAGTTTTCAATATTTATTTATCATTTTGAAATAATTCATATAGTTTTTTTTCTTTTTTAAATTTACAACTATCGCGAACGTTACGTACATTTCCGTTGATTTTGCATTTGAATATTTACATCTAAACTTGGTTAAATTGATCGCATGTTATATTTGTTAGTTAGTTGTTTTAAGTATCAGCTCATTTGACAACGTAAATATTAAAGAGAAAACGCTCTAAAAATGTACAAAATAACGACAAAAAGTCATTTTTGCACATTGCAATCGAATTGCTTATGATAGTTATAAATCTGGATTGTAGATTTCATAAATTTCTCACAGCTTAAATCGATTAAAGCATATAATTCAGAATAAATAGGTTCTATGAAGTTTTCGGCTCTGGTGAACCTTTTTCCGGAAATGCCCATATGCAAATTCAAGCACCAGTTAACATGAAGTTTAAAGTTATCAGGAACATGCCAAAGGTCAACTTAGCGTAAACAAGTGAAAACCGAACGAAAACTTAAATTAGATATCGAAACTGCAGCCAGCCAATAAAAAGAAAGCTTTTATGTTTTGAAACTTAATATCAAAATATTGCTCGAAATTGTGAAGAAGTGGAACTTGAAGTTATTCATGGCGACTGCAATTGGCGAAGCAACAAAGGCTTTTGGTAAGGAAATGCCTAGCAAACCAAAAAGGAAAGCCAATTCAATGGCAACTACTGAATGTAGCTTACTTTTACCTTACGATAGCTGTCTCTCTCTGTCTGTCTAGCTGTCTCTCTTTAACCCCTTCTCTTGCGTCTCTTTTACAGCACTTTATGCACATGGTATTTATGTATCATTTATTCAGGCGCTGTTGCTGCCACTGCTGCTGCTGCAAGTTGAGTCGACTCCACTCTTGACTCTTGACTCCTGACTCCTTGACAGGGCTTCCTTAATGCGTTTAAAATATAAGTACACTGGGCATGAATGGAGCAGACGCGGCAACGACGAGCGCTACTTCAACGTGCAACGAACGTTCCTTTGGCAAGTTGCTTTTGGCTGCATTGTTGTAGGTTGTGTCCTTATTATTGTCGTTATTGTCGTTGCAGCAATGCCATTGACTGCTTGAGTAATTGAAGCGCATCAGGCTTGTCTACACTGCAAGAAAGCAGTAGTTAAAACTATAAAGTGGTGTGTGTAAATAGAAAGGCAACAAGTGCTTTATTTATAAGAATATTATCTTCAAACTGAGTTTTCGTTGAGATGCTCCTTTCTCTTTTCACTCTGAATCCTTTTTCGATATCGATTTTGTAAAGTTGATTTATTATAAAACATTTTCAAAGAAAAAAAGCTTATTTTTTATGAAAACTCAACTGAATTTTCACTGAATTTGAGCTTATTGGTGGCAATATCCATCAATTTTTAAGTGCAATTTTTAGTTAGTATCATTTTAGACCGTTCCGGTTTCCACTTTCAACGAAATGGAATTGAAAAATTTCTCAAAATTTGCTTATCTTACATCTTGTGAAATGAAACCTATATCGTTGGCAAATTGTTTCAATCAAAGTTCAAATGAAAGTGAATTCAATTCACAAAATCTTAGAAAAAGTGAAATCATTTTTGAAATATCTTAAACAAAGTTGAAACCAGAACGCTTTTCAAAGGCTCTAAGCTCAACTTAATCGGATTCTTTTAAAGTTGCACCTGCAACTAATTTGACGCAGCACCAAAAAAAAAAAAAAAAACAAAAAGAGAACAACAATTGAGAATCGAGAATCAGCAGCAGCAGCAGCAGCAGCAGCACCCACAACGAATCAATATTTATTCATGCCTCAATGCCATAAAACTTTAGATACTAACGGTAAACAATAAATGCCACAGTGTGAAGCACACACACACACACACAAATGCACGTGGCTGCGGCTATAAATGTGGCTATAACTGTGGCGTTCACTGGGAAGAGGGAAGGTGGAAGGTGGTAGGTGAAAGGGGAGGAAAGCGAACAGGAACTGGGACTTTGGGCAGACAATGGACAACAATGGCACCGCAAACGTTTAAATAATCAATGAGTGTTGTCTGTCCGTCTGTCTGTCTCTGTGTATGTGTGTGTGCAGAAGAGTTGGGGGAGGAACTGTAGAAGCCCCAAAAACCCATAACAGGCATAAACATTCAACCGGACAGTTGAATCCTTCGTTTGTTCGGTTCAATTCGGTTCGGTTGATTGGTCACACCGTATAAGCGTAGTTCATTATTCATTTGTTATTATTTGCTTAGTGGCCGTTGGCACATCAAGTTTCACACAAATACACACACACGCACACACAGATACAGAGCAATACTTGCAACATACTTTGATTTCACATCAAATGATTAAATTGTCATTAACAATGCTCATCAATACGTCAATTCAAACTTGAACCAAAGCGAAACTTGTCGTTCGATGTCAACTTAAGCGCATTGTCCTGATACACCTACATGTACTTATGAACGAGTGTGTGTGTGTGTGTGTGTGTGAGTGTGTATGACACACAATCTGGCAGCATGTCGAATATTCTAAACACAATAAAAACAAAAAACTAATAAAAGTTGCATATAAACGTGTTTTTTTTAAACTTTTATTTAAAAATTACAAGATAACAGTTATATTTCACTTTTATAATAAAAATTATTTTCAACAGCTTTTTTTTTTTTTTTTAAAAAAGATTAACAAATAACAAATTCTTGATTTTGAAGATAACAATTATTTTCGGCAGTAATTTTTATACTCTTTTTTTAACTTTTTTGAAAAAAAAGGAAAAGAGAGTATATTGGGTTTGTGAAATGTCCGTCTGTCCGTCTGTCCGTCCGTCTGTCCGTCTGTCCGTCTGTCCGTATGAACGCAGGTTTTTTCCACAGTTTTGAAGCTAGAGCAACCAAACTTGGTATACATGTTGGTATATACCATAGGCAGACAAAGTGTCAAGATCTCCCCCCCACCCCCACCCCTTCCCCCACAAACCGCAAAAACCTATATCTTCCACAGTTTTATAGCTAGAGTAACCAAATTTGGCACAAGGGCTACTTATCACATCCTTCATTGATCTGGCAAAAAAAAATTCAGCCACGCCCACCCCCGCCCCCACAAATAGGCAAAGTCTGTATCTCCCCCACCCCTTTAGCTAGAATCACCAAATTTTGCAGGTTGAATTCTGTTGCCCTATTTAATAGATTGGATAAAAATATTTTTGCCACGCCCACCCCCGCCCTTGCAATCAAGCAATGTTTGTTTCTCCCAAACCTGTAGAACAGGCCCAACCAAATTTTTATTGATGGCAAAACTTTAAAGATTTGAGCAGAAATTCAATTGCCACGCCCACTGACTCCGCAAAGAGGCGAAAAAAAGAGTATATCGCAGTCGGGTGCATCCGACTGCAACGTTCTTACTTGTTTATTTTTAAAAAGTTCAAAAAATAACAAATTATGGATTTTGAAGATCAAAATTATTATTATATTTTTTATACTTATTAAAAATAACAGTTATTATTTGTTGTGTTTTTATTGATTTGGATTTGTTGAAGCAGTTAAAGCGTTATTTCTTACCAGAATCAAAACTTACAAAGATCGATACAAGATTTAGCATTTTACACACACATACGTAGAAATGTCTGGCATACAAAGTTGATTTGCTGACAGTTGTCTGGCATGCTGCCAGTGTGTGTAAACATGTTCTAACATGCTTAATGCTCTTACTTGGCTGCTTATTCAGGCAGGAGTAGGACTAAGAAGACAGAAACGAGCACAAATGCGAATTGGAGTACCACAATGAGTTTTGAGTTTCAATTTTGAGTTTGAGTTTGAGTATGACTTGCACTTCGAACACACTTGCCACACTTGCCACACTTGGGCTCCTTCATGTGGCAACACTCAGCATTCAGTTGGCAAACGTCACTTTTATTGTAAATACGTATTTTTTACTTTTCTTTACATTTTATTATATGGTTTGTATGGCAGGAAGAAGTTATTCGCATCGCATGTACAATTTTGAAATGCATGCGACTTACAGCTGCAAGAATTGCAGAACAGAATTGGAATCCGCACGAAACACTTTAAGCCACATTGTTGTTGCCTTATGAAATTGAAAGGAACACAATATGCGGAAATGAAATGAAGAATTGAGGGCTATTGAGAGTGCTTTGGTGCCACAAAATGTGGCATTCAACTGGTTTTCGAATCGAATGATGCTGTTGAATACTGCCAACATTTAATGTCAATTAGATTTTAGTTTCAACAAAATGCTTGCCTACTTTTCAGCGCTAAACTCAAATCGAAGCTGTTAATAAAAATAAATGGAATCAAGTTTAAAACCAACGACGAGGGTCAAGCAGACAGCATAGCATCTTCAGTTGTCAACTGCCAGTTGAAAGTCACAAGGATCTGTGGCAGGCAACATCAGCAGCAGCAACCTGCCACTGTGACTTGATTATAATGCTGAAATCTAATTAAAAAAGTTATACTTAAGTTGTCAACTTAATTTACAAATGCCCAATCTCATGCGCTATACTATTCCGCACACCATCTTTGCTGTCGTTAGAAATTTTTTTGATTTTGTTTTCCTTTGTCTTGTCTCATCTTCAACGGCTTCAAAACCCGTTCGACAGTCGTTTGCCTTTTCACTTTCTTTAGCGTTCGGCGAACGTTTTTACTTTTTTGCGCATTCTTTTCCCTTTCCTCCCTGTCTGTCGATTTGTCTGTTTGTCTCTCTGCCTTTCTGTCAGCACAAACATCCTAATTACCAAGTTTTTGCCCAAGTCTCAGCTCTCATCTGAGCTCAGACCCAGAGCCCAGACCCACAACCAGACGCAAAAGCAGCACCAGTATTGTCAAACTAGCTTTTTTCCCGACAAAAATAGCGGTTTGAGGAAATTGTATTAAAAGGTAAAATGAAATGTATTCGAATATAGCTTTTAAAAAGAAAATATGACTGATAAAATTGAAAACGATTCGCTATAAAAAGTTCTCGAAAAAGGGCAACAGGCCTATTTCAATTTATGGTAAGTTATTGCAAAAGTAATTTAACCGTAAATGTTGCCGTTTTTTGCTTTTGCTAATATTTTGCGGATTGAATTCACTTTCTTTTGATCAGAATTCAATTAAATTGCCATTGGCATTTGATTCAATTCACAAGATCAAGAGTAATGAGCAAATTTGAGCAATTAAACAAATTTCAATTTCAAAATATTTTGTCAATAGTGGAAACCGAAGCAGTGAAATTTTTTAGAATTACAGAATCAAGAAAAACTTTTGTATTTATTTGAAATAAAAATGTAAAACAATTGATTAATTGTTTAAACATTGTGAATAAATGAATATCTGGCAACATGAAAATTGTGTGTCTTATTTTCGTTGAGCTGTTGCTAGAAATGATAGCTTTGATTTGTTGTTGGCAACACTGATGTTGCCACAGTTCAAATGGGGACGCATTCATTGGGGGCATGGCTCGTTGGGTCAGTTGAGCAGCGGCATTCGCCCTACTTTACATGTTTTGATGTCGTCGGTGCTGTCGTCGTCGCTGTCGACTAATTACATTTGCGCCCATGGACAAGCGTCACCTAATGACCCAAAGCTGCCAACAATGAGAGGGCCAAGTCGTCGTTGGTAGAAGAAAGCAAACTTTTGCTCTGTGTTTTACGCACTTTTTGATGGCAGCGGAACGAGCGAGAGTACGAACAAGTTGGCCAAGTGCAAATGAGTTGTGCGTGTGCCATGCCCCCAAGTACATTTCTAATGACCTTCATTACATTGAGTGGCTTGCCCTGCCCCCCTGTCCCTGCCCCTGCCCCGTCTTACATCCCTCCTTTGCTTCATTTCGTTGCGCTCCGTTTCAGCAGCCAAAGCATTCAACAAAAGACAGCGCAATGCAAGAAAATGTGTGAATAGCTGGCTTCCAAGGACCTATGACTATGATCCTGTCGACCAGCAGCAGATGGAGAAGGAGCACCAGAAGCAGCAGCTCGCACGAACGCCTTCGCAAAAAAAGAAACTGAAACAAGGCCTGAATGTAACTAAGTAGTTTGAAGCATTGTTTTTGCAGTCAACATTGCTCTGATTGTTGTTGTTGTGGTTGTTGTTGTTTTCTGCAGTTTCCGGCTAATAGCTTTGAAATGAGTTTCGCTTTTGGAGTCCAGTTTTGTTTTGTTGACTGTCGGACTGTCGACTGGTCAGTCGACTGCTGCTGCTTCTAATAATGCAAAGTTCATTAAAAAACTTATGCACAGCAGACAACATTAGCGGTCACATAGTTTTTGTTGTTGATGTTGATGGTCAACAAAGTATCTATAAGTTTGCTATTATCTATGCGACAGTTGAACTTTAGTTTGTTTTGAGTTGCACTTGAACTTAATTTTAGTTCAAGAGCTTTTCAAGTCATTAAATGGCGCATTCTGTGATGGAATTTTGATTAAGCATCGAGATATTATACAAGGTTTATAGCTAAATATTGCACTGCAAGAAATGCTTAGTTTAATTATAAATATGAATCGTGATTGTTGCATAGCTTAACGCATTCTGTACTCAGATCAAGTACAAACAATGACAAAATCTGTTCAAGTTCAAAATAACTTCTCTTAAGCACAAACTACTCGATTTTAGTC
This sequence comes from Hirtodrosophila cameraria, assembly GCA_949708635.1. Classification (NCBI taxonomy): domain Eukaryota; kingdom Metazoa; phylum Arthropoda; class Insecta; order Diptera; family Drosophilidae; genus Hirtodrosophila; species Hirtodrosophila cameraria. The sequence goes on along the minus strand of OX453090.1, from coordinate 1,317,813 downwards.
CTTATTTTTGAAGCTCGGATTTCTTAATTTTATCCCATTTAAAGCATAAAACCGCTAAATTGGGTGAAATTTCCGTCTGTCTTTCAGCCTGTATGAAGTCAGTCATTGGGATACTTAATAAAGCAAATACCGAAAAATGTAAGTTTAAATTCAATAAAATAAATTGAAATAAAATAAGATGATATATTGATTTTTCACTTCGCTTTTTATTATACTCTTTTTTTATTATAATATAATATTAAAAAAAAAGATAAAAGAGTATATTGAGTTTGTGAAATGTCCGTCTGTCCGTCTGTATGAAGTCAGTCATTGGGATACTTAATAATATCGAAAAATGTAAGTGTAAATAAAATGAAATAAAATAAGATATATTTAAATAATAAACTATTTATTTACTTACCCCTTGGTGTGTTAGAACCAGTTGAGAATTCTTAGCATTCATTTACCCATTTTCTCATTAGATCTAGCTATTGTGAAAAGTTAGAAGCGTTAAACGTATAAATCTATGCATGTATCAATTATTTATAAAAAATTTGGTGGACTTTGCTGTACTTTGAGTAAAGCTGAATAAATGTTATCTTTACAAAAGAAATGTTTTTGGTGAACATTTTTTATGTTACTTTGACGTTTTTAGACTCACAGATAATTACTAGATTTAAGAAAAACTAAATTTAAAGCCGAAATAATATTTTTCTGAATTTGCTTCCAATGTGAAATTAAGGAATTCATTATATACTCATCTTGTACATTTAAGCATAAGCCATGCTTATCAATGCATGAAATGAACAAAATTGTTTAGCTATTTGTTGTTAGATTTTATGCTTATTTTATGCATAACTCGTGACTAAGAAGCGTCTTGATTTTTTCTATTTTTGCAAAACTTCACTAGCTAGTTTCAAGTTCAAGAGCTTAAGGCTCTAGCCTGTCAAAATGGAATCCAGTTAGCAATGATCAGATCGATAACAATTCCAAAAGGAAATTAATTTCCTCTGCAATTCAGCTTTGCCCCCTTTCCCCCTACCCCCTACGCCCTCCCCCTTTCCAGTTTATGCAAGATTGAATGGTGCGCTTCGATTTGGTTGACAGTTGATCAGCTAACTGAATAAAACGAGTGCATTTTGAATGTAGGTACTCGTTGTTAAATGCAAATGTCGTTAACAGAGCACATTGCTCATACGCCATGTGAACGTCCAGCTGTGCGGGCTGGCCCCGTTTCTCATCCTTATTTTGAAGCATCTATTGCAAAAAAAAAAAACTCTTTTGTTTTTATGTGGACCTCCTGTTGTGCTCGTTTACTGGCTGCTCTCTCTACTGAATACTGAATCCTGTATTCTGAATCCTGAATCCTGCTACTGCTGTGCATCTCACTGCAGCATCCTTTTTGGAGCAGGTCCATTTGGAAGCGGCGACCACTTTTCGTGGTCGTTTGAAGTTTTTATCCTTATTTATCTTCATAAAATATTCATGCACTTTGCTTTCGGCTGCTTTATATGCAAGTATATGTATGTATGTATGCGTGTTAGTATGTGTGTGTGTGTGTGTAAGCCACTTGATGTTGAGCACTCAGCACTACTCTCAGAGCACTTTCAGGTGCCCTGGTCAGCTGGGATTGGGTGAGATTGGGCTCTTTTGGTCGGCACTCGACTGCTTTGGCTGCTTTTCAATTAAAAATTGTTTTTCACTACATTTGAGTTGATTGATTTTTAATTGATTGCAATTGAGTAAAAGCAGATCGAGACAAAGAGTGCGAGCTTTTGAGCACAGACACAGCCACAGACACAGTCAAGTAAGCACACACACACACGCGCAACACAGAGAAAGCCGGAAAAACCTTTTAAGAGGCAGGCCCCCTTGTATAAGTTTTTGCCGCAATGCTTATATATTATTGACGAAGCAACTCCTCTGTCTCTCTGTCTCTGCTCAGACTCTCATTGTTGCCTGCAATATCCCACTCATCGTCATTTCCCATTTCCCATTTCCATCTTCATCTTTATACGCATATATCCATATAACCACTTAACTCGAACAGAATGCAAATTGTATGGGTCACGTCTGCGGCTTTTGTGGCTCATAAATTCTTAACAAGTATTTTTTTGTCCAACAACAAAATTAGGATCAAGTGATAAAATATATATTTGAAATTTTGTTAAATTAAAATTATAACTACAACATAATGTTGGCTAACTGAATTTTAATTTGCCATGTGTGTGCGTATGTGCGTCTCTGTGTGAATGAAGTTTGGCCTTTGCTAAGGGGATCCTTGCCACCGGATGTGTACAAGGGTTGAAACGGCGACAAAGTTGTTGAAAGTTCGTAAAACAAAAAAAAAAAAGAAACATTACAAAATGTATAAAAATATATAAAAAGGTGCTCCTGCTTACCCCAGCCAACCCCAACCTCTGCAGCTTGGACAAACCCCTTTTGCGATGAAATATTAGCAACAAGCTGGCAAAAATTTCAAGTTAAACAAACAAAGTAATAACAGCCATCGGCTGCCACAAATTGCACAGGAGCTCAAAAAAAAAAAAAAACAGGGTTTGCCACGGTAGGCATATCATTTACTTGGTTACATTTTCTTGAGGATTGGCTTGTCTTCCTCCTTCTTTTGCCTTATGAGTAACATTTGCCGTGTTTCTCAGAAATTTCCTATAAAACCTTTTAACGTTCAATTTGTCAAAGTGTTGAATGAACTTTAAATTGAAACTTGTTTCATGCAGGTAACAATCCGTAAGGGTTACTTACTGATTTTTGCTATAAATATCAAATTATTAAAATAATTTTTGAATTTAAAAAAAAAAAAAAATCAAACTTGATTTGAAAAGTTTTTAAAGTAAAGAGCTTTATGTTAAATTTGATAAGTTTTTTTTTGTAGCTTGAAACAAATTTCAATACGAAACACTTTTTACAAATTGAGTGAAATCGGGTTTTAAAACAAATCACATTTTCATCAAATTTTGGTAAATCAATGCCTGATTGATTCGTTAATTCAATCAAAAATGATTCACGCATTTTGCTGATTCTCAAAATAAAAATCAAGTTTGATTTTTTACTCCCTGTTCCCATTAAAAATGGGAAAAAGGGAGTTATAAAGTACTGCAAATGTGTGTAACAGACAGGAGGAGGCATTTCCGACTATATAAACTATATATATATTCTTGATCAGGATCAACAGCCGAGACGAACTAGCCATGTCCGTCTGTCTGTCTGTCTGTCCGTATGAACACACAGATCTCAGAGACTATAAGAGCTAGAGACACCAAACTTGGCATGTAGGTTCCTGTATACCATACGCAGATCAAGTTTATTTCAAATTTCGAATGCACGCCCCCCGCACGCCCGCAAATCGCAAAAGACTCCCACAGCCACAATTTTAAAGATAAAGCTTTGATTTTTGGTACACATGTATGTTTAATCGATGCCTTCGGATGCGTAAATTTCAACACGATCGGATAAATAGCACCAAAGTTATGGAAGAACTTATTTCCCCTGTCTCAGCAGGCAGAAACAACAGTTTGACATGCACTGTGCAAGTTGAGTACGCTGCTTGCTTGTGTTGCCGCTGAACTGCTTGAAATACAAGTTGGGAGCAGGGAGTCTCGTAGTCGGGCACACTCGACTAGAGCATACTTACTTGTTTTCAGATGGTTTCTTACGATAAAAATCAAAAATGATCTATAAATTTTTTAAATTAAAAATACAAGTTTATGGCATATTCATAAAGTCGAGTTGCATATATATCTAAAATCATTTTTATTTAACGAATTTATTTCATGACTGTTATTTGCGTTGCCTGGTTTTAGTTTTTCATCAGCTTAAAGAAAACTTTGCATATAGTGTTCTTGAATCGAATTCAATTCAATTCTGGAAAGCACAGAAAGGAACATGATTTAGCTGTGAAAATGATCAATAAACAAATTTTTCTTGCTATATTTTAAAAAGGAAATGATCCTGGCTTTAAGTTAAGTTAAGTTAAGTTAAGTTAAGTTAAGTTAAGCTAAGTTAAGTTAAGTTGAGTTAAGTTAAGTTAAGTATGTTTGATGATGTCAGCGACGGCTTGTTCAAAGTGTTACAGAAATACTTATTCAAAATACGATTTAAAGCGCACTTGCCTTATAAAGTTGTCGCTTCCGCATATTTGCATGCATAAACGTAATTCCTTAACATGTTTTGCATGACAGTTTTGTTGTCTTTGCCGCACCACGGGGCGTATGAATGATACGCAAAATGAGTGCGACACTTGGCAGCAACTTGAACCAAACAACAGCAACAAAAAAAAAAAAGGGAGAAAAAGAAGAATAAAACAAGAACTGTGCAAGGTGTGTGTGGAGTGTGTGTGCGTGTGTGTGTGTTCTTGACTGTCGCTGTTACCTGAAATTTATGGCAAAGCTGTCAATATGCGTCTGTGTGTGCCTGTGTGTGTGTGTGTGTGTGTCTATATATTTCTGTGATTTTTTTTTTGTTCTTTTTTTTTTTTGTTTATTTTTTTTTGTGCTTTTGCCTGAATTATGACTAAACAGCGGCGCAGTGAAAGTAAAGTCGAGAACCCAGAGTTGCCCCCATGTGAGGGCTTTGGCAGATATATATGTATGTATGTATGCATGTGTGTTATGTATGTTAGTTTCGGGACACATGTCCCTGTCTGCTGTTGCTGTTGCCTTTTGCTTACTCCTTGCTGCTGCCCTTGCCCTTAGCATTTCCCTTCCACTGGCTGCTGTTGTTGTTAGAAAATTGTTTTTGAAATGGCTAACAAGCTATTAGCAAACAAACAATGGGCCCTTCCATGCTCATGACGATGAGTTTTGAGTGGAGGGGGAGTCGCTTAAACTATAGGCTATATAGAGCTGTGTTTTTGCCCATTGGCAGCTGTTGCATGTCGCTCCAACCCCCCCCCCTAAATAGCCCCATCCTGCTAAGCGACACTTAAGCGATGTGGTAACTAACAATAAGCCTCTGTTTCTGCCTGTTTCTTGGCATCTTGGGCATCAATCAACTAGCATGCTGTGTGCATAACAACAATTCATTATCAGGCTGATATTTTAGTGTTGAGAAGTGAAAACTAGCTGTAGCTGGAGGATAACAGACTTGTTTCTGTTCAAGAAAAATCTGATATTTTATAGAGCTAAACATATCGCTTCAATATCTGATGCATAACCATGTTTAATCATAACAAGTCTTGTAATGTCGCTGTTTTCTATTAAAAAAAATACAATTAAGTCTTAGAATCGTTTGAGAAAAAGCTAAATTGGCAACACTGTTGGCTAATACGATGCCATGCCACACCTAGCCAATATGATTTATGATGCAACAGACACCAGAGAAATCAAAAATGTGAGACGCCATTTAACTTGTTATCTGCTTGCGATTTATGTTGGATCAAAACTGAGTAAAAAACTGTCAAAACATATCAAGCCACATGTTGCAGCCAATGAAATACAAATACATATTGGCCATATTCCATTTCATTCCATTGCACTCTACTCCAACACTCAAAATTGAATACTGAATACCATAAATCAAGCAAAAGTCGCTGCAAAGTAGGCAACAATACAGTTTTTGAAAAGAGTTCAAAGTTTATAGTTTGTTGTTTTTAGGAATGCGTTACGCATACGACGCGTTTGACAGCTGAAAAACTGCAAATCGAATTGGAACAGGCGACAAAAACAAAAACAAAAACAACTAAAATTGAATTTAAAACTTGCCTATATGTGTATGTGCGACAGCAGGCTGTTAGCGAGGGGTGGGCGATGGGGGGCGGCTGCTGAAAATTGGAAAAAATGTGTTCTACGCGAAAGAGCTGGGCAAATGTGTGTAGAACACACACACACACACGCAGACACACACACACGCAGACACACACACACGCAGACAAGCAACAAACACGAAAATCAATTAATATTTGCAGCTACACACACACACACACACAGACAGAGACACATACATACTTGTGCTACAGCTCCCTGCTACTTGCCCCCTGCCTCTTTCCTTTTGGAGCATCAAAAATTTAATAAAAAGGCAAACAAACATCAAGCAACAAAAGCTTAGCAAAAACAATACAAAAGGGTGTCCATGTGTTTGTGTGTTTTGTTTTCTGCATAAACTGAACATTGCCACAGCTACCCTTAAACAACATCCCCCCTTACACCCTCACCCACATTCACTTAGACTTTATTAGCCGACTGCGTTTGCCTGCTTATTAAAAATCGCAAATGGTAAATGGCAACAGCTTCCCCAGTTAGCTTCTACAGCCAGCCAGACGAGCTGCTGATTATGAGCTTAGGCAGTGTCCTTGCACTGCCTGCAAACTCCCACTGCCACTGCCACTGCTACTACCCCTGCCCCTACGCCTTCCCCCCGCCCCTTTAGCCTCACTTCACATCTTGCTTATACGGCTTACCTTTTTGGGTGGCCGACAAAACAAATGACAACCCAAATTATTTTGACACCATTACCGAAAATGTTCACCACACACACTCGTACACACACTTACACACACATACATACACACTCAAGTGGCAGCTAGACTCGAGGCGTGAGTGGGGGCGGCCGAGGCGTGGCAGACATGGCAACATATTGTGCCATGTTCTCTATGCAACAAAAACGAGACTCGCTCATGGAAATTGCTGGGGACGTTGTCGCTGCTTCTGTATCGCTGTCTGTCTGTCTGTCTGTCTGTCTGTCTGTCTGTCTGTTTGTCCATCTGTCTGTTTGTCTGCCAGTCTCCCTGTCAGATTGTCCTTTTGTGGCTCCTGTCGGCCCCCCCCCCCCCAGTCTGTGTCTACTTCCCCTCTTGTCCAGCTCTTCGTCTGTCTGGTCGTGTTGTACGTGCGTGGCGCGCGCTCTGCTCCAAATTGCCAGTTAAAATTTCTGGCATGTCAGCAAACGGCGACGGAGGCGCCAATTCACCATGGGACTGACCTAAAAGTCAAGAGAACTGAGAATAATTCATGTTCAGCAAATCTGAATTCTCGATTAAAGTGTCGAAAGTGATCGACAATCGATTATTTATCAGGTTTCGATAAAAAATTAATCGGATTTGCGTAAATCGATACATTTTTGCTATATTTTAACATTGTTATCGAAGCAATTCTTTGCTTTTATTTCGAAATGCTATACCTATAATCAATCGGTTATAGGTTATAAACACATGCGATTTAAGAATAAAGATATTTCAAAGTTGATTTATTAAACTGATTATATCGGTTATTTATTGATAACATTTTGTAAATATAGTGGTTAATTGCATATATAATATTGAAAATTTAGGAAAGTTTTCAACTGGTGTTATCGGTTATCCGTTAATTGATCGATAACACTTTTTATTCGCACAGTTAGTAATGAATTTGGGTTGAATGGTTATAATAAATGTTAATTTAAGAAAGTTTACTTATAATAACATCGGTTATCGATAGACATATACAATTTATTAAGTACCTACTTATCGATAATAACATTTTTTCAAATATAATGTATTAAGTATTGGTGAAATGTATATATTATAGCAAATTAAGGAATTCATAGAGTTTGTGGAAAGTTTATATATTAAAGTTAATTTAGGAATATTTTTCGACTATCGGTAATCATTTACAGTTCATAAAGTAACTACTTATCGATAATACTAGTTTTTCATAAGCTTAGTAATAAAAATGTAAAGTAAAGTGAATATTACAAAGTTCATGAAGCTTGCTCGATTCTGATCAATGAGCTTTTTGTCTGGTCTGAAAAGTTTTGCCTTTGTGTGGGTCGAAAAAAGACAAAAAAAAAAAGGAAAAATGTTTGCGATTGCATTGAAGAATAGGGAAGCACAATATGGAAAAAGAACAGTCCTGAATAATTACAAATATTGAAAGGCAACTAATGAATATTGTTGCAATATCTGCATGCCACAAAATACGCTGCATGGCTTCAATTTTGTGACGCATTCTTACCCATTGTGCCTACTCTGCTGTGTGTGTGTGGATGGATGGATGGATGGATAGATGGACGGTTGGCTGGTTAAGTGGTATCAGCTGAGTGGGAAAGGAGAGGAGGGATGCGACAGCGGCAGGAAATCAACAATGGCACGCTTTGTCATACGAAAAATGGCATGGCGACATTGGCAGCTCTAGAGATGACGTTGTTGCAATGGGCGAGATGTAGATACAAGCATACATACATATATGTATATGTATGTGTGTATATAGAGAGAGAACATATTCAATAGATGTCCTGTGTTGAGCTCAGTTCAGTGTGTCCTTTGGCTGGCTGTTAACAGCAGCGGCGCCAGCCATTGACAAGATTCTAATTGAAAGGCAGCTGACGGCTGGAGGAGCTTGCAACATTTTGTGTAATGTGCACACGTGGAACCGGATAGAGGTGTCGCCTCGCTTGCACTCTATCAAGCACTCGGCTTGTGGCTGTCATTGTCATTGTTCCTGTTCCTGTTCTTGGTCTTGGTCTTGTCCATGTCCATGTCCTTATCGTTGCCTTGCCTCTTCACAATATTAGTTCAATATAACGTATAATTTCAAACAAGCATTTCCCCATGACTGCAGCTCATGATGAATGGATTGGTGACACTATTCAACGCTTGAAATATTCAAACTAATTGCCTAGACGTGCTTCACACAAACATATACATATACATATCTATCCAACTATTTATATAGTAGGTATTAATTTGATTTGTTTATGTATTTATAATTGTGCAGCAGCTCATTAAATATTATCGATTGTCGACAATTACTTATGGTAATGCCGAGTTCGAATTCGAAACTGGCTTCAAAACTGGCCAAAAAGCCAATTGTCAACGCCTTCGCGCAACCTTGAGGTTGGAATTGAAATTGAAAACTAAATGCGAACAAGCCATAAACATCTATGTTTTGTCTACACAAATATACTTATATCAAAATAAACCATACATAGTTCGAGTGCGAGTACAAGTACTTAATACCCCAATATATATATATATTTACGGCTATTCAAGGGCATTCGAATATTTGTATAAACTTAAACTTAAGCGTGCCAAGCAAACAAATTCGAATACATAATAATAATTGGAAATACTAAAAGCAAAACGCAAAGAGTACAAAAACTGCATTCCAATCAATGTTGGGTAATTGTTGAGGGTGAGGGTTAAACGCGAGGATGGCCATTGCTTCACTGACCTCCTCTCTCTCTCTCTCTCTTTCTCTCTCTCACTCGAACGCCCTCTCTGCCTCTCGTCAGTAAAGTCCAATTTCAGGTGCTGCTGCTCAAGTATGCAAAGCACAAAACGCGAGCAATAAACCAAGCGACATATGAAAGTATATCCGACTAAAAAATACCCTTTTTGGAGAATTCAAAAGTTAATACCTTGGAAATGACTCCCCCGTCAAACATCTAACAGACTTTTATGAACATGAACATTGTTAGACTGAAACATTAATGTCCCAAAGACATTTACAGTCAAAACAACGAGGTTTTGACAGGCGAATGCAAACATATGGCTTTAGAAGCAAGTTCGTTCAAAATATTCAAAATTGTTTCAAAAATATTTACGCTTAGAAATGCTTAAGCAGCTTCTGGACACAAAAACCTAAAAACAAAGTTTTTGACGTTTACCCGAAATTAGATTTGAAACATTTTCAAACATTTTAGCCCAGACATTGTAACGGCAATAATGTTCAACTTCTTAGCACACTTTTGTTTTTGGAGCACTTACAAACATTTTCAAACAATTTTGCCAAATGTTTGAAAATATTCGAAAATGTTCCAAAGGCATTCTTAGGCACACAAGCGTTTAGTGTTTGTTAGATCAACTGTTTCTGCTGATCAACCACATATAATCTTTATAGTTACAAATGGGATTGGGACGATCAATAATTAAAGTCACGAAAATGTCTAAACACAATTAGAAAAATGAGAAACGTTTGATGAATTCAGACGGAATTCGAGACTTGTGGAAGAAATGCAAATATTGAGAAGCTCGGGAACAAACTTGCTAAACCGATCTCCACTTTAATTTATAGTATAAACTTTATTTGTAGTTGACTATACAGAGTATACAAAAAAAAAGGTAGATACGATAAGCTTAAAAATCCCAAATAACGCGATCAAATGCCATTGAAATGTCAGTCGGCCACGCTCGTCGTCGAGTGTGTCTGTTGGCCATAACGCATTGAGTATCTCGATATATGTATATATAGTAGTTCAAGTTGGGTCATGTCTCCATGTGCTAGCACTACGTGCACTTGGCCAGGTGAGAATTGGAATAGCAATTGGATATTGATGTTGGATATTGATGTTGGATATTGATGTTGGTATTGGCTGAAGCAAATCAACACTTGACATTGCTTGACAACTGACAGTTGACAGTTGACATTTGACAATAGACAATTGACAATTGACAATCGAAATTGGAAGTGCTGTGAATTGAAAGCAGCTGCCAAAATTAGTTAAGTTTGTAAGCAGCATGTGTGTGTATATGTATATACTTAAGACACTTGCCAGATAAGAGCACCTTTTTGCTTTCAGTTTTTGAATTGTTATTCATTAACTCAAGTGGCATTTAAAGTGCAAGTTGCTGCTGCTTCTGCTGCTGCTGCTGTGTCTACTTCAAACAGAGATCAATAGCACACTAAATGAATCAAAGAGATTGTAACTAAAGCACATCTTTTAGACAGACATATGCATGTGAATAGGACACATGCTCTATGCTAATTAGCAACTTAAATTGTTGTCTCTCAATTTCAGATAAACTGACAATTACAATACACAATCACAATCAAACATCAAAACAGCCCTTCCTTTCACTTTCTCCCTCCTTTTGTCTGCTGTTTGACTTATCCATAACAATTTCGCTGTCGCTTTGTTTTTATTGTTGGCTGTCACTGAGCGATTTGCGCACATTGATAAATGATGCGCCACAAAACTCAACTCAATTCAACTCAACTCAACTCTCAACTCGACGCTAATTTTGTGTGACAAATTCCTTTAGCTAAGTACATGTCAATTCTTATAGATTGTACTTCGTTTCACTCAAGTGCCTATGCCTTTGGGTATTCTGCTGTCTATTCAATTTGATAGACCCCCTCCGTCTTGATTGGGGCACTTGCCACACGCAGCTTGACATGCAACTGAAGTGTTATACAACATTCAATGGATAGCTCTGAAAATGACACTCAACTATCGATATTATTGTCAACATGCCTAAATAACATGGATTTATTTATAATAGATCTTACATCTAGTCTTTATCACATTGAAAACTTATCAGCTTATCCGGTTCGATAGTGTAAACTGATTTAAAGTTGACTTTCAACTTAAATGTTTAAAGCTTAAAATAAATAACAATATTTCCATCGTATTCAAATGGTTTTCAAAAAATTCTATTATTATCTTTGAATTCAATTCGATTTGAAAGCTCAAAAGTTAATTTTGTTTTTCGTTAAAACATTTGTAAAATGCAAAGATGACAACTTTAACAAATCAAATACAAAGAAAATGAATTACAGCTATTTTAGAAAAATATAAATGTTTTCGATATTCATATAAAAATAATTTTAAATATGTTTTCAAGCAAATTTATTGACAAAATATAAATATAAAAGCAATTTTAAGAACTTTTCTTGTTGAAAAAAATAACCTTTTATAAAATCGAGAATTTTGTAAAACTCTTGTTTATTTAACTTAGTATAGTATATAAGCATATCAGTTAATCGCATATATTATTTGAATAATGCTAATCTATTTTGTTTTCTGTTTCTATTTCCGTTTTCGCTTTTGCAGGCTCCTAAAATTAATGGTAATTTCATGCTGTCATTGCGCAAAAATCAACACGGACCCCAAAGAAGAAGAAGCAATCAGCACAAAGCATAAAGGTAAGGGTAATTAAAAGTCTATTAGGGGTAGCACTGGCTTACGACTTTGAAAGTAACACTGTGCTAGCTACCATCAAATTTATATAGAACTTAAAGCTACAAAACACTCTGACATTTTTGTAGGCCAAAAGGAAACGTGGAGACATTAAGGCGTACTTTTTGTTGTTATCGTTGTTGTTGTTGTTGCTATTGTGTTGTATTGTGTCTGTGTCCTTGGTGAAATGCTTGCCAATGAAAATAAATTGGCAAGACGAGTGCTGCCTGCCTGCCTGCCTGCCTGCCTGGGCCATGCTAATGCTACTACTGCATATACTATATACTATATGTATAAGTACCTATCTATATATACTTTGAGCACAGACTAAATTGAAAAGTTAGCTCTCTGCTACTTGTCGCGCCAAAACACAATCAGATCTTGAGCTAATGTTGTGCTTTACACAAGATTTAATTAATATCCCCGACTCATTTGCATGCCAATGAATTTCTGTCAAACTAAGCTGACTAAAAGCTTTCTTACTCTCAACATATAAAGAAAAAGATTTTCAATACAAAGTTTGACAGCGGAGGATTAATTTCTCAACTTTGATTTAATGTTCGAATTAAGAAAAATTAAGTTTCGATTGAGATAAAAAGCTGATAAAAGTGAGAAAATTGAGTCAGAAGCGTAACCAGGCTCCATACGCTTCTTGTCCGGTTTTTCTTAAAACAATCAGGTGAAAAACTGCATGCAAAATAACTCTATCAAAGTCGAGATACCAACAGTACCTAAACATCTAGATTCTAGATTCTATTGTCTGCAGACGATGATCATTTAAAAGGGGTTTCAGACGGGTACTACACCCGATGTTTGCTTGAATCAAATGAGAATTACAAATGACAATCTAAAACAAGTAAGAACGTTGCAGTCGGATGCACCCGACTGCGATATACTCTTTTTTAGCCTCTTTGCGGAGTCAGAAGTGGGCGTGGCAATTGTATTTTTGTAGTTTTGCCATCAATTTAAGTTTGGTTGGTCTCGTTGTACAGGTCTGGGAGAAACAAACATTGCTCGATTGCAGGGGCGGGGGTGGGCGTGGCAAAATTATTTTTATACAATCTTTTTAAGAGGACAATAGAATTCAACCTGAGATCTTGACACTTTGTCTGCCTATGGTATATACCAACATGTATACCAAGTTTGGTTGCTCTAGCTTTAAAACTGTGGAAAAAACCTGCGTTCATACGGACAGACGGACGGACAGACGGACGGACAGACGGACATTTCACAAACCCAATATACTCTTTTTTCTTTTTTTATAAAAAAAATTAAAAAAGAGGATAAAAACTTTTACTCTTTGTAATTTCTAATATATTAGATTGTCTTTGAAGCTAAAATATTGTATTTGCGAATTTTCATTCTGTTTGTTTAACAGATGAAATGTGTCCCATATTTAAAGAAAAAATTTCATTTTATTCAATTTATTTTGTGAAAAAATTTGAAAGTTTGCTATTTCTGATTTTCTTCGAAAGTTGTTAGCTAACAAACTTTTTTGAAGAAATTGAGTTTAAAGATTCTACAATTTGAAGAATTCGAGTCCCTAGACAATAAACTCGCGTAGAGGTGTTTTTATTTGATAACATATTCTGGAAACTGAAACGAACTTGAAATGTGAGCATGATGGATTTGGCTGTTTACCAATTGATGGGCTATAAATCAAAATGATGGGCAAACTAAGAAGCAAAGTGATTAGATCATCGCGCTTGCAACTTGAGAATCATCTATATCTATATCTATAAAAAGCTTTCTCCAAAGACAAACACACTTAACAATAACAATCACAATCACATCTGTTGTTTTCAAGTAGGTTAGTCGATCATTCATATAACCGCAACTCTTTCATATGAGATAAAGTTGATACTGGTTTCAATTGCAAATGCAGTCAGCTGACTTTGGTTGAATCATCATGATGGTTCAAGTATTTTAGAGTTGGATTATGTGGCTCGTGCTATTGCACACCTGCTTTTCTATTTTTGTTTTGTTGTTATCTGATTTGTCATGGACTGCTGAGAGAGCGTTGTTGTTGTGGCCAGTGTGTGTTGTGGTGTGGTGGCTGCCTGGCGTTAATTAATTAGCTTTATGCGCATAATTAAATTGTATTCATAAATGTTGTATTTGTTTTTTATCATGTTTGCACTCGCGAGTGGAGTCGCGACGTTTGTGACTCGTGTATAAACTTATAGCCAAGTTTCGCTGCCATTTTTCATACATCTTGGCCATAATGGCCAGCAATTACGTCTTCCATCCGGCTGTCTATCTGTCTGTCTGTCTGGGCTATCTCTGGCTGAACTGAACTGAACTGAACTGACTTTGACTCTGACTGGGCGCGCAATGCTGCTGGCAAAGTCCACTTGCTTGATAATAATCATCATCATAATCATAATTGTTAGATGTGGTCGTTGTTGTTGTTGTTGTAGTTGTAGCTGTAGCCGTAGTCATCGCTCATCTGCCGGAAGTTGGGCATACGAAAAATGTTTTAGCTATGTTGTATTATTATTTTTAAGTATTTGATTTTCATGGTTAGTTGATCTGATGGGAGAGTTTTGTGTAGTCTCAAGTAAATAGTCGACTTGTTTCTCAATATATTTAATATATACCTATCTACTATTGTTGTTATACTAATTGCTGTAAGCCCTCGGTTGAGTCATGCTGTAGGCGCTGTGAGTGTGTTGGCAAGAAATATACCAAAAATAGTGCCAAGTATTATAGAAAAGTTGAGTACACGAGTAATGTCCTATATATCTCTCGTTTTCGGTTCTGAAATCCATCAAGTCGTTTCCAATCGATTAAAATTATAAAAAAAATCAAGATTTTTGTTCTAAAAACAGACCGAAACGGTGTCAAAACTTCGATTAGATCAAAATATCTTAAGACAAGAACGAAATTCTTGGTTCATGAACATTTTATTGTCAATCCCGGAATTCTTAATTTGATTCTGGGCTTAGTCCGATTTGAAGAAAACTAAAAAAAAAACTTGTTTTACCTATATCCTTATTATCTTCACATTATTTAAAGTCTTTTTTATTTGATCTAAGAATGCATTCGAGATTTAGGTTTAGATTTATTTAGTTAACCAATCCTGTTACATACTTCTAAAACATACTTCAAAATGTTAAGTAAGAAGTAAGAATTGTATACTTGAATATAGTACACTCAGAAACAGAATCAAGAATTTCGTACTCAAATCCAGTACAAAAAGATGACAAAACGTGGCCAAAAACGAAATTACTTGTTTTGAGTACAGAATTCTTATTTAAGAAGGTTTATTTAAAGATTGGAATTCTTAATTTTAGCCCATTTTAAGACGTAAAAACTCGTAAATTGAATTTAAGAAAACATATATTTAAAATAACCAGACGCCTTCGTTTTCCTACCCCTACCAACGCATCACCTCTTTCCCCGCACTATTAGAGGCACACAACAAGTGTGAAATTTTAAATGAACATAGTCAGAAGATCCAATCATCATTTAGCGTCGGGCAGATTCGAACCCCAGGTCCGCGTGCATCAGCAAACGTCATCTTAGAGAGCTCAGCCACCATCCATATGAAATATGCTAGTGCTTCACTCGTAGTCATTATATAGGTATCATAGCTTACAGAATTACTAGTTTGGACTTTTAACGTTGATATAGCCAACCAATTCTGTTCAAGACCTATTCGTACACAATTTAAGAATATATAAGAGTGTAAAATACTTGAAATTTGAAGAACAAAACGGTATGAAATCTTCTTTCTCTTCTGAGTGTATGACTTTTTTGGCTTTCCAGTTTTGACAAGGAATTGCTTTTAAAAGTTCTTTGATTGTTTTTTAACATTAATGCATATGATGTTGAATTGAATTCATTTACGAAATGAAAAGTATTGGAAAATGTCCTTTTTAATAACTCGGGATTAAATACAATTGAACGTGAAGCAGAGAGTGCAACAGACAACGTTTAAATTATTATCGAATCTTAAAAATAAACGCATGATATCATCAATAAAGGCATTAATATTACTATCATTATGATGAACATAATTATTATTATTAACATTAACAATAACATTATCATTATCATTGTGTGTGGCATTGTGACACCAAAAGCGCCGGCAAATATAGCCAATCTGTTAACAGAATCAAAACTGAATCCCCATCAATTATGCAGCAGCAGAGGAGCAACGCAGCAGCGCAGCAGCGCAGCAGTGGCAGAATCACTTTTCAAACGATTATTAACTTATTAATATTTATATTGTTTATTAAATATATATATATATGTATAAATGAATTAATGACAACTCAATGTGTGCGCGTGCGTTTAAAGTTGTTATCTGTATAATGCATAATTTGATATATACAATGTAAAATGTATGTATGTACATATGTATATACATATGTACAAGTTGTATTTATGTTATGTTCTTTGCTTTCCTTAACAAAATAAATATTAATTTTTATCATTGTATCGCTGATGGGTTGTTTTGTTGTTGTTGTTGTATTTTTCAATCGTTTGGCTTGTTAATTGCGTAAAGCCCAAGTCAATTATCAAATACACAAACCACATTGAATATCATGATGATAATGATGATGATCAGCAGAGAGGGAGTAGCTGAACTAAGGAGGGAGGAGGAGAGTTCGTTGCCAAAACCAACGGCTTGTTCAGATTTTTAATTATAATTCCATGACGTTAACGACTTGTTTGTCGTTTTTATTTTAAATACTTTTGCCATTGCTATTGTTTTGCTTTTGTATTTTTATATATATAAATAGTTATTTTTTGTTAATAGTTTTGATTGTCGACGTTGACAAGGCAACTTTTACAGTAGCTGACATCATAAGTTGGCCCAAAGCAGCCAATGTCCACATATGGCCAGTTGCAAAGCTAACATTGAGTGCATAATGCCAATGAGACTTTAAATGATTGTAAATGGAACAAAGGTGATCATGATTGAGGTCGACTGAGATATAAACATAGAAAATGATTTCAAGAAAGTAAGAGAATAGAGAACAAAGTAAAAGAAAAGTCATCTAAACGATTAAAGAAAATTGTTGCTGAAGCAACTATAAAGTGATTAAAAAGAGAATCTATAAACTGATTAAAGAGAGACAATCTATAAAGTGATAAGAGAGAGCATGATTGAAGCTGCTCAAAGTTTGAAGTTAAAGTCTCTCAACATAATTGAACAGTAAAGATTCGGCAGAGATACACGAAATTAGCTAAGGATAGACGAAAAAACTAACTGAATGGAAAGAGACAGAAAATAATGTGTGTGTGTGAGAGAGAAGGAGTCAAGGCAAGAAAGAGAAAGAGAGAGAGAGAGAGAGACAAAGTAACTGAACAACTGATCATGGCAACAACCTTAAGCAACAGCCTCAACAAATCAGCGCCGCAAAATCTTATTTTTTTTCTTATACACAATTTGTATTTGAATTTGAAGTTTTTTGAACCCAAAGACAGGCGGAAGTCTGAGCACTTATGACTCATTTGATGGATAGACAGATAAAGTAAAGCCACATAGATACAATCCAACAACTACAAAACCGACTTGCGATGATTTTCTTGGCTCATTTTGCTGTTGGTAATTTTGGATATATGAAACTCAACAACTCGAAAGATATTTTTGGAGGCTGGCAACTTGAATTTTCAAGAGAGAGAGAGAGATGTGTGTGTGTGTTAAGGTGTGTGCTTAGGTGTGTGGGCGTAATTCTCACCCACTTCAACACTTCATTTAATAAATGTTGTAAACACGCACGAATTGAATTATTTATGCTTAGTTGTCATAAATTCATTTGGCAGGGCAACAGTGGCTGCCAGACAACGATGCGACCCACGCATCAAACCCCCTCCCTGCCACATATTTGTAATGTTAGAAGGGGGGGGGGAACAGATGTGCGGCAATTAAGCGCAAGCCAAAACGATGACTGACAATCGCACTCAAAAATGTCAGGAGGCGCCTATTTTTAAGTTAGCTTCGATGATTTACGATATTTTTGTAAAAGAAATAGTTTACAACACAGCAGAGGTCATATATTTATAATATTTTGCACATATTTAAAGCGTTTTGTGTAATTCAGTTGCCAGTTTCCAAATGTGTTTGGCAATTAAATGCATTTGTGTGCCCCCCCTTTTTTTGTTTTTTTTTTGTTTTTGCGCTGACCCATTTCCCAGGGGCCCCGAAAATGCACAAAAGGAAGATTAAGGCAAACATTTTAGAGAATGCCAAGCGAGCACAAGTAGTATACAAGTTTATTTCTGAGGCACTGGGCTAAAAGGATGCCTCAAGAACTCAAACAAAAACATCGCTGGCTGCCTGCAGAACCCTCTCAACTCTCAACTCTTAACTCTCTCAGCAATGTCTGCATTTGTCTGCCTTCGACTCAAATGAAAATGAAAATGAAAATGGAATTAAGCACACAAGTTTGCCTAAGTATGTACCGAGTGCAATACTTACTTATGTATATCTATATCTATATATGTACATATATATATATATTTAAATGTATATCTATGCATATGCAGCATGTGGAAATTCGTAAAACTTGTAGATATTTGTGTATCTTTAGCTGCTGCTGCTGCGTTTTAAAAGCTTTGCTTAGACACAAAAAGTCTGGCAACAACTGGCAAGCAGACTGACAGATAAGTTTAGCAACTTTAAACTCTGTCATAGACTGACCAAACTACTGATCGAATATTCTATATGCTAGCAGCTTGTAGTTTTGAATTCAATTTCTGCAAAACTGGCAAGCAGGCTGCCATATAAAATGTCATAGCTTTGCTATCCATAAAAGTTCTTCTAGACTCTGGCATAGACTTGCCAAACTAGCAATCGAATATTCTACATGCTGACAGTTTATAGTTTTGAATTGAATTTCTGCAAAACTCTGGCAACAACTGGCAAGCAGGCTGCCATATAAAATGCTGTCATAACTTTGCTATTCATTAAGTTTCTCCTAGACTCTGACACAGACTTGCCAAACTACTGATCGAATATTCCATATGCTAGCAGCTTGTAGCTTTGAATTGAATTTCTGCAAAACTCTGGCAACAACTGGCAAGCAGGCTGCCATATAAGTTGTTATAGTTTTGCAGCTCATATAAGTTCTCCTAGACTCTGGCATAGACTAGACACTCTTATGTTCGAATATTCTACATGCTGGCAGTGTGTGTAAACGTTTAACTGAACTCTTGCCAGACATGCACAGTCAGCCAGGCAAAGAAAACTAAAGCAAAGCAAAGCAAAGCAATGCAAAGCGAAGCGAGGCGCAAACAAAAAGTTCAAGTATCCTAACAGAGAGTCTTATGAGTGCTTTGTCTGTCTGATTGTGAGTGCATGTGAGTGTGTGAATAAGTGTTTAAACTGTTACTCTTCCTCGGCTACATGTTGTTGCTGCTTTTTTACCATTGTTGTTTGCCTTTGCAAGTGAATTCACTTGCATTCTCATTGCCATTGCCATACACTCTGCCCCTCTGCCTCTCCGCCTGACCATTTTGACTGTAAAGTCAAGTCAACTAAAATGTGCCGTTTATGTTCAAATATTGTTATTTTTCCTTTCAGTTTATCTAGACAGAGAAAGAGAGAGAGAGAGAGAGAGAGAGTGAGATAGAGCAAGTCAATTTAGTTAATTTCCTTTTAGTTCTTAATTAGCTTGTCTTCATTTGAATTTATATGCAACTAAACTGTATTCTCAGCGATTTCCCAAGACAACTTCTTTTTCATTATGCAGCTTAAACTTGTTTGCTTTTAATCATTCTTGAATCTTTTCTTTACAACTTTTCTTCTTTTTTTTTGTATATTGAAGTTGCCTAATAGCGATGAAAGCATTCAGTTGATCAACTTGATAAGAAATTAGATTATATAGACCTCTTTTCGATTCAGATTCCAATCAAAACGTTCGGAATTATTAACTTTTTTCAATTTCGAGTATAGATTACACCAAGTTTAGTTGCTCTAGCTTAGAAACTGTGGAAAAAAACTGCGTTCATACGGACGGACAGACGAACATTTCATTTTTTTCTTCAAAAAATTAAAAAGAAAGGGTATAAAGATGTTTAGCTTCAAAGCCAATCTAATATATTACAAATCACAAAGAGTAAAAGATTTTTTAGATTGTCACTTGTAATTCTCATCCAGTTTAAGCAAACATTGTGTGAAGTAACCGACTGAAACCCATTTTAAATCAACATCGTTTTCCTTCTTACTTATCTTGTCTGGCTTTAGACGACTCACCAATTTCGATAGAGTCTCTAGCCAGATAAAATAAGTAAGTAGAACTAAGATGATTCCAAAATAATTTTTGCAATGTGCCGAACACAAAATGAATTTTATACCCCTGCAGAGACGGTATGGTAATTTTGTCACGAAATGTGTAACGCTTTGAAGGAGATGTCTCAGAAAAAAAATTGTATATGCGTGATCAGGATGAATGGCCGATGCATGTCCGTCTATCCGTCTGTTTATATGCGTTTTTCAAGACTTTATTCTAGAGCTAGCTTCATGAAGTTGAATTGGCCATATCAAATCACTATAACATATAGCTGTCAATCGGTTGAAAATTAAGTTTTCTTATTTAATCAGAAGATTTGTAGCTTGAACATGCATCGTCCCTAGACTTTAACCTCGCATAGAGGTGTTCTTATTTGATTATATAGTAGCTGGTAAGTTTCGGCTTTGCCCAGTCAAGTATTTGGCATCAAATTTCCACGGGAATAGATTTTGACACACATTTTTTGAATGGATTGCAGAACTTTAAGATTGATTTAAAAGCCATACAAAAAACCTCGTTTTTAAAAACTCAAAATAAAACTAAAATTGTTGAGCTCACTTGAAGAAAAACACCACAAGGACAA
The DNA here is from genome assembly GCA_949708635.1 of Hirtodrosophila cameraria. Classification (NCBI taxonomy): domain Eukaryota; kingdom Metazoa; phylum Arthropoda; class Insecta; order Diptera; family Drosophilidae; genus Hirtodrosophila; species Hirtodrosophila cameraria. Next base: position 1,297,113 of record OX453090.1, on the reverse strand, counting down.
TAATGTAGAAAATTTAAATAAAATAAATGGCTGTGCCATAAAAAAAAATAAAAATATTTTTGCTCAAACGAATCATAATTTGAAATTTGAGAGAAAACAAGATGCCAATTGTAAAAGAAAAGAATGAACCAGAACAGAAAACTGTTCTAAATAGCTCGTTTTTCTTTAATTGATCGCGGGTAATTGTGTCCCCCCCGCCCTCTCTCTCAGTTTTAAGTCGATCACAGGTAATTGGGTTTCTCTTTCGTTTGGTTCTACTAGTTCGCTCTCTCTTCAAATGAGCTCAGCTTACAAAACTGAGAGTCTAACAACATACAAAACATATGTTTGTAGTCTCTTTAATCGATTGCGCTCTCTCTCTCTCTCAGTAAGATGGTGCTTTTAAATGTATAGCAAGCTGTGAACTGTAAACAATGACAATGGCTCAGTTAGCGAGATTGGAGACAAAGGCAATCAACAGGCAGGCAGACAGACAGACGGACAGACGAGCTGCCACTGAAAGCAGCGTCGAATTAATCTTTTAGGATGGAAAACGAAATGCTGAGAACAAGGCCGCTGGGAAGCATATGGCGCTGCGTGCCGACAGGACTTTAATCATGGAGGGGAGTTAGACAAGTCTGGCAGACGGAGCGTTCTGCCCGTTCTTCCCCCCGTCGTCCTCCATTCAAATATTCGTATTCGTATTCGTATTCGTCCGTCTGTCAGTCAACGAATGTGTTTTGAATTATTGCGCTGTAAATTTAAAAAGGATGATGCGATGGGCTTGGGCTTGGGCTTCAGCTTGGGCTTGTGCTAGTCGACTCAACGCAGGCCTTGCAAAAATGGCAAAACAAAAGGATATTGTGACAAGGATTTATTAGTGTGTCCTGCGTCGACGAGCGCCGGGTAGTCGTCTCGTCCATTGTCTTGTCCTGCCCGTTGTCATTTATGAATTTCAGGGTTGATTTGAGGCAAACACACACACACACTCGAACACACTCACACACAAATGCTGACACAAACAGAGAACCCGCGTATTTACTTGGTGTGAAGGGTCCTTGCAGGACTATAGCAGGGATAGAAGGCGGGTCAGCTCAGTTACCCACTCAAGTGTCAAAGCGCAATTATTGCTCATTGCAACGCTTACAGCTTCCGCTTTTGTTTATCCATCTCCCACATGAACAACATGTCCTGCAACGGGTCCTTTAAACTGAACTGAACTGAACTCCACTCAACTCGGAGCAGACTCAGACTGGACTCGACCTGGCTCAATGCGGCTCAGCTGCGATTTATTGCATTCAATCTGTTTTCAAAAATATGCTCAGCTCTTGAATCCTTTTTACACCCTGCACTCCACCCAACGCCCCACGCCCCCTTTCCCCACAATTGTGTCTTGTTGTTTTGCTGTCTCTTCTGTTGTTGCACTTTGCTTTAATTACATAGAAAATTTTCATGAAAATCCACAGTGACAAATGTTTTGTTCTTAATACACTTGCAAAAACAAAGGGTATAGTTCGTTTTTCATGAATTGTGCAGCACATTGATTCGAGTCCTTTTAATTCTCATTGGGTATAAAGAAATGAAATTATCCGATTGTGGGCATAGTATAATGTTGATTTTCCTACAAATCAGAGTTAACTTAAATAGATAATATAGCTGGAATATTGGAAAATGGATTCTTAGAGTTATCCCAACTCAAGTCAGAAATTTTATGCCTCTCATAGTTTGTTCAAATGTAATCGTAAAACTGATTACTTTAATAGCTCCAGCATCAGTTATTCAGTTGTTTTCATTTAAGCAAAAACGCTCTGCAAGGGTATTCAAAACTTTCGTTTACTTGAAAATAGCTTTTCCAACTTGTTTGCTGGTCAAATTGGCAGAGAAGCAGAAATTCTTAATTGTGAGATTTTTCAAGTTAAGTTCTTAAGTAAATCTTCTAATTGATGCTGACTGATTCGAGCAGCTACGATTAATAGGCTCCGGCATTCGTTGGCTCTCTTCAATCTGTAATCCATGAAATGGATATGGCAACTTCAAAGACCATTTGAAGCACGCGAGCGAGAGCTGCTTTGGCATATGGCACCACCCAACCACTCGCACCACCCAACCACTCGCACCACTCAACCACTTGAAGAAGGCAGGGAAAAAGCCCAAACAGGCGGCAACAAAAAAACATTTGACTAATTTATTTAATGGCCTGGTTATTACACGAACATGGCGCTGGCTGACATTGGGGATCTATGCCAGGCAACCTATGTGAAGCCAAGCCATACTCGTTCTCATATCCATATCCATATCCATTCCTCCTATCCTGCCCCCTTCCCTTGCCCCAGTCTCATTCAATTCGAACCCGTTCCAAACTCCACTTAGGAGCTGCCTGCATTTACCAGGCATTGAATAATGGCCAAATCTGCTGCAAAAGTTTTATTGCACTTGCCAAATTAATTTGCCACAAAGTAGAAGGCGCCAGACTTGTTGTTGTTGTTGTTGCTGCTGTTTGGTTGCCACTTCGCTAATGTGGACTACTTGGCAATGGAAATGGAAATGAAAATGGCAAAGGGAAATGGAAATGAGTATAGAAAGCAGTAGCAGAAATGTGAATGGAGCGGGAAGCTCTAGCTGTAGCTGTGGATGGATCCCCATCCGCTCTTAAATGTGCGTTCATTAATTTAATTTTTCATTATGCAGCGGCAAATGAAAAGTGTCATAAGACTCTCTCACTCTGCCTCTGTCTCTGCCGCGGACCCACACACAAAAGCAGCCATGACCATAAACAAAAGGCCACGAAAGCGTTCAGAAAACGAGAAAACGAGAAAACTGAAAACTGAAAACTGAATGAATGGCCTGAAAGGCAGCACCTTTTATTTTAATATTTGGTCATTAAAAACAGTTTCCAGACTCACTAAGCACAAGACGATGGAAATGGCCAGAAAGCGACCCAAAAGCCAACCTAAACTCAAACCCAAACCCAAACCCAAAATGAATCCAAGCCACGATGTTTTTGAATTCGTTTACGTTTTCGAACGAGTTTTTGTTTTTGTTTTTATGATGACAGCGCAAAACGGCGAGAAAAATGCGTAAAGGAAAAACAAATCGTTGCACACGGCAGCAACATACAATAACAACAATAACATACAACAACAACAACAACAGCAATAACCTTTAACGCCCCAACAATTAAGGCTAAACGCTTTTATAACATCAATTTTGGATGGAGGGGTGTGGGGAAGGGGGGATGGGGGTTCAGTCAAAAACTTTGGATTATGGAAGGGTTGGGGGCAGCAATTGGAGGGTTGCAAAGTCCTCAGATTAATGACACTGTGCGATTTTTACGATTGTTTCTCTCAAGTTACGCAGAAAAAGAAGTTACGAGCCATACATCTATATATAGGTATATATATATATATATATATATGTATTTATATATGTTTTTATATATATATATATTTGGTTTCTTAAAATTTATGGAATTTTACCTTTTGGCCAAGCAATTTGCTCCATTTACATTCTTTATTAGCCAACGCCAAGTTCGCGGGAGTAAAAAAGTTTTTCTCTTAATTTTTTTCTTTATTTTTTTTTTGTTGGTTGCTTTTGGTGTTGTTGGCAAAGAATTTGCTCAATTTCTTCAGCGTATGCAAGTTACATAAAATCGCCATACAAAAGATTAAACCGACCAAACAGGCGGGGCTCTCTGCAAAACTTTTCTTTCTTCTGCTTGTGCTGAGAGGAGTGAGAAGAGTGAGGAGAGAGTAGAGAGTAGAGAGGATAGCGGAAAACGGAAAACGCGCTCATAAACGATGTCTGACGCATGGCCAAAGTCACAATGGTAATGTTAAAAACTTTGTCAATTTGTAGGTCATCTATTTAGCGCTTGCGGTGCTCATAATTATGCTAGCCAAACAAAATTAGCTACATACTATATGTTTAAATGTTAACAAATTATGAGGATAATAATACATTTTTTTAAAGAAATAACCCCCAACACATCAAGGCTATTATCTAACAGCGAAATACTTTTAATATACATACAATTTGTTCAAACTTGAAGTCTTTGTAACAGTTTGAAGTAGAGACAAATTAAGGATAGAAAACACAATGAGAATCGCACCCGAGAGTCCGAGCACATTATTAATATGATTAGATTCATTCTTTGATTTAATTTTGTCGTGATCCTTTGCTGATTCAATATCAAAAGTATGCAAAATACAGCTTCACAGTTGTTGCATTCAAAATGCAAGAAAACTGAAAAGCGTGCGGCACCCAATAGAAATTTTGGTTTTAAGCTCGTGCATACCGAAGAATCTTTCGGGACAGCTGAAACCATTTTTAGGTTCGAAAGTAGTTTTTAAAACAATTATAAAGATGTTTTCAACATTCTTCAGTAAAATAATCTATTCATAGAATTGACATTAACAAAGGTTTAGATTTATCTAAAGTTTTTCTACGATATTGATAGAGGGATATCTATTATTAATGACTCAAAAGTAAGCTGATTAACGCTCTTGAAAGTGCTTCCACTCGATATTTACAATTATATAATACACAATCGATAATGTGGCGATAGTATCGTGAAAAGCCACTTTAGTTCACAATATAAAATATTACAAGAAAAAATCAATAGAACAGTGCGAAAGCATTACGATTGTAGAAAAACGTTCGATAGTGGCGAAATATATAAAACATTCTGTAATATCGATAGTGTTATCGATTGTTTTGTAGCTCTATTGTAAAGTACATCTTTTGTAGCTATCAGACCTATTCCCAATTCGTATTCCGTTCGAAATTTGAGGAAAAGGAATTGAATCTGAAGTACTCAAAACGTTAAACATTTACGTTTATAATTTTCTTAAGATTTTCATCATATTTGGAAAAGAACTAGTCAATTTATTCATTATATTAAAGTCAAATAACATTTATTATATTAAATTGTAAAGTGTCTGTAAAACAGAAGCGAAAACTTTCTTAAGTTTTTAATTCAGCAATGTTTACTAGATGACAAAACTTGGTTTAGAAATTGGTATCGAAAAAGAGAAAACGAAACCATTCTGATCGGAAATCAGAACAGTAATTCGTAAATCGCTCGGAATTCATTCGTTTTTACTTTTCAAAAACGTACTGAATTTGAATTTTCTTTGCTATTCTAGCTTATATTTAATTATTATTTTTGATCAGTTTGCCAGCATAGTTATTAAACTCATTTTGTGGGTCTTTAAACATAGAATTGCATATTTTGTATGAATTGTAGCCAACACGAAAGACCACGGCCCAAAGTGCTGCCCTGCTAGTTGGGCCACCCCTTCCCTTCCACCCACATGGAGAATTTAATAAATTCATCATCCTTCATTTAGTTGCTGCATCCAAGTCTGTTACATAGCTGTCCCTTAGAGAAAGAGAAAAAAGATTATATAACTGTATGTAGTACAGTGTAAAGAAGGGAAATCATAAGAAAAAAACTGGCAGACAACGTGCAGTGAAGATGCGAATGCAAAGGGGCAAAGAGGGGGGGGGGGGACATGAAAGAGGAGGCGTGGAAGCGTCGACGTCAGCAGCGGAGTTGCCCAAAAAAGCAAAAGCAAAATCGTGACTGTCATTTCAACGAAGCGAAGTTATTTTTCATGACAAAGCAGCCGAGAGGAGTCCTCGACTCATTTTGCCAGCCAGCGGTAAAGAAGATAATGGCGACAGGGACCGGGACAGTCAGTTGGGTGGTGTACTGTTGGGTAGTGGGTAGGGGGGCTTAGGAGTAAGGAGTAAGGAGTGATAGGTGCTGTGCTGCTGGTAAAGAGTGAGACAAGGGAAGACTGACTGCTGAGCATTCCAGCGTTAAAATACCTTTTACTGGCACATTACCAGAAACGCGCTGCCCAAGCGGACCCCCTCCCCACTCCACTCCCCCCCCCCCCCCCCCTACTGAAAAAAAGAAAACCAAAAACGAAACTGCAGCGCGGTCGACGTCAACGTCGGCGTCGCTGCGTTTTTCATGAAATTATTACGACTTTGGAAATGGGGTCGTACAAAATGTCGTTACGTTCAGAGAGCCTCCTCCCGTTCGTTGTTCGTTTTTAGTTTATTGTTGAAAATTTCTTGATTGTATCTGCGGAAAATGTTTGGAAATTGGTTAAAGTTGATGCCGAAATTGAGAGACATGATGCAAGTCGACGGTGTTTCTGTGTGTGTGTGTGTGTGTGTGTGTGTGTGTGTGTGTGTGTGTGTGTGTGTGGAGTGTCTTTAAATTTGACATAGCACATCAATATTCAAGACGATTTTCCGCTTCATTGAATGACAGACCCAAATTGTTAATAGTTGACATTGTCTACAAACGATCGATGCAAGAGAGAATCAATGATGAACAGAGAGAGAGAGAGAGAGAGATTGAGAGAGAGTGAGCAGGTAAAAGTGACCCACAAAGCAAAAGTATCTCTGTCTAGTCACTGAGAGATCTTTGTCGCACGCTCTTAAAGATCGCATTAAAATGCTATAAAAACGCGACACATTACTTTTATTTTTTATAGTAGTATTTCGTTTTTTTTGTTTTTTTTTTCACTTTTCGTCGGTTGGTTTTGTTGTTGTTGTTGTTGTTGTTGTTGGACTTACAACTGTCACTGTGTTTGGCTTTCTCGCTAATGAAGTTGCCCATCAGCAGCAGCAGCAGCAGCAGCAATATTATCATTATGGTCATCATCATTCAGAATCTAATAAGCGTGAAATAATTGACATTTAAGCAAAGCGCACGCACATAGACAATGGAACCAAGACAAGCACTGGACAAGTTATTCCCCTCTCTTGCTCCCTTCCTACCTACCACATTTTTGTAGGCCAACAATCCGCAATGGAGCCCAACGATAAGTCGAGAATCATGACAGATGACCGCACGTACTCACTTCTATACATTATTTTTACAACAACTCACGAACGAAACGCAGTCGAAACTTGGCTCTAGATGGAGATGAAGTTGGAGTTGGAATTGAAGTTGGAGTTGGAGTTGGAATTGGAGACTTCAGCAAACGACTGACGACTGAGATTCTTCTTTGTTTTTGGGGCTACGTTTCTGGGTCATGAACCAAAAATGTAAAATAATGAGTTTGGTTTTCAAAAAAATGTCGTTGTGCCAGACCCCCATTTCACATTCACATTTCACGTTCACATTCACATTCACTCCCTTCGCTTACCTATTTCGTTTTTTTGGATTTTTGGTTTTTTGTCTAAAGTCTTGTCGATTTGCCAACTGCGTTCTTTCCACCTGTCCGTCGCTGTTTGTGTAAGGGGGCAGCGCAACATGAAACATCTGTCAATGCGACACGTGATCTGTTTGCTAAATTTTTACACTCCGCAAATTGTCGTTTAAAGTGTGATAGTTGTGATAGGGTGGCAAGGTAATCAGATTAGATGCCCAAATGATAGAGCGCCTCAAATTTACTGAACAAATATGCCAAATATATATTTTATGCTCTTTCTAACTGTGATATATTTTAAAGGAGAGGAAAATCATAATCTTCCAAATAATGAAAATACTTAAAAAATCCACAGAAAAAACCTGTTTGAATCTAACTTACTGTGATCTATTTATCCGAGTGGGTTATTATATTATAATCTATATATATCTATATCTTATGTATAACGTTCAAAAGAAATCAAGCTTTTTATTTATATTTAAGCTTATAAAATTTGAAATTTATTCTATGACAATATTAGGTATTTTACATATTAATAATATTCCATATTAGCCTAGTAAGCATTCCGAATTCGTATGCCATTCGTATTCCATTCACTGTCTGTAAAACAGAAGCGAAAACGTGCAAGGAAACGTAGCTGTTCTCGATTCAGCAATGTCTACTAGAATAGAAATAGATAGACTTTTTACTATGAAAATTCGGGTTCGAACTCGGTTTCTACAAAAAGCAAACGAAATCATTCCGATCGGAAATTAGAACAGTCATTCGTAAATCGTTCGGAATTCATTCGTTTTTATTTTTCAACAACTTACTGAATTCGGAGCAGGCCTGATTATCTGCTTACATTGATAAAAGTATCAAAATGTGCTTTGCCCTATTCTTATCCTTTAATCGCTTATAAAAATTCCCCCTCAGACAAAAACAAATTGTGAATAATTAATATAAATAAATAGAATTCTACCTTTAGTTGTTATTAGCCTACTAAGCCTTGTCTCTTAACATTGACAGAAACATCGAAATGTACTCTGTCGCTATGAAATTCTTATCCCTTAATCTGATGCACATACTATATAGTCATACGACTTTCTCATTTCTTTCTTGCAGCCAACGCAGTCAACGCAGCCATCAATGACCTCAACTAACTCGTAAATGGTAAGTGCAAAATTGTCTGTAAAATGCATTTTAAACTCACAATCAGATCCTGAGCGTTGCAAGGCTACACCCCAAATGTAGGGATGTCAGTTGGTGCCTACCTTACTCACTTCTACTTGCTCAGAACAAGCACCCCCTTCATTGTGCTCGCCCTCGCCCTCGACCTTAACATCGACGACGACGACGACGGTCGTCACGCCCAACGCCTCGTAATGCGGCGCCAACTAAATTGCTTTGCAGCTCAGCGTCGGTTCGCGTCGGGGGCAGCTTTACCTATAAACCAAAATGAATAACTAAACGAGCATCCCGCTGCGTGGCCCTAACAGAAGGCAAGGATGCACGGATGGCAGAGGGAGGTGCCAAGTCTAGCTGAGCTGAGCCGAGGGGGGCAAGTTCACTTGGTTTGCGACTGTAATATAAACGGGGGGCAGTGTGAATGCAAATAGATGCGATACGTTGTGATGTGATGTGAGAGGGTAGAGACAGATGTTTCAATGCCAATGCAAGTACAGTGAACGCACGATATAACAAATTAAAACAACTAGCTTAATTTCTCTTTTTAGCTAAATAGTCTTTTCAATTGTTGGTAAACAGAAATTCAATACAAGAATTACAAATTGAGCAAAGACAATTCATATGTAAAAAAAGTACATTTTTCTTTATTTTTATCAATTAAAATGGTTATAAAACAAAAAAGATAAGTTAATTTCGGCGTGACAAACATAAATATACATTTGTAGAACAATTTTTCAAATGAAAACCTATTTTTGAACCGATATAGTCGCCTGATATCGATACAATTTGATCAGCACGACAATAACATACTAAAACATCCAGCAGGTAAATTTGATTAAGATATCTTGAGAAATAAAAAAGATTTTCATACAAATATTAACTTTTCAACCGATCTTTTCCATAGCAGCTTTAAGATATAGTGGTCCGATTTGAATAAAATGTGGCTAAGACTTTGAAAAGATTGGTCGAGTTTGCATAGAAACAGAAAATCTGACAGACGGACACGATTAGTTCAAGAATATATATACTTTATGTGATCAGAGAAGTCTCCAGCACTATTTTCCAGTCTTTAGAAAAGTTTCAATCGCGCATTCACTGTATATGCAAAAAGAACCTCATGCTGACTGCAACGTCCTCATCATCAGCAGCATCCACAGCAGCATCCACAGCAACAACAGAACAGCAAAAAGAACAACAACAACAACAAGAGCAACAATAGGAAAAGCAGCCGGAAAATGCAATCGCATCAGGCGGTCGGTCATATAATAGCAGGGTTAAGAGTAGGTTTCATGACTGTTGCGGAGTTGAGTTGAATGTATCGTCATGGACACGGGCTAGTTGATGCTGCATGGGTGCTGTCCACAGTCAACGTCATCATTATGATCATTATGATCATCATCATCATCATCATCATTATCATCATCAGCATCGTTATCAACATCGTTTCACGTTCATCGTGTGAATCTTTAAACGTCACATTTTGTTTTCTCCCCATTAACTTTGACCACGCGTAAAATGCCCGTTCCCCTTTGCAGCTCTTCTTCTATATATAGTACATTCGCACACAGATATATATATATATAGTGTGTCTGATACACTAACACATACCTACATATATACGCCTGATTTTTTTGATGCGAATTCTCTAAAACAGATAGCATTTGTACTTAGTAGAATATGTGATGAATCAATCCATTATATGGCTATCCCCCAACCCCCAACCCCAACCCCCGTCCCATTTCGTGGTTTTAGACTCACGCCAAACAGACATTGTAAGCAAAATGCAAATGCTGTCGCATTACGCCATCTGCTTTTAGCCAAATGAGTTAAGCAGGCCCGATTACGGTTAGCATAGAACGATTGGCATTGACCAAAGCGATTGATAGCTCGTTTGCAGCTGTGCAACTCGTAACTACGAGTTTAACTGATTAATCCATTCCAATTGCATTAGGTCATGGGTCCTAACGTAATTAACAGGACAGCGGAACAGTCATTGCTGCATATATCTCCATGTCTTTAGCCATGTTCTACTACTTATGAGCATTCAATAAGCCCGGCTTAACAGTTCGACATTGTGTGAAAACATATCCCTACTGATGATTCGATTAATCTGATGAAATTCTTAACTTATGCTAATATATAAATCACTTTTCAGCTATATTCAGCTAGATTTTAAGACTTTATTTGCCTATGGTAAATACTTGAATTCAAAGAAATTATCGATTAATCGATTTAATGTATATGCTTATGAGTATGAGTACGGGTAATCGATGCTACGATGATCGCTCATCAATATATTTCACAAAACATTAGCTGATTGTGGGAATTGAAAAAGTTCGTTTAAAAATCTAAAAAAAAAAAAAACAACAGAAAGTCGAATGATATCAATGTTTTATTTTTGATTTTCTTTAAATCGTATAAAAATCAAGTTTAAGTAGTTATTTTATTACTTGAATTTATCGGATTTTAAATGATTTGTGTAAATAAAAATGAAACATCGATTCGAGATCTTGACACTTTGTCTGTATATTAAAAGATGTAACATGTATATCCAGTTTGGTTGCTTTAGATTCAAAACTGTGGAACAAAACTGCGTTCATACAAACAGACAGACAGACAGACAGACGGACATTTAACAAACCCATTAAACTCTTCTTTTTTTAAAAAATATAAAAAAAAAAGTGTATAAAAACGAGTGATACATGTATAGACTCATACGTTTAGCGCTCTTGATTTTTGACAATAGCTAGATCTAACGAGAAAATGGCTAAATTGGCAACACTGCGCCAAAAGCACTTTTGTTCGCTTGATGTGCTTAGAATTCTCAACTGGTTCTAACACACCAAGGGGTAAGTCAATGCATAGTTTATTATTTAAATATATCTTATTTTATTGTATTTTATTTACACTTACATTTTTCGATATTATTAAGTATCCCAATGACTGACTTCATACAGACGGAAGGACGGGCATTTCACAAACCTAATGTACACTTTTTTCTTTTCTTTTATACTTTAAAAAAAGTGAAGTGAAAAGTGAATATATCATATTTTATTTTATTTAATTTAAACTTACATTTTTCGGCATTTTCTTTATTAAGTATCCCAATGACTGACTTCATACAGGCTGAAAGACAGACGGACATTTCACAAACCCAATCGACCTTTTTTTAAAAAATTTAAAAAAAAGACTATAAAAATGTTCTGAGTAGTCAAAATAAAACTCAACTGTTACGCTTCCCGATTAAAGCTAATCTTGAAGTGTTTCAATTTATATTCTACCCCAACCCCCCTCCGAAGTTAAGCCTAGTGTCGATGTAGATGCATTTGTTGTTATTTTATTATATTTTTAGCCATATTTGCACAACAAGAGAGACACCAGGGCCATAAAAATCATACGTCGCCTTTAATATGCAATAAGCTGTTGTATTTATTTACAGAGCTTAACAAAATTCCAATGATTTTTTCATAATTCATTGGCACAGCAGCTTCCCCCTTCTCCCTGCCAGCACCCCTCTCCGCAGCACCCATTTAACATCAGCACGCATTTGAAATGATGACATAAACATTTTTGCACTTTGGCCAAACATCCCAACCATCCATCGAAATCGAAATCGAATCCAACGTAGCAACCAACTCATTTATTATTGGTTTGTGTTTTGTTGATATTGGCAATGACTTTAATGATTTGTGGCCAGGGTCAAATGCAATTGCAACAAGGGCCAAAAAGCACAGCATTATAACTCATCAAGCGTTACATTAAATTGCAAGTAAGTACTAAATATATATATATAGTATATTTGACATTTGATACTTGATATTTGATATATTTAATATCTCTTGATATGTGTGGCATGCAATTAGCACAGAGTCATCAAGAATGGCTACACTTAACAAGTGGCTTGAATTGAGCTTTAGCAAAAACAAAATTATCTAATCGGCTTTATCAGAATGCTTCTCTTTCATTGTCACAAACGTTGCGTCTTCCATCCAGAGTTTCAGCTACAGCTACAGCTCTACCCTGGGCCCTTCAGTTGCCTGCACAAATATTGTTATAAGCTGCCAACGACGACGACGACATCATCTTCATCTTCATCTTCATCGTCATCATCATCATCGTTGTCTTTGCCGTTGTCGTTGTCGTCCAAGTTATCTGAACGGTAGAGAGACTACTTCGCTGTAAACCGAACTGTGCAATTATTTGCACAACTAATAATTCACTTTAGTGTTTCATTCAGGGCAAATATTGAAAGAACTCAGCTCAAATGCTGCCCAACGTTGCAAACTTGTCAGTTTAAGTCAGTTTTCTATTAAAGAAGGATGTCATAAATGCTTTGCAAAATAGCAATATATACTCGTACATAAATCTGGACTGAGCGCCAACGATATTTGACATCGTTTCTAAAAATGTTGATATGCATATCGATGTTGAGTTGGAAATGTGATATTTTTTTTTTTAAATGGTTTCCTTCCATTGGAACAATCTTTTTATATGAAAAAACTTTGCTGCACACTGAAAATAGCAGTTTTTTGTAGCTTAAATTTTTCGTTTATTTAAAGAAAATAATATATATATATATTTTTTTTAAATATGGACTTTTGACTAATGGAAATGATTACTTGTGGACATTGCCAAGGCTTAACATGTAAATAAACATAAATGTTTACATGTATGTACATCAATTCAAGTATTATTCTGTTTTTTTTTTTTTTTTATGTGCATTTGAAATTATCATTAACATAAGCTCGCCAAATTTAGCGATACAATAAAAAAAAAAGTTGAACGTTTCGCCCCATAGATGAATATACTCGTCCGTGTAACCAAACAATGCACATCTTTTTTTTTTGTTGTCTACTCTTTTTTGTTGTTGTATTTTTGCCAGCTCATTGCTCAGTTGTCAGTTCTCAGATCTGAGATCTTGGATCTTGGCATGCAAGTCATGCGCGACGCTGCTTTGGGAAGAGCTTGGGGGGAAGAGCTTAAGCTGATGTTTTTTATATTGGGGTCTCCCCACATATGTATGCACGTGGTAGCACTATGCATATGTGTGTGTGTGTGTGTGTGTTTGTGTGTGTTAAAATGTCAACATCATGCGGCTAGAAGAACTTCATAAGCTGCTTACACTGGCTATTGGCAGTTGCCCATTTGGGAGAGCTGCTTGTGAGACGAGAGACAACAACGGCCTTGAGAATCATTTTTGGCTTGTTTATTGCTTTGGCTAAGCGCTCAACTGACTCGCTTGACAATGAGCACAAATTGAACGAACAACAGAACACAACACAACACAACACAACACCATTGATGGAAGGCGCCCCTTGATGATAGCCGACATTTCAGCTTTGATCTGAGAACTAAAAACCAAATATTTAAGCTGTACACAGCTCCAGTTTTAATATGCTTTGTTTCAATTTCAACAATTGTTGCCAATCAATTGGCTTCAACTTGACAACAAATTGAATACAGTTTTAATTTCAATTAAGCTTTGATTCAATTTCAATAAACATTGCCATCAACTTATTTAACATATGAGATCTGAGAGACGCGTATTTGCTGCTTACTCATCATTTGATTTCAATTTGCATTATTACATAAATCGATTATTACATTAAAATACAGTATAGAAGTTTTGAAGTTTCAATTGGAACAAGTAATTTTCAGTTGTCGAACACAAATCTTCAAACAAATTGTCGCTTTCAATCAGTGTTGTGCTATTGGTCTTATTGGACTCTTCCAATCAGCTTTAGAAGAGAGCCAAAAAGAGCGCTGGGCGTGGTCCGTTGTCTTCTACTTTGTCGCTTTGCTCGCTCGTCATTCACCTTGGCAAACTTGGAAACTTGGCACATTGAAGCGGAAAAACCAGTAATTAAATGGCTTCACTTTAACTCTTTTTTTTCACTTTTATTTTGGTTTGCAACAACAACAAACTAAATACATCAAATATAATAGAAATTGTGCTGCCGCCTTCTTGTTTTATTATTTTTATTATTTTTTTTTTTCATGTCGCCAGACGAATGGCCCCCAAGTAAAGTCGCCAAGCAAGCAAACAAAACTAACCCGTCTAATTTGTAATTGAAACTTTCATTTTCATTTTGTTTTTCACATTTTTGTTGTGTTTTATTACAGTTTTGAAGCTGTTGTTATGAAAAACTAGATCTATGAATGTTGAGCAGTTGACATTGCTGTTATTTGAACAACAACAAAACACTGCCCCTCTGCCTGCTCCCAAATAGTCTGAAATTGATTAATTGATTTTCTGTTACATTTTATTGACACGCGAATATCATTTTTGCAACATAATAATAAAAGCAAACTATACAAATTGCAACTGTGTTGCAAATTTCAACAAAAGACAATGACTTTAAGAGCTTTGTTTTGTTGTCACATCATCAAAAGTCTTTTTTGGAAATTGCAATTGCAATTGCAATTGTAATTGAAACTGAATTTGATGTATGAGCGTCAAATTGAGCATGACAACATTTTCATGACATTTTCTATTTAGATGCATGTAAATGAAATCAAAAAGTGAATGCATATGTATATACAAAATTTTATTAAAATTCAAAACACAGCTAGATTGAAATTCAAATGTATTTTGGGTTTCTTTAATTCGGTTTTGATTGATATTGAAAATTCCAAAAATGTTGCAATATTTTGCCCCTTGTTATGAGTTTTCCACTGCATTTTCTCTCTTTTTCTCTTTGTCCCTTCTCTCTCTCTCTCTCTCTCTCTCTCTCTCTCTCTCTCTTCTCGCTCTGTCTTTTCAAGTGTCAGGCGCTAAGACAGGTAAACAAATCGGTTTGAAATTTGATGACTTTATGGCGCTTCCGTCGTTTCTCGCAAGGGTGCAAAACTTGTGCAACGAGTGTCTCACAAAAGGCGACTCGACACGCCCCCGCGCTCTCCTCGCCTTATAGTATCTGCAGCAGACGGTGGAGGGTTAATGAATGACAAGCAATGCTAATGAATGACATGAGGCACGTTGCCAGTTAGCGGCTGTTACCTGTGTGTCCAAATCAATGCCTTGACTTGTACAAATGATGAAATACGATATTTGGTAGCATGGTCGACATTGCCGTTGTCGCCGTTGGCGCTGCTAACGCAAATAGCCGAGACATAAAGTGCAGTTAGTGTAAATGAAACCCAAGCCCAAAAACCTAACTAACGGGGCCAATAGCAGCACTGGGCCAAGGCGGCAACGGGGCAGGTATATGGCAGGTATGTTTCACTCTCTGTGTGTAAAATTGTTAACTTATGTCAGCTCTCAAACGTCAGAATATAAAATACAGCACAATCAATATTACGCATACGTCGCATAAGCCAACGAAATGTTGTCAAGCCATGAGGCAAGTCAATAATAAAAAGCAAAAATAGCCCGTAAATGAACAAAATATAATTAAAAATGCATTTTTCATTAAGGCATTAAAATGCACAAACACACACACACATTCACACACACATTCACACACACATTCACACACACATTCACACACACATTCACACACACATTCACACACACATTCACACACACACATTCACAGTAACTGGCAGCCATTCATTTAATTCATTTATCTTGGGGCCTGACCTGACCAGTTCATTGATTACAAATGCCCGTACAGCGCACTCTGCTTCGCTCAGATTCTGCTGCATAGTGCAGGATTCTCAGCCTAGAGCTCTCTTTTATGACATTTGGAAATTATCATTAAAGCGGGATGGCAAGGGAAAGTGAGCGGCGCGAGATATGACCACTTCATTTTGCCAAACAAACAGCAGCAACAATAACAATGCCAAAGCATTTCAGTCGCAATCTTTCGATTGCCATATACACTGTTCCCAGAACACTCAAGTTTTATCATATGCCAAACGAAATTTTTTTGATAATTTTGAAACATCTATGCGAAATATCATTCGACACTGATACCGGAAAATTCGCACCCCCGTGCGGGAAATATATTTTTACTCCCTGTTCCCATTAAAAATGGAAAAAAAGGGAGTTATAAAGTACTGCAAATGTGTGTAACAGACAGAAGAAGGCATTTCCGACTATATAAACTATATATATTCTTGATCAGGATCAACAGCCGAGACGAACTAGCCATGTCCGTCTGTCTGTCCGTCTGTCCGTATGAACACACAGATCTCGGAGACGACAAGAGCTAGAGACACCAAACTTGGCATGTAGATTCCTGTATACCATACGCAGATCAAGTTTATTTCAAATTTTGGATGCACCACAAATTTCCCCCCTGGGGGAACCCTGAAGAGATTGATTAGTTAAGAAATTTATTTAAATCATGAAATAATTATTTTAGTGAGTCACTGAATAAAGAAAATGTATTTCAATGTCAGTTTCTTGGCCGGGCAATGCCGGATCATACCAACTAGTATTTTATAAAATTCAAAAATAAAAAAATTAAAGTTAATATTATCGATTTAAGTTTCGATTTGCCATAGATAACTGTGAACTGAGCTAAGTCAATAAATGACTGGAAATTGTAAACTCTCCAAAGTTCGCTTGCCTTAGCTTCAAAAGTGTGAATTCGTATTAGTTTATGGAACAAGTAGACACTGCACAAACCAGTACTACCACTTATCTCCATCGGAACAGAGCATAAACTACAATAATAGCACTGCCAGCGGACAAGAGACAACGGCAACATTTTTAACTGTTTGGCAGGTCGCCTTTGCTGTAGGCTTGCGGCGCGTGACGGTCATTGAAACAATACGCGAGAAAAACGCGTGTAATTAAAACAATAAAAGGCAGCAACAACAACAAATATAGTATATGTATAATATAAAAAGCAAGCAAGCAAATAAAATGAGAAAAAAATAACAAAAAAAACAAAAAAAAACGGCAACTGCGAAAACTGTGTTCAGTTAAGTTTTAATTTTCACAAGTGTGAAAAACACTATTGAAAAGACCGCACACAAAGCGCGCCTCGGCAACAAGCCATTTCCGCCCAGCAGCAAAAAAAAAAACTGAAAACTGAAAAACTGTAGCAAAAAACAACAATAACAACAGAAAACCGGCATAAAAAGAATTTTTTTTTGATATTTTTTTCTTTTTTTTTTTTTTTTGCCGTATCGCGGCCACTTTACTGAACTGATTGTGGCCAGAGTGTTAAATTATATGGCTTGTGTCTTGCATACTTGTTCAGATATGCACTTATATAGACATGATATGCCAGATAGTAATGCGCCTTTTGAAGTGGCATCAGAAATCTGACACGAAACTCGGCTGCGATCAATCGCAATTTGAATGTGGCAACAATTGACTTAAGTGCAGAACTTGATACGCTGCTGCAACAGTTTTGAGCTCAGTCAACCAAAAAAGTTGTTAAAACTATAAAATTAAAATAAAAATTGATAAGCACTTTTGAACTTAGCTGCGATTTGAACGGAAATTGAATTGAAAATCAATTCAATGATTTTTAGGTAGAAGCACATTGAACTGCAGAATCAGTTGCATAGTCAAGTTGAAGCAACTAAGCAACTTTGGAAATGAATTCAATTGAATCTAGCATTATATGCAGATGCATTGCTCTGCAACCAAAAACAAACTGAACGCCATCAAAATGCAGATAAAGCTTAGTGAAAGTCGAATCACATTGATTAGCTAAACGAGTTGCACAGCTAAGTTGTAGCAACTAAAGTTGAATTGAAAATACATTCGATTTAATGCACTTTTCTAAGTAGATTTTGATCTTCAACCAAATCCAAATTAATCGCCCTCAAAATGAAGATAAAACTAAATGAATGTCCTAAAATTGAACACATTAATTGAATTTAGGTTGAAGCAACTTGAGTCAATATTCAATATTCAATTCAATGCACTTTTGTAGGCAGATGCTTTGATCTTCAACCAAAACCAAATTGAATGCCATCAAATGAAGACAAATCGAAATGAATAACAAATATAAATATAGATTTCCGGCAACATTATGAAAATTGAACACAATAATTGAAATGAAGCTAGAATCACATTGAATAACTTTTGAATAATAAGTTGCACAACTAAAAAAAGAAATATGCAACAACAATGTGGGGATGAATAGAGAGTTTGGCAAAAGTGAATGTGAATGTCTTGGAAATTTTCACAAAAAAAATCAACGCGCAGACCAAATGAAAGTGAAATGCGAGCAACATTTTGGCCAAATATATCTATATATTTGTATCTGATATTTGCAAGAGTCACTTGGCCAAAGACGACGCCATCTTCACGGGTCGTGTTCCGCATTGTTTTGCTTATGCAATGCTTTGATCAGTAAAAGCTTCAATTCCAATTCCCAATCCCTTGACAATGATGTGTCACATTTTTGGCTGCGGCTTCAACGACGGCGACGGCGACTGCGGCTGCGGCTGCGGCTGCAGTTGCGGCTTCCACTTGAGCTTTGTGTACAAGTTTGGCGTAACAGTGACTGCAAATCGGAAATGGACAAATGTCAGAAATCAATTTTCATTTGCTTTGGCTTGACGAGCATTACTATACAGCCGGAGATGCCATCGATGACTGCAATTGTTGCTGTTGCTGCTGCTGTTACTGTTGTTGTTTCTGGTGTTGTTCAAGCAAAGTGAAGTAATCACAGTAAACAGTAAACAGTAAAGTAAATAAATAAACTGATGAGCGCCAGTTCAACCTAGCGTTGTAGTTGAAAGCAAAAAAAGAAAAAAGAAATATGCTGAAGAAATGCCAATCATGCGCGATAATAACAGCAACAACAACAAGAAGAAGAAAAGCAAAGCTGATGCCAGCTGATGTTGATGATGACACAGAGACAAGAAACTGAAGAAATATTATAGATGAGTGCAAAGATGTTAGATGAAACAACATGTCGAAAATCAATTTAATGCAGCGCAATCAAAAGTTGAAATTGAATACAAAGTTGAAAGTGCTGAGAGCGCAACAACAAATCAAAATCAAAATCAAAATCAAACAAAACAAATACAATCATAACAATAACAACCTTAAGCGTTGCAGCATTGATGTATAATGTCATTTTCATCAGTTGACTTCCATTTTGATTGACAAAATATTGAAAATTATTTGTATTAAAGGACACCAAATTAAAGTCTGAAGTACATTTTATACAGTTTATCATAAGTTTGTGTATTTCATTTGAATTAATATGCATCTGATTTTAATTTTAATTAAATTTTGTATTTCATTAATACGATTTAGTAAGCCAATTATAGTCTTAATCAATTTTAATTGTGATTACCTTTTTTTAATCATTCGTTGTATTTCAATATTGTTTTTTTTTTTTAGTTGAATCAAAATACGAATAATCTCAAAATCATCAGATCATCGAGTATAGCTTTTCTTTCTTGTATTTAATTATTTGAAAAAATTAGTTTTTTTGCTTCTCTAAAAAAAAAAAACACCTTTTTTACTGTATATTTTATTCAATTTGTCTACAAAAACTTTCAATTAGCTTGCGTCTGATTTTCACACAACAATTTATACCAACTCTTAGCATGTGCATTAAGCATAAGTTGTGCATTCTAATTTTAGGGTTTGCATATTGATTAGCTTATAAAACATAACATTCGCATTTTCTCTCCCTCTCTCTCTCTCTCTCTCTCTGTCTCTACTATCCAAGCAACAACAACAACAAGCTCTCAGCTTGACGACCTTTCTTCCTACTCAATCGTTTGAAAAGCTGTCGCAAATTTGCATAAACTCGCCATTATATGTGATTATCATAAGCATACTCGTATACTAAACATGATCTCTTGTACCATGGTCTATACACATGGCTGACCGCGCCAACACCACCTTCACTTTCAAAGCTGTGTTGTTGTTGGCTTTAATACCCTGTATTCAATCAATATTGTTTTGGAAAGGTATCATCAAATTGGCATTAGAAGTCAACTTTGATTCTAAAATGAACCATATATGTATTTTATTGACTAGCATTCATAAATCAACTAAATTTACAATGTATGTCTTTTTTTTTCATTATCATTATCATTATCATTATTTTTATCATTATCATTATCATTATCATTATCATTATCATTATCATTATCATTATCATTATCATTATCATTATCATTATCATTATCATTATCATTATCATTATCATTATCATTATCATTATCATTATCATTATCATTATCATTATCATTATCATTATCATTATCATTATCATTATCATTATCATTATCATTATCATTATTATTATTATTATTATTATCATTATTATTTATTTATTTTAAATATTATTAAAATGTATTCTTAATATTTTAAAAATTCTTTTAAGTTTAACATGCATTGAAGTTTGTCGTAAACAATCTGTATTACAGATTTCATTAAGATCGGATTGTAAAAACTTTAGTTTTTCAACAAATTTTTTCCTGACTTGGCCTACAAGGCATCTTCTAGTCGAGCACAATCTACTTGGATATTCTTAGTTGGTATTAAATATTTATTTTTTTTTTCTTTTTGAAAAATATGTCAACGATTTGTTGGTCGGATTGTTGGGCTCTGAACGTTGGTTTAACGAGCCACATAAGCATGTGAATATTTTGAATAGATGTGCAATATGTATGTGTGTATCTATAAGTATGTATTATTTCCGGCTATCCAGTAAGTATGATAAAAGTGTGAAAAAGATTGGGAAATGTGGGTAGACTGGATGAGAGATGATTCCCACACTTTGGCACGCCTCAAGTGGCACTGCTTATGCAATAATATAAATCATATTTCAAGCAAATTGCAACAAAAAGCGACAACAATTGAATTGTATATTGAATTGAATTAAACTGAGTTGAATTGAATTGAATTGAATTGAACGTTGACTTTTGTGCGTATATCAAAAGTAATTAGCAACCAGACGCGTTCAATTTAAGCAATCAAAACAAAAGGCAAGAGCAACAACATTTTTCAGTTTTTAGAATTGCCTGATATTTATATAGATATGATATAAAAGTTGCTTGACCTTTTGTAGCCATTGCGGCTTTAGTTTCAATTACGAGTTTGATTTGCTCTGGTTAACGTTGCGTATGAGTAATCGGCAAACGATTTGCCGGAAATTAACGTGCGACATTTCGTTTATTTATTTATTGTTATTGTTCTGACTGCGCATGTGTATTTTTGTTCAAATTAGCAATTAATCGATATAAATTAACACATTTTACGTTTGATCTCTCGCACATAACGAGAACAGCACTCGCAGCCGACTTTCAGCTGGATCACATTAATAATATATGTTAATGCCGCCCGCAGCTTCTGAATTAAAAAAAAAAACAAAAAAAAACAAAAAAAAACAAGCGAACACGCTTTTCAAAATTAACGCAATATCATTTCGTCAACAAAAACGAGTCCGAAACCAAAACAAAACGAGACACAATCGAAAATATGTAAATGCACATTCCAAGTTGCTGCTGGCGAAATATGAGTCATTATTGGATGCTTGAGAGCCGTTAATCTGCTGGAGAGTATTACGAATTGGTTTTTTTCTTAAATCATTACTCAAATATAAGCATAATAGTATTTGCGATTCCTGAAGAATCGATAAGCCATTAATTAAATGGAATTATAAGCTGTATGTCAAAAAAGAATTACAAGCAAGAATGACTTCTCAGAAATAAGAGACTTCGAAAGAACTTTGAAAGAACTTCGAAAGAACTTCGAAAGAACTTCGAAAGAACTTAAAAGGAAAAGAACAAAGAACTGTTAATATCAATTTGTGATAATCTTAGCCAAATAGTCAAAAATTCAAACTCGTTATAAACTAAGCATATACAAATGTCTGACTAACATTAATAACTAAATTTTAACTCTATTTACAATTCCACTTTCGTAAAATTTGTACTCTAGTGAAATTGATTGATGTTTTAGAAACCGAAAACAAAAAACTTGTATGGCAAAAAAGTATAAAATGAAATGACAACTTTTATTTATTTGAATTCAGTTTTGAAATACTCATTTCGAATGTTTCAACAAGTTCAAATATACAAAAACAGTTTCGAAAACATTTTGGAATTAATCCTCAATTGATATAATAACTTAACTGTTAAGCCGAGTTCAATCTCCAAGTTAAGTTCTATATGGTTGATCTAACGCTGCATTAACCGTTATCTATGATACATACATACGAAAGTACTTATATATTGATGCATTGAGCAACTGTTGTTGTGAACTGTAAGTAGCTCAGCTCTCCCCCCTGTCTAATGCTCCATTTGACCATCTGTTTCAACGTCTTCAATCAATTGATTGATTATGAAAACTGTGCACACAAAGCATAATCAATGATGATGATGATACTGTTGCTGTTGATTATGATTATGATTATGATTATGATTATGATTATGATATATGAACTGTTACCATATTTATTTATTAATATTAAATAGCGGCAACTGGCGGTCAGTCTCTTGTCTCTCTATTCCAAGCAGCAAAAATATAAAAACAACAAATATTGTTATTAATGTTTGCTATACTTATTTATTTGCTCATTGAATCATTTGTATTTGTTTGTTCAATTCAATTCGTTTCATTTCGTTTCGTTTCGCTTACTTCATTTTTCGCTTCCTCTTTTTGCATTTTTCTAACCCCAACGGAAATGGCTATTTGAAGAATTAATAATAATAATTATTGCAGCAGGTCATTCGATATGCCTCTTGAGGCTCTAAATTCACAAATATATTTCAAATTTTGCCAAATATTGTTCAAGTACAAGCTTTTAAACTCAGCAAACAATTTGGCCTACAAATGTAATTGAAATTGTAGCCTAGCAACAACAACATTTCAATCTAACAAGCTCATTGATTATTCCAAATGTTTAATGACAGAAATAATTAATGTAATTTAATATTCCATGTTGCTCTTTGAATTTTTTAGTTATAATATTCTCACTTTGAACATGCTTATATATTTTCATTATAAAAACCTTATATTTGCGATTATTCCATAATTATTTTGAAAATATTCAATTTTTATGTAATTATACGTTATTTCAAATATTTATAATATTCAAAATTCAATAGTAATTGAAATTAAACATGGTTTATGGTAAGTTTTTAAAGATTTTAGACCATGCAGGCAACTTTTAGTTAACATAAACAAATATCAAATAATATATATTTTAAAAACATAACTATTATTATAAACTTAATCAATTTTATAAAATCTTCATCCATCATAATTTGGTGTCTATGAGATTCGAACCCGAACACTCAAATAACCTTGGACAGAACAGCTACAAAAGAAATAAAGTCTGATTAGTTGCTTTTTATGACTGAAGTTATTGAATTTGTGTTTGGGAATTTTAGTGAATTTTAGAAAACAAAAAAATAATATATATATATTTATATATATTGTTAAAATTTGTTAACTATTCAAATTTTCTATGAAAATGTTTTGAATCAAATACTCAAAACATAATGTTATCTTAATGTGTTTTATCTTCAATTTAAATAGAAAAATTAGTGGACGACAGTAGCCTAGTAAGAAAACACTCGGCTCTGACACACAAAACCTCGGGTTCGAATTCCATTCAGGAAAATCGTTGTTTATTTACAATGTTTTATTGTCTATAATTAAAAGTAAATCAGGAGACAGCAATCATTAAACAAATGTATTAATCGTAATATATATTTAAAGAAAACATTTACATAAGCAACACATTATTTCTAGCAGTGTATATCGAGTGGGCTGACTATCGATAGATTTGGTTTTGTTTCTTATTTTTTTTTGAAGCTGCAAGTGAACTGCTTTCAAGTAAATTATCTGGCTGCAGTTTCACCAATATGCCTTGCTATAGTTTCAATCTACATTTTTATACATAGACAGACCGGATTGGATCGTGCAGCGGCTTAACTATGCTGACCGGCGTGTTGGCCATGTGCCGCCGGGGTGGGGCAAGCAAGAGGTGCGGGACGCGGGGCGGACAAGAAACCGGCTTGACACGTTGCCAAAGTTAGTTGATTTTGTTTTTTTTTTTTTTTTTTTTCAAATGCCAATGGCTGGCGCGTTTTGCAGGCGTTTTTTACAGCGCGCCGTTTGTTAAACTTGAACTTGCCAGGCGATGCGTGGCTACAGCTTCTGCAACTGTATGTGTATATGTGCGTGCGTGTGTGTGTGTGTGTGTGTATTAGATGTGTGTTGTGTTTCTATTTCTGAAGTCAGGTCAAATCAGCTTAATAGAGAAGCGGCATTCAAACAGTCTGCCTGCCCCTCCATTTGAAAACTGACCCAATATCTGTTAAAAGTACTATCTGCATATGTGCTATGAATAGTTGGACAAGTGAGGGTGCGGCTGTTCTCAGGTGTTGGTTGCCAGTTGCAAGTTGCAAGTTGCATGTTGTTGCCGCAGACTGCGAGTTGGTAGTTGGCAGTTGATACTCGCAGTTGGGCTGGGGCTTGTGAAAGTTCAGTTGAAAACTTTCAAGTGCAGCTGCAAAACTTGACATGCTCTCTGTATGTGTGTGTGTGTGTGTATGTGTGCTTTTAAGCCAGTGCAAAACTTCAAAAACTGATTCGTTAGAGTTTACTTGTCTGGCTTTAGTCCTCAAGCACTAAGGCCAGTGTCTTGAGGGCTTGAGAGCCACAGCAATGTGTAGAGAGAACAAGAGAGAAGCAATTCAAAGAAGTACCATAAATGTTGACATTGAAACATGCCATAGCTCAGAGGATAAACTGCATAAAATGGCATATTTGGTAATATAATTTCAAATACAGCATTACGCGATTTCGACTTTAATTTGTATAAAACTCATAAATAGTCAGCGACCATTTTGATTTATGCATAATAAAAATTATGTTAAATATTGTTGTTAAAATGTTTTGTGATTTGTGATTTGCAGAACTCGTTAAAAAAATAATCAACTTGTGCATTTCGAAACTTTATAAAAAAAAACTCAGCTTGTCAAAGATAATTGCAAAATGTTTGAATTGCATTTTGATTAGCATTTGTGAGCATAATTAGAGGCTACTTAAACACTCAATGGCAATGTGAACTCAAATGAACTCGAACTCAAAGTTGAACTCTTGAATATGTTGTATTAAGATGTCATCTGGTTGTTGTTATAGTTGTTGTTATAGTTGTTGTTATAGTTGTTGTTATAGTTGTTGTTATAGTTGTAGTTGTTGATGTTGCCCCAACAGAAGAGCGAAAGTTGATACGCTGGGGCTTTTGTCAAGTTTGGTCAAAGCTTTCGCATAAAGACAACGATTTAATGCCACGTAAAATGTTGCCATTTTAAGCATTTGAACGATCTCATCTCCTCCGAAAAAAAAAACCCGTTGCCAGCTCCCCGTCCTGCCTTTCTTTACCCCCTTTAACAGAAGACAAAAGATCGTCACGTCGAGACGATCGTTGATCGATGATGATCTTCGCTTGATAGTTGATAGTTTGATGGCTGGAAAGACTTTCTTTGTAGCAAACGTTGAATGACCGAACCAAACTCAACTGAACTGAACCAACCCGAACCAAATAGAGCTAAGCTCAACTGAACTGAACTGAAATTTGAAGTGATTAATTGTTTACAAAATGTAGCTTGAAATGGAAACCAAACAAAGACTGCAAAATCGGCAACATTATTTTTGCATTTCTCAACATAAATCAATAGATTTTTATTCAGTTTTTAACTTTCATGTCTTATTTTGCATTGTTACGTTTTTTTTTTTATTCACTGTGAAACTTATACAATCGAAAACAATAACAACTTTAAAATGCAATCACAACAATATTCATATGTATATGAGCATGTGTGTGTGTGTGTGTGTTTGTGTGTGTGTGTGTGTGTGTGTGTGTGTGTTTGTGTGTGTGTGTGTGTGTGTGTGTGTGTGTGTGTGTGTGTGTGTGGGTCATAGGTGGGCGTTTGTCGTTGTTGTTGAAGCTGAAGCGAAAGCAAAGTTGAGCCATTAATATCCATGATGAGCATTTTGGAAATGTGTGTGTGTGGCCAGTTCAGAGGCTTAACGGCTTAAACTTTGGATTATTTCAATAAGTGCAAATATCCGATTGCCAGCTAAATTTACTTATATTTTTTCTTTTTTCAATTAACTAATTGTTTTATTTATGAGTATTTATGAATGTTATACATATGTAAATATTAGATTTAATTGAATGCATGTCTTAGTTTTCAAATAAAGCCCCATAAAAATTGACAGTGCGGTTTGTTTTAAGGCCAACATCGATGCACAAGTTATTAATAATCATATTTCCATTGTGTTTAAGAATGTACAAACAAGCTTCATGTTGCTTAAGCGCTGCTCAGACAATTCATTTCTTGCATGAAAAAGAAACTTGCATGCTTTTCTTTCTTCAAAAATCGTATTACAACACTATTATTTGCCATTTGCAACACTAGTTTAATATAAAACTATGACATAGGCATATTAGCAGTTCTTTTAATTTGCGGCATTCATAAAAAAGATTCGCAAAACAATAGAAAAACGATTGCGACACAAATTTTAAACTTTAACCATCAATTCATCATATTTTCCAACACTAGTTCGTCAAATTTGACAACACTAACAGCAAATCCGGCATGGAAAGAAGAAAAGACGCTTGTTTCAATATGAAATTGAAAAATAAATAAAAAGCGTGCCACAAATGCATTCTTTAACAAGTCAGACTGCGTTATACTCTGTTTTCTGAACGTTCAATAAAATACATTTGTGAAAAGACTGCTTGCATACTTATAAACTGTTCTTGAGCTTAGGTGAAGTTAGTTTGGCTGAGTTATCTTGAAAAACATACAAGTTTTTCATACAAAAACTTATTTTTCAACCGATCGTTCATATGACAGCTATACGTTATAGTGGCCCGATCTGGCCGATCTTAACACTTTGTCTGCCTATGGTATATACCAACATGTATACCAAGTTTGGTTGCTCTTGCTTCAAAACTGTGGAAAATACCTGCGTTCATACAGACGGACAGACGGAAGGACGGACGGAACCCAATATACTCTTTTTTTCCATTTTGGAAAACAGAGTGTAAACATCGCTTTACAAAGTTTCTTGATATTATGATTATCGATTGTCTAAATAAAACTATCACCATAAAAACTATTAAATCATCGAGTATCCAACTCAAAATGTTCTTGTCATGCAAATATTTTGTTGCTAGAGGCCAGAGATATAAGCAGCTATCTATCTAAGAAATGCTTTAAAGCATTTTCAGTGGTTTTTCTTTTTATACTTTTGTTTCCAAGTTCAGGGCAGACATCAAGAAGCATAGGATGGTCTTGGAAAAAGCAGAAGAAATAGAAAAACGCCACTTGGCAGAGGACTTGAAAAAGCGAATGCCCTTCAATTTTTGCAACATTCTTTTTCGGATGCATTTGGCTGCACTCTAATTACATTCCAAGTGTGTCCATTGGCCAAGCAAAAGTAAGCAAACTTATCATCATACTCATGAACATCATTATTATCAACATGATGAGCATGATGAACATCATCATTATGATTGCTGCATACTTGAGCAATGCAAAAGGGGCTAAACTCTTGACCAAAGACTCTCGTCTGTGCGCTCAAGCATAAGACTTTGTTTTCTAATTTGGCTTTAACCTTTTGCCAAAGAGCAACAACCATTATCCAATGGACGCCTACCTCTTGGCCAACCAAATAGAAAATGGAATGGAAAATAGAAAGATACATAGACATAGACGTAGACATAGACGTAGACGTTAACTTAAACGTAGACAAGAAATCAGCCCCAAAAAGTGGTGGTAATTGAACCATGCCCATAACCTTGACTTAACCGTGGATATTTGGAAACTCGTTGCCGCTTCAAAGCTCGTCGCACTTCCACTCTTTGCACATTTTCTAAGGGCACCACAGTCACAGCTGGGAGTTGCCACAGGGCGACTTGAGGTAAGGCAACCAAATTAATGACGGCAGGTGGGCAGAGGACACCTGCCCACTTCACTCTCCACTCTCTCCCCTGCCAAGAAAAGTCGATTCGCAAATGAAAAATTCGCGCATCATTTGTCATGAATTCGATTTAAGTTTTTTTCCTTCGCAATTGCAATTGCAATCGTAGTTGATCCTGCGAGCAACTTTTTCCTCCGCATCAAAGATACCAATCATTCTGCGAAAAACTTTTTTTTTTCTTTGAGTTCTTTTCTTTTTGTCAGTTGAAATACTTTTATGCTCGAAAAATACGGTACAAAACCTATGCGGATTTCTAAACATTTTTAAATACATTGAGCTTTTTTGAGTTTGAATTAAGTTTAATGAACTCAACTGCAATTATATAATGGTTATGTTGTATATAATCCGCTATAAAGCCAAAGTGTTATTACAATTGATCAAAGTGGCATTTTGAAGTTCTATATATGTAAATGCAAATGAAATTGCTATCAAATGGATAGTCCAGCTTGCATTGTTTTAAGCTCTGCAGTGTTTCTTATCTGAAACAAACAGCTGTCATTGAAACAATCCTTCGAATATTCAGTTATTGTATATTGAGTTTGCATTGTGTGTATGCACCATATACGTGCATGGTTTCAATTTCAATTTTAAAGTCAATTTGAGCACCTTCTTCAGGCAGAGCTGCTTTTCGATTCACCAATCTTTAAAAGCAAAAAAAAAAAACTATTATTTAAGGCGTTTTTGTTCACATCATAAAAAATATTTATTTAAAATCTTTTATCAACTTCGAAAAGAGTATGTTGCAGAGAACTTGCTGAAATTTGTTTATCAAAAAATATTAAATAATAAAAAAAGTTAGATCTTGACACTTTGTCTGCCTATGGTATATACCAACATGTATACCAAGTTTGGTTGCTCTAGCTTCAAAACTGTGGAAAAAACCTGCGTTCATACGGACGGACGGACAGACGGACGGACGGACATTTCACAAACCCAATATACCATTTTTTTTTTTTTTTTAAATTAAAAAAAGAGTGTAAATATGTATAGCTTCAAAGACAATCTAATACATTAGTAATCACACAGAGTAAAATTTTTTTTTAGATTGTCAATTGTAATTCTCAACTGGTTCTAGCAAGCATTGGGTGTACTACCCGACTGAAACCCATTTGAAATCATCTTATTTTGTACTACTTATTTTATACGAATGGCTTTTGGAAAGATTTGGTTTATTCGAAGGGTTTTTCGAAGCCACTGTCTTTGGCTGCCAACAGCAAGCGTGAACGCAACAGCGCACAAAGCAGAGCAGCGGCAACAGCTGTTGCTGCCTTGCAATATTCACCACAATTTCTGCATGCGTTTATACTCTAAGTGCGCTTGCATTCTAATTACGGCCTCTTTGGGGCCGGCGTTAAAAATCTTTGAAAAAATTAAAATGAGTGACAAATCCATGAACATGGATTCTAGCTAATTTATTAATATAAAATACAAAAAGTTTAAAAGTTGCGCGCACCTTTTGCTTGAAATCACCTGTTTGTGGTGATTATCGAATTGTATCTTATCGGCAAGAAATCTAGTATTTTATTTTGAAAACTGGCAAACACCCGAGGCGAATGGACGCCATTCGTCACAAAATTAGATATCAGAAGTTTTGCAGCTTCAGAATATTGAATACTTTTCTTAGTTAAACTAATACGTTTCGATCGGTATATAGCTCGATCTAATCGGACACTCACAGCAAATCTTTCATTCTTGCTTTATATAATGCTAGTCGCCGTTTGCACACTTCGTGCTGCTTCGTCACTAGCGTGGACTGCCGTTCACAGTGACTATGTATGCAATTATTTAATAAAAGCTTGCATATCCTCGCTCAATTAGGAAAAGAAAAAAATCAACTATATATAAAACACATAAAACATATAATAATGCTAATTAAGCACAATTCACAATTTATTAAAATCGTTTTATGTCTGAACAGCTGCCTTTCAACTGACATTTTAAAGCGAGGTTTTATTGTTAAACATTAAGTTAAAGTTCAATGATGCATTGCAACTGAAACTGAACTGAATTGTAAAGAAGCCGACCAAGTCAACGACACCTTGGGCCATAAAAAAGAAAGAACTGCTCAGTTTCCTGTTTGACATTTTTGGGCTAATCAAGTTGGTTATTCTCATAGCGTATATATGTATATATAATATGCCACTCCCGCTTCCGCACTATTGCCACCCGCTTAACCACTTGAGTGCATTGCACTTGACCGCATCATAAATTTGCCAGTCATTGCAAGAGGCCGTTGCAGTTTAGTCCCCCCCCCCCTACCCCCTTCTTTCGGCTTGCCTCTTTGGCTATTGCCGCTTGCTGTCAACTTTTAATTTGTTTTAAAAACTTTTTGATTGTTTTGCTGTTGCTGCTGCTGCTGTTGCTGCGTTTTCCATTGTTGCTGCTGGCATGCAAATGGGCGCCGTGGCTTCTTCTTCTTAGTCCTCATCTTTGGTCTACGGTCTTCGGTCTTCGGTGTTTGGCTGCTGCTCTGGGCATTCATTTGCAGTTGCTTGATTAAATTGTCTTGGCCTCTGCTCGCTGGCTGTTATTTAAAGTTTTTAATTTCGTTTTATTGACACTGTGCTATCCTCTCTCTCTCTCTGTTGGATGCCCTGGCCAGGCTTAAAGCCTTGTCGCTGCCGCAAGTTGTCACCATGAACGTTGTTGCCTCTGTTCTTGACAGTTGCCCTGGCTCCACACACAAAGCCAAACAATTTCCAGGCCAAGACACAGCAGCAACAACAGCAACAGCAATACAACTCAAAGGCAGTCGGCAGCTGTCCTTACGATTTCTGCATGCATATCAAACACAAGACGAAGTTACATTCTTAGACAATATTGTTGCTGACATGCCTTTGTAGCTGTCCTTATGGTATATATATTTTTGACAAGATTTTCAGCAACAGTAGCAGGCATTAGAAGCATTTTTGCATACGCACAAGTTCTATTTTGATTGTTGTATTGTATTGCGTTTAATTTGCATAATTTGGTTATGATTTTCAATAAAATCATTTGATTGCAGCACGTGGCAACGTGCTTATTTTGAACGCGGCTGGTACGTGCAACATAGCAGCAGCAGCAGCAGCAGCAGCGTGCAACATGTGCAAACGTGCTAGAAGCGCCGTTATGTGGTCATACAACAGCAGCAACAACAGCAACAAATTTGTCTAGTAGGCGTTGGCAGCAATATGCATATGTTGCTGACGTCGCAAGACGCTTGTTTCGCGTTGCAGCAGCAGCTAAATGGATACACACACACACACACATCAACACTACTTTGACAGCCAACACGCGTCAGCTGTTGTTGCTGTTGTTGCTGCGGGGGCAACTTTTTGCATGTTGCTGCTGCTGTTGCTGTTGCTGTTGCTACCCAGCTAGTGAGTCAGCAGCATGCGCGCGCGTTGGCATTCTAATTTATTTATGTTAATGCAATAAAAACACTCAATTTGCTGCACATTCGAAATAATTCTTCTCTTTTTTCGTGTTGCTTGCCTCGTTGTTGTTGCACTCAGTTGGCAAATGCCGCATATTGGCGACGTTATCGCAACAGCAGCAGCAACAGCAGCAGCAGCAGCGGCAGAAGCAACGGCTACACAAAAACACAGCTAACCTTGTTATTGTTATTTAATTTCACTTTTTTTGTTGGCATTGTTGTTACTGTTGCTGCTTTTGTTGTTGTTGCTGCTGCTGCTGTTGTTGTTGCTGTTACCGTTTTGCGTTGGCGTTTTTCATGCTGGTTGTCTGTTTTGTTCTGCTTGCTAAAGTTGTTGTTGCCGTTGCCGTTTTATGCTGGCCGCATGATTTACTGTGTTGGCGGCAATTTTTTTGCTGCTGCTGCTGCTGCTGTTGCTGCTGCTGCTGCTGCTGTTGCTGCTGCTGTTGTTGCTGCTGCTGCTGTTGTTGCAGTGCACCGTGGGTTTGCCAAGTGCTTATGTCTGTTTGCCTGCTCGACATTTTGGCGCAGTGCATTTAAAAGTTATGTTCGAGTATTTCGAAATGGGTTCAGTTGTTGCTCTTAACTAAAAATCGAACAAAAATGAAACAATCGAACAGAATCGGCCTAAAAATTAAACAATTCAATGAAAACTGGTCAAGAATGCTCGATTTTGCTAAGAACTTTATAAATAAAGTCTTTGAATACGAATACGAGTATCTAGTTTTAACACTATAAAATGCCCAATGTATGTCGATACATAACATACTATATATTATTAAAGTCTGCATTCAAAATTGAGCTGCTTGATTTTTCAGATCAATAGATTTGACAGTACTATATATAAATATATGTAGAAGAGCAGCTATGCTAAATATTCAACCGGGTTTCGCATTTCCGATTCCAATTAAAACCTTGATAATCGAAATAATAAGCTCTGAATTCCAAAACCGACAATAAATTCGGCTTAAAAAGTTTTGCTTTTTAGAAGTATTTGAACTTATTTTAAAAATGGTAGAACGCTTTAGATTTCGGATTGAAAAGTTCTCATTTCTGAAAACAGGCCTGAATAACTTTACTATTGTTTCATTCGGTTATATCAAAATCATGATTCCGTTACAAGAAATTAACTCTTGCTATGAACGGTGTCTTAGATTCACGCAGAATATCTTGTTTTCAGAATGGGATTTGGAATTTTTATTTTTAATTTTTTGTGATCTTTGCAAATGAAACAAAAATACAAAAAAATAAACAGTAGAGATGACAAAACATCGATGTCAAAATCGATTGTATCGATAGCTTTAAATTCTCTTCACTATCGTTATTTTGTTCGATATATCCATAGCGATATTTGGTTAATATTTTACAAAACCATACGGTTTTTTTGTCATTTAAAATGAAAATCGATTTTATTGACTGGGAATCGAACCCGAGGCTTTGTGTGTCAGAGCAGAATGCCTTTTCACTAGCCTACAGTTGTCCACTTTTTTCTAATTTTGCTGCAAGCTCTGAAACTAGTTTCTATAAAATATTTTGTCACATCAGCAGCAGCACTTGAAGTAACAGTTGTTAGCTTTTGTACCACTGTGCATAGGTCTAGTTATTTTTTGTTCTTCAGTTTATTTGGATTTGGATTTTTTTTCTTTTTTTATTACGGCATTGCTGCTGCTGCTGCTGCTGCTGCTGCTGCGCCCACTTTCGAAGTCGCCGACGCCAAAAGCAGCTCTGAGTGTGTCATTTGCATTTGTCATAGAAAAAAGGTCGCCTGGCTGAGCATGGAATAGGTTGGGAGGGCAGTTGAGCGGGGGGTATGTTGCCTTTAGTGGTATCTGTGGCTCGTTTGCTGCACTGACAGCACGATTTACTTTTACTTACTGCCTGCCTGGCATAGAACTTGCAAATGTCTTTATTATTTGCACACTGAAAGTTTATAAACACCGCCTATCCTTTTTTTGTGTTTGTGTTTGTGTTGTTGTTGTTGTTGTTGTTGTTAGGTCGCCCAGCTTTTTAATAAAGTCATTTTATTTACATTTGTGCTTTTGTCTTGTAATTTATTTACTTTTTTTTATGCCATTACATATATTTGGAGCTTGCATATTTGTTTTTGCTGCCATTGCCATTGTAACTGTTGCTGCTGTTGCTGCTATTGCTGTTGCTGCTGCCGGTAGCCGAAAACATTTTAAATGCCATTTTAATTATATTTGCTCTTTTGTGCGTTGGTTGGGCGTAAATTCCACTTGGCTTTGGTCGCTCACAGTGCAAGTTTTTCAATTAAAATGAAATAAAGCGACATAAATCAAGTCGCTCTCACACATATGTACACAAAAACGACTCCTGACAGCAGCAGCAGCAGCAGTATCAACAGCTACAACAACAGCAACAGTTACAACAAACATCACACACACAAAAACAAAACAACAACAAAAAAACTGTTTAAAAACTAACAGAAACCGCAAGTAACTTCATTTAGCTTGAGGCTAACGCTGCGTATGAGCAATGTCGAGAGCTCAACACTAAAAACTTGAACATTAAACACTGAAACACTGAAACACTGAAACACTGAAACACTGCACCAGCAGCCTCTGCTCAAGCAATTTGCAATCTCAAATTGACTGACATTTGGACTGACTGGGATTCGAAAATGTTGAAATGGCAAAAAAAAAAAGAAAGGGCAAAGGAGTGTTTTAATTTGTGAGCAAGGTTTCTGAATTTGAATTTGAATTTGAATCCCTGGCATTGCTCGGTTGCAGCTGCACTTGGCACCGTCATTAATCAAATATAAAATCGTTCAGCTTAGACACAACCAAGAAAAGCAAGCAGAAGGCAACTTTATACCAAAAAAAGGAATTTCGTATTTACTGAAAATTCTAATTTATTTAAAATGTTTGATAACTGCCATGCCAAAGAATGCAAAGCAAGAGCTTAATTCAAAACAATAGTTTTTAAATGTAAATTAATTGATAAATGGCAATCAATATTTGATATTGAAAACATAAGAAACAAGTAAGTGCCCGACTACGAGACTCCCTGCTCCCAACTTGCACTGCAAGCAGTTCAGCGGCAACACAAGCAAGCAGCGCACTTGAATTTAGGGGGGGGGGGGGGGGGGGGTGCATCCGAAATTTGAAATAAACTTGATCTGCGTATGGTATACAGGAACCTGCATGCCAAGTTTGGTCTCTCTAGCTCTTGTAGTCTCTGAGATCGACGCGTTCATACAGACAGACAGACAGACAGACAGACAGACAGACAGACAGACGAACAGGGCTAAATTGACTCGACTGTTCATGCTGATTAAGAATATACATAGTTTATATAGCCGGAAATGCCTCCTTCTGCCTGTTACACATTTGTAGTACTTTATAACTCCCTTTTTCCCATTTTTAATAGGAACAGGGAGTAAAAAAACATCGAATAGATTTCTGTTGCAAAATATATTTACAATACAAACATTTTTAAATAATTACTTTACTTATTTCTCACTTTACTTTATACTATTCGAATAGTATTCGAATAACTATACTTTTGATTGACTTACCCTGTGTTAATACTCTACCTAATTAACAATCAGAAGACCTTCAATTAGCTTAGTCAATCATTCGATATCGATAACAATCGGCGCGTGCCAATTGTAATGACAAGCAATTATGTGGGCCTAAATAGAAATGTTCAAAAGTTCAAATGGAACATGAAACCAAATCGGGCGTGACCAGATACACCGCTAACCCCTTTCCTCTCCCTCTTGACCCCCCCACTACCACAACGAAACAAGCCCAGTGCACTTACACACACATGTTTGTTAGTTTCAGCGCCAAATGCAATTGTTTTTAATAATTCACTTTCACTTTTGAGCCCGCAGCTCTTGGCACTCAAAACACACACACACACACACACACACACACACACACACACACACACACACTCTCGCACACCCAAAAAAAAACCTTGAACCGCATTTCTGTTATCTCACCTAGCAACAGTACAATTTACCAACTTGAAACTGCCTGCCAAACTGAACCACAATCTGTAGACCACACTGGACAGCAGCATGTTCTGAATATTTTTTTTAATTTTTAAGTTTTTTTTTGAGAGTATTATAATACCAAACTGTTACATAACACAAATGCAGCTCAACATTATCAACTTAAAATAAATACTTAGATAAGCTTAAGCTTAAAATATGCTACATACTTTGATGATATCATAAAAAGTGCCTTAAATAACATTTATAACATGTGTCCCAGTTTCGCCTCTTTCAAGTCAAATCAGATTTTGACAGGGGCTGTCAAATCTTGGATAATAGCTCGATAATTTAATCCTTTTGCTATCAGAAGATAAGACTGATTGAGTTAGGGTTAGATTACATTAAGGACTTACCGTCGATGGGACTTACAATGTAGATGAAGATGAAGTATACCAAATTTAAATTGGTTGCAAAACTTGCAAAACTTTGGACTCCATATAGAAGTTGGGAGTATTTTGGTATAGTACCTGGCTAAGTGCCTTTGTCGCTTGTAATTCTCAATTAGTTTAAGTAAACACTTAGTGTAGAGCTCGGCTAAAGTCCTTTTTGGGACATATATAACTCCTTTATCGTCATATTTATTGATTGATAATACGTTCACGTTCTCGCATCATCTGTTGCTCCTTTGGGTTCTTCATGTGTAGAGCATTACGTCTAGCCATATGAACGTCCATATCGACTCAATTAAAGTTAAGAAAGTATATACTTTATAGGGTTGGAGAAGACTCCTTATACCTATTACATACATTTGTATGACATTTTGACCATACTTTTAGCCGATATGAGTTTAAGTATGTTCTTAAACTTATAAAACTGAATATGGTTGAGTTAACTTAAAAAAACTAAAAAGTTTATTGAGCATTTCAGTTTTAAAACGATTGTTTCGATGCCAGCTATATGTTATAGTAGTGCAATCTGATCAATTCTAACTGCAGAAGGAAGAAGCATCTGTCCAAAGTTTCAGTTTATCTATAGTTTAGTGTATGACTGGATTTGAGACGAAGGTCCTGCGAGTCACTTAAAATGTTTGGAGAAAAATTGATTAATTTGAAAAGAATTTCATTCACATGTGGAATTTTTGTACCCATTTTGAATAATTTTCCTTAATTGTACTCTTGTTTTCTATTGTGTGTTCCCTTCTTTTGAATGAAATAGCAATCGCTTTTGATTTTTGAAGCGATGTTCGAATAACGTTGATTAGACTTCATTTTCAAATAAGTTCAACAAACTTTAAACAGCTAAAAAATCAAAAAAAAAAGATGTATATATATTTATGAAAAGTACACCTTTCCCCATTTTGTTGGCCAGTGCTATGTGCTATGGGTGTGTGTATGGGCTTTGGTCCTGGGATTGAGCCAGAGTCAACTCAGCCTGTTGCCACTTGACTTTGGGTTTTTGCATACGAATAGCCGGGGATATAACTTTGTGTGTGTGTGTGTGTGTGTGTGTGTGTGTGTGTCTGGTCGCTGTGTGTGCGGTAAGTCTTCCTCTTCAGTTTTCGTTCTTTTTTTTTCAATTTTTTAGAGTCGCACACTTGAGACAAGGCAGCCTGCACCGCAAAGGGCAAATAAAATTAATGAGCTTAGAGGTAAACCCAAAGCCAAAAGCCGATTTTGGACTACAATTTTTTTATTTTTGGTTTCATTTATTTTTTTTGTTTTGTGCGTCGTTGTCTGGCGACGGCTTTAAGACCGGAACAAAAGAGATTTTTTTGCTTTTTGTTTTATATTTTGGCTTCTGACTTTATGTTCTCTCTATCTTTTTATTTGCAGCAACTACAGGCAATATAACAACAGGAGCAACAGCTATCGTCCTTGGTCAGCAATTGGCAACTGTGAAGCGTACTTGACAGGTAATACTTCATTTTCTATTTTCGTTTCTAGTTATATGCGAAAGCACAGGAGAAAATATCAAATAAATAAAATAGATGTCAGTTTATTCGTTGCAACAAATATTAAAAGAGAACTTTGATACTTTGGCAAACATGGGCTATGCACTTGCAGAACTGTTTTTTCGATCGACTGATCGATCCTTTAGCATTATATATGTATATATATATGATATAACAAAACGATGTTGATGTTGTTCCACTTTAAATAGTTACTGGTTCGTCAATCAATCAATCAATCGTTAATCAACAAATACAATTACCAAAGAGCTCTTAAAATGTGTGGAAATGGTTAGAACAAAAAACTTATACTTAAACAAGTAAAAATGCTCTAGAACTGCTCTTAACTAGCATTTCAAGCCTTTTTCCCCATTTTTAATGGGAACAGGGAGTAAAAAAACACCTATATAATTTATTTTTCAATTTAGTCCGCCTTAAGGATAATATACTCTTTCCAACGTTTCCAACGTTTCGGTCAATTTTGTAACCCATCCAAAAAAATGAT
The DNA here is from genome assembly GCA_949708635.1 of Hirtodrosophila cameraria. Taxonomy (NCBI): domain Eukaryota; kingdom Metazoa; phylum Arthropoda; class Insecta; order Diptera; family Drosophilidae; genus Hirtodrosophila; species Hirtodrosophila cameraria. The sequence continues at coordinate 1,259,078 of OX453090.1, read as the reverse complement.
TTCGCAAACTCAAAAAATTAAACTTCTGTGCCAGCTATAATCTGCATGTTTGAGCTGCATTTTTTCATCGAAGTCGGAGGGAGCCAAATCCGGAGAGTGCAGTGGTTGCAGCAGCAATTTGACCACTGTAATGGCTGATGAATGTGCTGGTGTCCTTATTGTGATGAAACAGAAACGACTGACTGTAAAACGCACCTGTGATATTCCTTTCATTTTCCAAAAAAAATCAATAAAGATTGCAGCTTTTGTGCATCACAAAAAGAGTTCTGGCGTTTTTGGAGCATATTCTCCCCGAAAGTGCCTTGCTTTGACTGTACTTTTGTCTTCGTCCTGTAATAATGAATGTAGGTGAACAGGCTTCGAAAGGGTAAGCAATCGATAGAGTAAAGTTAATCATTTTTAATGGGAAAATTATGAAATATATTAGCATATATACTATAATTGATTTTTATCATATAAGCCCTTTAATTAGCGTCCAACTTATTTTCACATTTTTTTGTTTCATTTTTTAATTTTCTCTATTGAAAATGCCACACACACACACACACACACACACACAACTACACCTAGCTACAGTAAAGCCTATGTACTTATTATATTTTAACTTGTTCAATGTGCTGTGGCAATTGTTGTTGTTTTGTTTCCTTTTTGGTTACATTGCTTGTAAAAGCAACGGCACTTTCCGCAACCCTCTCTATAACGCTCTCTCTAGCCAACCAGTGTAATTCTTATATATTTTTTGTTTATATTTTTTTGATGTTGCTGCCTTTTGTTTTTGTATCAAGTGGCAGGCCCTGAAATGGCCAGCGGGCATAACCCACAACAGCAACAACAACAACAACAACAATCCACAACAACAGCAACTACATTAAACGACTCGATTTATCCTGCTGACTGGGCTTTGAGTTGAGGCAGCCCCTGAAGCAGAAACAGCAACTGAAACAGAAACTGAAGCTGAAGCTGAAGCTGACTGCATTCCTCGCATGGAAGCTGCTTCTACGAAGCTGGCTTTGATTTTGATTTCGCTGGGCAAAAGTTGAACCGGCCAAGAGATATATATTTTTTGTATTTTTTGGGTTCGGCACGCTTTCGCATTATCGAGCGTATTATCTCTGACCCAAGCTCATGCATCTAATTTATGTCCTAAACAAAACACATCAGCAAACCAGGCAGCAACGTTGCTTAAATTGAAGTTGGAGTTGGAGTTGGAGTCGGTTGGAGTTGAAGCAGACAGAGTTGGAAATGGAGACTTAGCTAAAGCTCCTTCGCCAAATGCTTTCATATCATTAATTATGCAGCGAAAATCAACAAGAGAGGCGCTCAACTGTTGTACCTAGGGGGATTTGGGTTTTTAACGGGTGGGGAGGGGGGCGCTTGCTTGGCCACACAAAACTCCTTTCAAATCTCCACATGGAGCATACATAAATGAAAATGTACTTACATATATCGTACATATATCCTGCAGTTAAAGCGTTTTTTAAGGCATATCAACTTCATGTAAATTTTGGTTTTTCTCTTGCCCTTAAACAACTTTCTTTGTATTTTGAAAAGCCATTTGCAATTCGAATTCGACAATTTTAACTAATAAAACTGCACAAAACTGACTTATCTTAAAATTTATACTCACCTTTTTCTATACTCGCAACTTTTTTTTTAAAAAAATTGTTACAGATCAGTTGTTTGCTTAGAATATTAACTGTTTACATATAATTTTGTAGCTCAAACTTTGTACGAGGTATCGTCAAGTCGATCAGCTTTAAATAGCGCATAATTTGACTTGTTTCGTTTTATTTTATATATTTTATTTTTGGCTTATTTTGTTTTGCGGCCACAAATCTGTTTATGTGCTGCCGACGCCGCAGCAACAGCAACGGCAGCAGCAGCAGCCCCTTAAACAACAACCCCTCGCTTGAGTTAACCCTTAGCCAGTCTGAAATGCTGCTCCACTTTCCAGCACCCAGCACCACCCACCCCCTCTCTATAACCCTGCAGGCTGCCAGTTTGCCAGCGTTCGTTTTGTGCATTTGACTTTTATATGAACTAATTCATGAAAAATGCATGCCGCTTGCCCCAACCCTCTTCCCCTCCCCCTGCCCATTCCCGCCTGCACAGACCGCTGGCCTGTTCCGCGTGCCCAACAAATGAAGAAAAACCGGCCACCATAAATCGTCGTCTACGTCTCCGTCTGCGCTGTCGACGACGTTGCTGCACTGCATCAAATACGAATGTGACTGCGACTGCGACTGGGACTGCAAATGTGAATGTGAATGGCAAATGTTGTATGTTATGTTGTATGTTGTACGAGTGTGTATGTATGTATGTGTGTATGTGTGTGTGTATGTGTTCTGGCGTTTTGCACTGTGCATTTGGCTTTGTTCGTGTGGCAAATAATTAAATTAAGATTTTTATAGCTTAATTGGATGACTGTCGGGCGCCGAGCAAAGTAACCTGATGAATGACTGCCTGCCTGCCAGTTTGCCTGTTTGCCTGCTTGGCTTCCAGCCTGCCAGACTGACTGACTGACTGACTGGCAACATGGCCAGCTACATTTGCAACTTGTAACTGCTGCCTGCTGCCTGCCAAGTGGCAAGTGAAAGGCAACAAGTCTTGTCCAGCCAATAGAGAAGCCGTGGGGGTGGTCAGGTCTTAGCCTGGCTTGCTCATTTAAGCCAAGCCAATCTATCCAGATATTGTTGATGGACATTAATGCGAATCAATGTCTTGAGCATACAACATAGCTACGTATTAAAAGCATTAGATCATGTATCTAGCTTACATTACAAATGCATACAAAAATGGAATATTTGAATACTTGAACCTGCTCTACGCAAACAAGTGCCATTAGAACAGTTTAAAAGCTATTTGTAACAACGTTTATAAAGAATTCGCTACAATTAACACAAATATATTATAAATATGGTTGCAAATTAAGCTTAAATGTTGAATTGCAACTCAGTTTCAGGGTTCTTCAGAATGTCAAAGTTCACAAAGCTTAGCTTAAACTTGCAACAACTGATCAGAACATATTTAACTCTTTTTGACGCTTATTTTCTCACTCTCTCTCGCTCTCTTTCTCTCTTAACACGTCTCTTCTATGCAGTTCTCATATCAATTTCTTTAGCTCCCTTTGCTCTTTTAAAGACAACTGATGTCTGAGTTCATTACAAACATTCAACACTTTTTTGAAGTTCTATTTTTTTGACATGCTTCTCTTGCTGTCTCGCTCAGCAGCCTTTCTATGCGCTTCTCATATCGGTCTCCTTTTTGGTTTTGTGGCAAGGTAACTTTGCTCAGAAGCGCACATTGTTGGCTCATGTGCCACATTGCATTTGGCCCTAGGCCGTGGCATTTGTTGCTATTGCTGTTGGGTTACAATGTTTTTTTTTTTTTGTTGTATTTTTGGCTTACCTGGCGGCCAGCAGCAGCAGCAACAAACAAATGACTGTTGCAACACAATCTGCACCAAATCTAAGCTCACGACGCCGACGAACTGCTGCAATCCTTGAACTTTTCGCATTTCCAATATGCATACAGGCATGCAAAAACCGTTGCTCTAAATGTGTGTGTGTGTGTGTGTGTGTGTGTGTTTGTTTGTATGTGTTTGTATGTTGCTGCTGCTTGCTTTAGCGGCTTATAACAACTCGGTCATGCCACGGCGGCAACTGTTTGCTGAGGACGCAGGGTTGCTGCATCTGCAGAGTTGCCTTTCATTAACATGCACTGTGACTATGACGACGGCCATCAAAAGCATAAATTCCACATGCAAATCGCACGGCACAATGTGGGCTGGGTTATGTTGCTGCTGTCGTTGTTGTTGTTGCTGTTGCTGCTGCATCTGCTGCTGTTGCTGCTGCTGTTGTTGCTGCTGCTGCTGCCTAGCCACGCTTTATGCGCAGATCTTTTTAAGCGCTGCTTCTCATTTTATATTTTCAAAGTAAAAATTCTTACAATGCAAAGCAGAAAAGGAAAAACCGCCGATGTCAAATAGCCAACTGTGCCGAAGGGCAGCAACAGCAACAACATCAGCAGCAGCAGCTACAACAACAATAATATGGCCACCCATGGCTACGGCCTACAAAATAACAACAACGCAACACATACACAAACTCATACATACATATATTCACATACATATACATATACACATACACTGCAGAAAAAAGGAGGCTTTACAAAAGGCAGCTGAATCCTTTATGCTTTTAATATCTTTTTCTGCGTAAGCTTTTTATACGTACATCAAATAAAAACTCACTTGTTCATTAAAAACAATTAATCGCTTGGCCATGTGCTCATGGCTGATATATATAGTATTTATATATATATATATATATATATATAGATATATAGACATATGAACATCAATTTGCATACAGTTTTTTGCTGAGCAAGTGAGATGTTGAGCGTTAAGTGACCCACAATATATATAATATTATATATATGTATATGTACATATATATATAAATACAGTTATAGATATACAACTGTATAAACGTTTTATTTGCAACTTTTAATAATTTCAATTTGTTGCACGTTTAATTTGTACACACAACAACATGGTTTTCTGTATGTTTTGTGAAATATTTTTTTAAAAAATATGAAAAACTCTTAATAACTACCCTACTTTTTGACACAAATTGTATAAATTTCAAAGTATTTTTTTATTTTTTTTGAGTGTACAACATACGATTAAAGATACAAGCTGTTATCTTGTTTATTTGGTGTTTATACTGGCATACCCTGCTGCCTAATGGTAGTAGGGTATACCAAGCGAGGCATTGAAATTTTAAATGAAAAATTATTCCAAATTGTTTCATGTTTCCAATTGAATTCAAATTGAAAATGAAAATGAAAGAACAACAAAATTAACTAAAATTTTTACTTGTATTAACTAAATAATTAATTTCAAATTTAACAAAAAAAATAATAAAGAAAACAACTTAAAATTTGACTTAGAAATAAATAAAAAAATAAACCTAAAATTTGACTTTTAAATAATAAAAAAAATAAACTTAAAATTTGACTTGTTCTATAAATGAATTGAAATTTGTATGACAACTGAATGAATTAAAAGTTTGGTTTATCAATGCTTGAAAGCTGCATAGACTCATGAATGAATTCGTAAAAGAATCAATATTTTATAGCTCTTCTTTGTAGAACAACTTGTTAGAAAAAGAAAAACAAGTTTTAAACTAGAAAGTGGAATTAATATCTGTTTCGATCTTTAATATAAATAAAATCGAATTGTTTACATTTTTCAAGAATTCCTACTTGAACACTTTTATATTAAAGTTCAAATAACAGAGTACCACACTGTCGTAAAACATAGAGAATAAGTACTGCAACTGATGGCAATTCCCACTCTTCATTATTCTTACGTGCTTAGCTTACGTGTTTTGTACGTAGCGGTTCGTGGATTACGAGGCATGTTACGTAGAAAGTTAAAGAAGATATTGTGCCTAATCAAACTGAAAATAACTGATTCACAAATGCAAAAACTTACTTACGTTAATAGATTGCGAAAGCTGCTGTCACCGCATATTATCTAACAGACTTTAAATCAAATCTTAAATAAATATTGATTCACTTCGTCCCGCAAAATGCAAAATGCAGAACACATTCAACCAGCTTAGCACCTAGAACATCTATATACTTTTTGCCGCCACATTAAGCCAAAAGCAAATGCAGAAATCGAAGGGTCTTGGTTGGGGGTAGTGTAAGAAGGGTGGGGGGAGGGGGGGAGGGTTGTGTGGAATTGTGTTCTATCAGAAATTGATGCACCACAATTTTCTGGCTGTCTGCGATGAGCTGAACTGTTGCTGCTGCATTGAGCAATGTCTCGTCCTGCTTCTTATCCTGCTTCGCAGCTCTGTCAAGTTGTCGTCGACGTTGTTGTTGTTGTTGTTGTCGTCGTCAACGTCTTGACAATTTCGGCAATGTGCGTTGAAGCGTTGCACGATGCCACCCAGCAGCATCGACGTCGACGTCGATGCTGACATCGCTGCTGCATCGCACTGTCAGCCAGCATCGCATCCTTGGCGCATTGCAATCAAAGTCAGCGCAGTGACTGACAGTGGGACGAACTTGCAGATACGCCGCTTGCTTTACGTTCTCTGCATGTCATTCAAATTCCGTTGACAACTCACAGAGAGACAAGACCCCCGATACGGACTCTACCTCAGCAGTTGTCTTTTTGCCTTTGCCTTTGCCGTTGCCTTTTCCACTTGCATTGCATCTGGCACTGCCACAGCAACTGCCACTGCCACAGCCACTGCTTCTGATTCCGTTTCTGACTCCAACTCCAACTACAACTACAACTCCAACTCTAGCTGCAACTGTGAGTGACTGCCGCTTTGGGGATGGCAGCCAGCTTTTGACTGCTTCCTTATGTTGTTAGCTGAAACGTGACAAGAAAATCAAACACGCAAAAATCTGCGACTACAAAGACAACAACAACAGCAACAACAATTACACCAACAACTTTGGACTGCCTTGTGCCCATGATAACAGCATAGGACAGACTAGGCACCACAGTCAACCACACACACATCCACAAGACTCTGAGAGATGCAGAAAAATGTGATGGCAAACACACGCGATAACGGCAGCATTCGATAGTTTCGATATTGATAACTTAAGCTATCGCTAAAGAAAAATACATACCCTTCGAGAAAAGTTTACCAATGAAAATTAAGTTTTAAACCAATTTTTCTATCTTCCGTCCAAATCCTTTTTTCCAAAAGATAGATAGATGCAAAACATGCAAAATCGAAATTATTAGCTGAATTCTTGATTCCCAATATAAATGGAAAATTCGACTTAAAAAGTTTTGCTCTTGAGACAGTAGAATGAACAGCATGCGAACTTATCTTTCCAAAAAAAGTACAATTGCAATTTCATTAAAAAACATAAACAAAGTCAAAAATTATGCGGAATACAAAGTTATCGGAAATCGGAGTAAAGCCAAAAAATGAATTGTACAGGCCTGTTTCGAATTCGTATTCCGTTCGAAATTTGCAGAAACGGAATTGATTGTGGTTCTGAATTGCTCAAAGCGTCAAACATTTACGGAATGAAAAGTAATTGCCGGATTCACTATTGCAAGACAACGTAGCTGTTCTCGATTCAGCAATGCCTACTAGATGACAACTAAACTATGAAAACTCGGTTTCGAAAAAGAGAAAACGAAACCATTCCGATCGGAAATCAGAACAGTTATTCTTAAATCGTTCGGAATTCATTCGTACTCTGTTGTTAAACAATATATGTATATCATTATCTATCGATATCTCTATCAGAACAATCGAAAATGTCATAAAAGTGAAAAACATCGATACTATCGATATTTAGCCAGCTCTAGCAAACAGCTGGCGGGAGGCAGAGTGGAGTATTGGAGGACATGTCTTGCAGTTAGTTAGCTGCATGTTCGCTTTGCAGATTTCAGCGGCATGCAGCCAAAGCTATAGCTAAAGCTAAAGCTAAAGCCAAAGCCAAAGCCAAAGCTAAAGCTAAACATTTCGTGTCGCATTTATAGACAACGTGACGCAGTTTTTTTTTCCACATTTTTTTTTTTTGTTTTTTTTTTTCTTAGCTGAGGCTAAACGTTGATTTGCTTTTCGTAAAATTGTTTCTCAATTCGTTGCCCAGCTCGTTTGTGACTCCTGTGTGTGTGTGTGTATGTGTGTGTTGTGGTTGTGTTGTGGTTGTTATTGTTATTGTTATGGTATTGGTGGTGTGCCATCTGTAAATTGCCATAATAAGTTGGCAGTCGCAGTTGCCAAGCTGCAGGATGAGCCATGCAAGATGCAAGCTATGAATTTGTTGCAAGTTGTTGATTGATGTCTTGTCTTGTCTAGTGTTGTGTTGTGTTGTGTTGTTGCCCCCTTTGCGGTGGGTCAGGAGTCGGTTGGGTCAGGCGTGTTGCTTAGCTCGTTAGTCAGCGCAGCGTAAGCATTGACGTAAGTGAATTACGTAGCGCAGCTGTACCGTAAATTGTGTGCCAGGTAAAACTAAAACTGTCTTGTCATAAACAACCACAACGTTAATAAACACATAATTTAAGCTTGAAAAACTTTTTATAAGTTTGTAGTTATAAGCAAAGCAAGGTTAGAAAGTAAGTTAGCTAAGTTTCATTATAAATCTGCCTTATGATTTAGTTGTATTTTAACAATTTATATGTCCCCTGCTGCTATTTTTTTATTTATTTATCTTAGTAATGTCGACTTAAAGACTTGAAGAATACACACATATGCACAATTTAGTTGCTCTAGCTTTATTTAATTTAATTTTTTATTTTAGTTATTTATTTGATGTTGACTAAGTAAGGAAAAACTTTATTATATTATTAAAATGAATTAAATATTAAAATAATAATAATACAAATTAAAAATTAAAAAAATAACTTAGCTGGGGATAAACGTAAATAAAATGTATTCAACATTTATTGCAATGATTGGGGAAAACCCAGATAAGTAGAAGCAATCAAATCTAGAAGTTAAGTTAAAAATGCGATAAAAATACAAAGCAATTAAAAAAACAAATATCACTGTGCACGGCAGTCCACGCTAGTGACGAAGTGTGCAAACGGCGATTAGCATTATATACAGCTAGAATGAAAGATTTGCTGTGAGTGTCCGATCAGATCGAGCTATACGCCGATCGAAAGGTATTAGTTTAACTAGGAAAAGTATTCAATATACAAAACTTCTGATATCTAATTTTGTGACGAATAGCTTGATTCCACCGAGCTAAAATGCGTCCATTCGCCTCAGGTGTTTGCCAATTTTCAAAATAAAATACTAGATTTCTTGCCGATATATCGATAAGATGCAATTCGATAATCACCACAAACAGGTGATTTCCAGCAAAAGGTGCGCGCAACTTTTAAACTTTTTGTATTTTATATTAATAAATTACCTAGAATCCATGTTCATGGATTTGTCACTCATTTTAATTTTTTCAAAGATTTTTAACGCCGGCCCCAAAGAGGCCGTAATTAGAATGCAAGCGCACTTAGAGTATAAACGCATGCAGAAATTGTGGTGAATATTGCAAGGCAGCAACAGCTGTTGCCGCTGCTCTGCTTTGTGCGCTGTTGCGTTCACGCTTGCTGTTGGCAGCCAAAGACAGTGGCTTCGAAAAACCCTTCGAATAAACCAAATCTTTCCAAAAGCCATTCGTATAAAATAAGTAGTACAAAATAAGATGATTTCAAATGGGTTTCAGTCGGGTAGTACACCCAATGCTTGCTAGAACCAGTTGAGAATTACAATTGACAATCTAAAAAAACTTTTACTCTGTGTGATTACTAATATATTAGATTGTCTTTGAAGCTATACATATTTATACTCTGTTTTCCAAAATGGAAAAAAGAGTATATTGGATTTGTGAAATGTCCGTCCGTCTGTCCGTCCGTCTGTATGAACGCAGTTTTTTTCCACAGTTTTGAAGGTAGAGCATCCAAACTTAGCATACATGTTGGTTTATACCACAGTCAGACAAAGTGTCAAGATTGTATTTTGCTGCTACATCTGATATTCTTATGATCTTTTGAAGACATTGCGTTTAAAGATTGCGTTGATTAAGGGCTGCGTTAAGCGAAAGCGTACAATTGATCAATTGATCAGTTTTTGATGATCGAACCAAGTTTTAGCTTTGTGTGCTGCTTCATGTGAACGACAAGGCCACTAAAGATCCAAAGATGCGTCCACATCGCTTGCAACGTAGCAGCAGTTTCTTGCTATGACATCTTAGGAAATGATCCTTTAAATTATGATTTGTGTACAGGCTTCAAATATAGCAGTAAAGAAGAGTTTTATATACGCTTGCAGAAAAGTTATCCTTATGAACATATGCTCGACTGATGTTTGCTATGACAGCTATATAAGATAATCGCACGTTTTTGATCAACTTTGTTCAATAAGACAAGTACATACTTAATTGCAGAATTGGTAAGACTGAGAGAATAGTTTTGCTTTTAACTTTATAGAGTCGGAGACGTGCTGCTTTAAATCGTAACACATTTCGTAACAAAATTATAATACTCACTGCAAGGGTATAAAAAGTACATAAACATTCTTTTGCTTTTACCAACTTAATTATGTTTATTTTTTAACGATTATTTCGCACAGCAATATTTAAAATGTTGGCTTTAAACGTTTAAAGCAGAATTCAGTTTAACGTTCATCATATTCAAACGAGAATGTTGAGCAATAAAACCGTTATCAACTTATTACGTATGCAATCAAATCAAGTCATTGACAAATGTAGTATTTATATATGTTAATGTTAAATATGCAAAAATCATGAATGTTTTTGTGGGTCGTCAAGTGCCATATTGTGATTTTGTCAAAGCATTTTCTTGACATTATAAACAGTTTTGATTGGCACGCATTTCCTGCGTCGCTTGTTTCTGAGATGCGAAATGTGCAATAAAGATACAGATGCCAAAATGTAGCTGCAGATAAAGATACATAGTATATAGAAAATAACAACACCGGACATCGGCCCGCCCCAAACATTTGTATTAACGATATTTTCTGTTTGATGACAGGCTTTGTGGCAAGCGGCATGGAGGAGCATGGGGGGGCAATTGGTGGCAGAGGGTGCGGTAGGTCAGTTTGCGCAACAAACATATATTTTTGCGACTTTTTGTGTGCAGTTTTCAATTTGCATTTTGGTCGTTGTCGTTGTCGTTTTCGTTTTCATTTTCAACGTCGACGCAGACCGACGCCCGTTTCATGTCTTTTGACAATTTGCCGCATTGTTTGTTAATTGTTATACATTTTAAATCACTGACAGCGATTGCAGCTGCTTTATTGTTGTTGCTACTGCTGGTGTTGTTGCTGTTGCTGCTGCTGTTGCTGTTGCTGTTGCTGAATTTATGAGATACTCGTAAATAATTCTCTTATATAGTATCTTTTTTTGTTGGTTGTGTTTAAGCACAAGCGATAATCGACGATGGGCTGATTACTCGACAACTTTTTATGCGCAATTGTGTGAATTCGGGTATCACAATGTAGAAATGTGGAATGTGGCATCATTTGAATACGAATTTGAATACATTGAGCGACAGCTTTCAGCTTTCAACTCAACTACAGCTCATAAATCGTTAATGTTCTCGAAAGGGAGTGAAGCGAATTTTAATTGCAAATTGAGTATCGCAAATCGAAAATCGAAAATCGAGATTTGAAAATGTATCTGATTGCCTGATTTTTGTATATATGTATATGCGTAATTCGTTTAGTTCTTATTAAATTTGGCTGCATATTAAGTATACGTCATGCACAAGCAGCAAAAAGATGACAAGAACAAAAATTTCATTTCGTTTTGACTAAAAAGAAAATCAACTTTGGCGACATAACGAAAAATCATTCGGATATCAATCGGCAAGGCGCTGAGGGGCAAATGGACAGAAAGACAGCGACACAGAGCGACAGAGAAACGGAGAGAAAGATAGAGAGTGAGAGATGGAAGTTGAAATACAGACTGAGTTCGCTAGAAGTTTAAAATGAACTCCTCAAGACTTTGGCACGCACACGTACGCAAATAAAAGGATGTGATGCGAATTAAAATCGTAAGCAGCGGATACGGATACAGATACAGCTAAAGATATAGCTAAAGATACAGATACAGCTAAAGATACCGATACAGTTACACAGTCGGGCAGCCGCGGCAGTTGCCATCATCCACATGTAAGATACATATGTGCGTAAACGCATCCGCAAGATACGCGTTGTCTGTAGAATAAAATGTTGGCACGCACGCTACTTAAGTTCATTTGCGCCACTTTGCGCCTCTGCATTTTAAGTGCGTGTGACTTTTTAATAAAACGTTTGCCACACTCAGCAACAAAGTTATGTCTACACTGTGCATACACTTCTCAAAAATGAGGCAAAACGAAGATACTTCTGTAGTACAAACTTGTTGTTTCATTTCTAACTGATTATTTTAAAATAACAAGAAAATTGAAATGTTTGTTACTTATTTGAACTATCTCAAATACAAGTTTCTGAAAAGCAGCGCCAAATCTGACATCTTTTCTACAAATTATCCCAAAATTCAACAAACTCAACTTTCCAGCTTTTGTTCTTATTAAATATATAAAATAAAGGCAAATAAACGAGTAAGCAACAATCTTTTTGCACAGTGTATGTTACATGTAGTTGTTGTAGTAGCTGCGAGATACAAATGTATCTCAGTGCTAAACGGCTGCTGCGTTTGTCAAACTCAAAGTGAGAATCAGAATCAGAATCCGAATCGAACGGTTCTCTGTGCCACTTCACCAATTCCATTTCATTTCTTTCTTTTTGTATTTTCTATTTTGTTTTATGTAGCTGATTCTTGCTTTGGCTAGATGAATATGTAGATAAGTGTATAAATGGACAGACAGATGGACAGACGAGCTGAGGGATACATGTCTTATGTATGTATTTATGTATAAGTACATACATACATATTTAAGCGGTCATTGCTCATGTGTAAAAAAAAATATAAAAAAATAATGCCACAAAGCTTTTCAAAGTGCTACAAGACTGACACAGAGACTGAGACTGAGTTTGAGATGGATTGAGAGACAGAGTTTGAGAGGAACAGATTGACTGTGTTTGAGATGGATAGAGAGACTTCAACTGAAACCAGAGAGATCTTAGTCAACGATAATATTGAGAGCTGTCTATGCTAAAACCCCAAGCTCGAAATAGCTGCCATAAAAAACAATCAATCAATGATTGATCATAAATGTGTGCTGCTGTTGTAAACCAATGGAAGTTTAATTGATCTATAAAGCACCTTACTACCAAAAGAATAAAAAACATACTAATGAATGAGATTCTGTGCTACCTCACATAATTTATGCAAAGAATTTCAAATGATATATCGTAAATCCCGCTAAACGGGTTCATCTTTGAACATCTCTCTCTTTTGTTGTTCACTTTTTGACAGCGTTTATAGAAATGAAGCAAGCGTTTGGTTATGTGATCAGTTCATAATGACACTAGATGTGTAATAATGGCAATGACCCTGCGAAATATCTAAATGAAATGAACGGTAAAATTATATAAACGTCTGTTTTGGTTTCCACTTTCAGCAAACATTTAGCAGAACTCGAATTCTCTTAAAGGTTTAAAGTTGCCTGATCATAAAAATATATTAGACAGAATTTGTATTACAGTTGCATGTTAAATTTCGATTAAATAAAACATTGCACACTGAAATGTTGACAATGTTTCTTTTGATTAAATGTAATTAAATGTAAGTACAAAGAACTACTTTCAGCTGGTGTCATTGTGGCTGCTTTTGTGCAATTGCAAGCTGTTTTGTACTTATAAAGTTCAGAGCGTGGGCATAATTAAATTTCACACGATCTGAACATGCAATATTGCCAGGCTATAGCTCTTTTTGCAGCCATCCTTCATTTACCCTTGAGCAACGAGCAACAACAACAACAACAACTTTGTCTCAAAATAAACAATGAAGGGTCTGTGTGTTGTGTTGCAGCTGCAGCCTGTCAGAGAGTCCCTAGTTGCTGTTGCTGTTGCTGTTGCTGCCGTTTGCCCCTCGACAACATTTGCGGCGTGATAAGCTTTGATTACATGCCAGACAGCAACTGATCAGACGCAGCAGCAACATGTTTGCCTGTCTCTCAGTTGACTGCGGCCGCAAATGAAATGGCAAAAGAAATAAGTTAAAAAAAAAAAAATAAATAAATGAAGAGAAAATTCTATAAATATTTCTGCTGTGGGGCGCAAGAGAGAGAGGGATAGAGGCTGGGGGCATTGGTAATATTTGCAAGTTGCTGTTCCAAGAAATGCGAAACAGCAACAATGCCATGTGACATGCGTTTCCTGTGTGTGCCTGGCAATAATGTGCATTGCAGGCAGGCTGTAGAATATGTATCTATCAGATACACACACACATACATACACTTTTAGATACAAAACAAACTGAACTTGTTTAGCGGCTTTTGCGCGTGCGCAACACACATTTCCGTTAGCTTAGCAGGCTAACAAGTGAAGATCAATGGACGCAGCAGCAACAGCAACAGCAACAACAGCAACAACAACAAGAGCAGCTGCTAATCGAATCTGGGGAGCAGCTTTTGAGCTGAGAATTTTTAATTGTTTGACGTTGTTCGGCGCGTAGAACGCGACTTGAAATTGTTAAAGTCATTGACGCTCATTGACCCAATTTGAAAGCTGGCTAGCTGACGGACCAACTGACAGACTGCCTGAATGGCTAAATGAATAGTTGAATATGTAGTTGAATAGTTGGGCATCATTAAAATGTCGACGAGTTGTTTTTTGTTTTTTTTTTTTTTTTTTGCTATTCTTGTAGTTTTGGGCGCGACACACATTGCGGAACATGGCCAGAAGCTAAACATTCAAGATCGAACCTGTTTTGCCTATCAAATTAGCGACAACAACAACAACAGCTGCTGTTCTGCGGTAGCCTAAAAAAAAAAAAACTCAAAATCTAAAACAAAAATCGCATAACCGTAGCGAGTTTGAAATAGCAAATTGACCCAAATCGTTTGGGTGTTTAGAATTGTGCTTGAAATATCGAAAAAGCGTGCAATAGCTAAGAAATGCGAGAAAGTCCGTTCAGAGCTCCGAATTGGATATAAGCTCTAGCTTGTAAATGCTAATGCCTGACATGTTTCCTCCCTCTCTCTCTATCTCTCTATATGGATTTAGGTTAAGTGCACAACACACACACACACAAAGATACAAAGATACAAAGATACAAGAGACGAGAAACCATGATTGATGATGATCGATTTGTTCGGCTTGGTGTCCGCCTTTCGACTGATCCAATTTTGGGAGCCTTATATTCGAATGTGTTTCAAATGCCAACACAATAGGATTCAAGTCTTGCACAACTCTGAAATACCCTGCATTTGCTATCATAACTACAAATCGATAAAGTAATATACAAAATGTTATACATATACATTTCAAGTTGCAAGTTGTTAACAAGTTGCTTGACTTTTGGATGTACATTCAAAAGTAAACTGAATTGTGTCAGAATTGTATAAATGTTTGTGACTTGAAACAAATTTCAATTCAACTTACGTTTTTCAAATTGAATGAAATCATGTTTTAAGTCAAAACAATTTTTGTAGCCACACTCAAAAAAAGTATCAATAACTTATCGAATGGCTCGAATATTCCTAAACCAAGCTCGAAATTCTTAATTAAAGCAAGTTTTTTTTTCGCATATAAATTTGTAAAAATACACAGCATCGCTCTGCCGCATTGCTTATAGCTAATATACCCACTTTTGCCATTTCAGTGAACAGGGTATAAAAAACTGTTGACTTAAGTTGTGAATGCAGTTGAGATGAGTTGAGTGCAAATCATCAGAGATTTATAACAACTTCTAGTGCAAATACTCACACACACACACACACACACATACACACTCAAACACACTCATATAGATACAGATAGGTAGTCCCTGCATATTTCACGAGCCCTGCAGCCAGCCAGCTCGAGGATATGTTTGTTGCCAAAAATATATTTTGAAAAACAAAAAAACGAAAAAAAAATACGCTTGTTGAAAGCATGTTGCAAAATATTTTGTATAATGTTCGCTAACTCTTCAACTGACTGCCTGTCTGGCTGTGTTTGTGTGTGTGTGTTTGTGTGTGTGTGTGTGTGTGTGTGTGTTGGAGTGTGTGTGTATGTTTTTTGTGTGTTTGCTGGCAAAGTTTTTGCGGCGCATGCAAATGAAATGGAAAACACTTGAGCAAAAACTCTAAGCTGCCAGGATACGACCTGGCTCAGTCACTGTATCTGTATCTGTGTCTGTATTTGTATATATGTGCATGTGTTTGTGTACAGACTTACTAGAGTTGGCAACAAATCGATAGTGCCAGCAGTCGATACTTTTGTTGCCAACAATCGAAATTTTAAATTTTTTAGTAGCATTTCAATAATAATAATCAAATTTAAAAACAGATTTATTCCTTTAAAAAACACGAAACATTAAAAAGAAACTAAATCAAAATTAACTCATGATATATTTTCATATCTTATTTTTATATAAATTCAATTAAAGTCTTCTAAGTCTTTTTAATCGATCGATATCGAAGCAAAGCATTTATAACTATCGCTATAATCGATATGATGCCAGCTCTAATGCATGCATATGTATGCTTACATCTATGTGTTATTTGTATGTGTGCCTTATATTTGCCTGATTTCGGCTGCAGCAAATGTTGCACAAAGTTTTTGATTATATAAAAATTGCATTAAAGCCGGGGGCATTAGGGGCATTGGAGGCGTTGAGGACGTTGAGGGATTTTAAGTGCCTGCTGCTGCCTTTCAAATGGGCAATCCCACAGGCAGGCAATCATAATAGCGTCTCAGGTGTGCCAGAACTCTCAGCAGACACTGTGCACAAATAGAGATAGAGATTGAGACAAAGAGAGAGAGAGAGAGACAGCAACGAGCTGCTTAAGCAGCAGGGCTAACAAACCATTTAGTGGCAACAAGCATTGAGAAGGGGTAACGGGAATCGAGACGTGGCCAAAGAAATGAGCTGGACATGCAATTTGCTGGCCAAAGACATGCAGATACACAGATGGACACTCAGCTCGCAGCAACGTCAATTGAAAGTGCACAAGAGACAGGACATTTTAGATAGACGGAATAACAGAGGAGTATCCCGAACGAGCTAATATTGTCCTGGCGGGGTCAAGTCGGGTTGGGTTGGGTTGGGTTGGGTTGAGGGGGTCGGGTCGTGGCAGCTCTTCAATGTTGCCATTTTGCATTGTCCATTTGCCACAGACAACTGCCACTGCCACTGCCACCAACGCTACGTGCAATTTGTAGACAAAATTGAGCTATGAATGAGCCCAGCTGTTTAGCTGCTCAGCAGCTCTCCTCCTCCCCCCACCCCGCGGCACGCCCTTTGTTTATCGCTTCACTACTTACCGCCTCGAGGCAGGTCAGCGTCGCTGCGCAAGTGTTGGACTCGAATGTAAGCTCGGACTCGGACTTTGGCTAGAATTGTAATACGGCCAAAGCGACAGCAAAGGGAATACAAATAGGAACACTATGCAGCAATAGCTATAGGAATGAGTGTTAAGCTCTCCCTCTCTCTCTCTTTCTCTTGCAGTGTCATAAATATTAGAGTCCCCCCCAAACCCCCGTTGAACATAACGCCAACGCAAATGTTGATGTCGACGGCGGCAGACAAAGATACAAAGCGCAGATAGACAAACAAATTGTCGCCTAAGGTGTCGTGTCAGAGCGGAGATGAAAAAAGGGAAATGGAGCTCGCTGCAGCCGCTGCAGGCACCAAAGAGAAGTGGCAGTGGGAGTTGGAGTGCTAAAGGGGTGGAGTGAGCAAGCGGTAAAGGAAAAGGGAAACGGAAACGAAGGGCTAAGCTAGAGGCAGTTGACCAGTGTTCGTGACAACATGGAAATTAAGTGTGCTCACTAAATGCGCGACAATGTCACTGAGAAACTATATATATATATAGTAGTTTATCAAATCGATTATCTATAACTCAGTTTTCAAATGTTATCGATAAATTTGCGCTGTTTTTCAGCCAGCGATGAAATGTTGAGAGTTATCCAAATTGACAAATGGTTGTTGAACTTATGAGTTTGGCGTTCTGATTTGAATAATGTCAAGTTATCAATAGTAAATAATTTGATAATAATCATATATATGTGAAAATTTTTGTAACTCAAGTACTCATTTATCACTATAGTCTTTCGATAATTTGACTATAAGTAACGCTATTGATAAATATCGATAAAAATCGAACAATTTCTTATGCTGTGAATTGTTGCACTTATTTTGAATAATACATAAGTGTTAACATATGCATACATGCTGTTTTCTCGATTATTAATATGTCCTTTCGATCATTTTTTTATAACGTAAATCGATGAACCCATCGATGAGTTTTGTTAACAAACACTTTGCTTTCACTTGCACTGTGTAACGCACTTTTGGATTGTTTTCCATTAGGCAAACGCGTCAACGTTGTCATTTTTCTGTGTTCCTGGGGCTGGTTCTGGTCCTGGTCCTGGTTCTGGTTAAGGCCGAATGGACGAATGAGTAATTGGAGGAGAGAGAGAGAGGGATGGCTGTTTGTTTGCTTGTCAGTCTGGCCCGAGGTCTGTTTGTGTACGCTGTGAGAAATATTACACGCAATTTTCAAGTTGACATTTTGCGTCTGTCTGCGGGAAACGGAAATGGATGCGCGGCTGGCCGCCATATTAAAAATGAATGATGACATTTCATTAGTGAGCATGCGGAGAGGGCAAAGGGCATTGGGAAATGTAAATGAAAACGGAATGAAATGGGATGGCAATGTCGATAAGAAATGTAAAGAAATTTGCAAAAGGCGCGTCGTCCATTTTAGACAACCCGCCTGAAAGTAGGCAACAGTTTTTTGCTTGTATTTTGTTTAACGCGCCAATTTTGTATTGCAGAGACGACGACCCAGGATCTACAAGCGAGAGAGGGATAGAGAGCGAGAAAGATACATAGCAAGTAACAGAGACAACAACAAATTGCAACAATGGCACACTCAAAGGTCATACTGAAGATACTATTCTCGTTGTGTGTTTGGTCATTTGTGATCATTGGGCTGTTCAAGATGCATGGCACCAATTTGGTGCCACAGGATTATCGTCAGATGCCGCAGGACTATCAGCAGCTGCCACTCAATGGACGCAGTCTGCTGCAAAAGGACATGTTGCGCTATGCGGAGACAACATCAACCACAACCGATCACTTTGATCCCAGCGAAATACTTGTGGACAATCGCACAGGTGAGTTGTGGCAACATATTTTCATATCTCACAGTTTTATTTAAAATGTAATACTCTTAATGCAGCTATGGACGACGATCAGCTGGTGCGTGATGTGGAATCCAGAATACCATCCTTGCCAATTGCCTACTGGAGCAAGAACAAGAACTTTCTGCAACAAAAGTCATCGACATGTGCCAAATATCCGTCCATCTTTGAGCTGGAATTCAACAATATCTACTGGCAGACCTTAAGGACAACGAATGGAACCTTTCAGCTTTTTGGTGCCTACTATGACATAAGACGCACCTCCTTGCTGGGTCCAACTGTGCGCATACTGGGCATGATCGATCGCATTGAGCCAAAGGTGAAGACGTATTGTCAGCTGTGGTTCGATGGCCAAAAGGAGCCATTTATTGTTAAGACATTCGAGTACAAGTACATTTGGTATAACAAATGGGGCAACTACAAGCAGGGCATCTATCAGCCATATTTGATTGCCTGTCAGATACCCAAACCCTTCCATGGCGTTGTACCCAGTTCAGTTTCCATGGTCGAAAAGGAATGTGATACGGCCACCAACAATTTGCGTGTCATCTACAATCGTCCTCCGGATGATCAGAAGAAGGGCTTTGCTGTCTGTGTGAAGGGCTTGGATTTCCTGTACGATGATTTGAGTGTGCGTCTAATTGAATGGATTGAAATGTTAAACATACTCGGTGCAGATAAAATCTATTTCTATAATCTACAAGTTCATCCGAATATAACCAAAGTGCTCAGCCATTATGAGCAGGAGGGTAAAGTACAGGTGATACCATTAACACTGCCCGGCGGTCAGCCTAATGTGCCCGGCTTTCAGCATTTGTATTTGACCAAGAAGACCAATCACAAGCGACAGAACGAGGTGATACCCTATAACGATTGCCTCTACAAGAATCTCTATTTGTACAATTACATTGCACTGCTCGATATTGATGAGGTGATTATGCCCAAGGGTAATTCAGTGCTCTGGTCCGAGCTGATGGACAAGGTGCGACCGGAGTCGCAGAAAATCAAACCGGATGGCTATCATAGCTATAATTTCCGCAATGTCTACTTCCTGGATGATCAGCAGCATGAGCATGGCTGGCACAAGGACATACCCAAGTATATGCATATGCTGCAGCATGTGCATCGGGCCAAGAACTACACGAAGCCCAATCAATATGTCAAGTGCTTCCATGATCCGGAACGCGTGCTCACTTTGCATAATCATTTCCCGCTTAGCTGTTTGGGTGGCGTTTGCAAATCGTATCCGGTTGATACTGAGGACGCACAACTGCAACATTATCGCGCCGACTGCGTCAAGACACTCAAGAAGAGCTGCGAGGAGTATCGTGAGCACTCTGTGGAGGACAAAACCATTTGGAAGTATAAGGATGAGCTCATACGTCGCACCATCAAGACGCTCGATACGCTCGGCTTCTTTAGGCGCAGCGGTGGTCCTGGTTTTGGTGGCAGCAGCAGTGGTCTCGGCGGTGGCGCCACAACGCACTCAACGGAGCGGTGATTCACGCTTCTCGGCGGCTGGTCCTGGCCCTGGCTGCCACCGGCGCCTTATATGGAGCCAGCGGCACCTGGTGGACCGGGCAACGAGGAGTTTTTTGTCTAAGATATACACACACAGAGAGAGAGAGAGGAAGTTCCTTGCCGTATCTGTTACTGAAGCCGCAAACGAACATATATCCAAACTTGAACCCGTCCCTCCCCTGCCCCCCTGAACCCCATATAGCTTAGAGTTTGATTTGTTCATTTTCTGTATTATAGAAAAGTGTTTTTTTTTTTTCTTTCTATTATTATTATTATTACTAAACCTGTTTCGAATTCCACTTTCGTAACAATTTCACAGTTTTCTTAACTTTTAGTCGATTCAAAAATGTATTTCCATGGAATAGATATGAAAAGTGAAAATCGTAACAGGTCTGTGTATTATTATGGTTATCATTATTATTTTGTAGTATTTTTTGTATTTTATAATTTGTAATTCTCCCTACTATATATATTTAGTTAGTTAATATTTTTGATATACTATGTTATGTATGCCCGTAACAACTATATCTATACATATGTACTTATGTATGTACAAAACATACATACTCGTACATACATACATACATACATACATACATACATACACACATACATATACGCACTTTTGTATGGCTAGTGTAAAAAACAAAGAAAAGCGAATGAAAACACTTTTTGAAATTGTGCCTTCAAGTTGAAATTGTAGTGTTAGGGTTTGTTTTTAGAGCAGCAATCCTCAATGAAACTCGGACTGCAAGAACAAAGCACTGTACTATACACACACATACATTCATACTCACTATTGTATATGTATGTGCATGTATTATATATTGGGAGTATCCCAACAAATTGTTTATATCTATTCACAAAAGACGTTACAAAATACAATCCCAATGCCTGAGTTCATAAATAAATGATAAAAAACACATGCACTAGAATAAAGTTAAAGATAAACATAAACATAAACTTAAACATACACATATACACATTAAAAAGAAACAAAAACAAAAGAAACGATGAAAGCCACTCAAAAAACATAAATAAAACCTATACTAAGTTCAAGACTGATGATGTTTATTAATAAAATTAGATACAAATTGCAAAAGCCCTTGAAAACAAAATTGTGTGAAATTGAAACAAATTTCCAAAATTTTTTTCAAATTCTTTTAATTGATATTATGTAATAGTTAGTATTGTTGTGGACTGCACTGTAATTAAAGTTAAAAAAAAAAATAAAAAAACAAAAAAAAAGCATTGAAGCCACTTCTATCTGTATTTAACTAACGAATATCACTAAATGCTAAGCAAAAATCTGAACAAAAAACCATAAGTTGTATATAGTTAAATTGTTTAAAAATTAAAATATAAATAAACATATGTTTAACAAAGAAATAAGAAGAACAAAGAACACAAGCAAGAACAAAAATGACCACTGGTCGTAAAAACAAAAATACATATACAATACATATAATAATAATAATAATAATAATAATGATAATAATGATAATATTCATATTATTAAATAGTTGCATCAAGCTGCTCAATCAAACTTCATTTCGTTTTATATATATTTCTATCCTATAATTTGTAAGTTCCATTTTTGCACTATGTATCGTTGAATCAGTAAAGTTTTTGTTTTTTTTTCGTTCTTTCCTACAATTGTACATAAATTGATAAAGTTGAATTTACTTACATAATGTATTCCATTATTTTGCTATCGTTTTCTTATCAAATTTAATTTAGCAGCTTAGTCAAATTGTTGGAACTAAAACAAGAAAAGAAAAACAAAAACCATATTTACATTTTGCATAAGCATTGATGTATACCAGGTTGAAGATACTTAAACTATTGCACTAGATCACATAGATCTGCAAATAAATATATATATATATATATATAGTTATATAAACATATACATATATATATACATATACATATGTATACCTACGTATATAGATACAATAAATGTATTAAATGTTAGTTGATAATATTACGATGAAACCCCAATCTTTTTTTTTTTGTATAGCTAATAACAATTGATATGAGAACAAGTGATTGAAGAATAAAATTTTAAAAATTGTACATACCTTAATAGACTTTTATTTGTGTAATACTTACTCGACTTTATGCCAGGATACAGCAGATCCTTCAAAAAAGTAGCTTAGTTTGTGCCGTGCTCAATTTTGAAGTGCAATGGAATTCTTTTATTTGCATAGCCGCATAAGCTGATTTCAGATATCCAGATACTTAATGCTTTGAATTAATTGTTGGCCTTAGTTATATAGCACAATAGGCTAGATAATTTCAGGCAGCAGCTACAAGTTTGTATACGCATACGTATACGTAATATAAGCACATATTTAGCCCGTTTGAGGCAAAGCAAGAAACAAACACACACTTGAATAGAGACGGAACCAAAGCCTTTTCCAGTTGAATGGCTCGCTATGCAGGCACCTTGGCAAGAACGTGGCATCCTTGCTTACAGCTTGGCTAGCGTGGCAAGACGTGAGATACAAAACTTCGAAGAATGTAAACAACAAAGCATTTATTCTGGGGCATAAATGAATCCACTTACGCACAACTTGGCGGGGCAGGGAGCTGCAACCAGAGATGCCAAAGTAACCAAGGAAGCCAGGCAAAGGCAAAGGCACTGGCCAGGACAGCCAACTATCCAGCCGCACAAGGCATACCTTAAGCCTTGCGCCAGGAAACGACGGCAGGATGCAAACTAAAAATAAGTTACAGGGTATTTGGCGGCAGGGGTGGCAGAAAAGTCAGCTTGCCACGGTGGCAGGGTGGCAGCTTGGCAACTGGAGCCAACAGAAATTTGTATAAACGCAACTTAAGTGAGCATTAAACACGCTCCACTGAAGGACTCCGGCCGGCAAGGTCCTTTTTGTGGAAACGGTGGCGCTTAACTTGGTTAATAAACATTACCAACGCCACAAAAACCATTTACGTGAACTATTAAAATTCCGCAGAATTTTAGTTGCCTTTGCCTTGTTTCATGATTATGTTTATTTATATGGCCAAAGCAGCAGCATCTCATGCACACACACACACACACACACACACACACACACACACATACACACACACCCAAAAACATACTGATGAAGTCTGAGCTTTGCTATGGAGACGCAACCCCTTTTGGTTTTGCATGAACGTCAGTCGTTAAGTGAATTCTCATGGCTGCATGATGAGGCAACTTTAAGTACTCGTAAGTCTATAGTATCCTTTTATCCTTTTAGTAATATATGTAACGTAGCCTATTAAGCCGCTCTGAAATTTAGAGGCTATCCAACTGTCTAATGCATTTGACGTTCGACAAAAAATTACAAGTTTTTCATATTGAGTTTATGGGCCATGATTTAAGCCCTATATGGTTTTCATTTAGAGCAACTTAAAATATCTCAGGTGCTTAAAGTAAAAGCTTCTGCAATCTAAAATCCAGAATGCTACACTGTTAGAAATAAATAATGTTAATTAATGTTTCATTTATTTCAATATTTTAGCTATTCAAATTAGATATTTGATGTCGGTGAAATTCGAACCCAGGTTCCGCTCATCAAGAGTCGGCTTCTTAGACAGCTCTGCTACAAATCAATTCAAATCAACATCAAATATTACACACATTTCTTTTCAGTGTAAAACGTGGCTGCCATATTATCAGCAGCTCATTTTCAATTGTCAATAACATTTACTCTGGTCACATAATTTGTACATCTTTTGAAAGTATTTTGTGCAAAACTTGTAATGTACTATTTCTGTCAGTGTATTGTTCATATGAACTAATCCTTAGTTGCGAAAGTTACATTTGTAAACATAGATTTTAATGCAGCAAACTAACAGCTTTTAAGCTTACCCACAGTGGTAATAAGCTGCTTAGACGAACTTTCAGATGACAATAACAAATATTTCTTGCAAACTTAACAAAAACTAAAGTCATTTTAGAGATCTACTCATAAATTAATGGACACTATTTCTAGTGAATTTTGCAGTTCATTAAAACAGCATTTGAACGCAATCGTAGTTAGTTTTTTAACTATCTGGTTGTACGGCCTGTCTAACTTATAACAAGATGTACACAATCGCCTTTAATCATCAACTAACTACAGAAAATTATGGAAAATATTGTTTCTTTCTGGCTTTTCTCTTTAAAACAAGTTAGAAAACTCTAGTCGAGTGTGCCCGACTACGAGACTCCCTGCTCCCAACTTGCATTTCAAGCAGTTCAGCGGCAACACAAGCAAGCAGCGTACTCAACTTGCACAGTGCATGTCAAACTGTTGTTTCTGCCTGCTGAGACAGGGGAAATAAGTTCTTCCATAACTTTGGTGCTATTTATCCGATCGTGTTGAAATTTACACATCCGAAAGACATTGATTAAACAAACATGTGTAAAGCTTTATCTTTAAAATTGTGGCTGTTGTTGTTGTGCATCCGAAATTTGAAATAAACTTGATCTGCGTATGGTACACAGGAATCTACATGCCAAGTTTGGTGTCTCTAGCTCTTGTAGTCTCCGAGATCTGTGTGTTCATACGGACAGACAGACAGACAGACAGACAGACGGACATGGCTAGTTCGTCTCGGCTGTTGATCCTGATCAAGAATATATATAGTTTATATAGTCGGAAATGCCTCCTTCTGTCTGTTACACACATTTGCAGTACTTTATAACTCCCTTTTTCCCCATTTTTAATGGGAACAGGGAGTAAAAAAAGCAATTAAATGCACAGATTTAAGCTAAATGACGACCCGATATTAAAACTATCCTGATATTTGTAAGAGTTCACAAAATGCATTCTATTTTAGCCGGTCAAGTACGAAAATAATTAATTATGAATAATACAATTCAGAGCACTTTGCTTGACAACGAATTGAACTAAAGGATGTCTGAATGAGGATGAGGATGAGGATGAGGCAAAGCTTCATCTGATAAATTCAAATGCAATGGCAAACTAATTAAAATCCACTATAGGATCGGCAACGGCATCATCTATATATACACATATACTATATATATACATATATAATGCATGCGCATAAATCACCAAATTAAGCGCTTCGGCTTAAAAAGCATGCAAAATTAAAATGTGCAATTACGATGCAGTTTCCATATGAACGTGTACGTTTCTATATCTCTGTGTGTGTGTCTGAGTGGGGGATGGGGAAGACTATATGGTATATATATGAAATGGAGCCCACCAGGAAATTACCAAGTCATTTTAGAGCGCTTCTTTATTTGCTATATGCATGATTCTGACGAATTAAACATTGATTTTGACAGTTTATTAAGCGCTCTCATTTTAACAAATTAATTAATTTATGTTTTTATATGCACTTTAAAAAGGTACTTGAATAACTAACACTATAAATAAATAGCTTTTAAAAAGAACCTAAAATTTTAAATTTTTGAAAATAACTTATAAATTTATAAAATTGATTTTTAACAAGTAGAAACTCAAAATTGTGATTTTTAGAAAAGAAACTTTCTAAAAAATAAACTCGTCAAATTATGATCAAATTCTTATGCTTCGGAATGCTCTTTAGAAAATCTTATTCTTGAATTACCAGAAATAAGTATCTTTGAATTAATATTTATAATATATATTCAAACTTTTACGAAGGTCGTAGCTGGCAAAAGATTGAATAACTACAACTGAGATATCTTTTGAAAAAAGTTAGTTGGAAATATAAAATATTGTAAATATTCTAAAAGTTTAATATTCTTTGAGTTTAATTGTTTAAAAGTATCAACATACATTCTCAACATTCACAACTTAAAGTTGGCTAAGTTAATTAATATTATTATTATAAATTGAAATATAAAATGAGTTCATTTCCAAGTGTTGAACTGCATTAAATCAGTTTTCCCTTTCAAGTTAGCCAACTAGAATCTGATGGATGTTTCCCGCTGGGTTCACTTTGAGCTAGCAACTAAATAAATTCTCTCTTTTAACATTTTTTTATTTTGTTTTGCAAGCTTTTTGCTTTTGGCATTAAAAACTTGATGCACATGAAATCCTTGCAGGATTGGTCAGTTGCCTGATTTGTCGCTTGTGATGTGCATAGCATCAATTTGCGGTAGATAACAAGCACATCATGTTAAGATACATACAAACAGTCATATATACTTTGAACAGTAGTATATGGATAGATTTCTACATACATAGCTGTCATTCGTATAGAGTTGAAAAACATCTGTAGCAATTGGTGGATACAGTTAGGTACTATATCATATAATAAACACGACTAGCTCAGGGCAATTGAAATGTGTTGTTGTACAGAGAGTTCTGTTCTGAGAGTAGACAGAGTTTTTAAAGGTGCCACAACCAATTAATTTAGTTGCACATAATTAAATATTTAGTGGAATAGAAAAGAAATTAATTTAAAAATGCAATTTATATGCATATTTATTTATTTATAAATTTAATGTCGACTAATGTCAGTCGATATGCAAAACAAAATTAAAAAACAAGAAACAAAACTTTACTTTGGCATGCCAAATATATACATTTTGCACAATAGTTTTTTAAATAAAACTTGATTTAAGCAGATTTTTCTTATAAGTCAAAATGTCATAATGGAAGACTATGGTATAGATTACTTGAAAAACACGAAAGTTTAGCTTGCAACTCATTTTCACACCGACAATATTATAATACCCTCTGCCAGGCTATAATAAATATCAAATGAAATGTATAAATAACTTTTAAGATAGAAAGTTTAAGTAGGTGCATCTTATAAAAGTCACAACTACGTATTCAAAAGAATTAAAGTTATTTGAAGAATAACACTTTCAGGTGTTTCATAGAATCAAGGCAATTTGGCAACTACTCGTTAGTATTCATGTGAATGTGACTGTGAATATGAATATGAGTAGATGATGTGTTGCGATGCGTCGTAATTTTAGTTAGTTGGCAAACCAATCAGCATGTTAGTTAAAAACCAGACTGCCTGCTAAACACTGGCATGCTGGCCACAAGGATGTCACCAGTTGACCATAATTATAGAACAAACACACACACACACACATATATATATATATACACACAGTTAGAGGAAGGTATGCACATGCATATTGAAATACTCACATGCATATGGCGCTTGATTTTTGGCTGCTGCGTATTTTGTGTGTTCCTGAATGTAATTGTATGTATGTATATATTTGTGTGGTATGTGTGTTTGTTGTGTGTGTGTGTGTGTGTGTGTGTGTGTGTGACCTACCAAACCAACAGGAAATGCTAATTGCATGTAAGTTTAGTCGCACAACATCTATTTGTGTATAAATGTGTGTGTGTGTATGTGTGTGTATAAGGCAATGTGCATGCAAGTCGCGGCCTCAATCGTGGTTCATAGCAGTTGGTTGAGTTTTGTAACCCCCGCCCCCACCCCACCATCTGGCACGCCCCTCTTCGCTCTACCAGCTTATCCCGATACCCTCATACAATATTATTGCTCGGAATCTAATTAAACCCATGGAGAGAATGAGAAATCAGCTCTACTCTAACTAGAATTGAGTTCGTGTCGTGTTTTCTTTGGAATAATTTTGATAAATTCTATATTCTGTATTTTGTAGTAAGATTCATTTAAAGCGACTCCATTGCTCAACATACCTTT
This sequence comes from Hirtodrosophila cameraria, assembly GCA_949708635.1. Classification (NCBI taxonomy): domain Eukaryota; kingdom Metazoa; phylum Arthropoda; class Insecta; order Diptera; family Drosophilidae; genus Hirtodrosophila; species Hirtodrosophila cameraria. Next base: position 1,231,116 of record OX453090.1, on the reverse strand, counting down.
GACATGAATTTAATATTGAAAAGGTGGGCAATGAGCTTTTATCGTTTTTTATAATTCTTATAATAGGAAGATTTGAATGGTAATGTTAGCATTTAAAACTGCTGAGATGCAACTACTTTCTGTTATTGAAAAGTACAATTAAAGATAAAACAGTTGGCTGTCTTTCTTAAAATTTTGAAACTTCAAGAATCAACTTTTAACTAAAACAAAAATGTTACCTTATGGGCCCGTTTTTCAATATTTGCTTCAATTTTGATGTATTGTTGGAAAACGAGCTAAAGTTTTTGAACTAAAACTTGAGAAAATGAAACTATTTCATCGTCAGTCTTTAGCCGTAAAAGATACATTGTTAAAGTTTTAATTTCGAACATTATATAGAAGTTGTAAATATAGTTCGTTTTTGTTTCGCCTAAAATGCTTCGACACGGTACCATCTCCAAAACGAGTCGATCGACCGAGCAATTGCTGCTTCCTTACTCCTTCTCCTAGCCCATTCTCTTAGCCCATTCCTAATGCGTGTTACCAATACGTATTTGCTCCTCATTTTGACAGCCACATAAGTAGCCCTCAATTGGCTACTGTGTTTGCAAGTTTCAAACCACAAGCATTGCGTGTATCCATATGCTAGCCACATCACCAACACAATCCGCCAGCGGCACACACAAACACACACACACACACATATACACACAAACACTCAGACATACTTATACGCACAATTTGTATGGTTAATTGAGAACGGAATTCAGCTCAAATTCAATTCGCAATTGGCTTTGGCCTCTATGGTTTAAGGGCTCTTCGCTTAGTCGGATTTAAAGAGCTCATCTTAACATCGGGTTAAAGTGAATGCAGTGACACAGTTATCCAGTTGGCGCTTAGCTCCTTTTGCTCCTTTTAGCCATTTCGCATTCACTATTCACACTTGCCGCGGCCACAACTGTGGCTCTGCTCGCTACTCTCCGCTCGCTGCTCGCTGTTGGCTGTTGGCTGCTCGCTGCCACATTGTGCTGCTCCTGCCACATTGTGCTGCTCCTGCTGTCGATTAGTCAATTATAGACAAATGGCCTGGGAGCCTGAGCGCGGCGCGCAATGTAAACAAGCCATCAATAGCACAGAGAAGTGTTCGCCGTCGGAGAAACAGAGAGAAACGAGCAATAAAGAAATAGAGAATTGGAGCAACGTGCGACGACCAAGCGGCATGGACGAGATAAAAGAATTATGCATAAGCAGCGGGGCACACACACACACACATACACACACACATTCACACCCACATACACAAAAGGCAAACGGGCCAGGACGCCGGACACCCTGGGGCACAATGGAGCTGAAAGAGCACAAAACGGAAACCACAAAACACAGCAAAAATTTCAAAAGGTATACGACCATAATAGAAAGTGGTATGAATAAATGGAATGCATATCACTCTCGTCTTAAATGCTCTAACTATGGAAAGAATTGTATATATCTAGTATATAAGTATATATATATAGACTAGTCTCTCAGTTTAAGAGTTTAAGCCGTTCTTTTTGAAATAATTATAAAATTTCTGTTTAATAAAACATTTTCTAAAGACTCCAAATTAAACAGCTGGTTGCTTTTATTCTTCTAGGACAAGGTGAAGGGGCAGTGCGCCTCTGATGCCTGAACTGGGCAGGAAGTGCAGCAGTCCTTGAAAGCACATCCCAGAACCAGCGTGTAATGAACTCGCAAGCGATCCGTATGATCATCATCCGAGTAGGACACATGTACCTATTTCCTTTTGGAGCCGGCACAAGATCAGCGTCCGCAACCGCATCTGGACTCACGGGTCTCTGCAAGCTGACCAATTGCCGTATTATCTCTGTACGATGCTCAGCTGCTATTACGCTATGCTATATAGCAGGCGTGCAGGATATCTCCTGGAACAAAATACGTAAGTTGAATTTATATATACTATATTAAACTAGCCGGTATGACACGGCGTTTAAAACTGTTTCATATATATTTCAGTGCAGGGATCGAGGGTTTCTTGCACGATAATCCATTCTTATCGAGGATGTACTGGTCAAGAAGCTGCAGGAGACGCAGGGTCAACTCTTCGAAGATGAACAAAATGGTGCCTATTACTTCTCACAACAGGATGCACCCAATGTCATTGTTCGACTTAAAGAAGGTTCTCATTCAAATCTTCTATGCAGATCATGATGGTGCTAATCCCTGCAGCAGCGATCCCACTTAGCTCGAGGAGAATCTGATGCCCAACCTTTTCAAGGAGCGCATTTTAAATAAGCAGTTAACTTATTGACATTACTCGAATTAGCAGTTAGAACTATGTATTTATTATTATTCTCAATATGAAATGTTTTTAAAGCTTAGCTCGGTTCTCGGAATTCATAGTTTTAGTCCTTTTTTGCTTATTATTCTACATGCTTATTTATGTTTAACCCATTCATTATCTGCATAATATGAACCCTGCTTAAAATACTTGTATACCTTAAGATTTGTTTCTAAATGTAAATTTAATAAAAATTATATCAAAAATAACCACATTGTATTTTATTAACGTTCCCTCAAAAAGGCAAATTTGGTTAACGCTCTGAAATTCCACGATCGAATTTTCTTTTTCGAGTCGCAAAACTAGCGATGCACCAGGCGAACAGAACTCGCAGAAGGTTGCTAAAAAGTATAACAGTTGCTAGGAAAGTATAACAGTCGCCGTATAACTTGCGTATAACGTATATTTAAACTTGACAGGTCTATGTTAATAACAGAAGATTATTCTGTTAAGTTAACATAACTCTGTTAGGATAACAGAAAAATGTTAATAACATGGTGTAATACTGTTATTAACATAATTATGTTATGTTATTAACATTTTTCTGTTAAGTTAACAGAATTACATTATGTTATTAACATTTTTATGTTAAGTTAACAGAGATTTGGTATGTTAGTAACATTTTTCTGTTAAGTTAAGAGAGTTTCGTAATGTTATTAACATGTTTCTGTTAAGTTAACAGAGTTATGTAATGTTATTAACAGATCCATGTTAAACATAAAACTGTTATACATCGACTGTTATACTTTTTTGGCAACTGTTATACTTTTTAGCGACCTTCTGCCAATTCTGTTCGCCTGGTGCATCGCCAGTTTTGCGGCGTGAAATTTGATTTTCGATCGTTTCAAACAGAAATTTTGATTTCTGCTAGGCAGAATTTCTTTGCTACAAATTCAATTTTAGAATCAATAACATTAAAAGATTGAAAAGCATGTTGTGGTTTTTGAAGTCTTTACTGCAATAAAAAGAATGTTTTTTTTTTTTACATATATATACATTTTATTTCTTGACTTTACCAGGAATGTTGTGATTATAATGGGCGTATTTACAATATTTACAAATTTAAAACTCTAAAATCCATAAGGCAAGATCCGAAGGGTGGACTCTCCAGTCTTCTAAGTGCTGCTGGGACTCGGAGATCTCTGGCTAGAGGATTCGGATGGCGACGTAGTCTGTCGTTGTATCGGCTGGTGTGTCGGTTTATCTGATCTCCCAGTTTTGTAAGTTTTATGCCGCTTTCGATGACGGAATTGAAAACAAAATGTATGTTTGAGGAATTCGAAAGAGGTAGTTATGCCTGTGGGAGTATAATTTATTATTATTATTATTTAATTATTATTATTATTTATATCGTACTGGTTTCAGTCAATAGGACTCGAATATCTTAAAGAGGTTATACGCAGAACACAGCAAGATGTGCGTCCCAATTCGGCATATATACATATACATATGTATGTATGATATAGGTGTATATAGGTGTATATGCAACAGAGCTGTCGCCCAAAGTAAAGTTTCCTTTCGACCGAAACAAATCCCCAACGGATATCGAGAAAAACAGTTTGGTGTCGGCCATTTGTTTAGACTCTTTGACCAAGAGACGGGAACGGGGACGAGGACGGAGGAGAGAGCACGTGGAAAAGCTACAGGAATACAGTTGGGATTGGGATTGGGATTGGCATTGGCATTGGGTGCTTAGCGACAACGTTAAGAGATAAACAAAAGTTTTGCAGCTATTGTGAATAGCGCTCTCGGACGACTAGGACTCATACAAATACAAATACAAATACATATATAGATATACATATACATATACATATACATATACATATACATATACATATACATATACATATACATATACATATACATATACATATACATATACATATACATATACATATACATATACATATACATATACATATACATATACATATACATATACATATACATATACATATACATATACATATACATATACATAGGTACATTTATACAACTGTTACTGTATAGTGCGGATAGCTGCCCAACAAAAATGCTGCTCGAAGAATGCTAAAGTTTAAATTGTGTTTGTGTCTGTTTTAGTGGAACAGCGACAGGCTGGCCAGGTTGGATCGAAGCAAATGGCTAACGCCAGGGCCAACTGCACCGTGGAACAGATAGAGTTTCAAATGACACAAGTGTTCACAATGATCGAGCTGAAAAGAAGGTATCGAAATTATTTCAAGTGTTTTCCGATACGACTATGCAACAAACTTCAAAAAAGTCACAGAATTTTATCGAAAAATAAACTGTTTTTTAATTACATAGGCTGAATTCGGTAGAGAGAATACCCACATGCCAATGATGTGTATGAATACCTTTTATGAATTAAAGCATGAATGAATCATAATTTTCAATTTCATTCGTTTTAGAAAACTAAAGCTACATTTTGTGACTTTAAGTTATAGGGTTGTATAGAATTGTTTAGGAAAAAAGTAAACTTTTCTTAAATTTATAAAGACCTAAGACAACTAGGAATAACTTAAAAAAAAGAATAATTTTCATAGATCTGGCAAAACATTTAAGCTTCCTTTAAACTTACAGTAGCAGCTCAAAATATTTGCTCAGTTGTTTTTCTGTAATTACAATTTCTGTTATATCGAAATCAGGTAATTCAAATCATAAGCAACATTTTCAGCTAGTTTCATTTGTGAAATAGTTATAAAAACCCAAAATCAAAGCACTTAAAATCTTTGCCAATGTATCTTGAAAACCATTTATCTATATTTACATATAGTAGCTGGCCATGGTTTGGGAGCCCGATACAATAACCATAATCAACCATACAACCCTACTGCCAATGTGCCACTGCCACATTTTGGGGCGCTCTGCTCAACCACACGATTTCCGCTAAATGCCAACTAGAAAATAGATGCTGCCATTAGCAGGAAAAAAAAAAAAACAGGCAACGCCAACGTTAGTTTCGCCCAGCCATTTGGTTATCCCTTTTGACCATTGTTGTGCTGGCAGCCCCATCAACCCAACCCCATTCCCTTTGATTTTGAACACCAACAAGGGGGCGGTGCTCCATTGGGGGCTGACATCAAAACAAACAAAAGCAAAATCTAGTTAATTGGGTAAAATGCTATGCGGAAATTGAAAGCAAAAGCACAAACAGGGGCAGTGGAAAGTGGGAAGAGGGAAGAGGGCGGAAAGAGCAGCAGGAACTGCAGCTGCATCGCCACCAAAAGTTGATACCAGATGCATTCTCATCACCGTTCAATAGCGGAAATGCCTGGCATCCAATTTTAAGGAGCGCCTTTTTGCAGCCCCAAAATGCAATAAATATCCAAATTTTGTTGCATCGCATTTTCAATTCAAATACTATTCTCGCATTTGGCATCTGCAATTGGAATGGTGGTATTGTGCATCGATTTATGCAAATATCTGCGTACATTTTATCAATAAACAATAATAAATTAAAATCAACAATCAACCCGATTCGTTATAATGGGCGTAGGCGCCAAATTGAAAACGAAATTTATAAATGCCAATTTGTTAACGGATAATGGGCCAATGGTCAATGGTCAATGCCAACAGCTAACAGCTAACAGCTAACAACAAAACAACTGTAATATAAATCTATATATATAGTACTTGTATGTAGTACATATAGTATTCCCATTCGATCTACTTTATACACATAGACGTAAATTTACGTGAATGTTGCAACAACAATTATTACTGTATTTGCAATTGAAAATTGAAATGCAAAAAGAAAAAAAAATAAACAACAACAAAAACAAAAACAAAAAACAAACAATGCATAGCAAATGGAGCGCAAGTGGAAAACCAACACGAATCGAAGCTTTATATGCTACAAGCCCAATGGAAAATCCAATTACCTTTAATATATCAAAATGATCAATTGAAATCATTTTAATTAGTTGAGCTCTAAAACATTAAAATGTAAATTATAATTGTCAACGGTTATTTCAAAAATAATATATATAATAATAAAAAATCAATTAAATTTAAGTCTGAATTCTTTGAATGATAACATTGCATATTAAATAAAAAACAAAAATGAACATAATTGAAATTCAATGCTATATAAGATACCATTTTGGATTCTGATCAAAACATTCGATAACGGAGTTATTAGATATTCTGTATTCTCAGCTCTGATAGAAAATTTGCTTTAAAAAGTTGTGCTTTTGAGGCAGTAAAATGAGAATTATTCAAACTTATCGAGCAAACGATTGCTACTTCTTTTAAAAACAGCATCACAAAATCAAGGACTGAAGTTCTCGGAAACGGGAACCGGCCCAATAGACAAATATTTGAAAATTCAAGTTCTTCTAAGTTTAATTCATGTTTACTGAAAGTGTTATTTGGAAGATTATTTCCTATTCAAGACTGTTCCGAATTCAGTACGTTTTTGAAAAGTAAAAACAAATGAATTCCGAGCGATTTACGAATTACTGTTCTGATTTTCGAACGGACGGGTTTCTTTTTCACTTTTCTCTTTTTCGAAACCGAGTTTGCAACCGAGTTATCATAGTTAAGAGTCCATTTAGTTGTCATCTAATAGACATTGCTGAATCGAGAGCAGCTACAGGCAGTTTTTCAATTTAATATTATAAATTGACTAATTCTTTTCCAAATATGATAAAGAATATAAGAAAATTGAGTTTTAAAATTTGTTTTTTTGAATTCCTTTTGTAATCTGACAATTACTTTTCATGCCGCAGTCAAAAAAGTAAAACTTTTATCATCGAAAATCCAAAATAAAAAACAAAAGATAGTTCTGTTTTAAGCACTAGATGAAATGTTATAAAATAAAGCATTAACCATTAAGGCATCCTGAGCTTTCGACACTGTTTTCAAGAGAAATGTTCGATTGAAACCATTCAACATATATAAAATAAGAGCTGCGTCCGCTTGAAGGCAAAGTCAGACTTTCTTTAAACATATTATTATTTCTTTCTTTTTTGCACTTCTTACAAATCAAATTAGCTTGTGTTGTAGATGTGAACAGCTGTTTCTTAATACAATAATTAAGTTTTACAGAATTTCTTAACAGCTGTTTCTTTCGCTGCTCACAGTGCACCACAATACTTAAAATCCAATCAACTAGGAAATATTATTGCATCTTAAGAATATAATTAGATAATAAAGATATATTTTATATTATAATTGTTATATTCTTGAGCAGAATAGTAACTCAAGAAAAAGTAGTTACTAACAGCCGTGTTCCTAGCGGGTTCTAACAAACTCGAAAGAGAAGACGGATATGGAGGCGCTACCGTTGCTTGCCCTGTTTGCAGTTTCAGTTTCAGTTTCGGTTTCGGTTTTTGGCTGGTTCGACCAGTTTTGCATACTTTTGTGCAAGGCAGAGAAAAAATTTGCATTTTCCATTTGACGGCAGGCGTTTGGAACAAATGGAAAAGCGCTACCCCGCCCCACCCAACAGAAAGGCCACTGCCAGGCAATGAATGTTCAAGGGGTGGGGTGGAGTGGTATAGCCAGGTCAGTTCCAAAAGATGAGGCCGCAGAGGTTCGTGGACTTTGGTTCAACCAAAAACAACAGGTCGATGATTTATTACACTTTTGATGTTATTGATATTTTATTTGTGTGCATTGAAGTCATTTAGTTCGAAGCACGCTGCAACTGCAACTGCAGCAGCAATTGCAACTGCAACTGCAACTTTAATTGCATTCCGGCAATGCACCCCTGATCCTTGGCAGATGATTTATTTATTCGTCTCAGTTGCAAGTTATGCACTACGGTATGTATGTATTTACACTTCGAAAAAAGCAAGGATTCTGTACTCAAATCAAGTACAAAACAAATTTTTTAAGGTATAGTATGATTTATAAAAGTTCGAAACATTTTAAAAACTTAGTCAAAGGCCTCTGTCACTGTGGACGGCCGTCCACGCTAGTGACGAAGCAGCACAAAGTGTGCAAATGCCGACTGGTTTTATATACAATAAGAATGAAAGATTTCCAGTGATTGTCCGATCAGATCGAGCTATATACCGATCGAAAGGTATTACTATAACTAAGAAAAGTATTCAATATTCAAGCTACAAAACTTCTAATTTCTAATTTTGTGACGAATAGCTTGATTCCACCGAGCTAAAATGCGTCCATTCGCCTCGGGTGTTTGCCAGTTTTAAAAATAAACAAGTAAGAATACTCTAGTCGAGTGTGCCCGACTACGAGACTCCCTGCTCCCAACTTGCATTTCAAGCAGTTCAGCGGCAACACAAGCAAGCAGCGTACTCAACTTGCACAGTGCATGTCAAACTGTTGTTTCTGCCTGCTGAGACGGGGGAAATAAGTTCTTCCATAACTTTGGTGCTATTTATCCGATCGTGTTGAAATTTACACATCCGAAAGACATTGATTAAACATACATATGTACCAAAAATTAAAGCTTTATCTTAAAATTGTGGCCGTGGGAGTCTTTTGCGATTTGCGGGGGTGCGGGGGGGTGCATCCGAAATTTGAAATAAACTTGATCTGCGTATGGTATACAGGAACCTGCATGCCAAGTTTGGTGTCTCTAGTTCTTATAGTCTCTAAATCTGTGTGATCGGACAGACAGACGGACAAGGCTAGTTCGTCTCGGTTGTTGATGCTGATCAAGAATATATATATAGTTTATATAGTCGGAAATGCCTCCTTCTGTCTGTTACACACATTTGCAGTACTTTATAACTCCCTTTTTCATATTTTTAATGGGAACAGGGAGTAAATACTAGATTTCTTGCCGATATATCGATAAGATGCAATTCGATAATCACCACAAACAGGTGATTTCAAGCAAAAGGTGCGCGCAACTTTTAAACTTTTTGTATTTTATATTAATAAATTACCTAGAATCCATGTTCATGGATTTGTCACTCAATTTAATTTTTCAAAGATTTTTAACGCCGGCCCCAAAAAAGCCGTAATTAGAATGCAAACGCACTTAGAGTATAAACGCATGCAGAAATTGTGGTGAATATTGCAAGGCAGCAACAGCTGTTGCCGCTGCTCTGCTTTGTGCGCTGTTGCGTTCACGCTTGCTGTTGGCACCCACAGACAGTGGCTATCAGCCTTCGAAAAAACCAAATCTAACCAAACCATATTATGCCATTCGTATAAAATAAGTAGTACACAATAAGATGATTTCAAATGGGTTTCAGTCGGGTACTACACCCAATGTTTGCTTGAACCAGTTGAGAATTACAATTGACAATCTAAAAAAAACTTTTACTCTGTGTGATTACTAATATATTAGATTATCTTTGAAGCTATACATATTTATACTCTTTTTTTAATTTTTTTGAAGAAAAAAAAAGAGTGTATTGGGGTTGTGAAATGTCCGTCCGTCCGTCTGTCTGTCCGTCTGTCCATCCGTATGAACGCAGGTTTTTTCCACAGTTTTGAAGCTAGAGCAACCAAACTTGGTATACATGTTGGTATATACCATAGGCAGACAAAGTGTCAAGATCTGCTGCTACATCTGATATTCTTATGTTCTTTTGAAGACATTGCGTTTAAAGATTGCGTTATTTAAGGGCTGCGTTAAGCGAAAGCGTACTGTGCGCAAAAATTTTCATTAGAACTGTCGATAGGAAAACCTTTTTTGGTCGCAATTTAAATCAACCAAACTCGTCAGCAATCAGTGTTATTATGATCTATAAATGTTGAACAAATTAGATCTTAATCAGGCGAGCTTATCATAGTAATAAATGTTTTTATGATTCCAATCGGTTGCAAATTAATTATACTCTTTTTTTAACTTTTTTGAAAAAAAAGGAAAAAAGAGTATATTGGGTTTGTGAAATGTCCGTCTGTCCGTCTGTCTGTATGAACGCAGGTTTTTTCCACAGTTTTGAAGCTAGAGCAACCAAACTTGGTATACATGTTGGTATATACCATAGGCAGACAAAGTGTCAAGATCTCCCCCCCCACCCCCACCCCTTCCCCCACAAACCGCAAAAACCTATATCTTCCACAGTTTTATAGCTAGAGTAACCAAATTTGGCACAAGGGCTACTTATCACATCCTTCATTGATCTGGCAAAAAAAAATCCGGCCACGCCTACCCCCGCCCCCACAAATAGGCAAAGTCTGTATCTCCCCCACCCCTTTAGCTAGAATCACCAAATTTTGCAGGTTGAATTCTGTTGCCCTATTTAATAGATTGGATAAAAATATTTTTGCCACGCCCACCCCCGCCCTTGCAATCAAGCAATGTTTGTTTCTCCCAAACCTGTAGAACAGGCCCAACCAAATTTTAATTGATGGCAAAACTTTAAAGATTTGAGCAGAAATTCAATTGCCACGCCCACTGACTCCGCAAAGAGGCGAAAAAAAGAGTATATCGCAGTCGGGTGCATCCGACTGCAACGTTCTTACTTGTTTTTTATATGATAAGTTGTAGTTTTAGCTGATAGCGTTCCTTTTTTGTTTTTTATTTAAATCCTTAACATATTTTGTAGCCCTAGTTTGAGTTTCAAACAACTTCAGTTAAGCGGTGTTTAGACGATGTATTTTATTGCGTGAAATAAACTAGAGTGCATATATGTCTTAGAAAAACGCCATCGTTTAAAAAGAAATTGCACAGATTCGTCCAACAACAGTTATATTCTTCATTTGAAACACTGCTTCGATAAATTGTACAGCACTTATGCTAAAATTGTACAACACTTATCGCAAATCCTGCATGACTTCATGCAACGCATACAAGCTCTTATACTTCTGTGCAACATGCAAGGAATGAAGACGTTTGTTTAGACGATGCAAGACGAGAATTGAACAAGACAGCACTTTGGTAAAATGCTAAACAAGCATGCTTTGTATATTATAAAGTTGGCTTTGCATTGGCAGACAAATAACATCATTTCATATCTTTTCATTGAAAATAATACACAGTTTTGGTAACTATTTCGATATCTCGGAACAAATTCTCAGAATAAACAGTAAAGCAGCGAGATGACGTTTTGCAATTGGAATCGCTGCTGCATGATGGCCCAGTGTCTGGTGCAAAGATCGCGTCAACTGATACGTTTCAAGGCGGACTACTCAAAGACCATTTGCAATCTGAAGATCAACAAGGAGACGAAGGTACTGGTTCAGGGTTTCACTGGCAAGCAGGGCACCTTTCACTCGGATGAGTCCTTAAAGTATGGCACGCAGGTTGTTGGAGGTGTATCGCCCAATAAGGGCGGTACCAAGCATTTGGAGAAGCCAGTGTTCAAGGACGTTAAGGAAGCTGTTAAGGAACTAAAACCGGATGCGACGGTCATATTCATACCGCCGCCAACTGCGGCTCAGGGCATTTGTGCAGCCATTGAGAATGAGATTGGTCTAATTGTTGCTATCACCGAGGGCATTCCGCAGGTGGATATGGTGCGCATTATACATATGCTTCAGTCGCAGGAGAAATCCCGTCTTCTTGGCCCCAATTGTCCAGGCATTATATCGGCGGAACAATGCAAGATTGGCATCATGCCCGGCCACATACACAAGCGTGGCTTGGTGGGCATTGTCTCCCGCTCCGGTACCCTAACCTATGAGGCAGTGCATCAGACAACTAATGTTGGCTTGGGCCAGACACTATGCATCGGCTGCGGCGGTGATCCATTCAATGGCACCAACTTCATTGATGCCCTCAAGATATTTCTGCCCTGCAAGGAGACCAAAGGCATTATTCTAATTGGTGAGATTGGCGGCTCTGCCGAGGAGGAAGCAGCCGATTATCTGAAGAAGGAGAACTCTGGCTGCGAGTCAAAGCCCGTTGTCGCCTTCATTGCAGGCCAGACGGCACCACCAGGACGTCGCATGGGACATGCGGGTGCAATCATTGCCGGTGGCAAGGGTGCCGCCAAGGATAAGGTTGCGGCACTTGAGGCGGCTGGTGTTGTGGTTGCAATGAATCCTTGCCACATGGGGCAGCTGCTCCACAAGGAAATGAAACGCCGCAAGCTGGTCAAGTGAGCATTGAGCAGAGCAAGCTGAAGCATACATGAGCACAAGCATTTTTTTGCCGATTTCCAAATATTTATAATTATAATCTTGTGTAAAGATCGCTAAATCAAATTGGAAATGCTGTTTTTGTTTGCAATTCGAAATACAACAAAATTATTTTTATAGACCTTAAACATTTTTAATTCATTTTGGGACAGCAAAGATTGTACGAGCTGTAGATGAATATGTAAACGGATCAATTCACCAATCGGTTGAAAAACAGGATTTTGTCTAAACAACTTTATTGTTTATCAAGTTATCTTAAACCAAGTTAGCTATTCTAAGTCTTATGGTGATTACATTTTATCAATATCGAACGGCAGCTATAAAGCGGTTATAGTAACAATCTGTTGAAAAATGATGTTTGTATCTGTTTTCAGTATGTGCATTTCGTGTAACCCATATTTGATTCCTCTTTCTTTCAGCTACGGCGGCTATTAAGTGAAGGAAGGTTAATAAGGTGAAGCCTACTTTCATATGAGCGAAAATGTCTGGAAACATAGGTGGCTTATATTTTGGTTAAGGTTTGAAAGTTCACACTTTAACATTCATCTAGTTTTATTTCGAACTTTATAGATTGCTAATTTCTCACAACACCCACCATTCAATCAAATTAAGTAGAATGAATGCTTTAGAAGACAAAGTTTTAGTTATCTTTTGAAAATACTTATTTCGCCCAGCTCAAATCCTGCACAAATTTAGCAAAGCAACCCACAACATTTGTTAGCCTTTTAGGGGTCAACGTTGTTTAGATTGCCTGCTTTGTTGGCTGGGGGGTGGCAGCAACCAGCCAACAATAGCCCCAGTCCCTTGGGGGTGAACAATTACATGACTTTCATTTGCTTTAACGCCAAGTTCAGTCAACTTTCAGTATTATTTGTGCGCCAAAAAAGCTAATTTTGTTACATTGTTTGGTTGTTGTTGTACTTGTTGTGGTTGCTTGTGTTTCTTTGACCAATGTTGTTGTTACCTGTGCTTTTGTTTACGCTGCTGCGGTTGTTCTTGATGTTACTTCTGCTATTTTTCCATGTTTGCCTAACTGCCGGCTATAAACTAATTACCGCAGATACTTTTTTGTTGCTTTATTTTGTTGTTTTGTTTTGTTGTTAGTTAATGTTGTTGGGGTTTTATTACATTCGTGTTGTCTATGCTGTTGTTGCCTCCAAACAATTATGTTGATAATTGTTGTTACGCGGGCGGTATGCGCAACATTTACAGTTGCAACATGTAGCTGGCATCCTGGCATTCTGGCATCCTGGCATCCTTGCTGTTGCCTGTTGGCTGTGAGTCTGCCGGCCATCATCTACTTGACAAATATTTAAATCATTTGCTGTCTGTCAAAAGTCAGGTGTTTGTGTGCCTCCTGTGCCTGGCACCTTTCCAGCTGCCGCATAATTTAACTAAAAGCAATTCAAAACCAGCAGCAGCAGCAGCAGCAGCACAGCAAAGTCAGCAACAGCAGCAACAAAGTGAAGCCAAGTGTAGCCAGACTTCAAGAACTGCTAAATGCCAGCAGCCATGTGACAGCCACGCCCATCCGAGTGAGACAAGCGACACTCACGCCCACGCTCAAGTGGCACACACACACACACACACACACAGACACACACACACACACATTTACACACACTTGAAAATATACGACAAAAAGTTGCAGGTGGCCAACTCAGTCAACGTGGCTCTGTCTCCGGCTTTAAAGTATTTGCCTGGTTTCTTCTGCCAGCTGCTTAGGTGTCAACGCAGCACTTGAGCTACGTGTATTTTTGTGAGTTATTTCTTTTCAAGCTATTTGCCGAATGCCACTGCACACAGTCAGAGTCAGAGTCGGACAGAGTTAACCGTTGAATCGTAGAACCGTAAAATTCCGAGCAAGTGCTGCACTTCTATGGCCAAGTGTGCAGCACAAATGCATTTTCCTTATTAAGAACCCTTGTGTGTATGTGTGTGTGTGTGTGTGTGAATGTATGTGATTCATTTAAATTACATAGTATATGAAAAGTGCCAAGCACACTATACAGTTTCCAAAAAAAAAAAGGAACAAAAAATCTAAGGCAAAGTCGAAACTCAATTGAAATCTGTTACCAGAGAAGCGAACAAAGCGATGCTTGACCCACCCTACAACCATCCACCTGAATCATTCCGTTTGATAATGCCATTCAAGAGCAACGTATAGGGAGAAAGAGAGCAAAGGAGAGATGAACTGAGGTGAAGTGAGAGGATCTGACAGGCATTCAACCGCAGTAACAGTGAAAAGCAATTAAAATAAGACAAGTCTAAAATAAACCAAAAAAGTATTGCATACCTTCAGGCTATCGAAAATTCAATACCCTTTTGTTCGTGGGTGTTACGGAAATCTAGGGAGATTTTCGGCTCTATTGCCTTTTCGGTGCGAAAATGCTTTGAGATATTTAGTTTTTTGACTAATGGAAACGTAACTGAAGCTATTCCAATCTAACTGCAATCAAATAAAATATCATATGAGTCACAAAACCGCCATTCGAAGCTTTAGTAAAATTTAAAATACAAGATTTTCGATTAAAAGTTCAATAGAATAATTAAAAAAATTAAAATGAAATACAAAATAAGCTTAATAAATAAGTTTATCAAAAAGAATAATAAAATTGAAAATAACTATAAAACAAAATTATTTCCTAACAAAACCAACAGTATTCAAATATCTAGAGATTTCTTTGTTTGTAGCTTACTTGATTTGGTCAGTAAAATTACGATTGGTCAGTTTAGAAGTATAAAAAATATGTTTATAAACACCTATATATACTTGTTTATACTTATAAACTACAAAGTGTATTACATTCCTATTGTGATTTAAATAAGACTTGGCAAACAATTATTTACAAGCTGTAAGATATATCCGTTCGATTTACAACTCATTCCACTTGAAATTGGACAATATATTTCAATATATATATCAACATCAACATCAACATTTTATGGAACTATTGACAAATGCCTACAGCATAAAAAAAAAGCATCGGTATCAAGTCTTAACTATATTAATATCAAAGAAAATATATTTGTATGTTCATGAGTTACTTATTGCCTGACAATATCATAATACTCTACGCAAGGGTATAAATAAAGACAACGACGAGTATCTTGTTTCAATGCTATTCAGTTCTTGGTTAAGTAGAGGTGTGAAAGATGTGGTTAAGTATGTGTTAAGCTATGGTTAAGGTGGCTAAGGTTTGATGTTTGATTGGACAACATAAAAAACAGGTTAAATGGCGCTTAATTAAAGTAGAGCTGTAAAGCCAATTCATAAAATGATTTAATTCAGTTCTAACCACAGCGAAAATGTTGACATTGTTGAAACTAATTTTCAATTAAACTAATTCAATTTAATTCTTTACACCGTTTTTTACTGTATGTGTTTTTTGAAAGCTTAATTTCATTAAGAGCGAACATTGATTTTATTAATCAACTAGTTTGGTACAATACACACAGATTATGAAGTAATACAATTTGAATAAACCTATCAATTGTGCTGAGCTTATCAAAGGCATTTCTTGACAATAGACTAACCATTTCTGGACCATCAATCGGCTGCAACAAGTGCAGTTTAATTCTATATTTCGACTCTTTTAACTAACTCTTTTAACTTTGGGCCACAATTTGACAATCTTTTTTGAGACACCACCACACATCAAACTAATTGAAAAACTAATCCTTCAAGCAACACGTCGAACAGGACCACAGTAACCCCAAAAGAGCACACACGCACACAGTTTAATAAAACAGAAGAAAGGACAGCTTGGCATAGACTTTGAGTAAATAGCTGAATAGATTTTAGGGTTGTCAAATGTGAACAAAACCCAAAAATGTTGCATATAATTGCAACAATAGGAAACTTTGCCTCTGCCTCTGCCTCTGCCTCTGATGTTGCTTCGTATCATATAACAATTGCAAACCGCATTTTTGTTCGAAAAGCCAAATTGGATTATTTTGTTGGTAAATTCTGGTAGCACTTTTGTCACCGAAATAAATAGAAGAGTTTGATGCTTTGGGGCAGAAGGAGCCAAATGCACAAAACGGAACTCATTGCAAAGAAAAACATACATGAAATTCATCCACAACTAGTCAAAAACGATGTTGTCAATTTATGCAGAGCATGCAACGCTTTTCGCTTTTGGCCTCATTCTCAATTTGCCTTGAAATCCGACTTTGCACCCTTTGCCCCATCCACACATCCCCCATCCACACATCCTCACATCCTCAAATACTCACATTCAAAACCATCAGAGATCTATTGGCTTTACGTTTATTTTGTATTCCTTTTAAGCAACAAATGCAAACAAATGGAATGCTACACGTACAGTAAAACATGCCTTACCCATGCTCCTGCCCCTATGAGGCATGCCACATATTTTGAATAGGGGCTGTGGGGAGCTGTGCACAGGGAATTGTCATTGGTTTTGGTATTGGTTTTGGTTTTGGTTTTGGTTCACTCACAGCCTGTCAGTGAATCGACAATTATGACAGTTGGGATTTTATCTGGTTGGAGCAACGACAATTTTAAATGATTACCCATGTTTTCAATGCTTACTAATGGCATTACATGTTTCGCAATAAGGTTTAGTCAAATTTACATCTGATTATTGTGCATACAAATATATGTCGAGCTATGCAATGAATGCTTTAATTATGTTCACAACAACTAGTCTTGCTCTTTTGTAATGTAAATGTAAATTGAAAACAATGAGAAATATATTTTTTATTCTGAGACTTACTTATCATAACTTTTTATTTAGTTATGTAATGCTAACCTTAAGATAAAACATGTCAGGAATCAGTCAACGAAAGTAACTAAAGCTGCTTTTTTTCACAAATCGACATCAACTTTTCTTTCAACATACACAAATTCAGAAACAAAAAAACTGTTATTTTTTTTAAAGCTGAAACTACAACTCTCCAACTCACTTGGCAGTCATCCTTATACCCTTCTGCGCCATTCAAATTCCTATCTATTCAGCTGCAAACTATGCAAATAGAAAAGCACATGGTTAAAATCTGTCAACTTTCATGCTTAGCGCGCAAATAATTAGAAAAGTTCGGTAACTGCTGACCAAGCATCCACAAAAACAACAACAACAGCAGCAGAATCCACAATGACAACAACAGCAGCAGCATCATGTGTGAGAGGAATTCAATTAAATATGCAAAAACAAATCCAATATTTTTATATAAAAAAGAATTATAAAAATGAATTAAGTAGACTTAGGTATATCCTGTAAGTAGTTTTAGAGTTAGATATGATGAAAGAAAAAGGTAAACCAGCATCGGCAATTTCAAAGTTATTATTAATACCTATTTCTACTTATCATTCTATTTACTCCCTGTTCCCATTAAAAATGGGAGACGAACTAGCCATGTCTGTCTGTCTGTCCGTCTGTCCGTATGAACACACAGATCTCGGAGACTACAAGAGCTAGGGACACCAAACTTGGCATGTAGATTCCTGTATACCATACGCAGATCAAGTTTATTTCAAATTTCGGATGTACACCCCCGCACCCCCGCAAATCGCAAAAGACTGCAACAGCCACAATTTTAAAGATAAAGCTTTACACATGTTTGTTTAATCGATGTCTTTCGGATGTGTAAATTTCAACACGATCGGATAAATAGCACCAAAGTTATGGAAGAACTTATTTCCCCTATCTCAGCAGGCAGAAACAACAGTTTGACATGCACTGAACAAGTTGAGTACGCTGCTTGCTTGTGTTGCCGCTGAACTGCTTGAAATGTCAGTTGGGAGCAGGGAGTCTCGTAGTCGGGCACACTCGACTAGAGTATTCTTACTTGTTTAAACTAGATTGATATGGTTACTTAATGATTTTCTTTATTATGCCAAATTCGACAAAAACAAATGTCGTAATGCACATAAGCCTCAAAGTCGACTTCCAAGTTTAAACAAGCAAAACTTTTTTTCAAAAACAGTTAAAATTTTATTTTAAAATAGGTTTAAAAGTGCTGCCAAAGAACTGCATTTTGCATTGTGTAAATATTAACAAGCTAATTTGCGTACGAATGTAACGTGCGCAACGCAAGATTAGCCCATATCAAAGAAACATATGAAAGCAAAAAGTTATAAAAGAAAATCAAGTTTACATAACTTTGTAAAAGTTATTTGAATTCATGTTGGAAATCGATTAATATAAATATTACACAAAAACAAGCAAGTCTTCACCCTTCACATACATTTAACCAAAGTTGAGAATACCCTGTTTGTAAACATTTGTTGAGTACAGGGTATAAAAGGAAAAATTAAACATCGCGCGCGTTTTAATAGTTTGAAGGGCTGTTGGAACTGGATTAGGGACGCTTGCGGCAACGAACATCACTGTCGCAATTAATAAAGTTTGCGTCGAACAAAAAACCACTAAAAACAAAGCAACAAAAAAAAAAAAAGGAAGAGCAATAGCAACAAAAGCAACAGTGTCGCGAGTCAGTTGAAAATTTGTGCAATTTGTGGGAAAATTGCTGACATTGCGTATACGCCGCATGTGACAGCGATCCAATTTTTACCCCTTCCCCCCGCCACCCTCACCCCCCTAGACAGCTCGTCAAGTGTCTTTGCATAATTTTTAGACAAGCAGCCAAAGTACTACACCAGGGTGACTTTAATGACATCACGGCTATTGTTTTTTGTTGCTTTACTTTGCTTTACTACCGAGCTGTGTGTGGCACACAAACAATGACTGTGTGTTGAGTGCTGGCAACAAATTTAGTATGCAGTTTTAATCAAATTTAGAGCAGCTGTTTAATTTTCAATGACACAAGCTGCAAGTTAAGCAATCAATTGTTGGCCAAGTGTTCTATAATACAGAATTAATTTCTACATTTTCAGCATGTTTTAATTTAAATCTTTTTTTTTTTTTTTTGAAATTTTAAGAAAGACTAAGACATTGTCTTACCAGTTTAATTTACCATAAGATCTTAGCTAAATTTAATATTTTTGAAAATGTTTTATATAGTATGCATATACAGTGTTGTCACGGAAATCTGTAGAGATTTTAACTTCAGTTGGTTTGCAAAACATTCGAAGTATCGTACTTGTTACAGAAGTTGGAGATATTAGTTTTTTCGATATTCGATTGTCTGCACAAACACTTATCGATTACAAACTGAGTTGCCATCTTACAAACAAAATTGTAGTAATTAATTAAAAATGCACAATAAAAACGCGATTGATTGGCAATATAAATACTCTCATATAAAACATAAAAAAGTAGCAATAAATAACATTACATTATATTAGCTTTACTCGACTATGAGAACTATAGACACTAATTTGAACATATGTTTGTACTACTTACTTATAAGCATGTTTGAATACTGACCTATGTTAGTCAGAGGATCAGAACTTTTTGCAGCACTGTTTGACATTACGAGCGAAAAGCAACAAAAGTTGCAAAGTGCATTGGTTACTGTGGCAATAACACTCAGACTTTGTGGCATGCTGAGACTTTGCGGTTTTTATGCTTCACTATAAAGCGCTATCGAAAAGAGGGAGAGTCTGCGAATATATGTATGTACATACATATGTATGTATGTACATGTATATGTGTCTGTGTGTATGTGTAAATGTGCTTTCCGCCATTGAGGTGTTTGGGCAAAACTTTTGTCGACATCTTAATTTCTCACTTGTAAATTGAGCTGCGCCAGCAACCGCAAATTAGACCCCAAAGTATACGTACTTTGTGGATGCCAAATATAGCCACACAACTACACGCACACACGCTGCCAAAGCCACACAAATGTACATACATGTGTTCATACACAGACAATCATGCGTAAAACCAACATGCTCACGGACATCGTCACAGACAAGCATACACAAACACACACAAACACTGACACACACACATGCAAACGCAGCGTTTCAAAGTTAAACGATATGTCGGGGCAAGTGGCAAGGGGTAAGCAGCAGTCACAGATCCAGACCAAGACCAAGACCAAGACCAAGACCAAGACCTAGTCCTATTCCATCTATAGATATATATATATATATTCAAGCCGAGACTTCTTTTGTTATCAGGGGCAACTTTGTTGTTATTACTTTTCAATACTGTTTTCGTATTCAATTATATTTTAGTCTATTTCATGGTACATATCTTAAGTTGCACTTTGGCTTGATTTTAAGATCTGATAATTCTTAAGAGTTTTATCATATCGTTAATCGAAAATCATTCAGTTGAATATTAAATCGTTAGATTTGCACATTCGTCCAATATTGACAAGGCTTAAAAGGTTTAAGAGTAGATATATCCAAAGTAGAATTACCCATTTTTAAAAGTCACGTTTATTTTGTTAGTATCTTTAGTTATAGAACCCTGAACAATACAAAAATGCATTTCACAAAACGGACAACTGAACTAAAACTTTTTTGAATACATTTAACAAACTTCAACACGTTTTGGGAAACAAATTTTGTTTCCGTTTTGAATCCAATAGAAAAAAATGATATTTCAAATATAATTATTTTCCTATGATTGTATACGTTATGAATCAGTACGTACATTTTTGAAGAAAATCGACCCATTAATTACAAAGTTATTAATGAAAAAACAGATTCAGACCTGTTTCGAATTCAAAAAAGGTAAAAACGAGTGAATTCTGAACGATTTACGAATTGCTGTTCTGATTTCCAATCGGAATGGTTTTCATAGTAAAGTGTATTTAGTTGGCATCTAGTAGGCATTGCTGAATCGAGAACAGCTACGTTTTCTTTCACGTTTTCGCTTCTGTTTTACAGACAGTTTTTCAATTTAATATTATAAATATAACTTGAACTAAATCTAGTGAATAAATTGACCAATTCTTTGCCAAATATGATGAAGAATATAAGAAAATTGATAAGAAATAAAGAGTATTTTTGTCGGCCTGTGTTAACTTGCACAATTACTTATTAATTCATTTCATTTATTTCCATTTTGTTTGCTTTAAACATAAAATGATAACTATCATTGCACTGGCATAGAAACCCTCAGTCAAAGGAAAATTCTTGCAATTAGTTGTTCGGTTGTTAGAGCCCTTGGGCTTAGAAGGAAGTACAATAGATCTAACTAGGTTGCAGCAATGTACACCCAGCACAATTAAAGTAGAAGTCAATGGAAAACCAATGAATGAATGAATTTCTTTAAAATAATTATGAATAGATTAAGCAGTCAGCATCGAGTGTTGGTACAATTGATTATTTTTCAAGTCTCGCAGATATCATGAATGGATTTGAAACTTACTTTAAGGAGCTGTCAATTAGCCAGTTGCACAATTACTGAAATGTCCCAGAGGGGATGGGTCTTTCCCTTTTAATACTGATACCACAAACACATTTATATATGTATACATACACACACACACACACACACATATACAGTTTGTGGCAGGCAACGTGTCGAGCGCGTTTCCCACCGCACACGTAAGCAAACATTTGCAAATGAGCGTTGAAGCGTGGGACACCAGACGCCGCAGACGCCTCAGGTGCCATGGGTTTTGTCCCAGCTGGAGTCCTTGTCTCATTGCCATTTGTTTTCCCTCAACCTGTCCTTATCCTTATACAGGTAATGCGTGCACAATTAGAGTTGAAGTTAGACTTGCAGCAGCAGCCAAATTGAAAAATTTAATTAAATTTGGCAATGCAAGAAGAATGCATCGTTAAGAGAACTACTTGAAGCACGCCTACTATTTTAAATTAGTGAGTAATAAAAATAATTATATACATATATTTTTGTCTCTCTTAAGACACACTTTAAATCTAAACTTATTTGGCTTTGCCATTTGCCATTTGCTCAACCAACACCCCATGCAGAGCCAATAATTTGGCCAATGACGTGCAATTATTCGCCCAGGCAAGCTTTGAGACAACTTGGCCCCTTCACGGACAAAAGTTGGAGAGCAGGCGTGAGGATTGAGGAGTGAGGTGTGAGGAGTCAGCAGCCAGGATTCAGCAGCCAGCTGCTGGTCTGCACTTTTGGCTGGCAACTTGCTCGCGTGGCACGTACAAAGTTTGTCTACTCGGTGAATGCGGAATGCGAAGTTGAAGTTGAAGTTGAAACTGAAGCTGAAGTTGAAGTTGAAGACGAAGTCGAAGTCGAATGATTCATGGCCGCTGCAATTTAGCTGCCAACTCGCGAAAAGTACCGGAAACGCATTCATTTTCCGCATTTTTCACATCAATAATAAAGTGCCTGCACCCGTTACCCACTCGTTGCCAATGTGGCAATGCCAACATTTCCAAATGCCCAACTGGCCACCACCACAGAATACAACGAACTGAGCAGCAGCCGTCTGCAAGCCTAATTAAGTTTGTAACATTTATGACTTGTTAGCTCTGCTCCAAACAGTTGAATAACTAACCAACTAACTAAGGCAACAGTTGCAACTTGAACGCCCGAGTCAACTGATTGCTGATTGCTCAGTTCTAGCGCTAATAGAATAAAACAAAAAAAAAAACAAAAAACACACAAAAAATATCTTGAATGGCACAAAATTGACTTCATTTGATATGCAATTGAGAATATTGGCAAAACTCATTTCTAACTATACACAAAACGAGCTTAGATATACGGATTATGTAACTCTGCATCTACTCAACTTTAACTTTGAAGCTATTCCTGCAGAAAACTTTGAACTTTTCCACCAATCGTGCCTATGACAGATATAAGATAAAGTGCTCTGATATTGATTACATTTTGGTGTCTCCAAGCCAAGTTTGGTGTCTCTAGTGTCTATAGTCTCTGAGATCGACGCGTTCATACAGACGGACAGACGGTCAGACGGATAGACGGACAGACAGACGGACATGGCTAGTTCGTCTCGGCTGTTAATGCTGATCAAGAATATATATAGATTATATAGTCGGAAATGCCTCCTTCTGTGTGTTACACACATTTGCAGTACTTTATAACTCCCTTTTTCCCATTTTTATTAAGAACAGGGAGTAAAAATCAAAATACAACAAACCAAATCTTCTTAGAACACATCTAATCATTTTGCATCAACAAATGCATAAAATTCTACATTTCAATATGATTTAGTTGTAGATTTTATTAACAATTGTCTGCTGTATGATGAAATTGTATAATATTTATTGTTTTTTTAAACTATAACTGAGTCTTGGCATTACAGAAGACGAGGCAAATAGAATTAATATTGTTGCTAATCAAAAATAGAAATACTTTATTGGGACAGAGATGCCTTCTAATGCCTTTTGACCTACATTTCAAATTCATTTTCATGCTAGCCAAAATAGCTTTATGATTTACACAATACTGCTTTCAAATGTTAAAAGCTCACCCTTAGTTGAATAATCAGCTTAAAAACAACGCTAACTAATTATAACAAAAATATTTTGTGCTGTTAAGGTAATTGAATGAAAAGCTCATTTTGCACACAACAGTGATTTCGCAAGCTGCATTTTTAGCTAAAAATAAAAATATGTGCAAACATAAAGTTAAAAAACAAAAAAATAAAAATAACAATAGCTATCCCAATCCCAATCCCAGCATGTCCAATCTCATGCCATTTTATTCTGTTCTTGAGAAATGAGAAAACATTAAGTCAACTAAGCCAAGTAAAACTCCATTCATTTCACGCTTCGGCTGTGCCCAAATACCACCCCCCCCAAACGATATAGTCTTCATTGTCCTGCCATGAGTATTGAGCTTTACTTTGCCAGAGTCCTTTTTGTTTGTTGCGTGTCCTCTCTGAAACGATGACAGTTGCGCTTTTCTCGCCGACTGGCATTTTGTGCGGTTTCTGCTTTTAGATTTATACGCAATTTTTTATGATTTACGAGAGGGCGAACCACAACAACGTCAATTAAGGTAATAATCTTGGCGAAATATTTCGCTTGGCTGCCAAATCAATTTGCTTGCAAGAGTGACGAGTGACGACCAGACGACTAGCTCCAAAAAAGACCACTTGACAAGTTCCAAGCAGCTGCAGCACTTGAAGAAACTCAAGCCAAAACCAAAACCCAAACCCAAACCCGAACCCATTCTCCATTTTATTGTTTTGCCAGCGAGTTTCTGATAAGGCACCGGACCAGTCAGCAATTCAACGGACGACTATAACGACGAAAAGACAAATCGACAAACGACAGACGACAAACGACAGTCGACAGTCGACGCCTGACCCGGCTGCTAACTGGCCGATAAGCACTGCAATGTGGCTCTTGCCTCCTGGCTGGTATCATGGTGCAATTATGCTAGGTGATGCCATGCAAACAAGTGCTCTCATTTTTGAGGTACGAGTTGACGAGTTGGGAAAGCGTTGACTGTTGGTAATAAATTGAGACTTTCAAACTATTTTGTAACCTTTGTCAAAATTAAGTTTTCCAAATAAAAAACTTAACTGTGAGGGTATCTATTAGAGCAGTTCAATTGTTTTTTGCGGAAAGTGTTATACTTGTATGTCAAAAATCGATTTGAAGCCTCCTAATCATTGATAAGAGATTTTAAAAATATAATTGGAAAAACTGAAGTGGCGAGTTAAATTTATTCCATATAAGATTTAGAAAAATTTTGTAAAAAAAAAAATTAAACAAAATACAGAACATTTAAGAAATTTCCCAAAATCAAACTGGAAGTGGATACAAGGACAGAAAAATTTCTTTTACATGCACCGCAAATAATAGTTGTGATTTAAAAAAAAATTAAGCACAAGATAAAAGTGGGAAAAATACACAGAAATTTTTTGTCTACGGCAAATTCGAAAAAATAATAAATTTTTATTTCTATTTACTCCCTGTTCCCATTAAAAATGGGAAAAAGGGAGTTATAAAGTACTGCAAATGTGTGTAACAGACAGAAGGAGGCATTTCCGACTATATAAATCAGGATCAACAGACAGAAGGAGGCATTTCCGACTATATAAATCAGGATCAACAGCCGAGACGAACTAGCCATGTCTGTCTGTCTGTCTGTCTGTCTGTCCGTCTGTCCGTCTGTCCGTATGAACACACAGATCTCGGAGACTACAAGAGCTAGAGACACCAAACTTGGCATGCAGGTTCCTGTATATCATACGCAGATCAAGTTTATTTCAAATTTTGGATGCACCCCCCCGCACCACCGCAAATCTCAAAAGACTCCCACAGCCACAATTTTAAAGATAAAGCTTTACTTTTTGGTACACTTGTATGTTTAATCAATGTCTTTCGGATGTGCAAATTTCAACACGATCGGATAAATAGCACCAAAGTTATAGAAGAATCTATTATGCTTGCTTGTGTTACGCCCGTATCAGATGGCAGCAACAACAGTTTGACAAGCAGTTTACGAGTTAAGTGCACTGCTTGCTTGTGTTGCCGCTGAACTGCTTGAAATGCAAGTTGGGAGCAGGGAGTCTCGTAGTCGGGCACACTCGACTAGAGTATTCTTACTTGTTTTTAATTATTAAAATTAATTTAAATAATAAAATGAAAAAACAATTGTTAAATTTAAATTTTTATATAAAAACTAAACCATGTTTTTAAATTTCAATTTTTATTTTTAAAATTAAAAATCTTTTTTTTTTTTATAAAAAAAAATAATTTATGTATATTAATTTTTTTAACAAAAATTATAATCGATTTAAAATTAGTTTAAAATATAAGACCATTAATATTTTACCCTAACAGAGTACCCTAAAACAGAAAAATTCTCAAAAATTGATTTCTAAGATAGATTTCTAAAAAATATATTTTTTGTTGTTTAAAATAAATTTGAAAGATTTTTAATTATTATTTGTTATTTTATATTTGATTTTAACAATAAATCTCAACTTGAATATTATGCATGCTTCTGCAATTAAGTTGAATTCAAAAACGCCACGTGCTTAGTAACTGGTACCTGGCCACTCCCATGTGACCACCTAGTGTTATTACACCATGCCTGGTGGCTGTTGCCTGCTGTTCATATTTCAGACTCTTGTTTATGCAGCTTGAAACTTAACACTTTTGGGAGTTTTTGGCTTGCTGGCGGCGGGCACTAAAAGCGAAGCCGTTAAGCGGCTTAAGGACACATTGCGCATACGCCGCGTGGACTTTATTAAGCATAATTATAAAAAACAAAAAAAAAAAAAAGAAAACAAAAAAAAAACATGCCGCACCGAACTTTAGATACTCTTGCAGTTGTATATGATGCTATGTTTACATCAAAATGTGTTAACTAAGTCAAGCACAAACAAAGTTTAGACATAATACTAACTAAATGTTGATTAGGGCTACGCCTAGCGCCAGTGTGAGTGATATAGCCCCACTCCAGCTCCAGCTGGAGGAAGCAGCAGATCTTTGGGTCAACGCCTCGCTATGCTCTCGGTTTGCCGTTTCGATGGCCTCCTGGCAGTTGGATTGCTTGCGCACATATCGAAACATTGACTCCACAATGTTGCTGGGCGTTATGTTGGTGCATGCCTCCAGGTGTCGCACCACACAACGCTCAAAATCGTAAATCTCCAGACACTGCTGTGAGCCGAGCACCAAGTCCGGCAGTTCCGCCTGCGATATGTTGAGCTGGCTGGGCATATAGTGTCCAAAGGAATTCTGAAAGCATGTGCCCACATGATCCTTGTGCTCCCCGAGGCACTCTGGACCCTGCTCGGCAATAAAGAGCGCTATCTGATCACCATTCTTATAGCACACAAAATCCAGCAGCTTGCCAATGATGCGATGCATCATTGTATTATGAACACGCTCCTCCCGCGTCAGACACGGCAACACTGCCGCATTGAAGTCCGCCAGACAAGCACGTGCCTGTGGCATGCGCAGGCAATACTTCTCAAAGACCACATCAAGATCACCCCTAGGACGCGCCTGCTCCACCTCGTCCAGCACAACGGTTATGTTGGCCAGTCCACTGACGCACTGCAGCAAACGGCCAGCAGCCACCTCGATATCCGTGCTCAGTTTCTTTGCATTGAGATCGCTGTCGGGCAATGCCGCATTTGCCTTTTGGCACTTCTGCTGCAGCATGCGTTGCAGGTCCGCCAGTGTCACATTTGGCTGCACATAGCCAGCAGGCAAATAGTGTGAGCTCAGCTCATCCAGATCCTTCATAGTGGCGCCATCTTGCGGCAGCGACAACTGTCCTGCACTCAAGCAGCAGCAGCAACCCACCAGCAACAAATAAACAGCAAGCAGCCGACGCGTTCCGTTCAACGTTGTATCCATAACTGACAGCTGCTATGATGCGGAACTGGACACAAGTGGCAGGCTATCTATCTAGCTGGCTCCACATCAACATCGACAACAACAACAACATTAGTTAGTAGGTTATCTTATCAGCAGCCAAGGCAGCCGTCGACACTGTTCATACTCCGCCCTGCTGTGACTTCTCACGATTAACGCTGGCCTACGCGCTGCGGTCAATGTACGAGATTATCGCTGTTCCTAGGCCCGTTTACATGCATTAGCAGTATGTCGAATATTCGATCTGGCACTTGTCAGTCTATGTCGAGAGTTTATTCATACATCAAAGAAATGCTTTCTGAAATACTCTCAGCAAGTAAACGAGTTCAACAATTACACTATGTTACAAAATGAGGTTTTTGTTCTGCAGTAAGGCTTAAACTGAAAATTATGATTCATTAGAGGCAAATCTTATATTCGTAAAATTAAAACCATTTATAGAAACATCAATGCACAACATTTATCAGAAATTCGCAACAATTTATTGCTTCAACTTACGCTGAAATCTGAGTTTGAATTGAAAAATCATTTCTATTTTTTTCCTGTGTGACTGCCTTGATTTTTTGCAAAAATCTCGACAACAAATAGTTGCTATAAATTGACCTTAGCACCAATTATAGGGCTAATCCAGAGCTACTTTATAATGGAAAAACTATTTTGAAAATAAGACTTATTTTGACCTTTTTACCATGTGTAATGTGTACGATTGTCTCGTTCGATATCAGAGAACTTCCCATATGTCAAATTTGATGGCATAAGCTTTTATAGTCTCTGAGATCAACGAGATTAACTGATCACCCTACACCCTACTTCCTTCCGTCTGTTACATTTGTACATTTGCATTAAATTGTTAGCCTATTTTAAGCAAAGTATGTAAAATTAAAAACCAACTGCCAGATATTCGACATCGAATGTTCTACAAGCTGCCAGTGTATGTAAACGGACCTTATATAAAATATATATACATAAATATATATATATATATATATATATTTGTATGTATGTATAGTTGTGTGCTTGAGTGTGCATCAAACAATTAATCAAACAGCAAACGAAGCTAACAAATAATACGGAGAAGGAAAAGGAGAGAGAGTGAGAGTGAGAGTAAGAAGCTGAGGCTGCGGGGAGTCTCGCATAAATCGTCGGGGCGGAAATAGTTGCAATTTTTGGAAGAATTCGTATTTTGAGCAGTCATAATGGTAACATCAACAACTCTGCACAGTAAATTGAGAGTATTTTTTAATTATTTTATTTATTGACATATATATGAAAAAGTTGCTTTAGTTTTCAAAAAAAAGTCCCCCCCAACCAAATGAATTGATTAAAAACTAACAATAATATTATGCATTTTTCTGGAAATATTCAACCTTTAACAGAAGTAAGTAGATTATGGAAAAATACAGTTGCATATATAAATACATACATATATATATATGTAGTAGTGTTGTAGTGTACCGTTCAGAATAAGTTCGATTGAACTATTCACCAAAACTGATGCAACGAGCTGCATTCTCGATTGTAGTTCATTTAGTTCGTTCCTTCTTGTGAAGTGAACTTATGCCTTCAATTGAACTAATAATGAACAACTCTAATTTATAGTTGATGTCCAAATGCCCTCAGACTATGAACTTATTTTTGTACAATGATAAGAATCTATTTCGATTACAAAGCATTTTGAGATTAGACAGAATTGCTTTGCTTTTCCACTTGCTTCATAATTCATTTTCTAACGAGAACTGATAGCCCACTAAGCCTATGGCTAATTATGTATTTAACTTCACACTTGTGTTATTATCAGCTGTTGGTTTTTGAAAAATTCTGATAAAGTTATTTACTGAATTCGACCACTGTGCAGCTCAAATTGGAGGTGAAGTTTTAGCAGCAACAGCTGCTGGCAAAACTCAAATAGAAAAACGCAACGCAACGCAACGCAACACAACACAACTAACAAACAAGAACTGCAACAAGAACAACAAACACCAAAATGAAAACAAAAAACAACAAAAAAAGCTAACAATTTATCTTCGTTTGTAACGGAAGTTGCAGCGCAATAAACAACACGGCAACGAGAGGCGTTGTCCAAGAGGCGTGGCTGGAAAGGGGAATGGCAATGGGAATGGGCTAGGAAACATAGGGTGCATTATACAAAGAATTTTTGGTAGAAATAATACAGAAAATTACAGCTAACTGCGCCTCGAGACGAAATAGATGAGGGGTAACGGGGAAACGGGGTAACGGGGATGGTTGGTTCAACTGAAATGAAGCGCATGAAAGGATTCTAAAAAATGATGGCAATTAATTGTTGCTGCTGTTTCTGTTGCTGATGTTGCTGTGGGCGTGGCATCGCATCCTATCGCATCGCATCGCATCGCATCGCATAAAGGATTTGAAACACGGTGGCACACCAATTGGTTGCAAAGAGGATGCTTTAACTAGTTGCCAGCAATTAGTGCACTTGCTTCTCACAGCAAAGCACAAAATTTGCATTTATCAATGCGGAGGCGCCACCAAAAACAGCAGTCAATGCAGCAGCCGTATGCATTGCATTTATGGTATAGCCATTTCAGATACCTGTTTACGATTGCATTTCGAGAACCTTATCGGACTATGTTCAAATTGGGGCTTAGCAGGCCACACTGGCCACAAAAATGAACAGCTTAGTTGATGCACTTAAAGCAGCTCAAAACTTTTGATTTGTTGCACGCCAAAACTCAACAGATTTGAAATGCAGCCAATCTGCAACACATGTACCATATTTGCACAGTAATAAATAAAGTTGAAAACTAAAATCATTATGCTTTTGATTTTAATCTTTTAAGGAGTTCAATTCAAAGTTGATTCCAAACTAGTTTACTTTACAAACCATTGGAATTCATTTAAAAACTAGCTGATATGAAATTGAATTTCAAAAATATTATTCTCTCAATTTCTATAAATTTGATGCCTTATTTCAGATTTTTGGTTTAATAATTATTACATTATAAACAAAAAATTCTGCAATAGAAAGTAAAAAACTGCATGAGAAAAAGTGTTTTAAAGCTTAACCCTTTCGGGACTACTGGGACAATAAGTCCCAGCAGTTTTTATACTCATTGGGATAATTTATCCCACTAGAAATACTTATTGGGATTATACTATATCCCAGGAAAAAGGATGTTTTCAGGATTTTCAGTGTGGACAGCAATAATAATATAAAGAAAAGAATTAGGCATTGAGAGAGAGAGAAAGAGAGTTAGTATGTTCGGTTCTTTCACTCAATCACTTTTTCGTCTCTCTAGGTTTTGCTTCCCTTCTCAGTTTTTAATCCTTGACTGATTTACAATCCAAAATTGTTTTAAATTTGAACTTTTATTTTGCACTGTGTATGTATATGCCACACGTACTTAAGTTTTAAGTAATGTCATGCTCAACTTGCAACATAATTTGGCATGAGAGCAGTTTTGCCCAAGTCCCTTGTCTATCCATTTCGGAAGTACGGCCAACTAATTGCAGCTGCCAATAAATTGCAACTGTTTAGCAACAGCATCATCAGCGTCAGCGTCAGCGTCGGCGTCAGCGTCAGCGTCGCCATTTGCCAATTGCTTTTTCAACCGTTTCCGTTTCCGCTTTTCTGCAGTGCGTGTGATGCCATTTAGATGATTATGATGATCATGATGAACATTTTGCAAATGAAGTTGTTTTATTGTTACGCACACATTACCAACAGCTGTGTGTATGTGTATGTGTATGTGTATGTGTGCTTGTGTGTTTACATCTGTGTCTGCTAAATGTTGCCATTTATGTGCATATCTATGTACATATATCTGTATGCACTTCAATGCAAATATTTCATTTTCATAATCAAGCGCTGCATGAGCGGCAAATTGAAGCGTGTACAGAAATCCTATTATATGTATTTATGCTCGCATATATATATTATAGTATGTATGAATATATGTTTATAAGTAGGCATTGTAAATTATATGCACACACACACACACACACACACACACAAGCCCACACTCACATGCATTGAGAGAACCCACTTAAACATTGATTATAAAGGTTTCTAGCTTAATAACAAAAGCACAAACTGTGTGTAATTAATAAACCCAACTCAAGGACAATTAAATATGTATGCATATATAGAAATGATATACACATACATGTTTTTGTATTAAATGCCACTTGTCCTATTTAACAAATAACTTGCATTTCTGCACTTGTTTTATGTGTATTGTATGCAAATGCATTTTTTACTACCCTGTATCATAATAAATGTCTAAAATAGTTATAAAGGGTAGCGTCTCTGTCCCTATATAGTTAATTAGTTGGCTTGAACCGGCGTAGCACGGCTAAGTCTTTGACCTTGGCCCCCAAATTTCCGAAATCGATGAAAAATGTGAAAATGTGAAAAAGGAAACACAACAAAAATTGTTGAGGCACGTTTCCAATTATTATACTCTTTTTTAATTTTTTTGAAAAAAAAAAGAAAAAAGAGTATATTGGGTTTGTGAAATGTCCGTCTTTCCGTCTGTCCGTCTGTATGAACGCAAGGTTTTTCCACAGTTTTGAAGCTAGAGCAACCAAACTTGGTGTACATGTTGGTATATACCACAGCCAGACAAAGTGTCAAGATCTCGTCCTCACGCCCACCCCCGCCCTTGCAATCGAGCAATGTTTGTTTCTCCCAAACCTGTGCAACGGGCCCAACCAAACTGAAATTGATGGCAAAACTTGAAAGATTTGAGTAAAAAACAAAAAACAAGTTTGAGCCAGATCGGGAAATTTAAAAAAAGTTGCATACGATAGTTTTTCGCAAATTGTTCAAATTTCCCTGATTTCCCTGTTCTTGTCAAAAGTCAAGTAGATAAAGTCCTACAAAATATATAAGCAAATCGGTTTCAAATTTTGACTTAAGCTCGGCCTTAGTCGAATTAAACGATATATGTATATCCACAGCATAAATTCTCTTAATCATTATTTATAATAATAATGTTTTTATTATGCAGAGGGTATCGCCTAGTCGCACACTTTTATAAAAACAATCTTAATTGTTTACATTGCATTTATTTACTTTTATAACTTTGATTGCACCACTATTTACTTGTATAATTTTTGTAGCAACCCTTCAAGTGTTATTAAAAATGTGTTCGAGACTAAAAGCTATGTTATATATACATATATATAGTACAGTAATTACTAGCCAAGGGTAACATCTACAGCTGATATCCATTAAGGAACGCATTTGCAATTAAATTGAATGCAAACCACAAATACAAATTTCAAATGCCAAATGCCAAATAGCAAATAGCAAATGTGGCAAATGGATTGAAAATTTGTTTGGCTACCCGCAATCAATTGTCGCATGTGAGTGCTGAAACTGTGGCAAGGATGGTAGGACGAAGCTAGGAGCTGTCGTCGCCTCGAGCACATGCAACACAACAAAAACAAAAACAAAAACATTGTGGATTGAAGTGCAATAACTAAAAGCAAAACCAAACCGCAACAAACTTTTCAACACTACAAACAAACAAAAAAAAAGAAAGAAATCAATGCAACTGCATAATACGAATAAGAGCTGACAGATCCAAGCAGTATTGAGGGGCATATGGCAGGCTGAGTGATATGCCCTTGTGCCCACCATAGTTGACTGCAACTGACACGTAAAGGGATCAAAATCAAAAATCAATAAACTGACGAACATTGTGTCAAAAGGCTACAAGCACACACAGAAACAAAAGCAAAAAACACAAAACAAAAACAATTGCATTTCATTGGCAGGCGGAAACTGGAGTGTACCAAAGTGCTGCTCCATGTCCAGGGGCGTATACAGGATCTCTGCACAGGGGTACTAACTATGCCATATCCATGTACCCGTACTCCGTGACCATGTTGATGTGAATGCAACTTGCAACAATAGCATCAATGCCAATGTGTGTGTCAAATGCCATACAACTTGATATCTGTCAAATTGCATGGATTTTGTAGCTGATGCAGTTTTACAGCTTTCAATACAAACCACTGGCAAAAAAAAACAACAACTATAACAACATACACAAAACAAAAGTACAAATTCAAAGGCCAAAAACAGTGCTCGATGTCTGTTGTGGCAATCATTATAACGATGCCATCGTTACTTTGATGTCACTGTCCACTGTCCACTGTCCACCATCCATGGCCATTTTGGTGAACGCCGCCGGCTGTTCTTCATCATCATCATCATCATCATGGGTAGCACATTGATTCACTTGCTTACACAATGCTAACAATCTGGCGGCCCTTCGAGAGGTGTCAAACACAAACACATTGCTCCAATCGATGATTATGAAGGTGATGTTGATGTTGCTGTTGCTGTTGAATTTGATGTTGCTGTTGATGTTTATGTTGCTGTTGCTGTCGAAGTTGATGTTGCTGTTAAAGTTGATGTTGATTTTGATGTTGCCTTGGATGCTTATGAGCTAACAATAACATCATTTTTCCCAACCAGCACTTTTCGTCTTGTTCCATCAATATTTACCACATTGCACAGTCCAAAAGTAAACATAACGATTCCAATATCGAAAAGACTTCAGTAGAACAGATGATCAACGCACCTGAAAGCTCCAGATTAGATTCAATAGATTGAGTGCATATTACTTTGTGCTGAATTCAGTTCCCAATGTTTCACCTCCGGTTTCCATCAAGAACCTAGTTTTTACTCCCATTAAAAATGGGAAAAAGGGAGCTATAAAGTACTGCAAATGTATGCAACAGACAGAAGCAGGCATTTCCGACTATATAAACTATATATATATTCTTGATAAGCATCAACAGCCGAGACAAACTAGCCATGTCCGTCTGTCCGTATGAACACACAGATCTCGGAGACTACAAGAGCTAGAGACACCAAACTTGGCATGTAGGTTCCTGTATACCATACGCAGATCAAGTTTATTTCAAATTTCGGATGCACCCCCCCCACTTCCACTTTCAAAACAATTCCACAGAAATTTGTAAAGCATTTTCTTAAGAGAGCTTAGAAATTAATAGAAATGGAAAAAGTCAAGGAAAAAAAATCCAATAAGTATGCTACACAGGACTGTTTATATAACTTTGTCTAAGTTAAAACGATTTCGCATTCTGTCATTGATGATGTTTTTTCTTCTCTTACTTCTTTGATTAAATTTAAATTTAATTAATTTTTATTTTTAAATATAACATTTTTTTAAAATAGTACAATTGGATTGTGAAATCTCCGAAAATTCTATTCTTAAAGCTTTATCTTCCAGCTAAGACCGTCTTTATTAAAAAGATTACTTCTAAATACTGTGCATAAGTATTATGGCTTCAAAATCACGAGTATTAGCAAATGATATATTGATATCGAACGCTGCAGAAACACATTAAAGTTGAAACCAAACAATGTGAGCAACATTTATTTGCCGCTTGTTTGTTTTTGGCTATAAATCAACATTCGACTGTTGTTCGCTTTCTATTGAAACTGAGCAATATAAACGGAATATATTTTGAACCCATTTCAATGCCAATCGTTTGAATGCTGGCCGCACAGATAAAGTCAAATAATATGTACATCTTATAGAAATATTCCAAAAAATCAGTCAGATGTGAATTGAAACGTTTACTAGCCGTCGCAACACAAAGACAGGTTGCCTTTTTATGCCTCACAGGAATCAGACGAACTCAAGGACTCAAGGACTAGCAGTCGATGGTTTCGATTTGATAGAGTATATAACAATATACGAGTTTCCTGTTGTGCGTGTGTGTGTGTGTGTGTGTGTGTGTGTGTGTGTGTGTGTATGGTATTTGAACTGGTCCGGCATCAAAGTTAGTTCGTGCTGCACAGCCTGCCACCCAATTGAATTGTTGTACGTATTCGCGTGAGTGTTGCCAACTATCAAAACACAGCTGAATTGATTTTTTAAAATAGCTTTAAAATAGCAGTAGCTAGAAAATAGAACCTAACACAATTGTTGCTTAAATAAATGTTTATTTAACTGGAAGTGTATTCATAACACAATATAGCTCTACGCAATTCATATGTGAAAAAGTAATATTATTTGCCTGTGTCGTGTTTCAATCAATTTCGAAAATAAGTCAGCTGCATAAATTTTTTGGAGAAGAATAAAGTGTAACAAGATTGGTTTTGTTTAAAAAAAATGTTATTAGGCTTGCATTTGCATATAACTCTTAAGAAAACACTAGACTTTTGAAAGCAACCCAAAACGCTTTCCGTAACACCTACAGATTTGAATTCGGGTGGAACTCGGTTGCTTTGTTTTCCGTAACACCCCTGAATAGAAAAGCTTTCAACGCCTTTTATAAAATGTTGAATGACTTGCAATCTATAGCACTTTAGTTGATATGCCAAAAAAAAGATTCATAGGGAGAAAACAAAAAAAAAATATTCTATATATATGATATGACATAAGCCAACTACAACAACAACAACTAAAAAAACTGCAATGTGTATACATATCATAGTCAAGCACTTGACAATAGCAGTGAATTCTTTCCGGTTTTAACTTGTTTTCTATATACCATATATAGATATATATTTTTTAAAGCTACTCCCTCGAGTTTTTCATGTTGATTGCGTTTGAATTTCCGCTGATGGGCACTCCCCGACCCCCGATCGGTGTGGACGCCTATAAGCTATACATGCATCTCGCTGGCTCGCCATTCA
The DNA here is from genome assembly GCA_949708635.1 of Hirtodrosophila cameraria. Lineage (NCBI taxonomy): Eukaryota > Metazoa > Arthropoda > Insecta > Diptera > Drosophilidae > Hirtodrosophila > Hirtodrosophila cameraria. The sequence continues at coordinate 1,194,933 of OX453090.1, read as the reverse complement.
TCGACATTTTTTATCCGAAATTCAATGAATTTGAGGACTACACAAATCTGAAGAGCGGCACCAGCTGCGTCTTTGACATACTCGCAGTCAAGCTCAAAATAGACAAACAGTCAAATAGTTGGTCCCATGGATGCGGACGATTGATGGAGGTGGAAATGCGGAGATGGGAAATGGCAGAAGACAGGTAAGGGGTTTGGGGTAGCCCATACAAACATGTTTGCATTTCAAATTCAAGCGCGCCAGTTCTTTTCATTTTATCCTTGCATAGGGTACGAAATTGCATGCCACATATGTATGTAGGTATATGCATACATATGTATAAACATGGAAACATGGGCGAAAGAAACTCACTCACGGAGAAATGAAGAATGAAAAGGAGCTATACATATGTATGTATATACATATGTATATGGACGGAATGACTGACTATCAGCCTGCCAGCCTGCCGTCATGTTTGCTCCTGTAAATTGAGCACCCCGCTCAGTGGAGCATCTGACGGTGAGTTTATTAACATTTGGTTTGGGATTCAGCCAACATTTTCGACTCAATGACAGCAAACATTTACATTTTGCATGTTGTCAGGCTCTCGATTTACTCTCCTTCCCTTGCCCTCGTCCTGTCACACCCCGTCGCTTCCATACAATCTCTCGCTTTTAACGTTACGCGGCTTTGAGGTCCTGGATTTTTGATTCGTTCCTTTGTTGCCTTTGCACCTTTCTGTTGCTGCCTGTCAATTGATAAGATGTCTGCATTTTGATTTTGTTGTTAAGCGGCTCATGGATACAATCTAGCCAATATTTATTCAATGGCCAGTCAAGCGACAAGTTAAACATATGTCAAGCACAACAACACGTAATCGAAAGCTTCCAACCAGTTACAACAACAATATTATTCAAGTTTTCCCTGCAAATGCATTAAATGCCAGTCAAAGGTTGCATACTGACCTAGTTCAACGATTGTCTTCATTAGGATATGTCTTCATACATTTTTACAAGTAGCATCATTACTGACAGGTGTCTGCTTGGGCGTCTTCATCCTCCGTTTTCCTAATAGCGATACAAAACTTGTTCGATCTCGATGTGAACATATAGATACAGATATGTAGATATATAGATATCCTAAAACGTTATCGTACAACGGATTGATCTGGATGTGAGCTATGAAACAAACAGAATTTACATTATTGGAATATATTTTAAAGATATAGATACAAATTAAACTATTTTAAATCATATTTATATGCGACTGTTTCAAGTCAAAGTCAATTAAAATATGACAATTTCGGCGCATTTAAGAGGAAAACATAACTTAACAAAAACTATTCATATTATATAAGCAACCTTAAGGTTGTTTATATTACTTATACTTCACAAGTATTTAAAAAATTAATGAAAAGATTCAAGTTTTCAGAATTGTATGTAGTCATACTTAAGTTCAACATTACTTATTTAACTAACTTATCAAAAAGTAGTTATATTACTATATGAAATATATTCAAAATGATTAAAAAATGTACTTATACTTCACAAGTATTAAATGTTAAAGATTTAAGTAACTTTTCACAAAGTTTTTAAGTTAAATACATAACTCTAATGAGTATACATAAATGTTATTTAAATGCTTAGGCTCTTGGCATAAATATTCAATATTATTATAGTATTATATGAAATATATTCAAAATGATTAAAAAATGTACTTATACTTCACAAGTATTAAATGTTTAAGATTTAAGTAACTTTTCACAAAGTCTTTAAGTTAAATACATAACTCTAATGAGTATACATAAATGTTATTTAAATACTTAGGCTCTTGGCATAAATATTCAATATTATTATAGTATTATGGCACTGTGATAGATTTTGATTGAATTAATAGGTAATTCAAGAAAATTTTAAAGTTTAACGTTGCTATTTCCACTTTTGGTAGCGGCTCTATTCCTAGCGATCTATGAAATGAATATAAAAGTTCATTACAGATAATAAAACGTGAAACAGCTTAAACTATTTAAAAATTACGCACCGCTTTTGGTACTGTCGGAGTCCAATCTGACTGTTGTTCATCATCGGTATTAAAATCTGAATAATATTGATATATAGGACGCTTTAGCGGCTTTCGACGTCGACCGCCATCAGAAGTACTTGCTGCTACTTCTGCTGCTATTTTAGTGATACTTTCGTCCAGGGATTTGGAGGAAGTAGCTGCTGCAACTGGCTGCAACGCTGTCACAGTTTCGTTGTCCTCTTGTAACTCGATTGGCGGCATATTGTTTTCCTGTTGTTTTGTGGCACGGCCACTGCCGATTGGCTGGTCAAACGCTTTACTAATTTGATTCATTTTAAACTTGAGCTCAGCTATGGTGCTCTGCGTGAAAAATAGTTTTAAGTTTGACATTTGAATTGATATAGACAGCAACATACATTCTTTTGACGCTCCATCTCGGCATATTTATCGTTGCAGGCGGCAATGTTGTCATCCTTTTGCTGTAGCTTGTCTCGGCACAAAGTACGCGACACCTGCAATTAGTAATTGAGTATATATATTTAAGTCTAGCTGCAAATAATCATAGTCGCCCACCTTATGAACTTCCTGCAGTGCCTGCAATTGTTTTGCTAGCTCCGAATTTTCAGCTGACAACATAGTTAAATGCAACTTCTGCTGCTCGAGCTTCTTCAGTTCAGCTATCTGCTCTTCCCGCTTATTCAGCTCCTGTTGATCTTCGAAAGCTTTTGATTCGGCTGAAGCCTTAAGCTGCTCGTTGGCTTGGTTAAGCACTTCGATTTCATCATCAAGAGCCATCTTTTCAGTCACGTATCCCGCTCTCACATCACGATTGTTGGTACTCAGCTCATTTATCAAACGTTTTTGCTGCTCTATTTCAATCTGAAGGCACTGTGCTGTGGTTAAAGCCTTAGTAGATATATCTTGGTTAAGCTGCTGTATCTCAGCGCAATGCTTCACGGTTTCAAACAGTTTCTTATATGTAGACTGCAATTCAGTCTCAAGAAGTGTCAGGCTTTCGCTCTGGTGAGCAAACTCAGCTTTCTGTTGCTGCACTTCGACTTGCAGCTCTGCTTGTACTGTCTAAATGATTTAAGACAAATTCAAGCAAAAGATATTTACGATCAGTAGTCAACTTAAAAAATACACAATTACGCACCTCGGCCACCTGCAATGCTGTTGCCAATTTCTGCTCTACTTTAAGCTTATCTTGCTCGTAACTAGCAGTAGCTTCACTAAAGTATGCCTGTAGCTGCTTATATTGCAATTCCAGATGTGCAAGCTGATTATCTTTCTGTTGGATCACGCCTTGCAACTGAGCAGCTATTTGTTGATGATTCTGCTGTATATTCTCCAGCTGCGAATGTGAAAATAAACAATACATATTGGGTTTTGACTAGGAATGGGTGTTTCGATTAATCGTATTAGAATAAATTGATTAATCGATGTTTCGAAAACATGATAATACAAGAACGAAATGTTATCTTCGCCGAGCCGAAGATATATACCATTGCAGAAAAGTTTTTCAACAGATGGCAGCAAAGAGATAAAGTCGTCCGATGTCAAAAAATGCAGTCAGCATTGAAATAACATCCTAAAACACACAATAGGTGAGTTTGGTTAATATAGATTAAGAGAAAACCTTTTTCATACAAAAACTTATTTTTCACACATATATAAACTTAGGTTTTCCAAGTTTGGTTGAGCCATCTTGAAAAACCAAAAAGTTTTTCATACAAAAACTTATTTTCAAGTGATCGTTCAAAGATTTTTATGCAATTTTGTCAGCAGGAATAAACTGTTTTTAAACTTAAGTAAAGTGAGTTTGGTTGAGTTATCTTGAAAAACAAAAAAGTTTTTCATACAAAAACTTAGTTTTCGTTCCTATGACAGCTATATTTTATAGTAGTCAGATCTGGCCGATTCAACTATAGGTACTACCTGCAGAAAGAAGAAGCATCTGTGCCAAGTTTCATCAAAATAGCTCTAGAACAAAGTCCTGAAAACGCATATAAACAGACGGACAGACAGACGGACATGAGTCGGCTGTTGATGCTGATCACGAATATACAATTTTTTTCTGAGACGTCTCCTTCAGTTCGTTACACATTTCGTGACAAAATTATAATACCCTCTGCAAGGGTATAAAAGTGATTTTGTCAAAATATCTTTGATATTTTGTCACTGATACTTCTGCTATTTTGAAATATCGGTGACGTCATATTTCGCCCATCTGCTTACCTGTTTGTGCAGGTCCTTGTTTTGTGTCTGCTGCTCAAGCAGCTTAGTTTTGTTCTTGCTTAGTACGAGATTAAAATTGACCACTTTCTGATCGAAGCCCGTCTCCAACGCGGTGTACTTTGTCTTGTTATCTATGCACTTCTGCTCCAAACAATTAATTTGCTTAAGTTGTTTGCTGTGCTCCTTCATTAGCTCCTCTACTTGCCGCTCGGAGTCATGCATTCTGAAAGAGAGTCTAAACTTAACAAATACCCATTTTCAAGGTACAGTTTTTAAGAATCAACTTACTGTTTCTGCACTTTGATAAGTTTTTGAGTCTTTTCGGCGATGTTTTGAGTCGTTTTATACATCTTATCCACAATTTCGCCTTTTTCCTTTCTGATGGCATCTAGGGTATCCTTGTGATGTTTCATAACACCCAAGAGCATATTTTGTGCATTCAACGGATCAAATTTGGGGTCGTTTAGGTCATTGGCTTTAGTTGTTGTTGTTGTTGTTGTAGTTGTGGTTGTGGTTGTGGTTGCTGTTTGTTCACTGCTTTTTTTATGCTTACGTCGAGGCTGCTCATCGCCATCTTGGTAAACAGAATACGGTTTAGCCAACATGTTCGCGGCTCCGTCTTGTTTTCTTGCTTTAGGCATTGCTGCAGTATGCTGTGTAGAGTTCCAAGGACACATAGCGATAAATATTTGTTATATATGTATATAAAAATGATGTAAAGTACTCTTACCTTTAGAAATTGTACGCGTTATTTTGCTCACTTGCAAAAATTAGGCAACGCGTCGGTTATTAAAATCAAACGGTAAAACGTTGAGAGACCATGGTTGCACACTTACTGTCGATCTATCGATATTTCGATGAAAGCGCAACATGTTCGCAACTGTTGTGAAAACACAGCTTTAGTTAATACACAAACCACTTTGCTTAAACATCATCCCAGACACAAGCCAATGATCAAGCTCAATTCAATCTATGCGAAATTCAAAATTCATATGCTTCAGCACAGTGTACCTCAAACCTTATTTGTTTCTTTTAAATCAGGAGTCGGCGAAACGCAGTAGATTGGTATTTTGTATACAATGTATCGAAAACTATGCATGCATGCATTTTTCAGAGATCGCGGCAGAACAAAGCTTTTAACAGATCTGTCTGCTGAGAGAGCTTTTGAATGCTTTCTTTAACCGATTTCGTTGGCACACTACATTTGCACAAAAACGCAAAGACATTGTTTTTTTTTTTTAGTTTCCATTATATATATATTTTATTTGTATAGTTTTGTAAGTCTTTGTTGAAGTTAATTATTTTTCTACTGTAATCATTTGTGAAGAGTATACTCTTTTTAGTTGTGCCTCTGTCGCAGCGGTTCGTTCTTCTCGACCGCTGCCGCGCTATCAAGCCAGAGAAGAGGCGAGCTTTAAAGCTCTTCGGTGCATTTTGCTCAACACATTGACCACATTTCTCTGCTGTGCACTCATACTATTGCAATATTTTGGTAACGCTGCCGAGGGTATTATAATTTTGTCACAAAATGTGTAACGCACTGAAGGAGACGTCTCAGAAAAAAATTGTATATTTGTGATCAGCATCAACAGCAGACTCATGTCCGTCTGTCTGTCCGTCTGTTTATATGCGTTTTTTAAGACTTTGTTCTAGTAGCAGCCATCCGGGCAGCGAAAGTGAGCAATAAGACAAGGCTGATCCAAGGTGGCGCACTCCGTCTGGCAGCTGGGTCCGCAGGGCACGTACGACTCGTTGCTCGGACAGTCGCGAGGCGCTGTAAATAATTGGATGTGAGGAAGGAGTTGCAAGGACAATACTCATACTCAGCACTCACCTATGATTGGGCAGCCACCAAAGCCACGAGACAGCCAAGCAGCAGGCACACATTCAATAGCTTGAAAGAAGACATCATTCGCTTGTTGATCGTTTCAGCTGTTGAATTTGTCCAGGACTAAATAAAATTCAAGATTGAAGCGTGCTTTATTGTATCTATCAGCCATGTGTTGATTGCGATGAGGTGACTCGCGTTGGGGAATTATTGAGTCAAAGTCGCAGCAGCTCTAAAATATGCAATACAGTTAAGAAAAGTAAAAGTATCAAAACTTTTTAAAAGTATACTATATAAAAGATGTGTCGATTTAGAATCTGTTATAAAGGAACCAGTGAACCGCTATTAAAAATACTAATAATAATAATAATAATAATAATAATAATAATAATAATAATAATAATAATAATAATAATAATAATAATAATAATAATAATAATAATAATAATAATAATAATAATAATAATAATAATAATAATAATAATAATAATAATAATAATAATAATAATAATAATAATAATAATAATAATAATAATAATAATAATAATAATAATAATAATAATAATAATAATAATAATAATAATAATAATAATAATAATAATAATAATAATAATAATAATAATAATAATATCTGACAATTCGATAATACGAGTATACTAGAGTTGGGTCCATTTGAACTAGTTCAAATCACCGGCTCTTTGAATTGAACTAGCTGGTTTCAGTCGGTTGGCAGTCGAAATCGAAAGAAAAGGAACTTAAAGAACTAATCGAACTTAACAAACTCAATGAACTAAACGAACTAAAGAAACTAAACGAACTATAATCAAAGATAAGAGTATACTAGTGTTGGATGCATCCGAACTTGAACTATATTGTCGATAATGGTTCTTATCGTTTTTAGCTGAGCAGTTTTATTGTTCGTTCGACCAGTTTCTGTCTTATATACTAAAAATCGTTGAACATTTCATTTCATGAAAAAATATTTGAAAAATGATATAAGCCAAGCTTATGCGTGGATATGATATTGAACAATTTTGAATGGCGTTCAGATCGCAGTTGGTCAACAAACTCACTTTCTGATATTTTGCACAATTTTGTGACTATCAATTGGAAAGTTTTGTCACGATATATTTTCCTCCAGTTTTGCAAATGCGCAGTTCTTAACGAGCCTATCGATATCGATATGAATAGGCTTGTTCAGACAGCAGTCTGGCAACGATGCATATGCTGCCAGACCACTGACATACTAGACAACAGTCTGGCAACACGGTGTGGAGCAAAGCAAACAGGTAAACGAGTCTCAATACTTGTTATAGTTATGTACCTGTTTTTGTCTTTTTTTTTGTTTCATTCTGTTTATATGTTGTTGCGCTCAAGCCAGAGTTTCGCTCTCTCTCTCTCTTTCTCTCTTTCTCTCTGTTGCCACTTGCGAGTTTCCATCTTTTATGCCGTGTTTTGTCTTAGTTGAGTTTTGCATGCGGCGCGTTCAACAACGAAGCGAAAAAGAGAAAAAAGAAAACGCAACGCGAAACGATCAATTATTTTGTTATTTTTTGTTTTATTTTTTGTTTGTTTGCATTTTATTATAATACTGTTTGAAAACAATAACAGCAAAGTGATTTCTCTAATACTAATGAGTGAGTTATTGTGTTACGATTATGATTTTGGTATTGGCCAAAAGAAGAAAGTGGCTAATTAACTGACCACACGGCCTTTGAACTCGGCCAGTTTTTGACATCTGTTCGTATTTGGTCGCCCACTCTCTGCATCTCGCTCTTCCTTTATTATCCTCATTCACACGCTTCCCCTCTCACTCTCTCTCTCCCTCTCTCTCGCTCTGTGTGTGTCTTTCTCTGTCGCTCTGCGGCACGCTAACCAGGCCATGCATTTTTCTGTTTTCGCAACAAGACGTCAATGGCCAAAGGCGCTGCCAGCATTGTCGTCGTCGACGTCGTCGTCATTTTTCGAAACGTTCTCGCTTTGTTGCATTCCAAAGTAAATGCTACTAATAACAAAAAGGCAACAACAACGACAACAACAACAACAACAAATCCATAGTGGTAGTAGTTGTAGTAAAGAGCAAAAGGAAGGCAATCCAAAGCGGCGGCCGCTTGAAATAAAATGAGAGAAAAATAAAAAACTTGCCTGACTTGTTTTAGCCACGTTTGTGTGCGTGTATGCATGTGTTACAGAGAGAGAGCGAGAGAGGGAGAGCGTGTGTGTGTGTGTGTGCATTGCTTTAAGGCGGCTGGCTTTGGGCATGCCCAAATGTCTTCTTGGCCAAATCTCAAAAGCTGCAGCGCGAAATTCTACATAACTAAATTACCAACAACAACAACAACAACAAAAAAAAAAATGATACATAAATGCCAAGGAAATTGCTTTTCAAAATGTATGCAAGACAACAACTAAAAACAACAACAACCAACAGCAACAAGCAACAACAAGTTGCAGCTGCATAGTCAAATTTATATAATCAAAACTACAGAAAAATGATTGCAGCCAAATTGAAATATTTAAAATTAGTCAAATTAATGTGGCCATTCAAAGCGGCTCTAAGTGTGTGTGTGTGTGTGTGTGTGTGTGTATGTGTGTGTGTGTGTGTATGTGTGTGTGTGTGTGTGTGTATGTGTACGTGTGTGTGTGTGTGTATATGTGTGTGTGTGTCTGTGTATGTGTTTATCTGTGTGTTCGTCCGTGTGTATACATCAAGTTCGTTGCCTAAGTCATTTGTATGATAATAAGCCAAGCAGCAGCTACGATTGCAGTTAATCAAAGCTAATCCCAACACTGACAGATAAACATATCTGTACAGTTAGCATATAGTTATATATATATACTTATTCTTTTTTTTTTTTAACTGAATTGGAGACCATTTAAAAACCAAACTTTTGCTTATATACAATAAATATTTAATAAAGAAAGAAACAACCAATTGAAAATATCACGTGCATCAATAAGCAGTTCGAAACGAAGAAACCAGAACAAATTAAATACATACATATATGTAACTTACATATACATATGTATGTATGTATATATATATGTGTATATGCATTTGAACCAGTATATACAGAACTGAAAGGCGCAACAACAATTTACGACGACATCGAGGCGTCGGCGACTCCAATTCGGACGCTGTCGCCACATTCCATGGTAAGTGGTAAGTGGTAAGTGTAGGCCATCAATTTTCGGCTGAAAATTTGTCCGGAAAATGCTTAAAGTTGAAATTGATTAGATAAAGCTTTAAGAGAGCTAGCAAACAAATTTAAATATGAAAAAAAAAACATGGAGTTTTCCCTGCTTAAAAGGAATAACGATTGATATTTCTTTCAAAAACAGGATCAGAAAATTAAAAAAAAATATACATATGTGGGAATTTTTACCAGAATGTCAACCAGGGCCGAAAATTATTGGAAATTTATGAAATCTAACAGTTTAAAATCCAGTTCATTAACCATCATGAGTAAATCGACTGTAAACTGATAAAAAGGTTTTTTCTCTTTTTTGAGTTCTTTTTATCTATAATAAGCTAATACTTGATGAAAGTTAGTTAAGAAAATTTGAAAAGCAACAACTAATTAGAAAAAAATGTAAATAGATTAATCGAACCAAGCTTAACTGTAAATATTCCAGTATAAAGTCATGAAGGAAAATGTAGAGATGCTTCTTTTTGAATTCGTATCGGATCATTTGTAAGTTGAAAAACTTTAATCAAAGTTGAACTACTATATTATATAGCTGCAATAGGAACAAACGACGATTGCCAACAACTTGCGTAGATTAAGGGCCAATGTTTTGTGCTTTGTTTATGAATTGGGATTGGAATTTGAATTTGAATTTGAATTGAAATTGAGATATGTTGTAGATATGTTATATGGGAATTGTCAGTTGCTGCTGCTATTTCAATATCTGTGCGATGCGGTGGGTCATTGCCATGTTATGGGTAACGAAAACAGAAACAGTTAACGTTTGATAACGGGTCTCTGGCAGGCCACTTTCTAGCGCTCCTTTTGGTCGAGTTAGTCGACTTGGACGACTTAGTCGCTGCTTGCGCTTTAGTCTAATGATGTCAATTACATCGTGCCACTCGCATTGTGGGCAACAAATGCATGGCCAGCTTATAAGGCAGCAACAATGTGGCTAACAGCAAGAGCAGCAGCAGCAGCAGCAGCAGCAACTGCAACAAGTGTCTTGGACTCAGCTACAACTACAACTACAACTACAACTTCGACTTTGGCTTCATTAAAATTGCTTTTCATTTTGGTACATGTCTTTCACATACGTTTTGGATTTTCGTGCATGCTTTGTTGGCTTTTCAACGCAAACGGCCGAAAAAAAGAAACAAAACAAACATTTTTAATGAGTTTTTTTTTTATGAAGTTGTACGCGTATTTCATAGACAAGTGAACAAGTTAAGGCCACATAAAAAATACACACAAAACCAATAGCAACATTAACCGCAACACATTTCATTAAATATTTGTTCACTTTATTTTTGATTTTTTATGAAATTCGCACAAAGAAAAGACTTAGGCAACGAACTTGAACGAGTCCATTGATATTTAATGACGATTAACAGCGGAAGCAGCTCAACTTGAAAACTGCTTGAAAAATGTCAAAGAGTTCACTTAAACTAAAAAACTATCGATTTTGAAATCAACATCATTTCAGTGAGTATTGTTTCTAGCAGTGTTGTTGATTTCTTTCTGGAACCATCAATACTCATTGAAAGTGAACTTATCGATTAATTAACATCGCCAGTTTCTAGCGTATCGATGGTAATTTCGATTTACAACGACATTGATGTTTTCCGATTTATAACGCTTAAGAAACATCGAAAAATATTCGATTGTGATAATCAACGATAATATCGATTGTACCATCGATGTATGTATGTTGATCTGAATAAATATGATTCTATAAAATTAGAGATCGACTTGGTGGAAATTTTTCAATTGAACTACTTATAAATGTTTTCGCTCAGTGTAGTTTATCTTTAGTTCGATGAAATCTTACAATTGATTTTTATTTAAAAAAAAAAAGAACTAAACATATAACAAATTTTTTCTTTTACTTTGAATTTTTAATATATTACTTTAGATATTGATAAAAAATACCAAATGTTATATTCAATATCATTATACACTTTGAATGAAACATTGCGTTCTAACATAAATACCTAAATACTTGATATTTGTTAAAGCTTCTTCATAAAAAGTTATTGGAAAATATTGCAAAATACTCATAATTAAGCACTTACATTAAGCAAAGCTTTGAAATAAATAACAAGTTGCTCTGCTTACAAAGTCTGCAGTATGTTAATAAACATTAAACTTCAAATTGATGGCTCAATTTTGTTGTTGGCAGAACTCAAGTATGTTTCAGCATCGTGCCACCAAAAAGGCAAGAAAATAAAAATCGTAACAAAATCGGTGGACGTCACGCCCACGTTGCGAACTCAACTCCAGAAGGCAGACAAAAGAGAGCTGGGGTAGATAGTGGGTAAAGCAGTCGGTGGAGGGGGGCAACCCTTTTCACATTGGCTGTTTACGCCCAATTTGTCACACATTTCAACAGGTTGCAAGCAAGGAGGCATCATCAAAAAGCGAATGACGTCGCGACGTCGAGAATGACGATGACGATGATGATCAACGAGAGCCTCCTTTTCCTCATACCCCTTCCCCTCTGCCCCCTATACACCCTGCTCGACCCGAGACTGAGACTGAGTTTGAGCCTAAGCCCAAGCTTGGACCTGGCTCTGAATCTGATGGGTTTCTACTCTGGGTCGGGTAGGCGTTGTCTTGCAGAATTTTCGGGCATGCCTTGCGGGCGTTATGAAGCGTGAGGAATTTCGTTTTTTTTATTTTTTTCATTCCTGCCTCAGTTGCAGCAGTTGTGTTGTTGTTGTTGTTGTCCTTTCTAAGTGAAAAATTATGCAAAAGTGTTTTGTTTTAATAGCGGAAATCATTTATAGATGTTGTAATAAAGACTCAGCTCGATTGCCATGTTTTCGGCCGATGTTGCTGCTCTGCGTATTGCCCTTGTTGTTCTTGCTGTTGCCCAGGGCTGTGTTTTGTACTCGTTAAACGACCGCCAACGTAGCTGCCAATGTGCAAGAATGTTGCCACTATCTAGATTTAAACATTGCAACATGTATTTTGGGATTGAAGTACAGCTAAGCTGAAGGATCACAGTTGGGCCACGACACCAGATACCATTGATTACACCTAAGCTAAAAGAAAGGCTTTAGTTTTTGGATCAACGTATGTCTATTTGATATGATTAATAAACCAATATTAAGCAACGTTTTACTCCCTGTTCCCATTAAAAATGGGAAAAAGGGAGTTATAAAGTACTGCAAATGTATGTAACGGGCAGAAGGAGGCATTTCCGACTATATAAACTATATATATTCTAAATCAGCATCAACAGCCGAGTCGATATAGCCATGTCTGTCTGTTTATCTAATCGCCTGTCCGTATGAACGCCTCGATCTCAGAGACTAAAAGAGCTAAAAATATCAAACTTGGCATGCAGGTTCAAGATCAAGTTTATTTCAAATTTCAGATGCAGTCCCCCCCCCCCCCCCCACACCCCCGCAAATCGCTCTCCCACAGCCACAATTTTAAAGATATAGCTTTGATTTTTGGTACATATATATGTTTTATCAGTGTTGATGGGTTGCGTAAATTTCATTACGATCGGATAAATAGCAACAAAGTTATGGAAGAATCTATTTCCCTCATCTCAGCAGCAGCAACAACAGTTTGACAGGCACTGGACAAGTTAAGTACGCTTGTGTTGCCGCTGAACTACTTGAAGTGCAAGTTGGGAGCAGGGAGTGTCGTAGTCAGGCACACTCGACTAGTAGAGCATTCTTACTTGTTTCTTTTTCTATTTAGACTAAAGTAATCAATTTTAAGCTAATCAAAATCGATCAAGTGAATATTCCTAATTCCATAATCTTATTCAAACTTACAATATGTTAATTTTTAGGCAGAAGCGTAAATTAACACAGATGCTTATTATTGAAGTAAAGTTACCCTAGACACATTCTGCCTTTTAACATAGTAATAATAACAAATCACGTGTTAAAAGTGCGATTTTTAGATCGTTATGTTTAAGAGGATTCATTTCCCGTATGACTTCATTTTGATGCGATAAACAAACAAAAAAGAATAGGACAGGAACTGGGCAACAAAAAAAGTGGAATCGTCAGCTTTGGCCAACGCACAATCAAAGCGCTCTTTGATAATTTCAGTTCCTCTTTGTTTCAACGTTTTTTTTTTTTTTGCGTCAATCTTTAATATCAGAGCTGCCGTAAAAAAACCGGGTAAAGTACAATTATAAAACCATTAATGCGGCTAAATTAGCTCATTTGTAAAGAAACCGGGCTACATAATCGTTAAAAAAAAGTTAAAAAAAAAAACATGAAAAAAGCAACAACGGTCAAAGAAGCAAATGATAATCGAGCCAACAAACAACAACAAAACAATCAAAGTAATAAAAGCAGATGACAGTGCAATTGATAAACGTTTTACGACACGTTCATTCTCATATAAGCGTAGAACAAATAAGGATCTCAAGATTATTTTGTGGCACTTTACATATACGTAAGCATATTTTATGGTTTTGCGCTCATCGATTGGAAATACTGTAGCGGAAATAGCTGGACCGCAGAAAAAGTTTATTTAATATTAATGCTTATAGGATAGAAAAGCTAGCTTCGGAGAATGCCGACGATTTTATACCCTTTTAAAACAGAAACGTGTTTCCTATGTTAGCTTTTTGTATACTAGAGTTGTATTGAGTCACTTAAACTAAGTTCAATTGAACTAGTCTTCGGAATGAACGTGTGAACGTAGTCTCGGATTATCGTAAATTATAGTCATTTGAGTTCCCTTATTGTTCAACGTATTCAAATCCCAAAATTGTTCAAACGTCCATTTAAAACCCTATATCGATCAATCGTTGATTTGAGTCCCAATATCATTTGAGTCCCGGTCAACTGATTCGAGTTCCAAAGTCGTTCATTGGAGCTCGAATTAAGCTCGAATGAAGCGAGTATACAAAAGAGTTTGTTTGATAGAAATTAGTTTTATTTTCCTTATTTGAATCGATTGAACGGTAATGAAACGTAAATTACACAAATAAAAGATTAGTTCGTTCAGAAGTAAATGAACTAGTTAACTAGTCTGTATATTATACATATACATATTTATGTATGATGTTGATGCTAAACTGGTATATTTCGACATATTTCGTTATCGTTTTAATATCGATTAATCGAAATCGAAACAAATATCAATCAATTAAGCATTATTTGCATGCCTGAATCAATATGCAAAGTGCAACAAGTTTGTGTCCTGAGTCTTTTGTTCAGTGTTTGATTTCAAGTTTGTCGCTTAAGTCTTTTGTTATTGTGCGTAACATTTCAATTAATGTCGAAAGCGATGCTAGACTAGGCATACATAATGCATATATATATATATATATACACAACTATGGCTTCTGCAAGACGAGCTGCAGCCAAAGCCACCAACCGCAGCCAATCCCATTTTATTTCTCGCATGTCCATCAAAATGCAAAATGCAAAATTCAAAAGGCAATAACAACTTCTGTTCTTGTCGAGGTTGTTTGTAATGTGTTGCCATTGCACAGGCGCTACAATTTCCGCTGTTTATGAAAGAAAAAAAGAGATTTAATTGATTTGGGCAATTTTTCATTGCGGCCATTTGGCTTTTAATTAAATTTGTTAATGTGGACTTTCTCTCTAAAACAAAAACAAAAACAAAAACAAAAGCGTCGACAGCTACTGCTTCAGCTACAACGGAGGCAAACTCAATTAAATGATAACAAATTAAATATACAATGTGTTTTCACAAGAAAGCACAGCTGCTGCTGCTGAGAATAACTGAGAGACTACCAAAGAGAGAGAGAGAGAGAGAGAGATGGTCACGATACTGAGGCGCCGCTGGCGAGTAAGCGGCAGAATTCGCACACTACACAACACAGTTGTGGCCACTGTGCCGCTGGCGCGGACGACACGTCTGGGCCCCCAAAATTTATGGCCACATTCAATTGTCAAGTTTATGTGACTGCGGCCGGACAGAATTTGCATAAGAGCCGCCGCGCTGATCATTTGTGGTTTTGGGGTTTGGGGTTTGGGGTTTGGGATTTGGGATTTGCCATTCGCCATTCGCCGTTGGTCAGCGGTCAAGAACTGCTTCTGAGAACTTCTCTAGAATTCTCTCGTTTTGAGGCATTTGAAAGTCTTGATTGTCCATTTCCATTTTACTTACTGACTGCTGCATATCTTTCTTGGGTTCTCTCTCTCTCTCTCACGTTCTCTGTCTCTCTAAAAATGTGTTTATCATCTTTGTCTATTTCTCTCATTCTGTGTCTTTCTTACAGACCGGCATGCTGAAGGCGCTTTGATGGTTTTTGCATACAAATGACGAATTATGAGAATCTTATAAATTTGCCATTAAATTTTAATGCAAATAATCATGCAAATAATAATGAGAACAATGGCAAAATTGCTGTTGCCGAGCAGCTATTGAATAAGATGTCGCAGCGGGATTTCTCCGAGGTAAGTCTGAGAATGGGAATCGTAATAAGAATGGGAATGGGAATTGGAATTGAAATTGGATGTGGAAATGTATATGGAAATGGGAACAGGAAAAGAAAACGAATGTAACGAATACAGAAATAAAAATGTTTTTAAAATTTGTAGTTTTTTGGGCTTTTTAAACGAATCTAGTCTATTTTTTGGGATTCTAAAATTGAGAAAGACAACAGACAGCAAAATGCTATGGACTGTAGAATACATCTGAAAAAAGTTGTTTTAATATTTTTGCCAATGGTATATCTTGCAGTGTACATAAAAATAAGTTTATAGAGAACATTTTTTCAAAGCATTGAGATGTTATTAGGGGCTCTGGTTTCTTGCAGTGCAATTTTCAAATGTCAATAACTTTTACTCGGATCATTGGATTGTCCATTCTAAGCAATACATTTTATAGAGAATTCCCTGAAATTCCAAAATTAATTATAAAATATTTAAAAAGGAAAAGATCGCTTGTACGAATATTGAAAAGTGCTTTTTTTTTGGAAAATTCTCTACAAAACTATTGGAAAGATTTTCAAATCCATTGATTCGGGCTAAAATTATTGTTAACTAAAAATTATATTGAACTTTCAGTCAGCTTTTTTCTCACATAATGCCTCAAATATGATCATAAGCTTTTGTTCGCCATTTGATATGCTGCGGATAATCGCGAATATAATTGGATAACTTCAAATAATCGCATTTCATGGCTACATTTTGAAATGTGCAGCATATTTTTTTAAATTTTTAATTTGATATTTCAAGCAACTGAACTTCGTCTTGACTTCTCTCTTCACACTAAGCAACGAGCAGCCTTTTGTGGTCGGTTTTGCTCGGTTCGGTTCAGTGGATTTCAAGTTGCTCAAACCATGTATCATGACAATTATTTATGGCCTTCAAGAAACTTAATCATGCAGTGCGCTTAAAAATTAAGGCAGATAACAACTAAAATATATATGTGTGGTGTGGTATGGTATGGTATGATATATAAAAGCAAAGCGAAGAAAACAATCAGCGAAGCCAGCGCTAATAATCAAAAAGATGGCAAAATGATTTCAATGTTGATTAACTGAGCGGCAAGACTACAAAAGGGCTAAGCAACAACAAAACCAAAAACAACAACAATGAAACACACGCCAAATTAAACAAAGCGCAGAGATAAAAAACAAAATAAGAAATACAAAATAAAAAATAAAAAAAAAACGGCAAACACACAAAACCATTTCCAGCTCTGACTACACCCTAGGCCCTTTCATCATATTCCGCGCTGTCATGTCATGGGCAACAACGACGACAACGAAAACAACGAGACAACAACAACAAAGGCAACAACGACAACAACGACAACAACAACGAGGATGAGGACGACAACGTCAACGATGTTGGATAGGTTTCTGGCGCATGTTTAGAAGCTCCCTGCTGCTGTGTCTCTCTGTCTGTCTGTCTGTCTGTCTGTCAGACAAACTGACTGACTGACTGATCCGTCTGGCTTTAAGTTTGGGTTAACGTCTCAGAAGAGCCTGCAAAGTTGATCTCTCTCCAACTGGATGATTACAAATTGGTTCTCTACTGTTTGCTCAGCTCACCATTCATGAATAATACTTATTGGATAATCTTTAATATACTATCGATAAAACTATTTATCTTTAATGTATTGTCGGTTATCAATATCAATTGACAAAGACAAAGAAAGAGCATGATATGATACATGTTATCGATATATTTATCGATAAGTTACAACTAAAAGCTGATTGAATGCATCCAAAACAACCTAAAATGGTGCGTTTACGAAACGTCACCATCTCCAAGTCACCTTACCATTGATACCCTAGTTGTTTTTGTTAAAATTAATCGAAATTATTTAATATCATTTGGAAAACTGCAAAACGGTTTTTGATCTGAAGCGAACAAATTGTCCAAAACACACCCAAACTGAACCATTTTTTGGTCCTTTTATCAAAGCCAACATATTCAAAATGCACTGACACAAATATTTGAAGCGTCTTTTGCCAAGACTTTTTTGAGACTTATATTTAAAGTTTTAAGATTTATTTGCATTTTAAAGATCAGATTTGTATAAAATGTTTCTTAATTTTAATATATAATATTGTAACTACATAAATCCATAACTAGAACATGTATTCATGGACCTCAAAAACCAACTTCGTAAAACCAGCTAAGAAGTAAGACTTTGGTTCGAACTGTAAATCGAAACGAATGTTATATTTTTCTGAACTTAACCGATTTTATATTGTATGTTAAGCTTATACAGAATCAAAGGCATCAATTACGAATTGAAATATTTGCATGCAAATTTGCATACTTGCCTTAGTAGGAAGAAGAAGGTTTTTCAGAAGGTAACTGCGCCAGCTTTTCGCTAAAAGTAAATTCATTTAGAATCAGCCGGATAAACAAAAGAAAAATAATAAATAAAACCATAGAAAGAACAATAAAAGAAAAGAGCGTGAATGGGCACGAGAACGGGAACGTGAACGAGAACGTGAACGAGGAACGTGAACGAGGAACGTGAACGAGGAACGTGAACGAGGAACGGGAACTGGAACATATACGAGGCCGTGAACGAAAAGCAACAGCTAATTATTTTATTACGCGTTAAATTGCAACAAAATTCTTGACTTAAGCGCAAAACATGCCAATGTGCGCCACAAGCAATCGTGAAATTGTTGGCATTCCAATGCGGCAACTTTATCGATGGGCCGTCGGGACGAATGCGGTGCCTCTGGCCTCACATATGGCTGCTGCTGCTGCTGCTGCTGATGTTGCTGATGTTGCTGATGTTGATGGTGGCCACATGGCAGTTAAGTTTCGCTACACTCTCCTCTCCTCGCTCCGCTTCGCACACACACATCAACTTCAGCAACAACTTTCCAGCCAACTGCTGCCTGGTTGCATCTTTGGGTGCCACTTTTTGTTGCTGCTTTTCTCAATTTTTTATTTTTTTTTTTCGGTTTTTTTCTGCGCTTTTGTCCGCCCAAGCTCAGGCTCAGGCTCAGGCGCTGGCTCAAGCTCTGGCTCAGACTCAGGCTCAGGCTATGTCTGCTTGGCAGTCAAACCGCGACCAGTTCTTGAATCGCGCTGGTTTTTTGCTCAAACATTCCTCGATCTCTTCGCGCTTCGCCCTGCTCGCCTGATTGCTTGCCCCTGTTTGCTGCTCTTCAGCTCTCTGGGGCGCTCTTCTTTCTTTTGCCGTTGTTTTTGTTGTTGCCAGGCTTCTTGGCATCAAATTCTTGCGCGTCTTTGACTATTTTCTAAAATGTTGCTCTTGGCCCAAGTTGTTGTTGTTGCTGCTGCTTGCTGCTGCAAGTTGGTATGGTTGGAAGCGAGATAGCAGGCGTATCATTTTACATGACTTCTCTATGTGGCATTTGGGCGCCAATCCCTAAATTGATACACAGCACGACGCATGCAACGCGTTGCAATGCTAAAGCATAGCCAACTGCCACTCTGTGGCAGCTTATCCCATCCCATCCTATCCGTTAGGCCAAAACCAACAAAAGTTACCCAAGTGTTGGCTGTTTCTCGATAATGTTAGCTATTTGACAGTTTGATGCTTAAATTGATTATTGATAGAATACACGTTGAAATGCGTTTATCCGTTGTTATCCGGCGGTAGCTAAAACAGCTTAAAAGAACACACATTTCCCCATTTTACTTAGCTGCATTTTTTTTTTGTATTTTTGTATAAAACAAGTATTTTGAAGTTTATTTTAATCAATAATTGATACAATTTTTGTTTCTTCTGAGTTCATCCGCACCGACTAACGTTTTTTTGAATTTGAAATCAAAACCATTATATCAATTGCAATAGCTATTGTATTAATTTTGAAATAAATTTCAAATCAAAACTAAAATGGTTTATTTTTAAAACTTTTCTTTTCACTGAGTTTGTATATGCAGTTTATCCGTAGCAAAGCACTTGGCTTGGAAAAGTTACAGAGCTAAGCTGATCTAATTTTTGATGGTTTTGAAACAATTCGAATACTCGAAATACAAAACTATAATCGAGTATAAAAGCGATAGATGACCATTGCAAAAAGGCAAACTTTTGTAGCTTATCCGAACTTACCCGTGGCTATACCGTTGTCTCGGATAAGTGCCAAAGGGTTGCGCTTGCTCTTATTTTCTTGGTGCTTTTGAAACAATTCAAACAATCTAAATATAATTTTATAAAAACTAGTAGAACAGCGATAGATGGCCATCGCCATAAGGCAACCGTTTGCAGCTTATCCGAACTTATCCGTGTCTAAGCCGTTGACTCGGATAAGCGCCAATGCGCTTAGCTTGCTCGCATTTTGGTGCTTTTTAATGGCCACCTCGTAGGACCTACTCGCTGCCAGTTATTATTATTATTATTTTCATTCGTAGCGATAAAAATCTGCAAATATGAATTGGCGCTCCCTTCCGCTCCGGTTTGGCCTTCGACGTGAGATCAGTCCAATCCGGCTGTCTGTCTGTCCGTCTCTGGGTTAGCTTGGCCATGTTTTTGTGCGTGTTTATTTGACTTTGACCATTTGCTGGCTGCTCTTGGAGCCAATCAGCTATGTGAGATCTGTTTCGTGGCTAGCAACGCCAACGCTGAGCAAAAACAAAAAATTTCATTTTGCAAAGTTATGCGAGTGGTTTTAGAAGTTGCCCGACGTTTTCACTTGTGTGTGTGTGTATGTGCGTCTGTGTGTGTGTGTGTGTGCATTTTGGTTTTGTTTTTATTTTTGATTGTTTTGTTATTTTCTTCTTTTTGTAACGCCCACTTCATTTGGCTTATCTCTAAAGTGGACGCTGGACGGAGCATGAAGAATGTTGAATAGAGAGCGGGGGGTAGGAGGATTGGGGAATGTGTGCGCTTTAATGGTTGCATAAAACATAAATTTCGTTATGCATCTGTCAGATACATTGTGGCTTAGTAGGCTTACTTGTATGTGTGCTTGTGTGGATGTGTACACACGTATATGCATTGCATATGTATTGACAAAGTGATTTATTCGCATTCGCTGGGCCAAAAAAAAAACTGAAAAGAATTTTTGAGCCAGCAGGCTAATCTAAGCACGTTATCCATTGCTGCTGCCTCTCAGCCCTGCCCCGCCTCGCCCCTGAGCCACTCCCCCGACAAAACGGCACTTGGCACTTGAAACTTGGAACTTGGCACTTGGCACTTGCTGTGCACGTTTTCTAGGAAAACGGCTCATCGGCTTGGAGCTGGTCTTGGTTTTAGATTTGGTTTTTGGCATTGGCTTTGTGTCTTGAAGCTGGGCTAATGCATTTGCATACTCATTCCATTTAATTGCTTCAAAAATATGTAAAAACTCAACGCTGTTGTCACGGCCTCGTTCTCCTCAGCCACGTCCTCGTCCACATCCACATCCACATCCTCGTTCTCGTTCATGTCTCTCTCACGTCTCGTCTCATCCGTGGCTTATGCCAAAAAAGGCTCAAGCTTCAACACCTCTCTGGCCACTGGTTGCCTCTGTCTTAGCCTCTTTTGCTGTGTGTTTTCTGTTTTCTGTTTACTGTTTTCTGTTTGCTGTTTGCTGCTGGTCGTGGCTCAGTTCTTGGGCCACGAATTCGTGGAATTGCTTCCGCATTTGCCGCTGAGGTGCTGGCAGCTCAGCAATCGGAGGCTGCCTGCCCAGCAGTTGCCAGTTGCAAGTTGCCAGTTGGCTGGGAAACGTGACTCAGTGGCCGCATACCTGTAGCCGGGACTGCGACTTAGACTGGGATTGCGACTGACACTGAGACGTAGACGTAGACAGAGACGGAGTCGGAGACTGGGATTGTGACTGCAGTTGTAGCGTCCAACGCGGCGGCAATTTAACATAATCACAGCACATCGGTGTCTGCACAGTGGGCCAAGTGTCTTGATATGTAAAGCAAAAATGTGTCATGCCTTAAAGCCGAAAACAAATTTTTTAATTGTTTTTCAAAATAAATTCTAAATTTAAAAGTAGATTTCTTAAAAACATAAGATACATAACTTAGTAAAAAAAATATGACGTCAGAAGTAGGACGATTTCCTTTTTTTTTTAAATTTTTTTCCGAGTGTATTTGAAAGCTTTCAAAAATCAGTTATTTATAAAAGTTTATAATGCAACGATAGTTATATGTATCTGTCTATATTATGTCTATATAAACATTTTTCTCCTAACGTATATTTTAGAATGTTTTCGGATTTTGCCTTTTATTTAGTAGGCAAATATGGGCTCCACCTTTTTCTTAAATATTCTATATATTCTTTAATTATTTAATGTTTTGTTTTTAACTCATATATTTTGATAGTGCTATCGATTATGTCGATGTTTTTGACTATCACTATCGAAAACTATCGATGACAATCACATCAATGTCTTGCCAGCTCTAGTACATACTATATATCAATATGTGCGTCGAGAAATTGCGTTCATGCGGGCGGATGGACGGACATACAGACATTTCACAAACACAATATACTCTGTTTTTGAAATTTAAGAAAAAATAGTATAAAGCAATTTATGAGCGATCTTTGAACAGTGTATTTAGCAGCTCGACATTATTAATATCATATGAATGATACTAAAGACACGATTTATATTCTTTACAGAACGAACCGGAATGCACGCCGGAGCTGCCCGCCGCGAATCGTGCGCTCTTCCTGGAGAAGGTGCGTCAATCGAATGCCGCCTGCCAGAGTGGTGACTTTGCCACCGCAGTGCTGCTCTATACGGATGCACTGCAGCTGGATCCGGGCAATCATATACTCTACAGTAATCGTTCGGCGGCACGACTGAAGCAGGGTCAGTTTGCAGCAGCATTGCAAGATGCGACGCAGGCTCGAGAACTGTGTCCACAGTGGCCCAAGGCGTACTTTCGACAGGGCGTGGCATTGCAGTGTTTGGGCAGATACGGCGAGGCATTGGCATCCTTTGCCGCCGGCCTGGCACAGGAGCCCAGTCACAAGCAGCTGCTGGCGGGGCTGGTGGAGGCATCGCTGAAGAGTCCGCTGCGTGCGGCATTGGAGCCGACGTTGCAACAGCTTCGTGCCATGCAGCTGCATGAGTCACCATTCGTGGTCAGCTCGGTGGTGGGGCAGGAGCTGCTACAAGCATCGCTCTACCAGGCCGCTGTGGCCGTGCTGGAAGCCGCTTTGCGCATTGGCAGCTGCTCTTTAAAGCTGCGCGGCAGCGTCTTCAGTGCGCTCAGCTCGGCACATTGGGCGCTCAATCAGCTGGATCAGGCTATTGGCTATATGCAGCAGGATCTGGCTGTGGCCAAGTCCTTAGGCGACACAGCAGGCGAGTGTCGTGCACATGGCAATCTCGGTTCCGCCTACTTCAGTCAAGGCGCCTACAAGGAAGCACTCACCGCACATCGCTATCAACTGGTGCTGGCCATGAAATGCAAGGATACACAAGCCGCCGCCTCAGCCCTAACATCACTGGTATTTGACTTATTTATAAATTCTTTTCTAATTTTAATATTAATTTAAATTTTAACATAAATTTAAATATTTAAACTGTAATATAAATTTTAGTTATTATCATTATCATTATCATTATCATTATCATTATCATTATCATTATCATTATCATTATCATTATCATTATCATTATCATTATCATTATCATTATCATTATCATTATCATTATCATTATCATTATCATTATCATTATCATTATCATTATCATTATCATTATCATTATCATTATCATTATCATTATCATTATCATTATCATTATCATTATCATTATCATTATCATTATCATTATCATTATCATTATCATTATCATTATCATTATCATTATCATTATCATTATCATTATCATTATCATTATCATTATCATTATCATTATCATTATCACTATCATTAGAACAAGCATTTGAATTATAATAATTATTTTTTATTGTTATTATTATTTGATTATAATTTATAACTGAACTTATATTGTTTCTTTTCAAAAGGGACATGTCTACACGGCAAGCGGTGATTATCCCAATGCCTTGGCCTCCCACAAGCAGTGTGTGCAGCTCTTCAAGCAGCTCGGCGATCGACTGCAGGAGGCACGCGAGATTGGCAACGTGGGTGCTGTTTATTTGGCGCTGGGCGAATGTGAGGCAGCCTTGGATTGCCATACGCAACATTTGCGTTTGGCGCGCAAGCTGCATGATCAGGTGGAGGAGGCGCGTGCGTACTCCAATCTGGGTTCTGCTCATCATCAGCGTCGCCAGTTTCCACAGGCAGCCGCCTGTCATGAGCAGGTGCTGCGCATAGCACAAGCTCTGGGAGATCGCAGCATTGAGGCACGCGCGTATGCGGGGTTGGGGCATGCCTCGCGGTGTGCGGGCGATGCGGCTGCCTCGAAGAGGTGGCATGAACGTCAGCTGGCCATGGCGTTGGCGGCACGCGATAAGCTGGGCGAGGGACGTGCCTGCTCCAATTTAGGCATTGTCTATCAGCTGCTGGGCGCCCATGATGCCGCCTTGAAGCTGCATCAGGCGCATCTGGGCATTGCGCGCGCCTTGGGCGACCGGGCAGGCATGGGAAGGGCGTATGGCAACATGGGCAATGCACATGCCGCTGCCGGCGCCTACGAGGCAGCTGTCAAGTACCACAAACAGGAGCTGGCTATAAGCCAGGCGGTGCATGATCGGAGCGCGGAGGCGGCCACGCATGGCAATCTGGCCGTTGCCTATCAGGCCTTGGGCGCCCATGATGCCGCCTTGGCGCACTATCGGGCTCATCTGGCCACCGCCAGATCGTTGAAGGATGCCGCTGGCGAAGCCTGCGCTCTGCTCAATCTGGGCAATTGCCTCAGCGCGAGGCAGCTCTACGGCGAGGCAGTGCCTCATTATGAAAGCTATCTGATGCTGGCCCAGGAACTGGGCGATGTCGCCGCCGAGGGCAAGGCTTGTCATCTGCTCGGCTATGCGCATTATTGTCTTTGTAATTATCGTGCGGCAGTGCGCTATTATGATCAGGATCTGGCTTTGGCCAAGGATGCACAGCATCGTCCTCACATGGGTCGTGCTTATTGCAATCTCGGATTGGCACATCTGGCACTGGGACATACGGCTGCTGCCTTGGAGTGTCAGCAGCTGTTCCTGGCTGTGGCACATGCCACAGGTCAGCTGCCAGCCAAGTTTCGTGCCTTGGGCAATATTGGGGATATACTCATACGTACTGGCGCTCACGAGGAGGCCATTAAGCTGTATCAGCGTCAGCTGGCGCTGGCCAGAGCTGCGGGGGAGCGTGCCATGGAGGCAGCTGCTTGTGGAGCTTTGGGCCTCGCACATCGGCTGCTGCGTCGCTGGGATAAGGCGTTGGGGCATCATACGCAGGAGTTGACGCTGCGCCAGGAGCTTGGCGATCTGGGCGGCGAGTGTCGCGCACATGGACATCTGGGTGCTGTACACATGGCGCTTTGTAGCTGGACGCATGCAGTTAAATGCTATCAGGAGCAATTGGAGCGGGCACAGGAGCAACGGGATGCGGCTGTGGAGGCGCAGGCACATGGCAATCTGGGCATAGCACGTCTCAATATGTCACACTATGAGGCGGCCATTGGCTGCCTGGAGGCGCAGCTGGGCACCTTGGAGCGTGTATCGCTGCCCTCGACGCAGGCCGATCGGGCACGTGCGCTGGGACATCTCGGGGATTGTTATGCCGCCTTGGGTGACTATGAGGAGGCCTTGAAGTGCCATGAGCGACAGCTGCAGCTGGCCTTGGGTCTGGCCAGCCACCGGGATCAGGAGCGTGCCTATCGTGGCTTGGGTCAGGCACGACGTGCGCTCGGCCAGCTGCCCACGGCACTAGTGTGCCTGGAGAAGCGTCTGGTTGTCGCACACGAGCTGCACAGCGCCGAGGTGAAGGCTTTGGCCTATGGTGATCTGGGACATGTGCACGCGGCTTTGGGTAATCATGCCCAGGCTTTGAACTGTCTGGAGCATCAACGAGAGCTGGCACGTGGTCTGCAGGATCGCGCTCTGGAGTCGGATGCAATGTGTGCGCTGGGACAGGTGCAGCAGCGCATGGGCCAGCATGCGGACGCACTGCAGCTGCACGAAGAGGATCTGCAGCTCTGCACAGAGTTGGCAGCGCCCGCCTTGCAGGCACGCGCTTTAGGCAATCTGGGTGCCGTGCAGGAGGCCTTAGGGCAGCAGGAGGAGGCACTTAAGTGCTATGAACGCCAGTTGGCGCTCAGCAATGATAGGCTCGGCAAGGCGCTGGCCTGTGGTGCGCTGGGACGTGTGCATCATCAGTTGGAGCAGCATGGCCAGGCGGTGGAGTATCTGCGGCAGGGCTTAAGCAGCGCACAGTCCATTGGCAAGTCGGAGGAGGAGGCCAAAATAAGACATCAACTGGGTAAGTTATACAAAAAACAAAGATTAGACCTCTAATTCAACTTGCTACACAGCAAACAAAATAAAGTTTAAAAGTAAAACCATTATGGTTTTTATTTTCAACTTTTAGGTGTTCAATTCAGATTTGTTTCAAAAATAGTTTACTTTTAAAGTTTTTTCAACGGTTCAAGATAACTCAACCAAACTCACTAAACCTAAGTTTTAAGACAGTTTATACAAGTTGACAAAATTTCATCAAAATCGGACCACTATATCTTATAGCTGCCATAGAAACGATCGGTTGAAAAGTTTTCTTATGGAAAACTTTTCTGCAGGGGTATATATATTCGGTACGCCAAAGACAACATTGAAAACAGTCGACCTGTTAGCTGTCGAAGTGTTTCACAGTTCATCAAAATTTATTTTTGGCTTTTGTTGACTGAGACTTTTGAAATTTATCGAAGCAGAAGTTTAAGTAAAAGCAAAATAAAATAAGAAGAACAAAATAAGATGATGATTTAAAATGGATTTCAGTCGGGTAATACACCCAATGCTTGCTAGAACCACTTCAGAATTACAAGTGACAATCTAAAAAAACTTTTGCTCTTTGTGATTTCAAATATATTAGATTGACTTTGAAGCACACTTTTATATTATTTTTTAATTTTTTTGAAAAAAAAAGAGTATATTGGGTTTGGGAAATGTCCATCTGTCCGTATGAACGCAGGTTTTTTTCACAGTTTTGAAGCTAGAGCAACCAAACTTGGTATGCATGTTAATATGCATCATCCCTAGACTTTAACCTCGCGTAGAGGTGTTTTTATTTGATCTGTTGAAAACAAGTTTTCTTATGCAAAACTTTTCTGCTTGTTTTGATTTAAAAACAAATGTAGACTGTCATGGCATAGCCTAGATATAGAGTGCTAGCTTCTGAAAGCTCCGGGTTTGAGTCCTAGTCCTGATGACATGAACAATATTAAATTATCATTGATTCTTTCAATGAAACATAGCTGCGGTCAATGTTGGTGTGATGAAATTGGTCATTGCGAGAGAGAGGGAGAGAGAGAGGGAGAGAGAGAGAGAGAGACAGTGAGTAAGCATTCTCAATCAAGATGTATTTATAAAGTTCTCAATCATTTTTTGGGCTCTCTCTGTTTTGCTGCCTCTCTCATTTCTCAATACTTGACTGGTTTAGTTTTAAAATTGTTTTCAATTCAAACAATTATTTTTTACAATCAGGTCTTGCTTTGCGCTCCTCTGGCGACGCTGAAGGCGCTCGCATTCAACTGGAAACAGCCGCCCAGCTGCTGGAATCTGTGCGGCAGGAACAGCGCAGTCCGGAGGCGCGACAGGCACTCTACGAGCTGCAGACGAGCTGCTATCATCTGTTGCAGCAGCTGCTTGTGGCACTGCAGCGCAATGAGGATGCACTGGTTGCCGCCGAACGTTGCAAGGCGCGCAATGGCGCCGATGCAAAGGCAGCCAGCACAACGACAACGACAACAACAACATTGGCAGACATTGAGGCCATCTTGGAGACGGTGAATCGGGGCAGGATGCCCGTGCTGTATTATAGCTTGGCTGGGGATCAGCTGCATGCTTGGTTGCTGCAGCCACAGGCGGGCATAGTGCGCTTCCATGCGGCGAGAATAGATGCACAAACGCTGCAGCTGCCACTAACGTTGAGCGAGTGCCATGAGGAGGAGGAGGAGGAGCAAGAACGGGAGGAACAGCTGCCGTCACAGCCAAGTGAACAGTCGGGACAGCTGCTGCTGGAACGCTATGTCAACATAGTGCGCGACAATCTGGGTGTCAACTCGCAGAGCCTGCTCCACGAAGGCGATGGCAGCGGCTGGCGTGCGAGCAGCGAGCAGCTGCTGGAGGATCTTCCTGGTGCGGGTGCGGGTGGTGGTGGCTTTCTGCGCATGGTTAGCCGGAATCATATGTTAAATTCATCCAACTACTCGCTCAGTTCGCTCTTCTCGCTGGGCTCCGTTGCCAGCTTGCAGGGCTCCACACGTTCCGTTGGCAGCCGCAGCTCCCGACGTGCGCCTGCGCCACCTGCCTGGCGTGGTCCTGCCTGCTTGCATACGCTATATAATCTGCTGCTGGCGCCTTTTGATGATCTGCTGCCAAGTGGTGCGAACGTAACGCGGCAAGGACGACGTGAGCTGATACTAGTCCTGGACAGCGCACTTTATCTGGTGCCCTTTGCCATATTGCGTGCAGCTGGTGACGATGGTGAATATCTATCGGAGCGCTGTGCCTTGCTAACGGCGCCCTCGTTGCAGGCACTGCGTGGCCGTTCAAGAGGCAGGCGGGATCGTGGGCGGCCACCCACGGCCTTGGTCGTTGGTGGTCCACGTGTGCCCGCTGCTTTGGCGGAACGCTGGGGCTGGGCAGCTGCCGAGTCGCCAGCTGCGCTGCAGGAGGCTGCCATGGTTGCCGATATGCTGCAAGCAAACGCGCTCGCCGGCAGCAATGCCACCAAGGAATCTGTCCTGGCCGAGCTACCCGGCGCCGAGTGCATACACTTTGCAGCCAATCTTAGCTGGAAACTGGGCGCCGTTGTGCTTAGTCCTGGCGATGTTGTCACCGCCGAGCAGCAGCAACAAAAAGAGCCACATGAGCCGCAGCTCTCGGATTTTACGCTCGCCGCTGCCGAGCTACGTCAGCTGCGTCTGGCTGCACGTCTGGTGGTGCTCAGCTCGTATCATTCCGTCGAACCCATAACTGGCTCAGGTGTTGCCCAACTGGCCGGCGGCTGGCTGTTGGCTGGCGCTGGCGCTGTGCTCATCTCGCTTTGGCCTGTGCCCGAAACGGCGGCCAAGATTCTCCTGCGCGCCTTCTACTCCGCATTGCTGCAGGGCGCACGAGCGGCACGGTAAGTTAGACACACTTCAAAGAAGGGACTGCAAAACAGAGTTGTTACATTGCAATTTTGATTTTAAATCTTATAACAAATACGATCCCTGCTTTAAAGATCCTAGCCAGATACTAACTTTCTTCTTTTTAGCGCCTTGGCGGAGGCCATGCAAACCGTGCAGCATACAAAACACTTTGCCCATCCGGCCAATTGGGCTGGTTTCCTGCTGATTGGCGCCAATGTGAGGCTATCCAACAAGGTTGCACTTCTAGGCCATGCGCTCTGTGAGCTGCTGCGGACGCCGGAACGTTGCCGGGATGCGTTGCGTGTGTGCCTGCATCTGGTGGAGAAGAGCCTGCAGCGCATACATCGAGGCCAAAAGAATGCCATGTATACCACACAGCAGAGCATTGAGAATAAGGCTGGTCCTGTTGCCGGCTGGAAGGATCTGCTTATGGCAGTTGGCTTTCGTTTTGAGCCCGCTGCCAATGGCATACCCTCCAGCGTGTTCTTCCCACAAACCGATCCTGAGGAACGTCTATCCCAGTGCTCGGCCAGCCTGCAGGCTCTCTTGGCTTTGACACCCGCCACGCTCCAAGCGCTGGCCAAGCTGGTAAATAGCGCGGAGCATGCGGATGATATTATTGCCGTGGTGCGCAATATATTGGCACAGTTCCCTGCCAAGCCGGAGGCCGAGGCCTGCATTGAGATGCCACTAAGTGTGCGGCTTTGGCGCGTCGCCGGCTGCCATGAGCTGCTCGCTTCCGTTGGCTTCGATCTGACTGAGGTGGGTGCGGATCAGGTGATTCTGCGGACGGGCAAACAAGCAAATCGTCGACACTGTCAGTTTGTTCTGCAGGCTCTGCTGGCGCTCTTTGGTAAGTGATCTGCTTTAACCCAATCCCAATCTAAATTGCATCCTAATTTTGTTTGTAATTTTTGCAGTTTCTAATATTAATTCTTTCATTTGTAGTCTAGCCAAAATAAATAATAAAATACAATTACAATTTCTTGCAGACACACACGAGGCGCCCAAGAGCCTTAGCCTGGACTCTGCGGCACACAGCAGCAGCAGCTGCGAGTCGCTGGCCGAGCCTGAATTGGATGCCACACCAGCTGGCTGCCAGCCGACAGCGGTCAACAGCAGCAGCAACGGCGGCGGCGGCGGCACAATTGCCGCTGTCAGCAGCAGCAGCACACAGTCACCATTGCCACTGCATCCACGTAGTGCATTCATCTCATATGTGCGTCGCCGTGGCGAACCGGATGGGGGTGGTGGTCTAGATTCCAGCCTGGCCAATACCACGGACAGCGAGCATTCGCTCTCGGATGGCTATGCGACGCAAGCGGGTGCCAGCGGACAGCCTGCTCCACGTCTGGGCTATGCCAGTCTGCGTGGTCCGGTGCGTGTATCTCGGCCTGGCGGTGGCGGGGAGAGTGATGCCGCCTTTACGCCCAGCCCGCCAGTAACCGATCCCAGCCTGTCGCTGGCTTTGGCGCATCAGACGCGCATACGCTGCCTGTATGCGCAGCCGGCAACGCAGGCAGCGACGTTGGCTGCTCCAACGGTTAACAATAGCCGGCGGCCGGATAGCTCCAGTTCAGCTAGTAGCACCACGACGGATTGGGAGGGCTCTGGGCATGCGACGGTGCTGCGACGTGGAGCAGCTGCTGGCGCACAGCAACAGCAGCAGCAGCAGCAACCAGCGCTGCATCAGCATCAGCAGCAGCCGCCGTTGCCGCCGCCACGCCCACCTGTATACCACAATTTGGGCGCAGGCGGACGCAGCAAGCCGAAGATTAAGCTGGGCAGCGCACAGAGCTCGCTGGCCGCAAGGGTGAACAAGGAGCATGCGCTCTTCATGGACAGATTAAGCGTGCGCACGGAACTAAATGCGCCCACATCAAACGGCGTGGCAGCGTCTGGAGTTGGAGTTGGAGCTGGTGTTACAGCTGGTGGAGGACAGCGCAAGCCGCTATCACTGTCGCTGACTGAGGAGGAAAGTGCCGTTGTAACCTTCAATCCCGGCAGCCTGTACTTCTCGCCAGCGGACAGTGAACTGCTGGGCGAGCCCAAACAGCCGCTGGAGGAGACGCCAGTGAAGCCGAGCGCCAAATGTATACAGGATAGCATCATGCGTCACATGAATCGCGAACTAACGCCCAGCATCTCGGAGTTGTATCATGAGCGTAGTCTGGGCCTGGGCCTTGCCCCGCCGCTCTCCAAGCTGCTGCTAAGCCCCAACTACGAGGAGCAGGAGGTGGACGAGAATATCACACAGGCTGCTGGCAATGCAGCGGCAATCAAAACGCTTGTCGATGCCGTCAACGAGTTGGAGTTGAGCGGCAGTTCCTCCGGAGCCACCATACCAACTGTTGTCGGCGGCGATACGGAGCCCAATGCTGTGCCCAGCGCCGTCGTTGGCGAGCCCACTTGCTCCATTTGCGGAGAGCGTGCCGATGTCATCTGCCGCTGCAAGGCGGCCACCATGCAAAAGAAATCCACACTAAAGCCCTGGCTAAGCAATGTGCCCGCCAGCAGCCTCGTCCAGGCCAGCGAACTAACCACTGCCGACATCCTTGAGCGACGCCTGGAGACAGTCGTTCCAAGCGCACCCTTTGCCGCCGAGCTTTGCCGTCGCGACGAGGGCGATGGACGCTCCGTGGCCGATTCCCAATGCAGCAGCAACTATAAACGGGTCCTGGCCACCGCCGGTGCAGTCAGTCTGGTTGTTGGCATTGGTGCTGGCGAGGCGGAAGCGCAGAGTGCCACATCGGTGGCCACCTGCTCCTCTGCTCGCCTCGTCTAACTTTCATTTTGATATTGCCAATTATAAATTCAGTTGAAGTTTTAAGTTTTAAATTGTAGTTTTAAGTTTTGTACTGATCATCTTAGCATTAGATATCGATCTTTATTTATTTATTTATATAATACATTATACTTTTATACCACAAAAGACATATGTTTAAGATAAGACTCACACACATACACTTGCATATACATACATACATATTTGTAATGTTTAAACCAAGCCACTGATTAAATTTTATGCATTTAACTATTTGTCATTTGTTTGAATTGACCATAAATAAATAGCTGTTATGCTAGTAAGGATCTGTTATACTGCTTATCAACTGAAAATCTGCTCCAATTTGTAATATCAGAATCTGAAAATGTAGCCGTGCTGAAGATATAAACCCTTTCCGTAAAGTTGTTCATATGAAAACCATTTTGATGACATTTAGTCACAATTATGGAACGTGCTTGAACTTAGATAGCGATAGCGATGGCTTGAGAAACCAAAAAGTTTTTCAACAAATGATTCCTACGATAGCTAAATGATAATGTTATTCAAAAACCTAGCAGACTGTCACTTCGAATTTAAGAAGCTCGACTTTATTTCTATACATTTTGAGTAGACTTTAACTTTTGTGTATTTTTCTAGCTTAGCAGCATCAGATCTATTTGAAAATATAGCTATATATATATATACACAATATACACAATAGCAAACGAAAGAGTATAAATAGAGAAAATTATTCAAATTGGATACAAAAATGCCACTTATGAATGAAATTCTTTTCAAATTAATCAATTTTCCTCAAAAGATTATAAGTGACCCGCAGGTAGTCCGTCCCGAATCCAATCATACTGTAATAAACTGAAACTTGGCACAGATGCTTGTTCTTTCTGTAGGCAGTACATTTGTCAGAATCGATCAAATTGCACTACTATAACATATATCTGCCATAGGAACAATCATTTTATAAATGAAATGCACGAAAAACTGTTTAGTTTTAACCAAATTGACTTTTTACTCCCTGTTCCCATTAAAAATGGGAAAAAGGGAGTTATAAAGTACTGCAAATGTGTGTAACAGGCAGAAGGAAGCATTTCCGACTATATAAACTATATATATTCTTGATCAGCATCAACAGCCATGACGATCTAGCCATGTCCGTCTGTCTGTCTGTCTGTCCGTCTGTCCGTCTGTCCGTCTGACCGTCTGTCCGTCTGTATGAACGCGTCGATCTCAGAGACTATAAGAGCTAGAGACACCAAACTTGGCATGCACGTTCCTGTATACCATACGCAGATCAAGTTTATTTCAAATTTCGGATGCACCCCCCCGCACCCCCGCAAATCGCAAAAGACTCCCACAGCCACAATTTTAAAGATAGAGCTTTAATTTTTGGTACACATGTATGTTTAATCAATGTCTTTCGGATGTGTAAATTTCAACACGATCGGATAAATAGCACCAAAGTTATAGAAGAATCTATTACGCCCGTCTCAGCTGGCAGCAACAACAGTTTGACAAGCAGTTTACGAGTTAAGTGCACTGCTTGCTTGTGTTGCCGCTGAACTGCTTGAAATGCAAGTTGGGAGCAGGGAGTCTCGTAGTCGGGCACACTCGACTAGAGCATTCTTACTTGTTTAAGTTGAAGAACATACTTAAACTCATATCGGGTAAAAGTATGGTCATAATGTCAAATGTATGTAGAACACAAAGGAGCAACAGATGATGCAGGAACGCGAACATACTAGCAATCAAATAAGATTTGAAATAAAAATATGACGGGCTGTCCCGACTGCGATATACACTGTTTTCTGTACGTTTAACAAATTAAATTTTTGTAAGACTTCTTATATACTTGGTTGAGTCATTTTGTTAAAAACAAAATAGATTTTCATACAAAAAACTTATTTTTCAATAGATTGTTCATATGGCAGCTATATGTTATAGTGGTCCGATCTGGCCGATCTTAACACTTTGTCTGTCTATGGTATATACCAACATGTATACCAAGTTTATCACCTGAAATTTGAAATATACTTGATCGGCGTACGGTGTACAGGAACCTGCATGCCAAGTTTGGTGTCTCTAGCTCTTATAGTCTCATACGGACAGAAGATGATCAAGCATATATGCAGTTTATATAGACGGAAATGCCTGTTAGGGAGTAAAAACGACAAGTACCATAAAAAATTCAGTTACTTAAAGTTCCTAACTGCGCTAATTTAATTCAATACAATCTGCTTTATAGGCAGAACGCCACATATGTATGTTAAGGATCTACCTTTCGGCAATTAACATATATTAAAAATGAATTCGTTATGAATACAAAATAAATGAAACGAATTACATATAAATATGTTTTCCTTTTTAAATGATCGTATATAGGGTGAAAGTCTTCTTGAATATAGTATTTGTGCACTTTTGTATTGTACTTAAAATGGGTTATTGTACAGCTCTTTATGAGGGGTAGCTGTATCTAAACATTAACTCAATCACGTATGTGCCATACTTATATCATAAATTGCGCATTGTAAAACAAAAAATGCATATCTACAGGATATATGAACGACTGTTATACTATTATTCAACGAGTGGTATAAAACGGAAATACTGTTATATTTAGCACACAATTAAACTGAAAATTATTATCTAACATTCAACTATCAGACTGTCAGCGACCCCAACTGTCAGACATTGTACAATGAATTATTGCAAACATGTGCAAAAATCTATCAACAAATATTTAAAATAGAAATATATGAGTTCGGGCAACGCTTTAAATGCCATCGCAATGCGAGCACACGAGTATGATTTATTGATAATTACTTAATTGAGCCTTGAAAGGCACTGTGAAGCTACACTATGACAAACTAGAGCAGAAGCATACAGTGCATTTGAATAAAGAAAAGTGTTTAATGCAGCTTTCAATTCTCAGTCAGCTATAAGTTGATTTGAAAACTTTAACCACTATTCAACTCTGATTTCAACTTAACCAAAAACGTTATAGTCAATTACTACTGTGCTTGTCTGCCAAAAAAGAATTATCAAGCGTAAAGCAGACTTTCCTCTTCCCAACCGATTGACAACGCGACACTGCTGCATCATCATCATCTTGATTGTGGCTTGTTTGTCGTTCCATTCCGAATGGCTTGTCATCCTGGCCTTTGATCCTTGCGTGCGATCCCTCATTTATATCAGCGCATTATATTTATGACCATTTAATTAGCAAATGTCGGGTCCATAAAAATGATTAATTTGGTCATGAATCCAAAGGGCAAAGCGAAAGCTTGCACTGTTATTGTTAGTTATACAATGAAAATAGAAAATATATTTATTGCACAGAACAAAACAAATAATTTATTGCACATTTCACCTTGATATTTTTTAAGTCATATCCATTTATAGTTTCTACAGCAATTCCGTTGTGAAATAGGCTCCGTACTTACAAAGAGGAAGACATTGCTCGATAGCGAAACGAGCTAAGTTGTTAGGTTGAGAAATCAGGGCACTATTCCGACCCTAAGACTATATTCTACAAAAACTTTAAACATTTGTTTAATATATATAGCTAAATATATAAAAAATAAGAGGTGTTTATGTTTTGGGCTGCTGCACTACTATTTTTGTAAACACAACTGTATATGTATTGTATTATGAAACATTTCCACAGACTTCAAAATCTCTATTAATTGATAAGATTTATTGACATCCTAAACGCGATCGTTACAAATTGACCCATGACGACGTCGTATTGGAACTGCGTCGCAGCGAAGCGAGCCCCTCGGGCCACCACAAAGATCGCCAGCTGAAGCTAAGTCTCGCAGTGGCACCAAGGTGTCAGAATCAGAGTACGTCCGAGTGGGACGGGGACCGACGTCATGTATGTATATATGTAGATGCTGCCGCGCCTGATAACTGATAACTTATTTCTAGGCAATCCCCCCCTTGATGGCACATTATTTTTGCGCTTGATGACGATGTACTTAGATTAGACGGTGTTATTCCGAATTTGGCGGTGCGCCAGTACGCTTAATCTGAATCTGGAGCGCTTGCTCTTTTCAGAGACTTGGTCAAGGTGACGCCAAAAGCTATCATTTGTAAAAATCAAAATTTAATGCTTAAATAAATATATATTTTTGAATTATGTAGATCTAGCATATACCCGCGGCTTCGTCCGCCATTCCAAACCTCTGAACTATATCAAAATTTCGCCCCTGTGTGCGTACTTTTTTCTCACTCTGACTCACACTCAAAGAAATTCTTTTGATTTCCTTGAAATCTGAGCTTGAAGTAGAATTGTAATCGGGAAGAAAATTCAATCCCGTCTCGGGTGCCTATTTTGGGACATGCAGAAATCCCGGCCACCCGCTCATTTTAAAATCCTTTCTCGTTCCGCCCGTCGCGGTTCAGTGCAGAGGGAGCATGAAGAAAATTGTAAAGTGCCAAGAGCTCCACCCCACCCCTTTCCCATCAAACGGCAAAAATCTATATCTTCAGGTTGAATTCTGTAGCACTTGAGTATGCAACTATTAATACCACATCTTTTACAAGCCAGGTAAAAAGACGACAAGCAAAATGAAGTAAGAAATAAGATGAGGTTACAAAACGAGTTTCAGTCGGTTACTACACCCTGTGTTTGACTAAACCGTTTGAGAATTATAGGTGACAATCTAAAAATCTTTTACTCTTTGTTATTTGTAATATGTTAGATTGGCTTGATGCTCACCTTTTCTTATGAATTTTCTTTCGCTTTGTCCAGTACATAAAATGTGTCCTATATTTTTATTCAATTATTTTTTTTAAAAAAATTTGAAATTTTTGTCAGCAATCTGCAACAATATTTGAAGATATTGCGATTCTACAATGTTAAATGTTCTGGTGCTGAGTTAATTGAGTTCTGGGTTGAGCAAAAGCGTACTGTACTATATCTTATAGCTGCTTTGGGCAGAATAGGTTGAAAAATTAGTTTAACTTAACATAGAAAATGGAATAACTGCGCAATTGAAACGATCAAACTACAGAAAGAAATCTTAAATGACCTTCGCATCTCTTTGCAGCAAAATGATATAATCATTGAACTTGCACTTGCTCCAGTTATAAGTACTTATTATTGTGCGTCCTTATCGGTCAAGTGCAGGCTTTAGTTATGTACATATATGTATATGTATTGAATATGTTTCTACAAAGATAAGCTGGCACGTGCTCGGAGGCAACGCCTCAACGATGCAGACGCGGACGTGGTACAGACCCTTCGATAAAACTCAAGTAAATATACATTTATGCATCTTGTATAAATGTTATATATACATATACTATATATATAGCTGAAGCCTCGAATTGGAGGCATTTCCTACATCTACATGGGCAGTGACTGGACTGAGGTCCCACATTGATAACTGATTAGGTGGCTGGACAGAGGCGACGAGTGTATCGAGAGTGTTTTGAAAATGAAAAAAAAAAACAACAAAAGTGCTATAAATCATATATACCATATAAATGTATATATATAGTATATATATATACTATATAGCAACAATTTGATTGTGATTTCAGTCGTTGCGTTCGGCGATCTATAAAACGTGCGGTTTGACAAGTCAACGATTCAATAGCATCTTGTTCAGGCATTTGTGCGGTACTTGAAGCCAACTATTTGAATTTATTTGAAATTTTTGTATTTTGTTTTACTTGGCTTGCGACAATATGAGAATCCTGCAGGAGGTAATCAACAAATATTTACAAACAAGTTTCACTAATGGAACTAAAACATGTGTATGTGTGTGTGTGTCTTACAGAACCAAATCCATTTGCTGGATCCTTCGGAGCTAATGCGACCCGAGCCCACATTTGCCGATAAAAATCCATCTAAATTTCGTGACTATAGCGTGGATACAGGGGATCCTTTAAAGGAACGCGTTCGTCGCACTTATCGCGAGATGCATTTAAATCAAACTGTCGACTTTGTCAAGGGTAAGTGCACACAATATAATCACTGTAGAAGGCAGTACACGCTAGTGACGAAGCATACCAAAGGACGCAAAAGACAGAAATACTTGAATATTTTCTACGAAAGTCCGATCAGATTGAGCTATACTATGTATATCAAAAGTTATATATGTTGACAGCTAATCTTGTAACTAAAAAAATAGGCACACAAAGACTTTTGGTATTGCATCTGGTATATAGCTGGGGAAAGGAAAATGTATAGGATTGGAGCTGATAGAGCCGTTGTTGATTTCTTTTTTAAATTGATATAGTTTTCTAAACTTTTTGAACTTTTGAAGAACCGCTAGCTTGACGGGAAAAGGCAAAAGGCGGAAAATTTACTTCCCTACACTATTGAAGCTGTTCAAAGCAGGGACCGAAAATGACAGTTGTTCGTTCAAAATTTTATTTGAAAAATAAACATGAAAGAAATTTTGTACAAATGTCTAGCTTTTATTATAAAACTCAAAAACAGCTGTTATCAAGTGAAAGAAATAATAAAAATCAAAAATAAGTATTATGAAAAAATAACTATTATTTTTGATTTTTAACTTGTATCAACTTTATTTTAAAAATCGACAATAAGAGTTATTTCACAATTTTTATATAGAAATTTACATTTAATTATTAAGTAATTAATTTTTTATGGTCAAATAGTAAGAGTTATTGGTATAAAAAAAAAATTTGAATCGTTACGGTCCCTGATTTGGGGCCTTAATACGCTTTTGCAACTAGTTTGTTAAGTTGTGTAACGATTTTCTTATTTGATGATACAGAATATTTTATAAATTAACTGTATACCATTCGTCAAAAAATTTGACAAGAGATATTTTTGGGTTTTAATACGCTTTCGTCACTAGACTGCTAAAGTGTGTAGCGGTATTCTTATTAATCTTGGCCTATACGCTAGTTACAACCAAGTTGAAATCATTCAAAATATCGCAATATAAGTAATATTTAAATGAAAATAAATGGATCTGCAGGAAGACGTGCCCGCTGGCTTCAATTCAACACCATTAAGATGACAGTGCGTGAGGCGCTGGAGAAGCTCAATGATCTGGTTGATGAGTCCGATCCCGATCTGGATTTGCCCAACATTATACACGCCTTTCAGGCAGCCGAACGCGCACGCGCTGAATTTCCACAGCACGATTGGCTTCATCTGACGGCACTAATCCATGATCTTGGCAAGATTATGGCCTTCTACGATGAGCCACAATGGGCTGTCGTGGGCGACACTTTCGCTGTGGGCTGCCGCTGGGGCGATAGCATCGTCTATCGCGACGAGAGCTTTGTGGGCAATCCCGATGGCAATAATCCCAAATACAATACCAAATATGGCATGTATGAGCCCAACTGTGGTGTGGATAATTTGCTGATGTCCTGGGGCCACGATGAGTACATGTACTCCGTGCTCAAGCACAATAGGACCAAGCTACCCCATGTGGCCTGCAATATTATACGCTTTCATTCGTTCTATCCCTGGCACAATGGCGGTGACTACAAGCACTTGGAGGCGCCCCAGGATGAGGATACAAAGAAATGGGTGCTTATTTTCAAGTAAGCTTATCAATTATTGTACATTGTGTAAAATATCCATAACAATAACTTTTCTTGCAGCCGTTACGATCTGTACACAAAGAGCGAAGTAGTGCCCGATATTGAGGCTCTGTGGCCCTATTATCAAACCCTGATTGACAAATATTTGCCTGGCGTGGTGGAGTTTTAAACAATACTTATTCGTTATACTATATATATATATATATATATATTACATCTAACCATACAAAATATTATTCTCTGGTTAGTGATTTTACTTAACTATAAACATTAGTTATATTGTAGTGTCTATAGCTAAACTTATGAATTTACTATCTTACGATTTAACTTGAAAAAACGGACTTAAAGCTATTCTTTATTACGTCTATAAGATAGCCATGATAAAGGTATATACATATGTCATATATATATTTAAACAAACTCTAATAATCACTAACGATCGTGAGCTTAGAACTACTAAACAAAAACCTGTAACTTTGATTACTTTTATTTAATGCCAGAATTATTGGACACATTCAAAATCTTTATCCAACATTAAAACAATAATAAAAAGGAAATGTACAAATCTTTCATCTTAATAACTACGATTCTTAATATCCAAGCACGGTTCATTGAGAGGCGGAAGCGACGCTTTCGCGTCGACGTCGCTTGTGTCGTTTGTGACTCTTTTTGCTCGCATGCCGCTGATGATCTTTGCGCCGCGGGGCTGACTCCTCTTCAGCCCGTTCCCGTTGATGGGCGCGCTTGTGCCGGCGTGAGTTTGAACGGCTGCTGCTGCGACTGCGACTACGATGCTTGGGCCGCGTGCTGCGTGCCGAGCTTAAGCTGCGACTGGATCGACGTCGTCGATGCTTGGATATGGAGCTGCCTTTGCGCTTAAGTATCTGGCGCGACTCATGAGAGTTGCGACTATGACTTCGACTGCGGCGGCGGCGAGCACTGGCACTGACATTGCTGCTGGAAGAGGTTACGGAAGCATCTTGCGTTATGGAACGGCTGCTGCTACCACTGCGACTTCGACGGGCAGCCTTGCGTTGGCGCGCAGCTAATGACGCCGATGTCAATGGCGGCGGCAGCGACGCTGATGGTGGCGGCTCTGCGGTGGACACCAGCTGCACATCGTCATCATCGGAGAGCAGGACGGTGCCAGTGGCCGTTTTGCTGGTGAAAGTATTAGTGCTATCATCGTTAAGTAAATTGTATTTCTCGAGATCGCCACCAGCATCATCATCATCATTATCATGAACAACGTCTTCCTTTACAATTGCCGCTTTCGGTGGTGCCTGCGGCAGGAGCGGCAGTGGTAAGGGCAACGGCAACGGTAATGGCGCTGCGGCTTGTTCATCCTCATCGTCATCGTCATCAGGGCCAAAGTAAGTAATCGGAATGGAACGCACGGAATCATCCGAGTCCTCATTGCTATTCGTTCCACCCATTTCAATTTCC
This sequence comes from Hirtodrosophila cameraria, assembly GCA_949708635.1. Classification (NCBI taxonomy): domain Eukaryota; kingdom Metazoa; phylum Arthropoda; class Insecta; order Diptera; family Drosophilidae; genus Hirtodrosophila; species Hirtodrosophila cameraria. The sequence continues at coordinate 1,154,269 of OX453090.1, read as the reverse complement.
GCTGCGATAACCGCCTCTGGTATTGAAGATGCAGCACTGCAATCACCTGTTATGTAATTGCGAATACACAAGGATAAGTTAACATGTCATGCATAAAGGTGTGCTTACGCTTACCTTTGATCTGATTAAGAAACGCCATAGCCTTGCGCTTGCGCTCCAGCTGCAACTGCTTCTCCCGCGATATCATGCCGTTCAGTTTGTCGCGTGCTATCTGCGCCAGCTTGTCCTTGACGCGCTCTTCAGCTACGTAGGTGCAAAAAGAGTCACAAATTAGTAAAGCTCTGTTGCTCTCTCGTTCTCTCGTTCTCTCGCTCTTGTTCTATGTTCTAATTTGTTTTAGTCTATTAACGATTTGCGCCTTCCAGCTATTGTCGACGGAAAACTAACATGGCCCAAACTCAACTTTATGTTGGAACCAGAATGGTATCAGGACGGATTATTAATATCGACTGAGACTATTAGGCAACAACTTATTTTTCAACAGATTGTATGGCTTTTGTTAGATATAGTAGTACGACTTTGATGTAATTTAGCTATAATTTAAAATTTACGGTTTTTTAAGTTATATATGTTGAAAACCAAAACTGGAAACTTGCGAGCAATTTGGTGCAAGTTTCCTCTTGCACCGTGTTAAGACGAGATAATGTTGTCCTTGCAATTTGCACGTTTCTATTCGGTGCAAGATATTGTGCAAGATTTTCTATAAGTGGCAGTGACATTAAAAATATGCTGAACTGAAATGTATGTCGCTATCGCTTTTTTTCCTATTTGGAATGTTTTTTTTTTTCAATAATTATTTTTGTAATAAATGAAACATTAACATTACGCAATTTCACGAAAGTCTTGCATCGTGAAAAGATCACTTTAAGATTGTGATTTTGTAAAAGCAACTGGAAAAAGGGTCCTATTGATTGGTCAATCATACACACCCTGGCGTTGCTCCTTTAGCGGTGAGACTATGTTCGTTGCGATAGTTGGCTTAAGAGCGCTTGTTCTTATCAACAGTTGCGTCTCCACCTGTTTGATGGCGCGCTGCACGCTGTCTGGCATGTGTGGACGCGTGTTGTCTGGATTTGCTTTGGCCTTTGCCTTGGTATCCTCATCCTCGTCGCTGACTTCCTGTGGAAGTGTGGACTGCAACGGAGCGTTCTCGTCGCGCGCACGTATAGAGAAGCACACGGGCGCTGTTAAAGAAAAAGATAAATTAATATGAACAGATTTCATAACAATTAAGTCGTTACAATGTATTCAGCGGAACATACCCTTTTCATTAAGACTGGAAGCAGTTGGTGGAACAGCGCTGCCAAGTCCTTTTTTGCTTATTAAAGCAGCGGCAACGGCAGCCGCTTTCCGAGTCTTCTCTTCCTTGGAAGCGGCATCCGGATCGCCGGTTATCTTGTACATATAATAGGCATAGAACTTGTGCTCGGGCAGCAGAAAACTGAAACGCTCCACGCTTTTGGTGCGCAGCGTCTCCTCGAACTGGCGTCCATTCTTGATCACATATGTTGCCGTCTTGTCAATAATGTGACGCAGGCTCTCCTCGGGCAATGGAAAGCTTAAGATTAGAGGCGGCTCTAGCAGCCCTGTCCCTTTGGATGTTTTGGACGTTTTGTCTTTAGTTTTTGGTGACTGCTTGCTGCTTTCGTCATCTTTTGCAGCAACCGGCTCATCGTCGGTTTCACTGCCGGAGCTATAGTTTTGTGCCAAAGCCAAAGCGCTGGTGTTTTTTATAAGCTCCACCTTGGCCGGCACATCGCTGGCGTTGTCCTTCAATAGCAGCGGCGTCGCCTCTCCGTTAGCCAGGCTGCCTTGGCTCTGGCCATCAGATTTGCAGCTGGGCGTGGGTGAGGACGTTCCATGGGAATGCTGCGAATTGGCATCATCATCCAATACCGACTGCAGCGGCACACCCTTAATCTTGCTGATGAGCTGAGTGTAGGAGCAATTGGCTGACGGCTTGTACTTGATAACAGGCACGGTAATTATGGGTTGACTGGGCATCGGACTGCCTGGCAATGCGCTGTTCTCGCCACTTTGTCCGAGCTTGTCCAGCGTCTCGGATGACGGTGCATATTTGCCCTGCTTTATAATGGCCAATATATGGCGATAGTAGGGCTGCAGCTGTCCGCCCTGCGATAGGAAATCAAACTGTGCATTGTTGGCCTGCTTGGCCTTGATGAGTATCTCCATCTGGGCGCCCTGCGTGGCAATGAAGCGTGCTGTCTTCTCAATGATCGCATGCTGCTTCATTGTCTCGGGCTGTAGATGAAAAGAAGGCAAGCGATTAGTAGACATGATTTGTAGCCAAGAAAAAATCTAAAAATTCTTACCAACTGTGTGCCGGGAGCGGGCGCCACTAGAAGATTAGGTGGAAGTGCATAAGGTAGCTCACTTTCATCTGCTGCTGCTGCTGTTGTCGACTCTGGTAATGCTGCTGACGTTGCATCCGCAGTAGTTGATGTTGTTGTGGCTGTGGTTGTGGTTTGACCAGGATATTGAAAGTCAACTTGGCTGAAGTTGCCGCCCGAGGTCTCCTGATGCAAACGCTTCAGATCCTCCTCTGTGGGTAGATGGGTGTTGTGAGGTGTGTCGGTGTAACGGTATAACGGTGTATCGGTGTGTTGTGTGTACATGTGTGCGGATATATGTGTATGTGGGGTACGAGTGTGAGTTGGCAAAAATAAGAAAACACAAGAGAATCACGCGACTTTAGTACAACAACAGCTACAATAAATATATATGAAAAGACGCGAGCAGAGGTCTTTTTTTTTTCTTTTGTTTTTTGCAACATAATACAGAAATAATTCATAGAATAAGCTTGTGACATTTTGGGATATTTTTGATTTAGGTTTTAATTTTTGTCATAATTTTGTCTTATTTCTTTTTTTTTTTTAGTTTTGGTTGAGGCAACGATGGCTCTGTGGAATGATGGCAACCTGAAGCGAAACGTAACGTAAACTGCGACTGCGACTGCGTCGTCTGCAAGAAAGTGTTTAATTTGTTAACTATCAAATGGTTTCTATTTACCTGAAACCCCGCGGCGAAAATGAAGGCAGAAACGGAAGCGACTCACAGATGAAACTTACGTTGTTGTTGAGGAACACATTGTTGTCGTTGCTCATGTTGCAGTCGATGTTGTAGTCGTTGTTTTTGTTGATTGATTGGTTGATTGGTTCTATTTGAGCTACATGGGTTTGACTTGATTTCTACATAGGCTTGGTATTTGTTTTTTTTTTTTTTTTTTGTATTTTAATTTTGGCTTTTATTTTAGCTTGATTTACGTTTTGGTATATATGCATATAGATATTGGTTTTCTTGGCACTTAGAATTATACATAAAATAGTAGTACATACAATTCGCATTGAGCAGGCAGAGGCGCTTAAGACATGCCTGAAAACATTACTTACCTTGCTGCAGCCGTTGTTGTTCTTCATTGTTGTACAGGAACATGTATCGCTCCTCCTCGCATAGCTGCTCCGCACGTTGCTCATCGGTGCTTAGATACTCCAGCCGATTGCCGTAGCCGCCTTGTGGCGCCTCGTGCGTTGATAGTTCGCACAATGTTGCACGCACATCATATCTATATATATATATATATATATATATATATATAAATGTATATATATGTATATACATATTTATGTGTGCGTATTTGTGCGTGCGAGCCAAAGAAAAGAATCAGAAAAATATAAACAAGAAAGAGAAATTTATTAGTTAAGCGATCTGCAATCAAAGGCACCGCTTGCAGACACACACACACACACACTCACACAAACACATATACGCCAAAAAAAAAGAAGGAAAAATCATAAAAGATACATACACATTTCATTTGAAACTTAAAAATGAAATTCATATTGATAATTTGCTTCACACACAGTAGTTAAATAAATTGTATATATATGTATGTTTATGGTTGATTAAATTAAATGTCTATATATTTATATGTATATATTTTATAATTTTATATATCTAAATTATAAAGTCTTAATCAATTATACATACCGCTCCGGTTGCTAAAAAAAAGTTAATCGTTTTACAATTACAGTTAACAATTGTAAATTATATCAAGTATTACAGTTTGAGAAGCACTGAAAAGAGCTGTTATAACAATGAGAAAGACGAGCTGTTACAGTTCCAGTCAAGATCGAGACCAACGTCAGTATCGTACATCTATCAAAAGAGTCTGTCCAAGGGATAATTGAATGCACAAAATAATTTGATTGATTCAAATAATTTAAATGCTTCAAGTAATTGAAATGATTCAAAAATTTAAAACTATTTAAATGAGTCGATTGATTTAAATAAGTCGAAATATTCAAATAATTCAAATAAGACGAATGATTCAATTAATTCGAATTCGATTCAATGATTTATATAATTTAAGTGAGTCAAGTAATTCAAATGAGTCGAATGCTTCAAATAATTCCAATAACTCAAATAATTAGATCGATTCAAATAGTAAAACTGATTAAAATTGCTTTACTAATTCGAATGATTCAAATAAGTCGAATGATTTATATAATTCACATAAGTCGAATGATTCAAATTAGTCGAATAATTAAAATAAAATCAAATTATTTAAATAAGTCGAACGATTCAAATGAGTTGAATGATTAAAATGAGTCGAATGACTCAAAAAATTGATTCAAATTAAGCGTTATTCAAATGAAGCGAATTATTTATATAACTTAAATAAGTCGAGTGATTCAAAGTATTCAAATAAGTCGATTGATTCGGTGGATTCAAATGATTCAGTTATTCGATGCTCCCATTGAAATAAACTTAATTTTGGATTATTTTTCGTCCACAGTTGATATCGTTTTAGCTCATCAAATTGAACTTCGGTTTCTGTTCGGATAAATTTAGCAAAGGTCTCGAACCGGAACTGAGGGGATCCGCTCCGGTTTCGGTTCCGGTTCTTGTCGCGTATGGTGTATGTTTTGCAGCCTTGTAACATACTATTTATATAGGAGCATATACCCAAAAATGCAGTGGGTATGTACATATGTGAGTACTAGCAAATGTAGGTATTTCGTATTATTCATCTTGTACATGAACAATACATATGCAAATCCAAGGGTATTACGTACATAGATATATATAAGTATATTATGCATGTATTGTATTTTGTAGTATATGGTTTTATAGTAAATAATTAAGTTTAGGCGCCGATGGCAGGCAACAATTATTAACCTGTCTATTTTGAGATTTACATCGCCCATCCAGGGTATCAGCTGTTTGCCTTGATCCATCTCCCGTGCTTTGTCATCATCGCGGAATATCTTGCACGCATAGCCAAAGACGAGCAGCTCCAGCGGCGTGCGACGTGCATCCAATGCGGTGCCATAGGCCAACCCATTGCTGCCCACGCCGGAAGCTGATGTTGTTGTTGTGCCGGATCCCGTTTTGCGCAAAATGCCATTGATGCTGCCACCAGCGTACTCACGTACCGTGGTATTGCTGATGTTGATGTTGCTGCTGCCGCTGCTGCTGCCGGGACGCATGTTGTAGGGCATCATTTTGTATTATGCTCGGCCCTCTCACTCTCACACACACTGACACACACTTTATGCGAGCAAAAGCGATTTTATTTATTGCATGCAGTTTGCATTTTCGGTGCATTAAATGCAAATTTCTTGTTGATGTTGATATGCATGTGCCAAGAAGGCCAGATTAGCGCTGCAATCAATATACATTATCGGTGTATATCGTTTCTTATCGATAATATTTTAATTTTGCCTTAAGGCTAGTATGCTGACAGCGGAATTTGTGTGAATGGCAAAATTCAAATTTTTGTTGTGCCAGGCAAAATCCTGGCAAACTGTGAATGTTTTGATGACAGTTTGTGGTCTTATTTGTATTGTATCCCAAAAAGTGTTGCGAATAATTGAAAAAAATGAACAAAAATTTAAAAAATAGAAAAAAGAATCCGCGCTTATCTGTCGTCAACCCCAAGGCCACCAGGCAGCCTTTGGCTGCTGGCAACTCCGCCGGGATGCAGTCGGGTGCAGCTTCAGGCATAGTTGCAACAGGCCTATCCACAACCTTTACTGCTGACTCAACTCCGGCCGGGTACAATACAGCCACCAGTAGTACACGCGGGTTGGTTGTGAACAAACCTGGGAAGGAGTTGGAGGTGAGTAAACGTTCGGCCGAGTTGACAAGAACAGATCCATCGACGGCCAAGCCGACCGACAGGTGCTTGGCCAAGCGCATCCTGACGCGCAATGCCACCGCACCCGTAACCAGGGAGCAGGCGTCAGCGGAGGACTACGCTAAGATCCAATTAGAAATGGGTTGGGCAAAGGCTGTCATGCCCGATTTCCAGTTGGAAGACCCTCCAAGCGATGGAGAGATACCGAGCGACATAGTCTTGGCCAAGCGCATCTTGACGCGCAATGCCACCGCACCCGTAACCAGGGAGCAGGTGTCAGCGGAGGACTACGCTAACACTGAACAAGATCTGGCTTGGGCAAAGGCTTTCATGCCCGATTTCCAGTTGGAAGAACCTCCAAGCGATAGAAACTTACCGAGCGACAGAGTCTTGGCCAGGCGCATCTTGACGCGCAATGCCAACGCACCCACAACTAGGGAGCAGGCGTCAGCGGAGGACTTCGCGGAGGACTTCGCCAATGTTCAACAAGATCTGGCGTGGGCAATGGGTGTCATGCCAGATTTTCAGTTGGAGGAGCCTCAAAGCTTTGCAGAAAAGCGGACTAGGTGCAAGCAAAAGCCGGAGAGCAAGGCGCCAAAGAGGGCCAGAACTCAAGCTTCCATACCGGCCTCCTTTGCAGACTTGACGAGGGGCAAGGTCCTGATCGGGGTGATCGATGTCAACAACCCAGGAGGCCGCATCCCGAGACACCAGTGGCGTTGGGTACAATTGGCTTTGACACCCATTGCCATACAAATGTGGCGCGAAAACCCCGGCCCACCAGCTTCATGTGAAGACGCTGGCTGGTTCCAAGGAACAGTGAAGCTTATAGCATGTGGAGATGAGCGATCCGCCCAGCTCTACAAAGTTGCGGTGAAGAAGTTGGGTGAGGTTTATCCGGGAGCGAACCTGACGGTGGTTGACGCCAAGGATATTCCCTCCCAGCCTAGAGCGAGAGCAATTCTGCCAAGTTGCCCAGTGGATCCGGCGGAGATACTTGAGGCTATTCGGCTATTCAATCCGGGCATGCCGAGAACAAGCTGGAGAGTCCTTAAGATTGAAAGATCCAACCATGCATCGATGCAGGTGCTTTTTCAAATCGACAATGAAAGCTCGGCGTATCTGGCGACCACCGGTGGACAGATAAACTATGGTTTCAGCAAGGCATTTGTAAAAGTTTATAAGTCGGTCCCAGGAGCTTTGGCGAACCCAGCGACCAGTGGCTTAACGGCCGACTCGGTGGATTCACTGAGCGAAGACGAAGACGAGTTGAAAATCAAGTCACCCGAAGAAGACCAACAGAAAGGCAATGACTCCTCTGATTCAGATTTCGGCGAAGCATTTTGCCGTTCGTACGCCGAAAAACAGCTCATTGCCAAAGCCAAAATGGAAGCGGATCGGATTGAACGATTGAACGCGAGTGCTGCTGCTGCTCAAGATCAATCTGCAGCACAACATCGCTGCGCTGCTGCTGCTGCTGCGCCTGGCAACAGGACGTTTTAGATGTATTGTTGATCCAAGAACATTCTGAACGACACCATCGGTAAGAATAAAATCAGATCCTGCTTTTAGTGTATACAAGATTTAAATCCCACTCCCCCAGCCTTGAACTTCGGGGTATTATTTACAGGTTGGCTTCATTCTACGTGGCTCACCTAGACCCTCTTCCTTTCGCTGACGTTCCGTGATCTGGTGTTGCATTCAAACTGCACAATATAAGACACCTCAACAAGTGTGCTTTTCTCAGGTGCAGATGGCCTAGACAGTAAGAGGGGCTCTAACAGGACACTGTTTGCTTGAGACACACGCTACTACATCACGATTTTTGTACAATCTTCGAATATGAAGAGGAAGTGGAGAGGGTTGAACAACTCCTGATCTTTAAAACATCCTAGTAACTTATTACAACTACCAGAAATAGAGATCACACATATCCTCAAATTCAAAGAGATTATATGTATGTTATCACAAGGAGCCACTGAGAACTAACCTAACCATTAAAATAAGAAATGAGATTGAATAACACTATGCCACATAATGAAGTTTATTTTTCTGCGGTAAGGCTGAAATTGAAAGTTATGATTCATTAGAGGTCTCTTATTCAGTTGGTTTTGGTTATAATAGTTTACTTTTTGTATGAACAACTTTATTGTTTTCAAAGATATCTCAACCAAACTCAGCACATGCTTTATTATACGTAACATATTTCAGCCAAATTTGATCAAAATCAAATAACTATATAGTACTATAGTTGCCATTCAAAACCTTATGAATGAATCTGCATGCTCAAAGAAGAATTTTGGAGTCTGCTATTTTTTTTTGTATTCCAACTAAAACAATGTGCAAAAAAAGTATTTATAAATGTCAAATTCAATATCTTCAAAACAATTAGTATGTATAAAATTAAAGGGACTTGTTTGTATTCCTATATATTCACATTCATTTGGTATATCGTTTTTCAAAATGCTAAGCAAGTTATGGTGAAATATTTGAACTCACTTAAAAAAAAGCCAATTGGAAAGAAAAAAGTTTGAAAGAGAACATATATATATATATCATATATGTATCTACAATAACTATTTTAAAAATCAAATATATAATTGTATTTCCAATACCAAATTTACCAAAATAGGAACATTGGCAATATATATACATAATAATCAAATTTTAAGTTAAAATTGGACTATGTATTTTGAAGACATGGAATAAAAAACATTATTCATTTGGGAACTTGAGAGTGCGTAGCTTGGAGTATATGATATCCCAATCCACATAGGCACCCACTAGATGTCGCTTGTTCTGTGGCGAATCCTCGTACGCAGTGCGGCCGTGCAGCATGCGTAGATTGTTAAACACAAAGACATCGCCAGGACGCGTTTTAAACTGCACGACCTCTTCCTGAAGCATCTGGAGAAACATATTGTAAGCATCATACCAATCCGCCACCTGCTCTATCGGCACTGTAAAGCGACTGTCGCGCTTTGGTATGTTCTGATTGATGCGGGCAAACTGCCCATCAACATCCAGACAGATAATGGGTGCCCGCCAAAGGTTATGAAACGGTTTGCCAGCGTCGCCATCGTGTCCAATGTCATACCAGTTGACGGGTACGGTACGCAAAAGCTCGTAATATTGTGGATACTCTCGACGCAGCCGGTCGGCTACAAAGAAGCCATCCACCATGGTGTTGGCGCCACCCGGCGACTCCGATTGTACCAGCGTGTGTAGGATATTGATTCCCGCCTTGTACTCATAATAGGGCATGTCTGTATGCATCGCCAACGGTGTCATCAGATAAGCATAGTTGCCGGCATTGGGTTTCGACTTGACCTCGAACACATCACTGTTCCCGAGAATAGAGACAGTTTGTCAGTCAGAATAAAGGATAACAGGGATCGTAAACAAGTTTCAGGATAATTTTGTTATTTTTAAACAACAACAAAAATTATTTAAATGGATTAAATGTATGAAAAAAGTATCCTTTAAGGTTTATATTCATACAATTACCAAGATTTTGAAATTTTTTACATTGTCAAATATTACTCAAAAATAATATTTAAATTAATTTAATTATTTTAAAAAGGGTAATTTGAGTATTATATTAAAAATGTAGCCTAAAGAATGAATGTTTTTGCGAATGAATCTGAGAATCATCCAGGCAATGAATTGGCAAAATTGAATAAATTTATTTAGAAAACAAAAACGAATTGAATTAAAGTTTGATTGAAATAATATTATGTAAAAAGAGATTGAATCATTCTTATATTTAAAGCTCAAAGAATTTAAGATTGGTGAATCATTATTCGGTTCCGCAAAATGTTGCCGAATGTGGAAACCGGAACAGAGTCAATCTTTTTTAAAGTATTATAATAATTTACCCGTAGGTGGTGCGCTTGATATAACCAATTCGCTCTGCCAGTTTGCGGGCAACCTGCACATCGTTGGGCGCATCACGCAGCAGCGCAAAACCCTGCATGGCCAAAGCCTCAAGCCATTGGCAGAGTACTGCATCCTGCTCGATTACATCCCGGTAAGGAAATTCTCGAGTTGCTTCAGCAAACTGCAACTTGCCCCACAGCTGTGCTGGCGGTTTGTAAACCTCAGCCAGATAGCGTTCTCTGGCCTCCACAGCAAAGTCGCGCTCCTTCAACCAGTTCAAGTCGTAGCTGGACTTGTGCGCATCCTGCCAATGGACAAGCAGCTGCTGTCGCTGCTCATCGTAACTGACGTGTTCGGCTTTAACGTGCTGCGGTCCGCGTTCCCAGTGGCTCGTACGCGAGCGAGTTGCCGCATGGTAGCACTCGGCGCATTGACAATTATCACGCAACCAAATACTTGGATACTTTAGCTGTTGTCCATCTGGCTGTGTTAGTTCAACATAACGCTGCTCCAGCAGCCTGGCTGTGGCCGTCTTGTTGCTGATGCCGCTCGCATGACGATTCAATTGTCGTCCCAGCTGACCAATCAAGTGTCTGCAACTCAGCATGCTGATAAATACTGAAAGCTGTGTGTTGTGTGTGAAGAGCGGCAACAGCCGATCGCTCTTCAAAATCCATGCCGCTTATCAACAAAGGCAAATCAGACTGTGCCCTGCGATAAGCCTATCTTCGCACGTGTCTCTACGTCTTTCCCTCTCTATCTAGCTTAACGACCTGCACGATTGCCTCCGTTCGCTCCAGCCAGCATTCGTTGTGTGTGTCGACTAGGAAACGACGTTGCGCCCGGCACAAACTGCACTCAAGCTGCAGCTGTGCATGCTCATCTATAATTGCATCTTGTTGGGCAGCTAAGCCGTTTTTTAGGAGTGCATCCTTGCTTTTAGTTGGGACTGCATCGTTAAAGTTGCCATTAAACTCAGCTTTTTGGTCAGCTACATCGTTTTCTTTATTTTTTGCTAGGAGTGCATCTTTAAGGTTCCCCTTAACTTCATCTTGAAAGGCAGCTGCACTGTTGTCTACGACTGCATCCTTATTGGTACCGTTCTCTATGACTCCATCTTTAAGAGCAGTTACATAGTTTTCTAGCACTTGATCTTGATGGGCAGTTGGACAATTTGCCAGCACTTTGTCTTGATGGGCAGCTTCATCTTTGTTCAACTTTTTACGCTTGCGGCGAAGGCGTCGCTTCTTTTGATGCTGCCCTTCCCGTTGCGGCTCTTTTTGCGTCTGAGGCTGTTGCTGCGGCTTCTGTTCCTGTTGCGCCTCCTGTTGTGTCTGCTGTTCCTGTTCCGGCTCCTTTTGCAGCGACTGCTGGCTAAGCATCAGCGTCGAATTGATGCCCGGCAGCAGCGGCAGGGAACACCGCTTGCACAGTGTGCGTTTCAGCGCTGGAGAACTGTTTAAAACAGTATGACTTTAGTTCAATTTCAAACATTTAAAGCAACAAAATAACTTACATGTGCATCAGGGATTTGGTGCCCACGTTGCGACAAAGCTTGCCATAATAAGCGGCCAATGTATTGTTGTTGTTGTGGGCCATCAGATTCGCCGCCTGGTAGAGGAAGTTCATTCTGGAGGAAACGTGACGCTGGATCAAAACCTTGCGTTTGCCCTTGTTGCTGGACATGGCTGTAGAGAAAGCGCGAAAGACAGAGAGAGATATATTAAAAGGACTTTAAAAGTTGTCAACGTTAAATACCAAAATACGCCTGATGTGTGCATAGGTTATCAATTATGCCGATTGGTTTTATTTTAGTGGCATTAAAGAATCAATGCAAAAAGCTACAAGCAATAACAATTCAGTTTTCATATATAAAATGTAATATTTAAAAACATTTATTTACCGGTGCTCAGTGCAATGTGACTTTCTTCAGTTTTGACTTCGATAGAATAGAAATAATCGATTAATTTATAGCAACGCTAATATTTAACAGTGTTGTTAATTTAGCCCTTTTTGCTTTTGTGAGATTTTGCTTTAGGCGTCTGTAGACTTCAAATGGAATGCTCGCGAAATGAAAAAACGAAATGTTATCGAAATTCCAATTCGTTTTTTTTTTTTTATATATAGTTTGCATTTCACGAGCATTCCATTTGAAGTCTACAGACGCCTTTAACATAAACACAAATATTCCTGAACAACTGTAACCTTCATTAAAAAAAGCAAGCCTCATTCTCTTTAATTCATTTTTGGACAATCGATTCACATTTAACACTTAGTAATAGCAATTGACCAACTTATCGAAATTTTTCGTATACTTCAGAGCACTGATTTTGGGAAAATTACCCAACTTTTGTTAGTAATGGTTCTAGGAAGGGTAAATTAGTCAAAATTTCTTCAGTGCACGTTGCCATGTTAGCAACTGCGAGTCAAGTAAAGTAGTATATTGATAAGATCTTGGGAATTTTCGAAAAATAATCTCAAACTTGACAAATTAAATGTATCGACTGGTTTAAATGACTATTTTTAAATTAAGTTAGCTCATTTTTGGATATCGACATTTCGCAACACTGGCACCAAAACCTATACATATTGCCATTCACAGCAACACGCAGTTCGGCCACGCTGAACAGCTGACATTTTCCCGCCTTAATTCGATCCCGCAGCTGTGTAACATGCAGAGGCCACAATGAGCTGGGAGCTCTGTTAGAAAGTGCAAAGCGAATCAAAATCAAATCAAACAAAATGCAACGCGCAATAAGGGCCAATTAAGTGCCAAAAATAAAAAACATTATTATTTTCAAGCATAACGGTGCTTGGGTGCCGTTAATTGCTAAAGAAGCCAACAATTATTTGTATTTTAAACTTTGTGTGTCTCTTTGTCCCAAAACCTTTTTTGGCGCCGTGTGGGCTTGTTTTGTGTGGCGCGTAAAATGTTTATACAGGATCTGAAGAATGACTTTTATAGGCAGCTGATAGGCAAACGCATTCTTATCATTGTCAACTATGATGTCGATGCGATTTGTGCCAGCAAAATACTGCAATCGCTTTTTAAATATGATCACATGCTATATACTGTGGTGCCCATTATGGGTGTAACGGGATTGCGTCGTGCCTATGACGAGCATCAGGGTGATGTGAAGTATGTACTGTTGGTCAATTGTGGCGGGTGTGTGGACATTGTGGAGCTGCTGCAGCCAACAGAGGATGTCACATTCTATATATGCGATTCCCATCGGCCGCTGGACGTTTGCAATGTTTACAGTGATCGGCAGGTGTGCATTTTGGGTGATCCGACGCTGGAGGAGAACATACCATCATTTGAGACAATATTTTATGATTCGGATGGGGAGCATGATGATGATGATGATGAGGATGGGAATGATGGTGATGGTGATGGTGACAGTGGCGCTGGTGATTCCGATGATGCTGATAGTGTCGAGCGGGAGCGGGCTCCCAAGCTTAGCCGCATGCAGCGGCATGAGCAGCGTGTGCTGCGCCAGCGTGCACGCAGACAATGGGAATTGGAGCGGGATCGCATCATGTTCGACTATACACAATTCAGCTACTATGGTCGCTCGACGGCTTTGCTCATCTTTGAGCTGGCCTGGAAGCTGTCCAAAGATAACATGGATCTGCTCTGGTGGGCTATAGTGGGCATCAGCGAACAGCTGCTACTGGGCAAGATCGAGAGCGGAGCCTACACGCTGGAGTTAGAAAACATACAGTCGCATGTGTCGCGTCTGACGAACAAGACAAACGATCAACACACGATGAGCGCCTCCAAAATAAGCTTTGAGAACGATCTGCATTTGGTGCTTTATAGACACTGGACCGTTACCGAGTCCATGCGGTAAGTGCTCATCAAAACAACAAATTTGTATACACTTAATCTTACTTATGCTGAACATTTGAATCCCAATCCTGCCAGCTACTCGCGCTACTCCGCCTGCCAGTTAAAGCTGTGGACGTTGCGCGGTGAGAAACGGCTGCACGAACTGCTTGTGGAGATGGGCCTGCCGCTGGTGCATGCGCGCCAGACGTACGGTGCCATGGATTTGGTATTGCGCAAGGAATTCTACACCATGGTCGAACAGCTGGCCGAGAAATATGGCATACCGGACATTGTCTATGGCACCTTTACGCTCAGCTACGGCTATCGAAGTCGTTACGCAGCTGCCGACTATGTCTACGCCCTGCTGGCCATTCTGCAGTCAATCAAGAAGCATAAAACACCCGAGGATTGCTTTATGGAGGCATCGGATGCATTGACGCGCCAGCATAAGCAGCTACTCAATGTGGGCATTGATAATGCCAAGTTGTTGCATGCGGCCATCTTTCGGCAGGTGCAGAGCTGTCTTGAGGCGCATCAGGTTCACTCCACAGGCTCGTTTTTCTATTATGTGCTGCAGGAGGAGCATGCGTTCTTCTCGTATCCATATGCGCTGGCGCTGCTGGCCAAATTTGTGCTGCATGGTCATGTGGCCACAACGAGAGCGCGTCAGGCGCCCGATCTGCCCTTAATTGCCACCTGTCCGCTGGATGCGGCGCAGGGCATGTGTCTGCTAGTGGGCATTGCGCCTGTGCGCGAGGATTCGCCAAAGAACTTCTTTGGCAAGGCATTTGATCAGGCCGCACAGAAGAGCAAGACCAGCTTGCTGCAGGACTTCTTTGAGCCGTCTATTGTACAGTTGCGTCAGAGCGACTTGACCCGATTTCTGGACGCACTAACTGTGCTCTTGACCTAAATTTATTGTTGCGTTGAGATATAGTCATTAAGCATTTAGCCTTTAAGACAATCATTGAAGGACCTTTGGTAACCACTTCAATCTAATTTAACATAATTTAATCTATACACGACCATTGTTTTTATCCAGTTAGCCTTTTTTTTTTGGCCACTGCTCTTAGGACTTCAATTAGAAAATTATTATAAACTAACATATAAGCAAATATATTTAAATTAAGTCATTCGATTGATGTATGTACGACTATAAGGATTCAAATTATGTAAAACGGACCTAAAATCTACAAACTTAGCCTGTGCTGAGCAATGAAAACATAGAAATAAAGTAACTCATGCGATTTGTGCATTAGATTTGAAATTGTACAAATCCATTTTTCTCGATTCAAATATCTTAAATTCCGTCTTTTGAAACGCTAGGGACAATATGAAAATCTTCAAAGATATTATAACCGGTGATGAGATGTTTGGAGACACCTATAAAATGAAATTGGTCGATGAAGTTATTTACGAAGTCTATGGTAAATTGGTCAGCCGTAATCAGGAGAACATTGTGCTAGCTGGCGCCAATCCTTCAGCTGAAGCTGCTGATGACGGCTTGGAATTATCCACAGAAACTGGCATCGATTTGGTATTGAATCATCGTTTGCAGGAATCCTTTGCCTTCGATGATAAAAAGTCATACACTCTCTACTTAAAGGATTATATGAAGAAGGTGCTGGAGAAGCTACAGGAGACATCACCCGAACAAGTCATTGTTTTCAAGAGTAACATGAATAAAGTCATGAAGGAGATATTGGGACGCTTCAAGGACCTGCAGTTCTTCACTGGCGAGTCCATGGATGTTGACGGCATGGTTGCCATGTGTGAATATCGAGACATCGATGGTGAGAACGTACCAGTTCTTATGTTCTTCAAGCATGGTCTCGAAGAGGAAAAATTCTAAGCTACTGTCTCTTTTTCTTGTTTGTGGTTTGCGCAGTCTATAAGTTATGTGCATATTTGTTAGATTTTACTATAATTGATGTCGATTTAGCATTATCTGAAATAAATAAATAGCCACAACTTTTAATTGAATAAAAAAAAAACAAGAAAGGAATGTTATCGTCGGCTTGCCGAGGACATACACCCTTGCAGAAATGTTATGCATAAGATAACTTAATTTTCCACAGATTTTTCCTATGGCAGCTACAAGATATAGTCGTCCGATTGTGATGAAATTTTGAAAGCATGTGTGAAAAGTGCTTAAACTTAGGCATAGTGATCGTTCCTATCGGAGCTATATGTTATACTGGTCTGACCTGGCCAATTCATGACCCGCCTGTTGAAGCTGATCCCATACCACTTGTGAACAGGCTCACATGCGTGAAATGTATTTCAGATATTTACAAACTGTTTTACGAAGAAACTAAAAAACCTTTAATAAATTAAAGTGCTTTGCACATAAATTTCTAAATTTTACAAACATAAAAACTAAAACAACTTAACACAAACTAATGCAAATGTATCGTATATCATTCAATGCTATCCCTCCACAGCAACTTGCTGCTCCAGTTGATGTAAAGGCTCTCCATAGAGAATGCGTGCAGAACCCAAGCACGCAATGTCATCATAGAAGACCGCATATTGACCCGGAGTGATGGCGCGCTGCGGTGTGTCCAGAAGAACCTCAAAAGGACGTAGCTGACACTCGACAAGTGGTTTTGTGTGTTGGAAACGAAAACGACACCGTAGGCTGCCATTTGTGGCCAACTGTTGGCTTGCGCGGGAGCAGAGCCAGTTGATTTTGCCGATGTGAATTCGATTGCTATGCAAGGCAGGATGTTCGTGTCCAGCAGCCACATAGATGGTATTGCTGGCGGCATCCTTGCGTGCCACAAAGTACGGCTGAAGGAACGAGCTCAAGCGACAGCGCTGTCCCACAGTCCACTGATGAATACCATCGTGTGTGCCCACAACGGCACCGCTGTCGACATCTACAAAGTGCCCAGACTTGGAATTAATGTACTGTTGAAATTGTTAGTTATTTGATGCAAGATCTGAATAAATGTTATGTGCTCACCTCGCGTATGAAGGATTTAAAGTCACGCTTGCCTACAAAACAAATGCCGGTGCTTTCGCGCTTCTCAGCCAGCCGCTGCAGACCAATGCGACGGGCCAGTTGCTTAACCTCAGCCTTCTGCAGCCCGCCCAGCGGAAACATAGTTCGATGCAGCGCCGACTGTGCTATTCCGGATAGAAAAAATGTCTGATCCTTGAACGTGTCGGCGGGTATGAGCAGACGCACATCCTGCGGTTGCTTGTTGCCAGCATGTTCCAAAAAGTCACCAAGACTGTTGCGAGCATAGTGTCCAGTGGCCACAGCATCATATTGAAGCGTTTCCAGCGCATGACGATGAAACAAATCAAATTTGATATGCTTGTTGCACAATATGTCCGGATTGGGCGTCAGGCCCTGCTGATAGTCATCCAGGAACTGACTGAATACTGCTGTCCAGTATTGCTTCACATAGTCCACCTGACGCAGCTCAATTTGCAGTTGACGACACGCCCACGCTGCATCCTTTAAGTCCTGCTCCCCGCTGCACCGACCAGCCTCATCATGTTCATCCCAGTTGCGCATGAATACGCCGAGTACATTGTAGCCCCGCTCCTTGAGCAGATGGGCGCTGACCGCGCTATCCACGCCGCCAGATATGCCTATCACAACATTGCGTATCATGGTTATTTGGATAGCATTGAACCTGGTAATAATCACAAACGTATTGCGGCATATTGCTTTAGGGTTAGGTGTGACCGTTTTTCGGTATTGCGGCTTATTTTAAATGTAGGGCTACCCTAATATTCAAAGCAGTATTTTTAAATACACTTTTTTTTTGGTATTTTGTTAGACTTTCAAAACGTGATCAGAAGTCGTTACTAAACTTAATAAAAAATATTTTATTTCTATTTTGATTTTTAATTATACTGAAAAAGTTTAACATGTTATTTTATTTTTTGTTTTTTGCAGATACTGTGTCACAAACTAATTGGTTTTTATTAGGTATAGCAAAAAACATTGCAAAACTCTGCGGAATATTATAAGAGTATTATTTAAATTTTATTCAGAAGCTTTTTTAAATGAAATATCCAATTTATGTCGATGACCTTGGTCCCGGTCATTTTGTTTGTTTTGTTAGGAAAGGAGAAGGTGAGAAACGTTTAACAAGCGTTTAGATCGTGGAGTAAAGAGCAGAGCATATTAGTTTAACTGCTCAAAACTTTTGAAATGGAAAGTATTAAATATTTTTCTATCATAATCGCTTTTGTTACATTTAAAAACATGCCGAATCCAGGTATTATTTGCAGCTTTTTATGGATCAGCAAATAATTGACATTTAAATTTAACGCTTTTATTAAATCACTTTTGGGGGTTCCCGATACTTTAAAATCCCCCATATTATTTATTACATTTTCCGTTACACTACAGCAAAAGTTGAAAATAAAGCCATTTTAAGCAAATTAAATAAATACTTTTATGTTGGCAGTCATAATGTCGTAAGCTCCTACAAAAAGTAAAACCAATTACTTGTGTCGGAATGCCCTTACTAAATGTTATTATTTTTGCCATTTTTGCTAGGTCGAAATGGTCACACTTGCCGCCGCCATCGGCTACAGACGCGCCGTATTTACAGTTAGTTTGTTCGTCAACGTTGTCGCGTCCATTTGTGGGTTATTCGTGGGAATTTTGTTGTCAAACTGTGTTTTGTTTGAGCATTTCAACGAATTTCAGATTTTTTGAAGTGCATGCACACGTACAACAGACGCCTGTCATAAACAAAAACTTTAGCAATTTTTTGTTCAAGTGCTTGTACGTATTTGTATATGTGAGTGTGGGTATCAAATAAATGTGTGAATTTTCATAGTTTGCAAATATCTGCAGCTTTGTGCGACATTTTTCTGTTGTTTTAAACTACTTACTTATAATTGTTATTTATAATTTCCTTATAGCGTTACGAGTTACTGATAAAGCTGTTAAATTTGAATACCCAAACTTAGTTCGATTCAAGGCGACGTTATACTAACAGCTAGTATTAAAGGTAAGCGCTATTTTAAAAGGCATGTACAGTTTGTACATTGTTCATAAATATGTAAATCAATTTGAGGTTATGTTTGCAGTGCTGATCAAGCGTCAAGCTTTGAGCCTTTGAGGTTATGTTGATTTTTTTAAATGTAACATTTTGTAAAATTTTTTGCCTGACATGCATATTTAGATATTCAAATTTAATCAAAGCAAGCATTTCAATTAGAAAAAAAAGGGAAATCATACACAAAGTATGCATAAACCAAATGCACATATTGACATACAAATGTTTAATGTTTAAAATCCCTGAGGGCGCATACATAAATCGTTTTGGGATATCAAAAGGTTTTGATTTCATACCAAAAGTTAATTATTTGCAGCGCTTTCACACACAGACTTATTAAATTGAAAAGTTTTTGGCTTTCGGTTAAACCACTTGACTCCCATTTAACCAAAACCAACAAAAAAAAAGGTAATTAGCTTGGTCAAAATTAAAGAATGGCAAAGGCAACGTCGCTAATTAAACCTTACAAGCATTTGATATAGGTACAGGCATCTGAATTGAGATAGCTTCGTGTTAATTAAATTGCAACAACTTCAATGCAAACAAAAGCTTTGCAAAAAACATCAAGTTTTTGTGCCTTGGACGAGTTTCTTAATATCACAGCTCATCTTTTAGCTGCGCAGGTCAAGCAAAATATTGTAGCATATTTTTTTTTTGTTGGTGGTGAGTGGGGGGGTGGAGGGGCGAAGGTTCATTATCAAATTTAGCAATTAATGCGCTTGTTAAATGCTCTTGAACTTTCTCTGGCGAAAGACATTTCTCAAGGTTGCTTAATTTCTTTTGAATGAGTGTGGCTCTTATGTAATACATATATACATACATATGTATATCATAAAATACTTTCATATGCAAAATATATATGTATTAAACGTCCTTCACAATAACAAAGAAATATTTGCGCATTTAGGCGCAGCATTGTTGTTATTTGCATGCATTGTTATTTTTATATATATTTTGTGTTTATTTATGTTAAAGGCAGCCCTCAAATTTATTGCGAACGACAAGTAATTAAAATTCTAAGGAATTTCTAACTTGAACAAGTAAGAAAAGTTATCTTCGGCGTGCTGAAGAAAGGAGTTTATCCATAGAACTCGTTTTTCAACCGATTCCAACGATCGTCCACTGTCACCTTGGACAACATTTTGCGGATTGAATTCACTTGTAGAACATCACGAGTAAGAAAGGAGTTTTTCCATAGAAATCGTTTTTCAACAGATTCGACCGATCGTCCATTATCATTTTTGGACAACATTTCGCGGATTGAATTCAATTGTAGAACATCACGAATTCAATGAACTTCCCATTGTGAAAAGCTTTAAATTTTGAACATTGAAAGCAATTTCAAATCCGCAATGTGTTGTCGAAAGTGGAAACTGGAACAGGTCTGTATATGCTCTGCAAGGATCTAAATATAAATAGAGAAGAGGAGAACAGCTTTAAAGAGGGTGGAGGAGGAGTTAAATGCATAATAATAAATGGCTGTAATTTGCAACAAAAGGGAAGCAATTAGGAAATAGAAACGGCGACCGGAAATGCAAGCAATAAACCGTTACTACTGAAGTGGATGGCAGGGGGGGGGGGGGGGAAGGAGGGTGAGTTAGTTGAGTAAAAGGACAAGGAGTGTGTAAAGCCTAGCTAACACGACCTGCTGTCAGTCTGTGTGTGTGTGGCTAAGAATTGTTTGGTCATGGCAATTACAGGACACTCAAACGGACATCACATTAATCATGAACGAGTCAGGACGTAGGATAACAAAAACAAAAACAAAATGGAGAACAGGACAGCAAAATGAAATAGCCGCAGTTGACAAATTGAAGCAGCTGTATGGCACCGCAATTGGCATTAACATTAGCCGATCGTCAGTCGGCAGACAACATTATTGTCAGTTAAATGAAAATAGAGAACATAAAATAGGAAGGATGCTAACGGAAACGAAACGAAACGAAACGGTAAATTGGTGGCGCCCAAGGGGTTGCCAATCTGTAAAAAGCAATCGGCTTAAGGCCACTTTTCTTGATTCATTTTGCAATTTGCAAGACATAAGAACATGAAAATGGTTTTGTTAAGACCCAAAAGGCCCCACCCTTTCACCCTGGCAACCTTTTTTATTTTTTGTGTGTTCTTTTTGACAATGGACAAAACGTGCATATTGGGTTTAGAAGAAACGAAAGATTTTCAAACTCAACTAAACTATCATATTCAGGGTGTATATAACTGCTCAGGTATAAGTTAGCAATGTAAATAATCAAGATTCGATTATCAATTTTTTGAAATTATAATCGAGAATGTTTCGATTAATCGTATGAAAAAAATTTAATAATTTTAATTTTTATTCAAGCACTTTAAACAACTATCAATTAAAAAAAAAAAAAAGTTAATTTAAAAAAAAAAACGGTTTTTCTTGACTAGAATTCAGAGTCTGTAAAATATTTAACGTATTCAGAATTGTTCAAATTAAGATGCAAGCAAAGTTTGGCTAAAGAATTTATCGTGCGATGTTTTTGTATCGTTATCTATGATCGATAATCGTAACAACAAAAAGCATCGATTTCGAGTACTCATTTCGTAGTCGATTCTATTTTTCTTATAACTCATGTATAAAGTGTGTTGCAATATATAAAATATTATATATTTTTCAAATTAAGATGCACACAAAGTTTAGCTACGGAATGTTTAGTGCGTTGTTTTGTGAAAATTATCTATAATCGTTGCAGATAAAAAGTCATCGATTGCAACTCATTTGCAGTACAAAAATCGATAAATCGACTTTTTTACAATCCCAGTAGCTAGTAATCAAGAAATATTTGTCATACTCAAATCGCAATCTATAGTTTTGGCAACACCTTCTTAACACTAGAAACAGCGTACATAGCAGCCGGTTACTTTTTTGTCGACTCAAAATATCCTACTTGTTTCTGTTTATGTTGATGCTCTCCTCTCTGCTTTTAGTCCGTTTTGACTTTTCAGCTTTTGTATCCTCTGCGTTTCGCGTTGACTTTGTAAAACAAAACAAAAACAATTTCCGCTAAATTTACGAATGTATTTTGATTATGAAATGGCGCACGTGGTGGTTGGTAGGTTGGTAGGTTGCTGGGTTGGTGGTTTAGTGGGTGGGTGGTTCTGCTCAAACACTGGGCGTGGTCGCACTTGAAACTTTGGCAATGGTTCTTGTTATTTTTGTTCTTGCCGTTTGTTGCTGCTACGCTTATTAAATTTGCTTTCTCTCTAAGTTTCTTTTTTTTTGTTGTCTTTTTGGTATCCTTGAGGATGCTGGGTCTTTCAATTTGTATCTAGATGTAAATTTGGAGCTATAAAATGCTACGAAATGCTTTTAGCCTTAAAACAGCAGGTCTGCATTTGTATAACGGCTAATATAGCTAATACTTAAGTTTCGTAGCACTTTTGAAATACAATGTCATTACAAAATATAGAAGCTTTTCAATTTGGATAACATTTAATTGCTCGTTATTCGTTTGTTGTTGGTGAAAAGGTGAAGAGTGCAGTTCTTTGATAAGTCTCAGGATTTTAAATTGTTGTTTTGCACATATGGAATTAAATTAAACAATGTTTATGAAAAACATACAAAACTGTTGCAAGCTGTTACTCTAAATTAGGTCCCAAAGCAAAATTTATTGGTTACAGTAAGCTAAGTTATTGTTCTTACTTTAATATATATGGTTTTTTGATATTTTGTAGCATACTTTTTAGTGCGGGCCAGAATCTCAAATCTTATTGTAGTTTGTTGGAAACGTATTTATTTATTTCAAATCGATCATTCCCAGCCAACCATATACGGAGCGCTCCGAAAACGGAGTGAAAAAAGGACTTTCATTACAACTCCTGAAAGGATCGTTTCTAGAGCGCTCCGAATCGGAGTGAAAAGGAACCACCATACAAACTCCTTAAAGGATCGTTTCTGGAGCGCTTCTAATTGGAGTGAAAAGGAAGTCCGAAAGAGCACCTTTTCGGAGTGTTTAGGGAGTTTAGAATCAATCCCAACTTATCATCTTATGCCTTGACAGCGTAGGCTGGGACCTACATTTTTTTTACTGGATTGTACAAAAATTCTCTCACATAAATTCTATCAGCTCAGTAATGTAGAGAAACACAAACACTAACAGACCGACTAGTTGTGCAGGGATCTAGAGTTCGAATCTGCCTGACACCGAATTGATGATTGGAGTTTTTTAAATACTTGCAAAACTTACAATAAATGCTTAAAACTATTTGTTACTTGGGGCATAGAGAGATTGTACCAAGGCGGCAGTCGAAAATAGAAAATTCCTAACGCGCAATATAATGATTAAATAACTTTTTTTTAGAAAAAGACACCAAAAGACACCGTATGGGTTATCTTCGGATTATTAAAGGAGTCCTTTTAAGAAAAACCATAGGCGAATGCAGGAGTCTGCACAGAGTCTTTGCGGGTTATCTAAGTGAGCATTCTAGGATGCCGAAATAGCTCACTTTCGGACTCCCGTAGGATTGCTTTTTTCATATATTTTGAACGTGCCTTTTTCTCCGTCGGATTCCCTCCTTTTGGTTGCTTCTAGGAATGTCCCTAGAAGGGTTAGCACTTTGGGACTCCTCTGGTTGACTGGGATATTTCAAATCGAAACTAATTTATTTATGTGAAATTGACTCGAAATTGGAATTCACTCATTTGAATTGACTCATTTCAATTTTTTTGATAAATAACATTTGAAAAGTCTAATATAACTTCTTGATATTTGTGCTGCAACTTAATTTGTGTTTGATAAATAAGTAAGAATTCGTTCAATTTCAGATTGAAAAGAAGAGAAATAAGAGAGACTCCTGATGCACAGACACACACACACACACACACACATTGAAACAAACAGACACACACACGCACACTGAAACAATTTGCCTTACATTTGGTGAAAATGCAATTTAAATCATAAATATAATTTACTTTTAATGAATTGGATCATGTAACAAGTTCTTGCAGATGTCGATTAAAGTACGTGTGTGTGTGTGTGTGTATATAGTTGACTGCATTATGCACACCCACACACACACAGACACACGCACAGATATCTGATGGCAACTCTGACGTGCAACAAATATTTTACATGTCTGACTCAAAAGACAGCAAAGTAGAACAATTTTTGTTAAGGAGCAGCAACAAATACATAACTGGAAAACTTTGCACATGAGAAAGTTGTGCACTGCCGCTGCCTCTGTTGCTGGCACTGCCTCTGACGCTGAATCTGCTGCCTATCCTGCTTGGCATATTTCTCATTTGCTTTATCGCTGCCTTGGCATCATCAAGTTGATTAAGTGCATAAAGTTGAAATGAATAGCTGCATAGTCAGGATTCAAGTTTCGGCTGGATTGCAGTTAACAGTTTTTAGCCAGTTTAGTTTTGGCCAATGATCGAGCTGCATCCGCAGCCTAATCCTGTGTTGTGTGCTGTGTTTCCTCCCTGTAGTGGCTGGATTGGCTTATTGCTGCTGGTTATGTAATACAAAAGCTGTCAACTGTTGCCCATATCCCATGTCCCATGTTGCCCTACCTGTCGCCTGTCGCCTGTTCAGGTGAGCAGCTGCCTGCCTGGCCCCCCCAAAAAAAAGCGACAGCCAGTTACGTATACAAAAGAGCAAAAACTGCTGAACAATGGCAGCCCTACGGGCAAAGAGTCAAGCGTAGAAAGGGGTCTGTGTTGTGTGCAACTGAGAATGGCCTTGCATGTCCGTGTGGCATGCAACCCAAACCAAACCATTTCCATCCTAGTGTGCACCAAAATGTCGCCCTGCCATTGTTTGCGCGTCGTTTGGGAACACAAACACAAGAACAAACAACAACAACAACAACAACAGCCAAACTAACGAACTGCATTTCAGTAAAAATGAAAAAGAAACATACGACCAAATTTCGGCCAAGTGTAATCCAAATGGCTAGCGGACAACTGCCGCTCCTCCGCTACCCTTTAGCTCTACGTGTCTGTCAAGGACAAGGGGCTACGGACGAACTGTACGAAAACAGGAAAAGCAGAACCAGATTGTCACTGGATTTGACCAACGGTCGTGGTCAAGTTTTTAAGTTTTTACTTACAAATAGTTATAGATCGTGTTCAAAATCTAAAAGTGCTTCAGATAAGAGAAGAAAGCCAGTTTTAAAACAATTGTACATAAAAACAAACTAGTCCCTTAGTTTTAGTATGTATATTGGTGAAAGTTGGCATAGATATTTATTCTTTCTGCAAGCAGTACATATGTCAAAATAAATGACAAAAAAACCAATTTCTTTGATGACTTATGACCGTTCTGTTAGTGCCAATAAAACTATTAAAGTATTTATATAGTCGAATGCGACTGCCTTTAATAGTATGCCACATTCTGTTTGCCTATAAAAGAAATCCCATAATCTGTTTAATATTGAAGACAAACACACGAAAGTTGATTGTCCGTTTAATAAACTTATTTATGTATTTAAATGATGACTATGCTCAGCAATAAGCCAATGTAATCGATAGGGTTTAGGTGTGTGTGTGTGTGTGCTAGTGTTTCTGCGTATGTGTGTGTTTTGTTTAAACGTTTGACATTTGATATGCGGGTTAATTGAAGTCATTGCCCACACATCATCTCCAATAACATCATTCATTTATCAATGCAATTTATGACAGCTCTCTCTCTCTCTCTCTTTCTCTTTGTCTCTCTCGCTCACTCACTCACTTTCAATTTCCATTTCCATTTTTATTGCCACCATTTTGCATCCCATTGAGACTCTCGACACAGGAAACACAAGGAAGCCAATGCCAAGTCAATTGTCAGTCGTCGTCAGCTTTCCTGTCAATAATTTATCACA
This sequence comes from Hirtodrosophila cameraria, assembly GCA_949708635.1. Taxonomy (NCBI): domain Eukaryota; kingdom Metazoa; phylum Arthropoda; class Insecta; order Diptera; family Drosophilidae; genus Hirtodrosophila; species Hirtodrosophila cameraria. The sequence continues at coordinate 1,128,534 of OX453090.1, read as the reverse complement.
AATTGAAGTATAAGACGGACTAGTATGTACACTGTTTAGTTTTTGTTAGTAAGTTGTTTAAGGACAGTAGAAACTATCTGCAATCCTGCACTTCAACAAAATTGAACCAGATTTTCAAAATCATTAAAACGCAAAGTGTATTCTAAGAAGTAGAACAAATTTATAAAAAACCAAGGTGTTTTTTGATAAAAATGTAAGATTTCCATATTCTATGTAACTTTTGACCTGTTCTAAATTCCACTTCCGAATCAATTCCGCAGAAATAGCATACTTTTTGAAGTAGAACATAACGAATAGCTTTACTTGAGTTGTACTTTGATTTACTTCTAACGATACTAAGTATGCTATACTATTTTCTGTTTATTTGATTCTAAACTGAATCTGTTCCAAAGCGAATACAAAAAGCATAACATCCATACAAAATGATAATGTATTTCTCTATAATTTTTATATATATAATAATAACAATGCATAGGAATGTTTTTTTTTGTGAAATACGTAAACTTATCTGCAAAGCAAAAAGGCTCTGTACCGAATTATGTAAGAAACAGAGACATTTTGTAACACAATTTTGACTACCACGTTGAGTTTAAGCACAATTAAGGATGAAGGAGGAAGGATGTGCAAATGACTGCACTTTGGGCTTTCGAGCTTTGCATGCATAAGAAATGATTGACTTTGGATGGCAAAACTGCCAACTGCGTTCTGTCAAAGGCATTTTAAAGACAAAGTCAAAGTCCTGGCGGAACCTAGTTGCCCTGCCATTAATTGATGTATTTTTTTTTTAAGATCTATTCAAATTTCATGGGAAAGGCATGCCTATAGTTTGAGGCGAGTTTTGAACTCGCTTTGAGAATTCACTCCAAAACAACAGGCATAGCATTATATAAAACATTTTTGGCCACACAACAAACCAAATTTCAAATTTTAAGGACTACCCGCCCAATAAGACAAGTACAAGGAATGGAACACTATGGCCAAGAATGTTGACTGTGACCAAACTCTACGCGATATGCGTCAACAGATTGCCCTGGCCAATGCTCAACAAATACTGACCAAGATATCGGTGAACTGCTTTAAGAAATGCATTGAAAATCCGGGCAGATCGCTGGCCAGATCTGAGCAGCGTTGCCTGCTCCAGTGCATGGATCGTTTCATGGACTCCCTTAAGGTCGTAACGGTCGCTTATAGCAGACGACTTAATAGGCAGCGTAAGAGCTCCTGATCTGCAACTCGGATTATCAAAATGAAGTTGAAATCATCGTCAGGATCCCACTAGCATTCTACGGAGGGTTTATAATTGATTGCAATAAAAACTGGCTTATTTTCGGTTCAAAAAGTGCTCTGCTTTGGCTTTTCAATGATATTTGGTATGGCTTTAGAGCGGTTGGGAGATGGGATCGTGGCGGGAATTCCGTGGGTCCCGAAACATACTGCCCTATCGGGGCAAATTTGGACAAATGACATGTCGTTGGTCCTGAATGCATTCCTAAGTTTCTTTTAAAAATGTGGTTGCAAATTTAGTTAAACTTCAAAATGATAGTTGTAACAATTTTACTCAAATTGTTCATCTCTGATTGATTCCGGGCGCGATTGGGAACCTGCGGTCGGATTCCGGAAAGAATGAGAATCTTTTTTCTATTTCGATTATATCAGTAGTTCTGAATAAGTTTGAATAAGCTACATATACGGAAAACTTCCATTATCAGTGATTATTATTTTGAAAAATCATTTATTATATTTAATATGTGGAATTTTGTTTAGAAGCAGTCGTTAAATTTCATATTTGAACAAGTTTGATAGGCTTTTAATACTCTCTTTTATGTACATACGTAACGCACATATTTAACATTAAACTCTTTCCAAGTTTTTTTTAGTATTTCTTAAGCTGTGCTACAAATGGCAAATAGGGCTTTTTTTGTCCTTATCAGTATAAATTTTTGTCGATATCGAAAAGAAATAGTTGCGACGAGTGAAGGAATACAAGTTTTTCCTCAAATGTCTCAAGTAGTTTTGACAAGGATGAGCTTAACTTAAAACAACAAAACTGAGAATGATGGAAAAGAACGGCTAGCTATAATAATTCTTGAAACAATAATGTCTCTTAATATCCAGAACTGACAAGTTGTAGCCTTCTTTAGTTTGCTAGGGGCTTACTCAACAAGCTACATATACACTGTACAAAATATATTGCTACAATGTGCATACATAAATGTCAACATCAAAATAAGCCACTCTCAGACATTTACAACAAAGCATTTTCAAGTTATAATTTTTTTTTCAGTTTTTTTTTTTTTTTTTTTCTTTTGGTGTCGGTAAATCCACTTGCCAAAAGCTGTCAGTTGCGTTGCTCTGGGTGTGATACAAAGGACTTATAGTAGCAACTCAAAAGGACGAGATATTTGTGCTTGTGTTGCTGTCTTTTGAATGTGTGCACAACAAATAACGAGTTGGAAATAAAACGCATGCAAATAAGGCGATGAATATACGTAAAATAGATGAGGCGCGGAAAATGCAAATCCAGCTACGTTTTTCTTGGCCCTGGGATGCGCGTGGGATGTCTTTGTGTGTGTGAGTGTGTGAGTGGGGTGAGGCGTCTGTGTGTAAGAAGATGACGTCAACAAATAAAAGGCTTAAAAGGCAGCACGAAGCTACCATAAAGGGACAGCAAGCAAAGCAAACACAACAAACATGCAGAGAAACATCTAAATTGTAAAAACACACACACACACACACACACGCACAAAGGCGCTTAAAGAAATTCGGCATATGTATGTAACATAAGATACATATGTAAAGCCAGCTCAACAAGAGTGAAAACTTTTCTTGGATTCCCTTTTTCGTATACCCTATATAAAGCAATGCTGCTTGGGGCATATACAAATGCTCATTCAACGTTTTCGTATTTAATTCTGAGTTTTTGTAAAAAGCTGTAAAATAATGATTAATTTTTTAATGAATCTGCGCAAAAATAGAAAATTTGATTAAAACTTGTTTTCATTCAAGTTCAAAATATGAATTGAAGTGAGGTTTGATTTCATTCGATAAAAATGTGAATCGAAGTTAAATTCAATTTCATGTAAGATGAAAATTTGAATTGAATTAAAATTCGATATGATTTCTTATGAATTTGTATTATTGAAATATATATATGATGTAAAATATATAATATGATGTAAAATGTATTTTATATACACAAGAACAAAAATTGTTAAATTTCAAAATACATTAAAATTTGTAATGCAATTTTCCAGAAAAATATATCGGGCCTGTTCCCATTTCCGTGGACTTTTCATTCCGAATGGAATTGATCAATTGTTGCTTCTTTTTATAGATTAGCTCGATTACTTTTCATTCTCAAAAGAAAAAACTGGTAAACCGAATTCTGCATCGATATTCGGAATATAGAACAGCTAACAATTCCGAATATTTGGATCGGAGTCGGATTTGAGAACACGCTTTGCTGCATTTCTGCTAGATTTCAAAGTGAATATTAGTATGAATTTAGGGTATTTTATAGTCGGTACTTGTTTAACAAGTTGTTGTTTAGTTTTTGTTTGTAGCTCCTCGCAGTTGTTGTTGCTATACTTATTTTGTAAGCCCTTTAAGCAGCGTTTGTGTGTGTGTGTGTGTGGTGTGTGTATCTGTGTATTAATGTTCTAGCTTGTCTCTGACCTTAACCCACCCATTTCTTTGCATCATTTATTTAACATTCAAGTGTAATTTATTATAATTTATATTTTTGACTGCCTGACAGACGGACAACAGTTTTTTTGATTAAGTATAAACTGTCATAACTCTTGTACTCTTTTAGTTGATTTGCGATAATATCTTTTATGCCCAAGGTAATTCTATTTGGTGTAACAAACATTTGTATCTCGTCTGAAGATTTTTGTATAAACTCGTATTTGTTTATAATTTTGTAATATGCATGTTTGTTTTGTCCTTATTTTGCAGAACTTTTTGTTTTGGTAACGGTTTAATTATTTGAATTAAAAATGGAATTCGGCTGGAACAATACGAACACAAACACAAACAGAAATACAGGCGACTCTGAAAAGTCAAATGTTGCGATTATGTATACATCCTCGAATCTACCTGCACCCATGATCATACCCATGCCGCTGAACACATCCTGCATCATTTCGTTGGTACCGTCAGTCGGCCAGGAACAGTCGCAGCTGGGAACTATAAACTTTCATATTTGGCCATTAGATGCTGCCTCTGCTGCTCCTCCTGTTCCCGTTGCTCCTGCTGCAATCAAACGCAAAATGATCAACGTATTTCAGCCGCTGTCGATGATGCAATTGATGCAAATGGATTCCAATACCTATTCCAATCCCCATCTCAATTTTTATCCCAATTTCCATTCCTATGCAAAGCAGCCAAGATTCAATCAGCTTTGCCCCGCAGCTCACCATTCGGAGTGGCAGAAACCATCGACATATCAACAATTTGATCCCAATCCGCCACCACTGGAGGCGCTAAAGCCATTGCACTTGAGCTTGCCACAAGCACAGCCAGTTATACAGCTGTCAGATAAGAAAGTTAGTGGCAGACATCTGACAACAACACCAAAGGATATCTCGTTGCGTTCCTTGGAGGATCTTGGTTACTCGCCGCTCTATCCACCCAATCTGGGCGAGAGCGATCTGCAGTTGCATAAGCTGCTGCTTCAGGACAAGACCAAGAAGCATCCTGGCAAGCTTTCTACGATCAGTCTCAATCAGGGCATCGGAGATAGCGGCAACCTGCTTAAAAAATGCACATCCCAATCGGTTGTGAGTGTTAACTGAAATAAGTTGTTAATTTAAATATTTTATTACATTTGCTTATCATTTTGCATTCTCTGAGAGAAAAGCAGTTTGAAAGTTTAGTATAATTTTCAAATTGGCAATAACTTTTGCCTGGATCAATGGATTTCTTCTTTTTTTCTTATTGTAAAGAATTTTATACACTTAAAAAAAAAAAATGTTTTTCCAAAAACAAATTATTATTAATTTATTAAAATATTCCTACCCTTTCATCGTCCAAATTTGGTTTAGAGTCAGCAAAGTTCAAATAAATATGTAGAAAATAATAAAAAAAAATTGAAATTTTTGGAAATTCTCTACAAAATACCTAGCTAAGATTTTCAAATCCCTTTATCCTGGTAAAAGTTATTGACACTTGAAAATTTGTTTGCAACAAAATTGAGTAATTTTTAACATGGCAAACACGCAATACACTGAACAAAATCAACATATTTCAATACCAGGAATACTAAAATCATTTTTGTTGTATTTAAAATGCTTTTTTCTCAGAGAATGCACCTTTTTTTTGTATTTTGCCTTATCGCTTTTTGTGTTTTATTTTTTAAGCGCTGTCAAATTTTGGAAAATATTGTGAGTCGGCTCTAATATGCACGCACACACACACATAACTGAAGAAGCATTCAAGAATTTATGAAGAACAGCTATAATCTACATCACACACACACACAACACAACTCAAACACAAACACACACACACACACACACACACACATATATATATACATACACATTCCAAAAGAATGGATCCAAACGAAAGACTTTTTTTTTTTAAAATGTTACAAATGTCATTTTGTGAATTTTGTTTTATAATGTTAAGCATGGTTTAATTGAATTGAAACCGTATCGTAATTACTTAATTCGATTGAATGGATTTTTTGATTGAATTATTTTCATTTGCTGTCTGTTAGTTTTTAAAACAATAAAGCAGACAAAAAAGATATTTCGATGTGCTGTCGCAAAATCAATAAAAATGTAATTTAAATTTGATAAAAAAAAAACAAGAAAACTCGACAGCTAAAAGTATGCTATTCTGTTCCTTTTTATTATTATTATTATTATTTTTTTTTTATGTATCACAGTCAATGAATGCTACTCAGTAGAGTAAATAAACAAACTGATTTGACTTATAAATTACGCTTTACTAATTTTAAGGAAAAACTGTTTCGATCCACAGAGTTGAAAATTGTTGGCTTAAAGAATTATATGCCCTTTCTTTATTTAATTGAAACCATGCATTGTTTTTTTTGTATAGAAATAAAGAAGCTAGTTGAAAGCCAGAACAAATTACCGTGTTAATTATATAAGGTGTTGTCATGCGAGTCAGCCAAGGCTCTCGTTTCGAGACTTAGAGTAAAAGAGTGAAAGATAAGAATATGAAAATACTTTGGCAGTTTTGTTTTTGATTAAAGTTCAACAACAAAAAGTGTCTTTGCTTGAGCAAATGAGCAGAAGACGCACATAGAATTCAAAGTGTTTCTTCGTTTTCTTTATTTGATGTCTCCGACTATAACAGCGATATTTGCAGCTACTCGCCTGCCTTAAGCCTTCAATTTAAAGTTGACAAACATTAAAGTTGACTGACAAAAACCTGGCTTAAAAGTACTATTCAATTCTAGCCACATTTTAATGTTGCATGCCCAAAGATCTGAGTAGGCGAGCCTTTCGTTGACATATAAGTTTTTGTGCTTTCTATTTTCATTTCATTTTTGTAGCACGCATCTTATAGTCAAGCTATTTGGTTTTAACAAAAATTTTTTATTTTTTTTTTTACGAAATTTGATATCTTGCCAAATTTTTAACTAAACTCACGCTATGCCTAATGCAAATGTGAATGCCAATTCAAATGTACCGTACCGCAGAACCAATGTGCGTCAGCTCATTCAGCTGTTTGAACAATTGAACAAATATGGTGCACCGTATCCCCCATCACCTGTGACCAGAGCCGAGGATGTGGTGACAAATGATGTACAAGGGCCAACAGAGAATCACAATTCGACAACTCACTTTTATACTTTGATGGTTAATGGACGTTGTGTAGCTCAGTTTATAACAAAGAAGGGAACAGCTGCCGATCGATCAATGGGCGACTCCTGAGCTGGATGTGTTTTCAACAGATTTATAATGACGGGAGATTAGAGTATCGCTGGCCACGACGAAGGATCTTTAATTTTGGAATATTTTGTGCCTACGTGTGTGTAATCCCAAAAACAATTCAGAGCACTCAAATTTAAATAAATCAAATTATAAGTAACATATACTAATGGCCGTAAAAAACAGTTTTATAATTTGTTCTAAATATGTCACGCATTGAAAGCGATGTTCCTATAAAGTATGTACTATATATGTATTCATTCTTGATCAGTGTCATTCTAGTCGCCTGTCTGATTTATTCAGTTCTTAGTAAATTTTAATGCAAATCAGAACGGATGCTATTGTGAGTCGGAAACTGTTATATGGGCTAATCCTGCGTTGCGCACGTTACATTCGTACGCAAATTGTATTTGTTAATATTGACACAGCTAACGTTCACGTTAGTATATTTTAATGAAATTTTTTGCAAAATGCAATTCTTGAAATTGTCGATGCTGGCTTAGGTTTTTCTGGAAATGCCCATATATAACATACATGTGAAATAGAAACTATAGGTTGACAATGTTAATTAATCAATTTCGGTCAAATTTCATTAAAATCTGACTGCTTTGATTTATTTTATAATTGTAATCAAATGAGTAGTATAAACATAATATTTGTTTTTGATACTATTTAAAATTTCATTATGCAATTAACAATTTATATTAATTAATACAAGATCGCTTTACTCGGCTTTAATGGACTTTTGGATCTTCGGGAAAAACGTCTAACTTTTTATTTTCCTTAAAATTGCAACATATCCTTAAAATTTTCTCAATGGTTACAAACATTAATGCAATACATAAGTAAGCTGTACGTTGTGCAAGAGGTCAATTTGTTAACTCTTTTAATTTAGTCTGTTTCAATGTAAAATCGAAACAATTTTAAGCCCAGTTCTTGAATTATCCTTTCATAATGTATCTTAAAATTCTTTTGATAAACGATGAATGGTCCTTCACATGATGTTTTGCTTTTCTTGTGGAATTCTGATGCAAGTGTAGCACAATGGCAATGTTGATTGCACATTCAAGTCGTCTTCAAAACTCATACGCTTATATGCTTGGCCACAAGTGGGACAAGTTTTCCTATTGGCTAATTGTTTGTGCATTCCAATTGAAAGACATTTTTCGCCCAGACGGTTCTCTCAGACACATGAACTGAATGTCAAGTGACTTCCTTTGCTTTGCCAAGACACTCAAGTCCATCTACATACATTCATACTGCACATAGATACAAACTTTAATACATTTAAAGACGATTTCAAAACATAGCTATGATGGCTAAAGTTTAAATATCCAATTTGTGCACACATTTATTATTTACATATTTGCATATTTACTAACGTCAATTTGAATTTCAATAAAAATCAATTACCCCCTCTCTTCATTCTCCTTGCGCAAAATGATGTCGAATAGAGCAAACTGTCAGAAACAGGCAATTGGAATTGCAACACGCGTTGCTTTTGTCTGCTTTGCATGCATTTACCGCAAATTAACTGAATAAAACGCAATACTGACACAAACTCAATACACACACAAACTCAATACACACACACACACACACACACACACACACACACACACATATATATATATATATATAAATTCTCTTTTGTATTTAATTACTTTAATCATTAGACGCTTTGTTTCAATTCATTGTGCAAACAAATTGTATAATTATATAATAATGCGAATGGACTAATGTATATATGTTAGATATATAGAATCATAAACCTTAGTAAGTATGCAACTGAATTGTATTTACCGTTCTTTAAAAGTCCAACATAACTTTTAAAAAGTGCAGTCATCAGAAGTTGAAAACAAAGTTCCAATCTTTATGAAATATTGCCGGCAGAGCTATAAATGATTGAATCTTTTTTACGATATCATGTTTCAATTCGTTTCTGTTTAAAGTAAAGAGTTGCATGACAAAATGTATCAGTCTTTAAGTCTGAAATCAAATTTCAACATGAATCATTTTTGAAGTAAAAACCTAAATCAAATTTGATACAAATCGTTTTTAAAGAAAAGGCTGACTTGAAACAAATTTCAAAACAAATCACGTTTTTAAATTGAATGAAATTATGTTTGAAGCTAAATCACATTTTCATCAAATGAATTAACTCAAGTTTTTTGTGAATCAATGCGAATCAATCGCAGATTCAATCTGAAATGAATCATCCGTTGGTTCTCTGTATTAAACAAATATAAAATCCCGGTTCCGAACTACTATAACATAATATAGCTGCAATAGAAATGATCGTTCGAAAATTTTGTTTTCAACTTGAACATTATGCATAGAAAATCAATCGGTTTAAATATGCGTTGTGTGAAGGACTTTTCTACAAAGATATATAACTTTGGATATACTAAGTAAACTCAGCAATTGCAAGTTGTATAGCTGGGTTATATTTATTAAAAATCGGACGATTATGCCTGATAGCGGTTAATCAATCAAAAAAGTTCTGGTTTTTCTTAATTCGAAATGCGAATATTCTATTTATTTATGTAAAGGAAAATTTCGATTACAATCTAAAGCAATATCTATCAATCTAGCCTGTTGAACTCATCGAGTTAAATGTATTTCCATTCTGGCTTCACCATGATTGATTCAACTCGAAGGATTAGCACTAACAAAGGTTCTCTTCCTTTAATTAATCAAAACCTATACAAAGAAATAATCAAAGCTGAACAAAACCTTAAAGTTTGTTTATCTTTTAGTTGTTGTTATTAGTTTCATTAAGCGTTTCGCGTATTGCGTATGGATTGAATTTTATATAATATTCAGAACTTAGTTTTTGGTTAGGTCCTTGCAACTTTGCTGTATCCTTATAACTAACTATGGCACTATGTGCTATATAAGCTCTCACCCATACACACACACACACACACACACACATATAATCATGGACATTGTTTTATTTGGTTATCTTTGTTTCGTGTTTCGCTTGAGTTGTTAAAATTTTATGTCCCTAAATTTACGTGTTGCACGCTCAATGTGGGCGTTTTGTGGGCGTGCCACATCTCGTTCGCCAACAAATTTGTGCGGCTTGCCTCTCGCAATTTGTTTGCCTGTCTGTTTCTTTGTTGGTTTTTGTGTGTGTGATTTATGCGTTGGAAATGCGTAAACTTTTCTGCGTTCATATTTACATTTTTGGTTTATTGCCATTTCTCTTCATCCGCTTCCGCTTGTCTCCAAGCTCGCCTGTTACGCATACGCCAAGTATACGACCACCACAAGCATGTTGAATTAAATGGCATTCACAAATGTTGCAGTTGCAAAAAAATTGCTAACTGATTTACTACTTTGCAGTCACGCAAACTCACATCACCCCCCCACCAAGCCCTTTTCCACTCCAAAGGATGCGGCCACAACAACTCAAATTAAACAATAAAATAAGCGGCAAGAACAGTTGCGGCTTTTGCCTTTCTCACATGGGTTTTTGCGGCTTCAGGAATACCCTTGAGCCTCGACACGATTTGAGGTGAACCACATTTGAAATGGTGTTTTTTATACTAAACTAATCAAATATATCAAAGCTATCGAGAGCACTATCAAAATTTTCCAAGTCAGTTTCCAATTTCTGCTTTGTATTGAAATACGGGACAGACAAACATGACTAAATGAATCTGACTGTTGAATTCAAATTATTTAAGTACTTTGCACAACTTTGCTGTTCCATTTTTATTATCATTTTAAAAGAATTAAAGAAAAAATAGTATATTTGGTTTTTGGAATGCACATCTGTCTGTCTGGCTGTCTATATGAGCACAATCATTTTACACAGCTTTGTAGGTTGAGCAACCAAACTTGGTATATATTTGATATAAGTTTATTAGAGATAGGAACGATTTTGAAAATTTTGTGGATGATCTCGGAAATTACGCAGGTCCCGAAATTACTTGCGGTTCGCGAATTAGTTGCGGGTCCCAATACTTTTTGTTCAATAAAGACTATGTTTTTATCATAATTATAACTCTTTTTTTTTTTTGAAGGAAATAAATTATATTGTTAAAAGTTGAAAAAAATATGAATGAATGACATGAGTTCAATTGGTAAAACCTGAAAAAACCGCATTGGATATCCTTTCCCGTTCCCATCTCTAGTACAAACCATATACCATATCTAAAGTGTTAAGATAAGATTAAAATATTATTGCCACGCCCACTCTAAACTCCGCAAAGGGAAGTTAAATAAGAGTATATATGCTTAAATATTTATAGTCGATAAATTCTTTGGTTTTTATGCGTTATATCTTTGCCATTTGTTGTTGTAAGTTCGCTTTGGAAAAGTTAAGCAAAATATAAAATCAAATTCCCAACTATTCAAGTTATTTTCAACAGGAATTTAAAAGTGTGTGCAAAGTATCCGTTCCTGTGCTATTGGCTAACACTAGCTATTGCCACAGAGATGCTGCTTTTAAGTTAAGTTTTTCATTTGACTGTTGGCAGCAGATGCCGTTTCTGGCTCTGCTGCGGAACGTGCTCAAATCTATTCAAAACTTTGTACATCAACCTCAATTCATTTATCAAATGCTCATCGCTTAAAGTTGCCCCATCACAAAGTGGTGCAGCTGCTGCTGCTGCTGCTGCTGCTGCTGCTGCTGCCTGTAGCTGTTGGGGCAGCTGGAACAACTTGGCTGCAACTATCAACTTTCAACTTGCAACTTGGAGCTGTGAGCTGCGAGCTGCGAGTTGCGAGTTGCGAGTTGCGAGCTTCAGTTTCCCAGCTAATAAACAAATCAACTGTCGGCTGACAAAGTTATGCAAAGCGCATTAACGCAGCGCGGCACAGTAACTGGCGTGAAGAGAGGAGGCCATGTGTAGGGGGGTGGACATGTCAGTGGTGTCTTCATTTATTTTATGTCAGTTGGCGACAACTTTGATGGCTGGGTTGCGTTGGTTGAATGGGCTGCCATGACAACAGGCAGTTGACATTTTATTTTTTTTTGTTTTTGTGAAGGTGTGATAATACTAAAGGAAGGTATTGGTGTGTGTGTGTGTGTGTGTGTGTATATGTAAAATGGAAATTGTATGTTGATTATAATGCTGAAGCTGAGCAGGAGAATTACGTTGATGAGCATGATTTAATGGCAGGGGATCAACTCAATGCAATGAATGCAAATGACAAGACTCGGAAGTGCAAGTTAATGGCATGTTTTTAACGGCTTAATGGCCAAGTTAACAGCAAATGATAATACTATCTGCCATCCGTAATCAGTTATCAGCATCGTGTATGCTTTAACCATGCTCATTTTGCCATTTCCTGAATGCAAGTGAGAAGAATGCAAGCTAGAATTTAAATATAAAATGGCTTTTGGTACACAGAATTTGAGGCATGGGAATATGCCTGGTTGTCCAATGACCTCGTCCTTGTTCTCGCCTTGGCACTCTTCCTTTTGGCCATTTATTTTGTGGTTTGCCAGCCAGCAGCAGCAGCAGCTGCATACATACATATACATATATGTATTATACATACATACATATGTACAAATACATACAAATGTGGGCCATGTGTGCTGGTCATATCCTTCCGCTTTCCGGACGAACGCATGCAGGCATTTTATTGTGTCAGACAGCCCTGAAGCTGAAGCTGTAGCTGATGCAGCTGCTGTTGCTATTAATGATGAGCTTCATAATGACGATGATGTCCTGGGGCATCCCTATGGGAGGGGTGCAAATATGCTCAAAGTTGTGCACACAAGTAATTGAAATGCAATTTAAAATCGTCGAAAAACGAAAAATTCAAGCTGTGACAATAAATTGTGAATTCAGAGCAACTTTCAACACCTGCCTCAACACTTTCCACTCGCTGCTTTCTTTACTCTCTGTCTCTCGCTCTCTCTTTCTATCTTTAAATTGCTGCAATTCATAAAAATCAATTTCACTTATTACCGTTGTCAAATTGTTGATGCAAATGTTTTTGGATTTTCTATCACTTTTGTAGCAACAAGTCCTTATTACCTCCTTAAATATATCTAACAAACCAACTCTCATCTTTGTTTTGGCCTTGATTTTCTTATTTAAGTTGTGCTTTTATGATTTTTACATCTGAATCTATTTAACTAAAACGTAAGAGACATTGCTTAGGTTCAACAGGAAACATGCTCCTTGAGATTCCTGATGAACGCTATGATACACTTTCGATAAAAACTGAACTTTATCTAAGATCTTGAAATTTGAGATCACGATACAGTATCAGTCGAGTTCCCCAGAAAGAACATAGAAATCATTAAAATGATTCAATCTTTACAAATTTATCCATGCCATTCCCATTCCCCATGCCCATCAAAATTGTGCAAGACTCACTTTAAATGATTTGTAATTTCTAAAACAGTAAAATTTATCACTGAAAATTTGATGATCCAAAGAGACATAAAACACGAAAAGTGCGGCGCTCGACCGGATGGATAATCTTCAAGCCTGGTTTGGTTATTGGTGGCGAATTTCCATAAGTTAAGAGAGTTTTTGGTAGATTCAATTTACCAATGGCAGCTACTGCTTTTCTGTATGATCGTTAAATTCTCATCACTTGGCACAAACGGAAGAAAAGACATTAAGGAGTCGCACATCCTTAGGGAGTTCTGATCATTTTTTGGTTTTAAATCCATTAAAGATGGTAGCGAACGCTCTTTTGATATCAATTCAATTGGCCTCTCTGTTAACAATTGTTCAATTATTTTTATCTTATCGATCGTTTTCATTTCTTTAACATTTTGCCAGACTTCTGTCTTTTGGATTTCTTCGTGTTTTCCCATTTCCGAAAGATCATTTAACTGGCCCGCTTCTAAACGCATTTCTGTATTTAATATAATGTCTTCTTGCTCCGGCTCTTCTAACGGCTCCTGCTCAGACTCCTGCTTCAGATCTTGGTCCTGCTCCTTTTTGAATATCTTCGCATCCAAGTCGTCTAGCCACTTCTTCATAATCTGGCGCGTGGATCTTAACTTTGTCAACGGATAGTGGCCGCTAAAAAGACCACTCTGCTCGAACTTGGCCACCGTCGCAGCTACTTGGCCAGTACGTAACTGTATATAAACAGTTTGATGAACCTGTCGCTCGCACATTTTCTCAAACTTCTCGATAAGTAACTTAACACTGCTCTTCTGCACATTCATGTTGCTGGTATCTTTCTTGTCCATTCCACGTTAGTAACAGTCAACCAAATGAATTAGAAAGCTATATACAAAAACACTCGAAATTTTTTATAAAAAAATAAATAAAATATACACAATCTCTAGTCTATGACAAACAAGTAAATGGCAAACACATGAATCCAGTCGCAGCCTGCTCAACTTGTGCTCCTTCTCTCAGCACATCAATCACAATCACTTTACCCACATTTATGGTTGCTTGTTGGCTGTCAGTCTTGGCATATTACACATACGCCCCGTTCTCCCTATACTTCTTATGACAACCAGTGGCTGTGTGCCACAAGAGTCTTTCGTGTCACGTAGATTAAACACATTAACGAGACGTGCCAAGTCATTGCTCCAGGCCAACCCAAGCAAGCCAAAGATTATCGCTGAGCAACTTGTTGGATGACTTGAGAATGCACAGATGCTCACATTGCGTACAGCATTTGAATTTTGATTATCATTTACGTATACTATTACATTGTTGAAGCATTGTAACAAAGTGACGCTGGAGGTTGTAAGTATGTAAAGAGAAGAAAACTAAATACGTGAAGTATGTAGGACTATTTTTAGTTTCTGATTTTGAAATGTTTGTTTTATTGACTTTTTACTGCTGTACGGGTGGACGGAAGGGATCGAGTTTCATTTGACGTTCCCATCTCTAGTATCTATCTTATTAAATCTACGAGATATTGTGTTTTTATTATTACCAACTTTCTATTATTAGCTCAACTATTCTAATACAATTGTCAATCTATAATAGAGACAAAAGTTACTGAAGAATCTATTTTCCACCATCTTCGTCGGCAGAAGCGCTGTACTGAACTGCTTGAAGTTCAAGAAATGCACTGCTTCTTTAATCAAATTGTATGTGTAATTGAAATAACTTTACCACGTAGGACGTAAGCGTTAAATAGTATGCAGCGTAATTTTAATTTGAACTTCTAAGACAATGCCAGGACATGTGCTATTCTAACATCGATAATAGAATAGACTGATTTCCACGTTCGAAATAATTCCACAAAAAAAAGTGTAGCATACTTTTCTGAGCAGGATACAATAATTTGTAGACAATCCTAAAAGTATGCTTTACTTATTTATGTGATTTTTATTCGAACGTGGAATTCCATTAAAAACAACTGTTCTATAAAAGTGACCATGGAAAACTTTTGCTTGCATAGGTAATAAAATTACATGCAGAACTTTCAGTATCAAATGTCGAGTGATATTGGAAAGTGAGAATTAAAACAATGATCTAGGTGTGTGATCCATTGACTTAATGGCCCAATTGCATCTGTTACCAATTGAAGAGTCCTCTCAAAATGCTATGTAGAGAATGAATTCCGTCAACAATCACATTGCATTCAGGTCATTGTAAAGCTCTTTTCCAATTATATGTTAGATTTGGTGGCATTTCAGTCTGTCACACAATTTGCATGGCAACTGCCAACTTATGGCTGATTAGCTGCCAGGTAAGCGGATATGATAACACATAGACCCATGTAGAATAGCATGCGGACACGTTGGGGCCATTAGGCAGGGACACAAATTTGAAACGTGCCAATTTGAATGTGAATGACAATAGAATCAAAATTTGAATTGGAGTCGTGGTTCATCGCATCAATTGCGGACTGGTTGGCAATTGAATTGCGTTCAACGAGAAAATTGTTGAATTATAATTGTCATTTTACTTTCTTTATAGCATCCAGAGCAAAGAACAGACCAAATTACGTTAACCACAAATGTGTTTAATTAGTCATTTGAATGTTCGGCGAAACGGCTGAGCGTTGAATTTGAGCTGCAACATTGGTCTTACAACAAATATTGGGCTAACTATCTGGAGGACATACGATACCAGGAGCATAATTAAAGTTAGACCTAGTTGCAACTAAGGCCGTCACATTGGAAGGAAAACGGCTTTTTACGGCAGTTAATAAGTTTTTAACTGGATCAACAATTGCCCGCGAGCTAAGGCAGCTGATGGTGAGTAACATTTAAGGTTGACAGTGAGGTGAATCAACAAAAGTGTATAAATAAAAGAGTATATCGCAGTCGGAAGTAATTTTACAATTTTTACTAGAGTCCACAACGGCTATGAGTATTTTCAATAAACATTATTTTAAATAAGTAAATAATTATTTATTAAAAAATGATTTAAAGTGTCAACTAAAATTAATTTAAATCAGATTTCGAGCTGTTGCTATAAATTGACATTTTTAAGAAACTTTCAATGTTGTGCAAAAAAACTTGACTATTTTTGAGCATTACATTATGAATTTCAAAGCAGGACTTGTAACAACATGCAAATAAAACACATGTTCAAAAAACATTCCTTTTTTAATGTAACTTTTTTGTTTTTTCTAAAGAGATTTCTCTGCAGAGTGCAAAAAGGCTATATTTGAAAGCTAAAGAGCTGCATGAATATGTAAATGTTAACACAAAAAAGCTATCTTTATGGGTCCAAACGGGTCCTGAATAATACCTTATATATATTTTGCAATACCTGTATTTTTTATATATATATATTTGACACTAGCGTCAAAAAAATCACTTTTACTAATACCCGCTGCAATGGTTTAACATTATTAAACATTACAAGTTTTCGCAATGCAACATTTTAACAATTGAGCTAACAAAAGCTTGTTTGTTCAGACTGCCCACTGTGCACAGTGGTCGGTATATTGACAGACAAACATTGAGTCATGCATGGAATTCTTAAACGTTTTGCTAACTCTCTTGGCAGACGAGAAATACGCCGCTAAGTGGCGATGAACCGGACGAGGAGCAGATGGCGGGCACAGACGATGAGCAGCAGCCGGTTGATGACCAAAACCAAAACCAGGTGGTGCAGCTGCAGCAACAGGACACAAATCAGCAGCAGGAGCAACCGCCACAACAACGACGGCAAAGACAACGCAAGAAAGTGACAACGCAACAGCAACAACAACAACAACAACGAAGCTCCACCAATGCCGCCTCTGATGCGGATACGGATTCTAGTTCATGTGAGGCAGGAGGGGCTGGCATGACTGCAGGGGCAACGCGGCACAGTACGCGAGTTAGCTACGCGCAGCGCAATCTGAGCGACCAGGTGGTCTATGAGCAATACAACGATGATGAGGCCGATGACTATGATGAGGAGGAAGAGGAGGAGGATTACGATGACTACGAGCAGTTAGCGCCCGTCAAGGCAGCGCTGAGCATTCGAGACTCGTTCACCGATGGCAGCGCTGTTGGTGATTTGGTTGGAGGAGTTAGCGGTGGTGGCACTGGGACACTGCGGAGCAAACGTAAAACGAAAACACGTCAATTTTCACAGCGGGCGAGCTCCTATGCCGTTGATGCTGTCCATGGCGAGGCAGATGCGGATGCTCTGGACAAACGTCGCTGCATTTCAAAGGGCCAAATGCGCGGTGAGTAGTACCATTTTTCATTTTGTCAGCTGGAAAGTTAAGTTGCCAACTCGTTGGATTCCTGCTGCTTGCAGAATTTCGTGAGGCATTTCGTCTGTTCGACAAGGATGGCGATGGCTGCATTACCAAGGAGGAGCTGGGCACCGTTATGCGTTCATTAGGACAATTTGCGCGTGTCGAGGAACTGCAAGAAATGCTGCAGGAAATAGATGTAGATGGTGGGTGCACAGACTTAATGCGACTAACTAAGTCAGTACTTCACAGCGTTTATTTACTGTATTTGCAGGCGATGGCAATGTAAGCTTCGAAGAGTTCGTTGACATACTCTCCAATATGACCTATGAGGACAAGTCGGGCTTATCTTCCGCCGATCAGGAGGAACGCGAGCTGCGCGATGCCTTCCGTGTCTTTGATAAGCATAATCGTGGCTATATAACTGCCTCCGATTTGCGTGCTGTGCTGCAGTGCCTGGGCGAGGATCTAGACGAGGAGGACAGTAAGTTTGAATAACTTTTAAATTGTATTTCATATCTAATATTCTGCACAATGCAGTTGAGGACATGATCAAAGAGGTGGATGTCGATGGTGATGGACGCATCGATTTCTATGAGTTTGTGCATGCTCTGGGCGAGCCGGAAGACTCGCAGGAAAACGATGATGATGAGGAGAATACCACATCGCCATTGCCCACGCCCAAATCAGCAGTCTCCTTAAGCTACGATTGAGGTGGGGGATTGCTCGATAGATCGATCAATCAACGAACATTTCGCTCAAATCGAATGGTTAAACAATTAGCCCAATTGCAAACGCTTAATTTAAATATTTGTATTTGTATTTAAATAGCACTTAATATTGCAAACGAAAGATTACGATTACGATTACAAAATAGATAAATGGCCGTTTAGGAATTTTTTTCAGATATCATTATAACAAGCAATAAATCAATAATAATGAACAACATTACAATTACTTTATGTGCATTGTGCCACAAAATTTATATGATAAATATAAATATTTAAAAAAAAAAAACGAAACGAAACGAAACGAAATTTATGCCAACTAATTCTAATTCGATAAATATTTATTAATATAATATTTACAATCTCTCTCTTTCTTAAAATTTAAAATTAAATCAAAAGTATTTATAATATATAAAAACAAGGTATACCAAGCATAAATCCAACTTAAATCTTAACTCTATGATATCTATATTGACTTACTATATACAATATTATATCTAACGAATGTTGTTTAGATCATACAAATCGATTATTCAAACATAAACATATCAAAGTCGCCTCTTTAAAAGTATTTTCTCGCGGTGCATCATCAACTTTCAGTCACCATCCACCCAACAGTTTTCCAAATCTTTCGAAAACCCAAACTAGCCAAATCTAAAAAAAAAAATAGTTGCCCAACGCTTTTAACATGAATAGCCAAAACTTAGCGTTTATACAATTGTTTGGGCCAAGAGTTTAATAATGTATTTAAGCCATTCACTTTTTCCAAATTCAAAAATCTAATACAAGTATAAATCGCATGAAAATATGAATACAAAAATTATATAGCTAAATTATTGTAGCAACAGCGGCTACAAATGGCATACAAATTTAATTAAAATTTAATATACAATTTTTATTCAATCGAAAACGAAATAAAACAAAACATATAAATACCAACTAAATAATTCTCAACACTTTTTCAATGGGGGAAAGCATTTGCTATGCTGCGTTTTATATTACATATTTATCCTTTGTTCAATTCTATAGACTACAATTTTTGTAAGACTCGGTTCATAAACAATGCTTCAACGATGACTTATCTGACAGAAACATGTATCATCATGCTAATATTATAAGTACACGCTTTGCTTAAAGGATTAAAGAGCTTATCAATTGTATGCTGAGAGTGCCGGAACCTTTTTTCATTTTTTAATCTCTAGCTAAATCGCAACATATTTCCACTGTTCTATGCTTAACCTTACCAATTTGTCGTTATTTAAAAATAAATTACCATATTTGTACTCTGTGCGTGTGTGTGTGTGTGTGTGTGTGTGTGTATTGATTTGCAAATACAAAACAGCACTTACACACATACGTATACACTTGTATAAATATTAGCATGTCGAGTGGACATATGCCTAAAACTAGGCAACAGTTTTGTTGCCACAATCAATGAAAGTAACGAACGGCAGCAGTTTCTACTCTTGAATGGACCACTGAGTGCTCTGATGATGCTTCTGGTCTAGTTCTAGTTCTTGGCATGGGTCTGCGGTCAACAGCAGCAGTATCAGCACAAGCAGTTGGTTCCCAGGGTGGACATTCGTACATTCGCACAGCCACACCACCCCATCGGCCCATCGCCCCATCGCCCCAACGCCCCAAAAGGAACCGAGACACAGGGAACAAAAACAACTTGGAACTGGCAGCTGCGTTGGCAAAAGTCACATTAATGGTCATGTAAACGATGCAAGTCAAGTGCTCAGCCAGCAAATTATTAGGGGTTGTCCCCAGAGCTCAAGAACATACATATATACATACATACGCACATACATACCACAACACAGCCTTCGCATAACGAGCTGCTCGTTGAGTTGTTTTGTGGTTAACCGGTTGTCGGGGCGTATGCGTAATGTTGCTGTCAGTTTGTTGACTGACTATGATTTGTACGGGTCATAGACCCATAGTCCGACGTTATCATCAAGTTGCTTGTCTATGAAAAGCATTAGTACACACATTTCAAAACAATCATCATAACAATACTTACTAGATAGCACTATGCAAAATGTGCACAGAATAGCCACTGTATTTTTCTTATATAAAACAAGCCTCGGAATCCAAAAAAATTAAAAAAAATATATGTTCGCGATGTCGCGCTTTTGAGCTAAATGGAAAAAGCTAGATTTTTGAGATTTCAAAAAGGTACACTCAAAGAATTCTCGATATTCGTTGAAACCAGATTTTGGATTCTTCCTTTTTTTTAATACGTTATATAATGTCCTAAGATCCACCAGTACATCACTTTTCAAAACTATTGTTGGCTTAGGCGCTATTTAGACTTAAACTGAAAATATTGAAAAAAGATTTCAAACAGAATTTTCTCTTCGAACAAAACACTTGAAAACGTTATTCTTTCTTTGAGTCCATAGCTCAATTCATTTAAGGCAAAACATGGGATGTTTTGTCAAAATCGATGAACAAATACAGAAGTTATTAGCTCTTTAGTAAAAAATGAGAACATTCATTTTTAGTATCCCATTAAAAATGGGAAAAGGGAGTTATAAAGTACTGGTAACGGGCAGAAGGAGGAATTTCCGACTTTATAAACTATATATATTATTGATCAGCATCAGCTGCCGAGTTGATCTAGCCATATCCGTCTGCCTGTCCGTCTGTCCGTATGAACACACAGATCTCGGAGACTATAAGAGCTAGAGACACCAAACTTGGCAGGCAGGTTCCTCTATACCATACGCACATCAAGTTTATTTCAAGTATCGGGTAGACCCCCTAGCACCGCCGTAAATCGAAAAAAAACTCCTATAGCCACAATTTTAAGGATTTAGCTTTGATTTCTGAAACTCATATTTGTTTTATCAATGTAAATCAGTTTCGTAACACCAAAGTAATTGACGAATCTATTTCCCCCCGTCTCAGCAGACAGAAGCAACAGTTTGACGGGCACTGGACAAGATAGGTTCTCTGCTTGCTTGGATTGCCGAGTCTCGTAGTCGGGCACACTCGACTAGAACATTCTTACTTGTTCAAGATAAATATTGTTTTTTACTCGAAAAGAAAGCAATCCCTTTGAACACCCCTTCTCGCCCAGCTTTGGTATACAAGGCCAACAGCCACAGCCCCCCATAAAGAGTGTTTAAATAATAGTTGTTACCGATTATAATCGGTTATTTACTTTGCCTGGTCTTTGGATTTCGACACATTTCCCCACATAATACCACTGATCTCGAGTCTAAGTTGCATTTATTGTAATTAAATTATTTAATTATCAATTAAAACATTAGTCAAACCATTATATAAATTTGCCATTACATATTTATAACTATATTAAAAAATGCATTAGCCATAATTCTTAACATTAAGCACATTATATATGTGGGTTTGGTGTTTGGCTGTTTACCCAAATCCCACTAGTTTGAAACAGCTGATCCCTAGACAACGACAACGATAACGATGACAAACGACGATAACGACGATAAAAAGGATGGCGAATTCGCAAGGCGACGAATTCGCAAAGACGACGATCAATGAGAGCGAATTGCTGCACGACGGCGGCAGAGTTGGTGTTTGCTCGTTGAAGGTGCAAGTTGTGTGTTCTGCCTGTGTGGCTGAAGGAACAACAACTAGACGACGGCGGCAGAGTTGGTGTTTGCTCGTTGAAGGTGCAAGTTGTGTGTTCTGCCTGTGTGGCTGAAGGAACAACAACAAGACGACGGTGAAGACAACGGTGAAGACGCAACGGTGAAAACAACGACGACGAATTTCTTAGTTAAATACATTAAACATTACCTATTTGTTCTTAAATACAAATAAACCTCATTATATTATATAAAAACCCCACATATTGGAGGCTCGTCCGGGATTGAGCTAAAAAATTCACATTTTGGAGTCTCGTTTGGGATTGAGCTAAATTCACGTTCTGGACGCTCGCCCGATATAGAGCAAAAAGTGAACAAAAGTGAACAAAGTTGAACAAAAAACGAAAAAAAAAAAAGTACAGTCGAATTTTTCATACGGTGTTAACGTGAAAATCAAAAAACAATTTTTTTTCTATAATGGCGTGCTTGAACGATTTAATAAGTGCTAGCTTACGCTCAAGTAAGAGAGAGAGCATTGCTGCACTGCATAAGTTTTTGTTCGGGAGTGAAGGCGACAGAGGTAATCGTCAAAGACTTCGAGAATTTACTGGTTTCGATTTTACCGAAAACGACGAGGGATATGGTGAAAAGAAAGAATACGCAGTAAATAATTTGACGCAGGCTGACCTTGTATCTATTTGCAACGTGCTAGGCATAGGGTACACCAACGACGATTTGTATGTACACATTTTTCGCAACTTAAAAGTGCACAATTTGCTGGCGTCTACTGAAGCCGAAGACGACGAAACAGAAGGTGAGGCGGAAAACGATACATTTCAAACGCCGAATAGAGAAACCAACGCGGCAAGAAACGACGAGAATGTGCAAGGCGCAGGCGAGATGAACATAAGACGGAACATATTCTCAGAAAACGACAAAATGACGACGCCACGCTTTGCGATCAGCTTTCGTGATGTTGAAGAGAGCATACGCAGTTTTGACGGCACTAATACTATTCCAGTCGAAGTGTGGATAGCGGAATACGAAGAACAAGCGACGTTGATGTATTGGAACGACTTCCAGAAGTTTCTGTTCGCGAAAAAGGCGCTGAAAGGAATAGCGAAACTGTTTGTATTGAGTGAGAGAGGATTAAATTCGTGGAATTCTCTCAAAGTTGCATTGCTGGCCGAATTTAAGTCGAGTGTTAGCAGCAAGCAAGTTCACGAGCAACTCGCGCAAACAAAACGGAGCAACGGCGAATGTGTGTTTGAGTATTTTTACAGGATGAAAGACATTGCATCTCGAGGTAAAATTACAGACGATGCGTTGATACAATATTTAATTGACGGCATAGATGAAAAAAGTGTGAATAAAACAATATTATACGGTGCTAAAAATATGAGTCAATTTAAAGAAAAACTAAAGTGTTACGAAACAATAATCGAAAAGGAGAGTCAAGTGGATAAAGACAAGTCGAAGCGCAACGATAACAGTGTGAAAGAAAAAGACAGAAAATATCAGAATGTGAGCAAAGACGCGAAAAAAGAGGTGAAATGCTACAATTGTGGTGAAAAAGGGCATGTGTCGAATAATTGTCAAAATAAAGAGAAAGGCAGAAAGTGTTACAAATGTAATGAGTACGGGCACATTTCTAAAGAGTGTGAAAAGATTGAGACAAATATTTTAAATGTGCGCAGTTTGATTTATAATAAAAACGATTTAACCAGCAAAGAAGTTTATATTGCAAACAAGAAATGTACGGCGCTATTTGATACGGGCAGTAAATTCAATATCATTCGGGAAGACTTTTATTATGATATTGGCAAGCCGAAGCTGGAAAGCTGCAGTGATGTTCTTATTGGATTCGGTGGTGATCGCAACTCCAATAAAGTGAAACCAGTTGGACAATTCAAACAAACAATTCTGATTGAAGAACAAGATTTCCTGTTAGATTTTTACGTCGTGCCAGTCAGATTTCTTGATATGAAATTGATTATCGGAGAAGAACTATGCTTACACGCGGAAATTGTTTTTAATTGCAACGGCTTACAGGTGCGCAAAATTAAGAACAACGAAGAACAAAACGTTTTAAAAATCTGTGCTGAATTAGAAAATGAGGTGTTTGACATTAACGAAGCAGCAAGCGAAAATGATAAGCAAGAAGTGCGTGAACTAATTTCGAAATTTGAACCGGTCAAAACAGAAAAAACAAATGTAGAGATGCGCATTGTGTTAAAAGATGAGTCACCTATTTTTTCAGGTCTATACAAATTACCTGTTACAGAAACTAGTATTGTTGGTGAACAAATCAAAGAGAAGCTTGAGTATGACATTGTTGATGAAACGACGTATGAGCTTACAAGCCCTATAGTACTTGATGAACAATGTGACGGCTCCGCAAGTCTGTGTGTAAATTTTCACAGAAAAAACAAGGGTCGTAAAAGAGGCAAGCAGAAAGAAGACGTCCCATGGTTTGCTGACCATATTGACTTTTCGGGTCCGCTCGAGTCGACATACAAGGACTACAAACACATTTTGGCTGTAGTCGATTCGATGACGAAATTTTGTGGGCTCTATCCAACGAAGTCGACCACTGCAAACGAGGACTTTGTAAAATATTGCGACGACGAGGGAATAAAGCTAGTGAAGACGACTACTGGCTTACCAAGGGTAAATGGACAGGTTGAGCGACTAAATTCTATTATCATTTCAGTACTCTCAAAGCTAAGTGTCGATGACCCCACAAAATGGTATCGCCATGTCAACAGTGTGCAGCAGGCGATCAACTCGACGTTTACCAGAAGCATTGACACGACGCCTTTTGAGCTACTGGTTGGTGTCAAAATGAGAACTAGAGACGATCATCAAATACGAGATTTGATAAACGAAGAAGCGGCGGCAGTTTTCAACGATGGACGAAGCGAGTTACGAGCGAATGCGAAGACGCAGATACGCAAGCTGCAGAACGAGAAGAAGAAGGCGTACAATCTTCGACGCAAACAACCGAGGCGATATGATGTTGGCGACCTAATCGCCATTAAACGCACCCAGTTTGGTAGTGGCCTAAAGCTGAAACCTAAGTTTTTGGGGCCCTACAAAGTTGTAAAGGTGAAATACAACAACGCCTATGATGTCCAAAAAGTAGGCAACAGCGATGGACCGAAGAATTCTGCAACGTGCGCGGAATATATGAAGCCATGGTCGGTTGGCAACGCTGACAGCGATGACGAAGAAGCATTCGGGCCGAATGCTTAGTCAGAATGGCCGAATGTGGGTTTGGTGTTTGGCTGTTTACCCAAATCCCACTAGTTTGAAACAGCTGATCCCTAGACAACGACAACGATAACGATGACAAACGACGATAACGACGATAAAAAGGATGGCGAATTCGCAAGGCGACGAATTCGCAAAGACGACGATCAATGAGAGCGAATTGCTGCACGACGGCGGCAGAGTTGGTGTTTGCTCGTTGAAGGTGCAAGTTGTGTGTTCTGCCTGTGTGGCTGAAGGAACAACAACTAGACGACGGCGGCAGAGTTGGTGTTTGCTCGTTGAAGGTGCAAGTTGTGTGTTCTGCCTGTGTGGCTGAAGGAACAACAACAAGACGACGGTGAAGACAACGGTGAAGACGCAACGGTGAAAACAACGACGACGAATTTCTTAGTTAAATACATTAAACATTACCTATTTGTTCTTAAATACAAATAAACCTCATTATATTATATAAAAACCCCACATATTTATAATCCAAAAGAGAAATTTATGGGGCCTGCCTTGTGGTTCTGCTGGAATTGAGCCACCTGATTACTGTGCAGCCTGTGGGCCAACTGGATACGGCACACCCTAGGGTCCGGCCGGAAAGCCACCACCCTGGGATCCAACTGCAAAACTGTCCAACAGGGAAATGTGCTTCATTGGGATAGCTTGGTGCTGCGCCAAATCCAAAGAAATGCGGATAGAAGGGCGACGGGAAGTTAGGCGGCGACTTGGCCAATGGTAATACATTACAGCCAGTGGGTATAGAATAAGTGCAACCTCGTCTGCCAATGGCTTTTCAGCACTTTGCTCCGACTCTGATGGTAAATAGTTCTTGGAGAGGTGGCTGACATCGGCTGATCGGGAGGAAAACATACCATAAGTATTTAAGCCACTGAAAAGTTACAAAGAAGTGGATACTAAGTCAATCTTTTGTTAGAGTACCTTACCTTTTGAATACTTGCATTAGCCTTCGCCAGACTGCCAAATGCTTGAGCCGTTCCCGTTTGAACAACCACATAAACAATAAATTTCCGAAAACAATTTTTGATTTCCTGATTCCATTTTAGCGAATATATTGTAGGCAACAGTCTTGTTATCTTCACAAGGGGGGGTCGTAATGGGGTTCATCAAATGCGTCAACTTATTGTCCTTGGCCTATCTGAGAATTCTATGCGGTACCGTTACAAACAGGAGGCATAAGTCTTTTTTTTACTCTATTATACAAAATTTTGCTGAGTGTATATGATTCATCCCTAAGCTTCAGCTTGGCTGACTGAAAAGTTGAAAGTTGCGCTTGGCTCATTGACATTTGATGGAGAGACTAAATCGATGGGTCGAGTGATTGTATCTGCCGCTGGGCTGGTTTCCAGTCTTAGTCTCGGCCTCTGTCTCTGTCTGAGTGTCTGTTCTTGTGTCTGCCTCTGCTTGATTGTCATTGCCTGAACAATTTGTTGCACAATCGAGTTGCTGAGTGGCTTCAACCAGAGACTGTGAGTGGTGTTCCCTTGAGCCTTGAGCAACTTCTCGACTACTTGAGGGCTATTACGTTCTTTTGTTTTTTTTTAATTACAAGACATTAAATTGTTATTGGCTGCGTCTGATTAACAACTTTGCATAAGTTTGCGCTTAGTTGTTATTTTCTTGATTAAAAACTTTGTGTCAAGTAATTTAAGGCAATTTTCGCGACAAGCTCAAACCACAAGAGAATGAAAGGCAATTTTTTTCCCTATGGCAATTAAAAGCCAGATTATAGAATTGTTTATTTCTAATTTTCAAAATAATTTAAGTGATTTACGTTGGCAAGTCAAACAACAGGTGTATATATGCCTGGTTGGTAACCCATTTTTCTATAAAACGATTAGGCAACACATTTGCAATTTTTATGAAATTTGAAAGACCATGAAATTCTTGTTCGAAATGTGCATAATATTAAACGATTATGTTGAAACAATCAAATTGAGTTTTCCTCGTTGCTGCTGGCATTGCATAACACATTTGGATTGTCGTTGAGGAACAGGAGGGGAAGCAAAACCTAAAAAAAATAAGCAAAATAAATATGTATTTCAAGTTTTAAATTTTAGACTGATAATTCCTATGACAGCTTTAAGATATAGACGCCCGATTTTAATGAAATTTTGTAAGCAGGCATATATAATGCTAAAACTCAGAGTTGCAAAGTTTCATCGTGTCAAAATGATTGTCTACAAATATATTAAGTTTCGAATACATACAGGTATTATATATTTTTTGGGTTTTGATCCCCCTCCAGTTGCTCAACGGCAATCCAATTGTGTAAAACAATGCCAGCAGCAACGAGGAAAACGCCTTTTGATTGTTTCAAGATTATCGTTTCCGAACAAGAATTTTATACTCCTTCAAGTTATACAAACGATATACAAAACTTAACTGAGCTGCCTACTCGAATTAGATTTGCTTTTATAATAAATTATGAAGTGAATTCGTTATCGAAGCAGGCGTTTCTACAGCTGTTGTAACATTTGTCAAGTTTCTGCGAACATCTAAGCAAGCGTATGTAATTTGTATTCTTTGAAATATAATAATACATACAACTGTAACTTAATATAGAGCTCTCCGCTGCAAGTATCATCTTACGAAGTCAATTATTTGAAAAAATATATATTTATTGGACTCTTGACGACAATGAATGAAGAATTGAAATATCCAAAAAGGTTACTCAAACGTACGCATGATGTTAAAGTCAGGACTCGACCGGATTTGCAAGGAGATGGCGCTTGGATTGTAATGCGGTATTACGAAGGGTTTGGATCATTTTGGTGCTTTGCGGATAATTTGGAAAGAATCGACAATGCAACAGTAACATGTGATGAATTTATTGAACGTTACGAGCGTCCTTTTCTACCCGTTATGATCACTGGATGCGCCGATGGCTGGCCGGCCCAGAAGAAGTGGACGCTGTCGAGATTGGCCAAAAAGTATCGCAATCAGCTGTTCCAGTGCGGCGAGGATAATGAAGGCTATGGCGTCAAGATGAAAATGAAATACTATGTCAAATATATGCAGTTGACAAGGGATGATAGTCCACTTTATATATTCGATAGCAGCTTTGGTGAGCATCATCACAGTCGCAAGTTGCTCAAGGATTATGTGGTGCCCAAGTATTTTCGTGATGATCTCTTCAAGTATTGCGGCGAGCAGCGACGTCCACCATATCGCTGGTTTGTCATGGGTCCAGCACGTTCTGGCACAGGCATACATATAGATCCGCTGGGCACAAGTGCTTGGAATACATTAATACGTGGCCATAAGCGCTGGTGCCTGTTTCCGACGCAGACGCCCAAAGAGCTTCTTAAGGTTACCAGTTCCTTGGGCGGCAAGCAGCGAGGTGAGGCCATCACCTGGTTTAACATCATATATCCACTCACCCAGCTGCCCAGCTGGCCGCAGCAATACAAACCCATCGAAGTGCTGCAGTGTGCCGGTGAAACGATCTTTGTGCCAAGTGGCTGGTGGCACGTTGTACTCAATCTGGATGATACTATTGCCATAACCCAAAACTTTAGCAGCTGCATCAATTTCCCACTTGTGCGCTACAAGACACTGCGTGCTCGTCCCAAATTGTCACTCAAATGGCTGCGTGTGCTGCGCAAACAGCGTCCAGACTTGGCCCAAATAGCTGATGGTATTAATATAAATGATGCCACTGGTTTTGCCTCCGATAGTTCCTGCAATTCGAACTCATCCTCCTCGTCCTGTAGCTCGTCGTCCGAGAACGAAGCGGACACCGATTTGAAGACAGACAGCGGCCAGGAAACTTCGACGGTCAAGAAAAAGCGACGCATGGCTGACAACGATGCGACCAGCTCATCCAAGGACTCTGTCGTCGAGAAGGACGACGTCAATGAAGCCACTTAAAAAACTTCAAAATCAAATATATGAATTGTAATAGTTTTTGGCTACAATTCAATAGTCGATTTAAGTATTCAATATGGTTTGTTATCGAATGCAAAACATATATAAACATAAATACTATTGGCTACATAGTATTATGTTGAACACACTCATATTTCATTTTATTTGATGCTTTCTTGCTTTGTGGCGTTGCACAGTGGGCAAAATAGTCGATTTAGCGGCATCTAATTTGTATGCAATTTTTTCAAAAAGTGATACCATTCGAAATTTGCGCAAACGTTTAATTTTTTTTTTTAAAATTTTACCTTTTTTCCTGCGGAATGAAAAGCAATTGCCAGATTACACAAGGAAAAGAAAACTAGTAGATGCCAACTAAATAGACTTTTTATTCCGATCGAAAATCAGAACAGTAACTCGTAAATTGTTCGGATTCGTTTTTACTTTTCAAAAAAGTTTTAAATTCGAAAGAGGCCTGTGTATAGGGTTGTAAATTTTCCATCTGCCGAAAAAGCAACCGGAGATTGTGAGTATTCGAAAAATTGGTATAGATCCTTGAAATTGAGTTTGAATCTGAAAGTATATTGGATCCAGGTGGAAATTATTGATATACTTATATATAATCTGTCCTTGGAAACGTGAGTTCCGAATGTTTGGCTAAGATTAAAGTAAATTTGTATTAAGCCCGTAAATTTTATATCCCATTTGTTGCTTTCTTTTATGTTTGTTTCAGGCATTATCATAATAATTATACTAAGTATAATTGCGATTATATCAGCCGCATTGTTGTTGCTTGAATGGCCATAAATCAGGCAAGTTATTGTATGAAATTGATGGCCCCATTCAACATTTCTGCATTTTCATGGTAAATGTGCAAAGTCGAGCCAGAATATTAACATATGTATGTACTTAAGTTAGCTTTGTGTTATAAAAATACAGTTTTTGTTGCTTATAGGCATATGTATCTTAGTAAACGCTTTCTTTGTACAATTTAACATGGTTCATGTGGAAAATTTTGGAATTTATTTACTGCTACTTTTGGCGTATGAGTCATCGGAATGAGTGTATAAAATATATACATATATATGCATGTATATATATTTATATATCCATGGTAATGTCTTGAACACTGGTCAAAAATGTTATCATCATCATTCTTATCACGTTCACCTTCCTCATGCTTATCATGGCTTGCTGTTTGCAGCTGCTGCAAGCCGCTAGCCGCTAATCCTTGACAATCAGCTTGGCTCGCAGCAGCTGTTCCAACTTCAAACAAAACTCCGATTTGGCAATGCCCGTATCCAGAAGCACTTCACCATTCCTACGCATTCGGGCTGGCAACGGTGTGTCCACATTGTGCGATGTTTGTCGCTCTCTAGCCAATGGCGGCATGGCCGCATCCGTTTCCGGTGGTTGGCTGCCACCGCTGGCACCGCTGCCACCAACGCCACTAGCGGCAGTACCGCCACGCAAATAGTTGTAGCCTGGCAGCCAACGGCGCAGCAGACGATCCAGTCGTGCCAGGGGCCGTGACTTGGATGAACGTATGCTGTTCTCGTTACTGTTATCGTTAATGTTATCGATAACGTTGTTATCGTTGTCGCTATCCATCTCTCTGTCCCTCTCCCTGTCGCTCCTGCTTCCGCTCGCACTGTTGATTTCCCTTGGCTCTTGACATTCCGCCGGCAGGTGCCGACTGACCATTCTGCTGGCGCTGCTGCTGCTGTGGCGTGGCTTGTGATTCTGCATGGATGTAATTTTTGACTTTTATGTTTTGTGATGTATTTTATGAAACTATTATTAACATATGTATGTAAGAATTGTGTGTTGAAAACTGAGCGTTGACAGCTTTCGAACAGCTTCAATAAAAAGCATACAAACAGCCCTTCGCCAGGTCAACTTGGTTGTGATTGTGATTGAGATTGGGATTGTGATTGTCCTTTTGGCTGGTCTGGACCAAGATGTATTACACAGTAAAAAATAAAGTTTTCAAATTAAACCTTAACCAACCAAATTCAAAGTCTTAGTTGTCAAAGCTCTAGCGATTTCTCAAAAAAATCAATCTTATTCATAGAAACAGAACTATTTTTCTGAACAATCTGACATTTACTTGTTTTTCATTTTACAAAATCTTGTCAAAAAATTTAATAAAATTATTTTGGTGTGCTGACAACCCTATGCAGGCAGCCATGTTGCCTTCGTACTCAGAAGAGAGATTTACAAGCCAAGCGAAGCCAAAATCTCTACAGATATCCGTGACACCTCCGTTTGATACGGATTTATTTTTAAATTATTATTAGTTTAAAACTATAATGAACCATTATTTCTCTAACATCTCCAATATATTTGGTTTACAAAAATATATACATATATATATATATATAATACACAATTTTATTTTCTTCAAATTATTATTTTTACTGTGTATCGTATGTACGTGCTGACAGATCGCAGTTCTCATCCCTGGCGTTGTATATGTGCTGCTTGCCATGCATCCTGCAACGTGCATCGTGCTGTATCCTGCATGCTGTATCCTGCTGCTTGATTTGTTGCAGAACATTATGAGCTTACTGAAACGTGCGAGTGTGTGTGTCATTTAATCTGACCTCAGCATGACAAGCCACTTTAAAGCTCTAAAGTGCCCGTTGAAAATGGAATTCTCTTTCCCAAATAAATCAAACGTAGATAAGAAAAATGATTGTGTCTTTAAGTAATAACTTAAAGCTCTGTTTTTATTCGTTTTTGTTGTGGTTTTTTAAGTTCAACATTCAAAATATTTAAAAAATATTTATTTTCGAAAAACTATTCTTAAATTTCATAGTTCATAAAAATATTACGCGTAAACTATAAGATATATTCAAAAACTTTCTGGGCATCGTATTAAGGATATTAAATTTCCTATTTATGAAATTCTGAATTTATTTGATTGTGTGGCTGCAACGGAAGATATATACATAAACATAGCCCTACATCAAAAACTGCATGTCGTTTTCGAAAACGATAAATGTCGTTTTACTTTTGGATATATCGTCTAACGAAATGCACTATCAAACCTTTCAGCAGAATCTTTCGATTAAATACAGTTCAACGAAAACAATAAAGTTAAATGGAATGATCCTACCTTAAGTATATATTTAAGGAAATAAATATTATATATTTGTCGAGCAGTCATTAAGTTATCAAACATCATTAGCCAATGCCTGTGGCAGTGGCAGTGGCAGTGGCACGAGGCACGAGGCACATGTTTTGTATGTGGCAAAAGAATAAACAACAATATTCAATTAAACATAATGCGCAGATAATATTATACATAATAAACTGCGTCAAATTGTGGTCGATTTTTGTTGTTCCGACTTTTATCCATATTTGTTTATGGTTGTGTAAGTTGTATATGTGTGTGTGTGTGTGTATGTGGCCAGGACACTCAAGGCAGATGCTGCTGCTGCTGCTGCTGTTGTTGTTGTTGTTGCTTTGCTTATCTCAAAGCGTTTATAATTGAAAAAGTTTCGCTGTTGTGTGTCGCTTTTGCCATTGCCACTGCCTTCCACTTGACTTGCCGTTAACACTTAATATTTCACTTAGAGCAGCGGATGACGCTGCCACCGCAGCCGGAGACGCCACCACCGGAGCCAAGGCAGCAGCAGAGCAGAGCAGAGCAGAGAAGAAATGCGTTAAGACTGTTGCCTGCTTGGGATTTGCCTTTGACTATGGCATAAAGATGGCAGATAGGCAAGCCAAGCCAAGCCAGGGCTCTATTATGTGGCTCAAACTGGCTTGGAATGGCAACGGGAATGGGAGGCATGCCAAATGACAGTGGACGTGGCAACAACAACAACAACAACAACAACATTTCAGCAACTGACATTGACTGACTGCCTGTACAACAAGTATAACAACAATAACAATAACAATAACAATAACAATTCTGATCTGATCATATAAGCATGCAGTTGATTTTAGCTACTTGAGATTTTCTTTTCTTATATGTTTTTGAAGCTTGGCATGCAGCTATTTCTGATATGCCTTGGATCCGTTCAAAGTTACACTCTGTTCTTACTTATATGGGGCTTATGTTGTTCATCATGTTTATCTTATTATTCATTATTAACACGGTGCACGAGTTCCACGAGTCGAGCAGACTTTTGTGCCAATTTGCATATTTCAAATTAAATTGCTACAAGATGTTATGGAAATTTCTCGGAGCTCCAGAGAAAACAAAAAGCTTGAGCATAAGAAAGTAAACTTAACATGAATTTAACTTAAACAGAAAAAGATAACATAAAAAGTTGCTTTGGTGCAATTTAATGTTTTGGTTAAGTTTCTTGTTTCATTTATAAAAATAACAATTTTTTAAATATTTTTTTTGTACTTTTTCTATAGCTTTGATATAAGTTTGAATACAGTATATAACTGTTTGATTATTACGGCTTTAATTGCATTGAAAATATTCAATTTTCAATATTCATAGCTGTTAATTAATCTACAAGCAGAAGGCATACAAATGGATTAAGAACATTTGCGAACAATTTTGGTAGCAGGCGCTGCTGCTAACGCAACCAATGCCAATGCAAATAATTAAACCACACAGACACGCACGCATACATGCCCGTATGTATGTCAGGATATGAGCGTGTGTGTGTTGCGTTTCCGTTTCCGGACAAGAAAAAAAAAATGGTTGGAAACAAAAGCGACGGCAAACCACGACTCGCTGCCGCTGCAGTTGTCAGTTGGCAAACGGAAAATATTATGTTACTTAGGTAGGCTCAAGCAAGGACAAGCCAACCAGGACATCGCATTGGTGGCAACGGAAGTTTAGTTCACACACACACACACACACACAGACACACATACACAGACATGTATAAATTTGAAGGTTACCTGCGTAAGCTGGCTGGCAGCTTGTCTGGCCCCTAAGTTGAAACATTTGCTGCTTAAATTTCCTTAAGTGTTGCCTACTTTGTGGCGCTCTTAAAAAATGCTTCACAATTCATCAGATAAAAGCAAATAAATGTAGAGTTAACTCGTTTCTAAAGTATGTGGATTGGCAACAGTTTTTGATTAGCTGTAAACATTAATTTAATAATAATATTTGTTAAAAGACTGTACAACATTAAATTAGTTATTAGTGAGATCTCTTTTAGCCATAAACAAATGACAAAAACAAGTTGACATTAGCGATTATGTATATGCATGTCGTGTTTTGAAATCCACTTCTGATTTCTTGACTGTTGTCGAATCATTTCGACTTTACCAGGAATTGTTAAGGCTATATAGAGTATATACAAAACGGCAAAAACTTAACTAAAAGTTCGACAAAAGAATGCTTTTTTATGCTAAACTGCTCTAAAAAGTATGCTACACTTTTCTGAGCAAATGATTCAATTTCACAAAACAAGTGTGTAGCATACTTTTTTGAGCAGCATAAAATATAAAAGTCTCTTTTCGCTTGCATGATCCTATAGTTTTTAGGCAATCCTAAAAGATTATACCATCATCCAGTCTTACACTATTGTTATTGTTTATTAATTCAAAACTCATGATTCAAACTTTACTATTTGAAAACACTTGATTCAAAAGTATTATGGTTTTTTTTTTCTTTAAGCAAACCAAACCGTTTCTCGAAAATAAAGGTGATCCTTGCGCAAGCCAGGCTCCTGATGCAAGCACAAAGCTACAGGGTATGCTTTAGTTGAGCTGTCTTGTCTGCAGTGTTTTCCTTGAGCAAACGTATATCACATCCAATAAGCCAAACAGTAAGCATTTTACTTGTTGTTTAACATAGCTCTGAACAATAAACATATCTCCCGAATTCCTCATAAGCCAAATAAATGATAATAATGTGCCTAAAATTGAAATTAATATATTTACAGAGGAATTGTATTGCCTGAGATGCCATGGTCTGTTTGGTCTGCATTTAGTTCATTCCTAACTATCAATTAGTACATTAACCGCAATTTTGTATGGTTCACAAGATATATGTATGTGTTTGTGTGTGTCTGCTTGAAAGAGCTGCTAATGAAGCTTTCATAATTGCTTGCAGACTGCATTTTTGAATTAAAGAAAAATCAACAGCTACATACATTTGTGCTGCTGACAACGTAATGAATTTATGAATTTATCGACAAGAAAAGCAAACCAAACAAATCAAACGCCATAACAAAAAAAAACAAAGCAACATTTTGAAATTGTTGTTCAAACGAGCTATGGGAGGTCCTTTTATTCTCACATGGATAATTCATTTGATTTTATTGTATTCAGTTGCTCAGCTTAAAGCCCAAGTTAATTTCAATATGTAATCTAAGCAGAACTATGTTTGCTTTTGTTAACAATAACTTAATATTCAATTTTCGCTTTGTTCTTAATTGTTCATTGAATTTTATTGTATTCAGTTACTCAGCTTAAGCTCCAGTTGAATGTAAATAGTTATTCTACTGTGAAAATGTATTATATATGCATGTAAAACTATGTTTGTTTCTGTCTAATTTGCCCAGACATAAGTATTTTTCAACAGTTTTTCGTTAACAATTTTAACTTGATATTTTGCAACTTTGCCTTAGCTTATCTTCAAATAAGGCTTAGAAACATGGTTTGCTTTGGGTTTGGTTCTCTGCTCATATCGTAAGTAAGGATATTTTTCAGCCGAGTTTCATACTTTTCCCATTTTCAATAGCCATAAATCCCACAATGGATAATACTAGATCGTAAGTTGTTTTTATCCGAAGAGCAAAATACGAAAATGCCCTTACGATACAGTTGTTATATCGTAAAAGGTATGTTTTTAAATTATAGAATGCTTTAAAGCTCACGCTTTGGACCAAAGGAGTGGCTAAAGCTTCGATTTGATTTTGATTACAGACTTTGTCGTACTTAGCCAACTCACCACAGGGGTGAAAGCACAAGTTGAGAGAGAATTAGAAACTGCTCACTCAAAGTTCGCTCAAAGCTCACTCAAAGCTCGCTCAAGGCTCACTTAAAACTCACTCAGATAAAGTGAAAAGTCTCAGCTTTCTTAAACCTGATACTGGCATGCAATCAAAACGAGCCCAGCGGCAAATTCCAAAAATGGCTCAAGTGCTTGAAAGACAGCTGGATGGATGGATGGATGGATGGCTGAAACAGATGCTGTGTGTTTTGCGCGATCAAAACAAGTGTTCAAGCTGGCAAACAACATGATGCACTGACCATGTCACCCAATACCCCATGGGTCATCATCAAGTTTGGTCAGGACTTAAGCACTTCCGATATTGCGGCAAAAGTTGACCGCCTTCAATGCAGGTCCTGGCATCCCGAAGGGCACGCCTCACCGCATTTCGTGCGAAATTCAAGTTAATAGATACGACAGAGTAGCTAGTAGATATGAGACGAAACGAGGAAGGTTTTTGGAGGGTCCGAAACCGGAGTTGCCAGGTTCAAGATTCAAGGAAATGAGTTGTCAAGCGGACGGAGGCGGCCCAGCACCGGAAAAGCCAATTAATTTGACAGCGGCCATAAACGAGGAGCAGGCGCAGCAATCGCTGCAACCCAAAACGCAGCCATGCGGAATGCTGAGAGTAGTCGTAGTCTTAGAAGATGTAGGAGCTGCCAGCATTCCAGGCAAACTCAGTAGAGAACCATGACCAAGGACTCGCAACTATTCGCACGTATCGGACTTTGACACTGGCGAGAAGTGAAGCCAGTGAAGCTGCAACGGGAGTACATTGAACTCTTGAGGCAGGGTCGGCACAGCGTGCCACACACACACACACACACACACACACACACACACATAGAAAGCCAAACACACGCACACCCAGTTAGAAGAGCATTCACAACGCCCCTGGGCAGTAATGTGCAAATGAGAAAAAGGTCCCCAAAGGAACTGAAGGAGCACTCGCTGCCTCGCAACACTTTTAAGATGAGACATCGTTAACTTTGTGGCCGTGCCTCATTTGATTTTGAGAGCTGCCTGGCCCAAGATGACTAAATTAATGAAATTCATAGACTAACATGGAAAGAGAGCGAGCAGACTTTTAGCATTTTTACATCAAGAAGAGACTTTTTGCTTCATGCACAGTTCAAGTGCTGTATCTTAAATGTAACAGATATCAGATCAGATTGAGAAACTTTATTCCATTTTCAGTTTATCTTCTGAATTTTGTACTGATCTGAGCTAAATATACATTGACTCTCATTGAACTCTTCTATTTTGTTCTCTATAAAGTCATTCAGGCCTGTTTCCATTTCCTATGCCTATTCAAAACATTCGGAATTGGTATCATTAGCTGTTCTGTATTTCGAATTTGAATGGGATATTCAGTTTCAAATGTTTGGCTTTTGAGTCAGTAATATGAGAAGTATTCGAAAAAAGGCTGAAATTCAAAGTTATGATTCATTAGAGTTCCCTAATCCCGAAAACTAGACTTCTTCTATAAATTTTCAAAGTGTTTTTTCCACGATTTTGAAATGTTATCGTTCGATAAAATCTATGAAAGAATTTCCAAGCTATAGTCATTTGAGCAATTCACCATTTTTCGTTTTTTTTTTTTTTTTCGGTTTTCCAGTTGCTAAGCTACAGTCTAATTGGGATTGGTTGGAAACATTTAGTTGGTCAATTTAGCTCGAGCTCGAACTTTCTACATGAAAAAGTTGTTCCAAATGTCAATATTTTCATCAATTAAGAAATTAAGAAATACTTTTTTCTATACATTCCAAATGTCAATATTTTTAATGATATTTTTATAGCCAATTAGATTGAGAGAAATATTTAAACTAAAGTCAGCTTATTATGAACTTTTACTTGAGCAACTTAGTTAGTTAAGTATTTTTGTTTTAAGTAGCAAATGTGTAAGCAATCTATGTACTTTCGTTTAAGTTAGCTATCTTATGTCACCTTTAAAAATGCTCAATTTGTTCAATTACATTTGATGAATAAAATATAGAATTTATTTAAGGCAACTGATTGAAGAAAAGTTTAGATTTGTTTTGATGATAGTATTTGTTCAAGTGGCTTTCATGTTGTGCTCTAATTGAATTTTTGTAAGCAACCCATTTGCTTGGATTCAAAAGGCACTCAGTGGCAATGGAAATAGGATAAGTTGAGCATGAATCCTGTTTTTATTGCCATATCCAAGTTCATTGTTCGGCCCTGAGCTGCTTCAACTGCAGTTTGACCCGCTTGGCACTTGCAGTGATTGCCACTGTAGTAGTCTGTAGTAAGGCGATCCCACTCGGATTACGGACAGAATTTTATAGTTGGTGACTAGGTGACTAGAAGATATTGCAGTTTATCACTTGCCAGGCGCTAAACAGTAAGTTTTGGTTGAAAACTTTTTAAGGATGCCATCATAAATCAACGGATGCTTTTGCCTTTCGCCTTTCTCCTTTCTCCTTTCTTCTATTGCCTTTGGCATTGCTTTTATTCGCTTCATTTCGAGTTATCAGTTGGCTGTTGCAAGTTATGCACTAAAAATACGCTTCGCCCCTCCCCCCTTGTTTTATGGCTGCTCATTTTTAACTTTACGCAATATTTGGGGTCATGACTATCAACAATACTTATTGTCCTTATGGCTTTTGGTTTGCTTTACTAGTTGTTGTTGATAACTTCCAAAACAGAATGAAAACTGCAAACAGCTTTCAGTTTACAGTTTACAGTTTACACTTTACACTTTACAGTTTTTGCAGCTTACAGTTTACAGTTTGCACAATGTCTAGTGTCGAGTGTCGAGTGTCGACTGTCACATGCTCCCTATGACAGTCAGATAAGTCACATTTGTGACTTGACTCTCGGTTGCAGGTGTTTGCCAACGCCACAAAGTAGGCAACACAATTCTGAAACATTCGCTATGCAATCCCAGCCCAGCCCAGCCCAGCCCAGCCCGCATCGCAGTGCTGCTGGGCATTGTTTGGCCACGTTTTTGTGTAATTAACAACAAGAAAGCACATTTATCATTGCGTTGCCGAATTTTAAATACCCTTATAAATATAATCATTAAGTCTAATCAAATGTAGTTATGGTTAATTAAGAAATAAATTAGCTTTCGCTTGATTACTTCTTAAATCAGTCAAAGGAATGTAACATTCAAGTACGTCGTATTGATCAAGTACTTGATACCTAGTAGAGGTGGCAAAGCATCCACATCGTTTTTATCGATATTGGGTTTGTCTATCTGTCTGTCTGTCTGTCTGTCTGTCTATCTATCTATCTATCTATCTATCTATCTATCTATCTGTCTGTCTGTCTGTCTGTCTGTCTGTCTGTCTGTCTGTCTGTCTGTCTGTCTGTCTGTCTGTCTGTCTGTCTGTCTGTCTGTCTGTCTGTCTGTCTGTCTGTCTGTCTGTCTGTCTGTCTGTCTGTCTATCTATCTATTTATCCATCTGTCTGTCTGTCTGTCTGTCTGTCTGTCTGTCTGTCTGTATGTATGTCTGTCTGTCTGTCTGTCTGTCTGTCTGTCTGTCTGTCTGTCTGTCTGTCTGTCTGTCTGTCTGTCTGTCTGTCTGTCTGTCTGTCTGTCTGTCTGTCTGTCTGTCTGTCTGTCTGTCTGTCTGTCTGTCTGTCTGTCTGTCTGTCTATCTATCTATCTATCTATCTATCTATCTGTCTGTCTGTCTGTCTGTCTGTCTGTCTGTCTGTCTGTCTGTCTGTCTGTCTGTCTGTCTGTCTGTCTGTCTGTCTGTCTGTCTGTCTGTCTGTCTGTCTGTCTGTCTGTCTGTCCGTATGAACGCAGTTTTTTTCCACAGTTTTGAAAAACGAGCAACGAAACTTGGTATGTATGTTGATATATAGGCAGACAAACTGTCAAGATCTCACTCCAACCCCCACCCCTTCCCCCACAAGCCACATCCTCGATACTTCATAAAGTGACAAATGCGTTACATAATTCGTATCAAAAATGAAATACCCTTAGCCAGAGTATACATAAAAAATACATTCACCCTGATGCACTGGTAAACTATGCACATTTAAGTGTGTGTGAGTGTGTGTGTGTGTGTGTGTGTGTGTGTGTGCATACTGTTTGTGTGCATGTGTACTATGTGTGTGACGGTGGAGGCGTGTCAGAGACGGACATTTGCAAAAACGCCAGCATTATTAATAAAGTAAAACAAAAAAATTTTTTTGTTGCCAGGCACATTGTAATTTTCATAATTTTCTGCGGTTGCATTCACAAAATGCCAAAAATGAGCAGTTTGTTTGGTTTGGGGAGCAGCTGCTGCTGGACAAGTGGGACGTTGGCGCTTTGGCCATTGTAATTCAAATGCCAAAAGCGTTGGAAGCGGACACGAACGCGGCGCAAGAAAAATAAAGAAAAAAAAAAAAAACACAATAAACACAGGGAAAATAAAAAATAAATAAATAAAATAATAATAATGGCAGCCAAAACGTGCTGAACGGGCAAAAGGGAAAACGCTACAACAACCAGCGATTTCAATTATTTATTGGAATTTTTACCTACTGACAGCAAACAGTAAAAACAGAAGCTAACCCCGAGCAGAAAATAACATTTATCCTTTTGATTGAATACCCTTTAGAACAAGTTCTGTTTTCGAATTGAGATCATTTTGTAATTTTGAAAACTTATCAATAAGGTCTGCCAAATAATTATTCTATTAAAGATTTCTTTATGTTGTTTTTGTTTTTTAAATTAAATTTTGGTCTTGAATTGTTTTCCTTTTTAATCAAATTTGATTTGAGCTCGTTGATAACCTCGTTTATATTTTACAAAAATTAAACTTAAATCTTCAACAAATTAAGGTCTATAACAATTTTGAAAATCATGTATCATTCTTGTTAGCTTTATCATAAAATAAACAAGTAAGAATGCTCAAGTCGAGTGTGCCCCACCACGAGACTCCCTGCTCCCAACTTGCATTTCAAGCAGTTCAGCGGCAACACAAGCAAGCAGTGCACTTAATTCGTAAACTGCTTGTCAAACTGTTGTTGCTGCCTGCTGAGACGGGGGAAATAGATTCTTCCATAACTTTGGTGCTATTTATCCGATCGTAATGAAATTTACGCATTCAACGATCAACATTGATTAAACATATATGTGTACCAAACATCAAAGCTTTATCTAAAAAACTGTGGCTGTGCGAGATTTTTGCGATTTGCGGGAGTGCGGGGGGGTGCATCCGAAATTTGAAATAAACTTGATCTGCGTATGGTATACAGGAACCTACATGCCAAGTTCGGTGTCTCTAGCTCTTGTAGTCTCCGCGATCTGTGTGTTCATACGGACAGACAGACGGACAGACAGACGGACAGACAGACGTACATGGCTTGTTCGTCTCAGCTGTTGATGCCGATCAAGAATATATATAGTTTATATAGTCGAAAATGCCTTCTTCTGCCTGTTACACACATTTGCACTACTTTATAACTCCCTTTTTCCCATTTTTAATGGTAACAGGGAGTAAAATGAAAATAAAAGTTAATTTTAAATATCTTTTTAGCCAAGCGATGCATCACAAAAGTTGAAATTTATTTATGATCTACTACGTTTCAATAGCTTTTCATAATAAAAATCAAAAATAAGTGTTAATTCTCAACTTCTATATACATCTATAAATAGATTCTATATATCTCTATTAATTTTTTAAAAATTGTTATTTACGAAGGTTGAAATTTGTTTGAAAATAGAATTTGGAACAGGCCTGAATAGCTTATTTGGTCATGATCAAAATCTTTTTAAAAAATGTTTAGTGCTTTATTGAGGATAACATAATACCTACATACATATGGGCCAACCGTAACTAAGTTAAGAAAGTATATGTTTCAAGTTATATTAGCAAACATTCGTTTATCAATTTAGCTTCTGTGTTCTCTACACATTTTGTGATAAAATTTTAATACCATTTTTAAAAAGGGTATAAAAACGACGATGACGATGACGATGAACGGCAAATAGCAAATAGCAAATAGCGAACAAAAAACCGAAAAACCAAAAAAAAAAAAATAAAAACGTGAAACGAAAATGTGAGCACACACAAAGATTGTTAAATATATGTAAGTAAGCAACAATAAAAATAACAATAACAACATCAGCAGCAACAACAACGGCAACAGACCAACAACAATAGCAATAACATGCAGAAAAACGACAAATGCAGGACGACCTGGCCCTGGACCTGATCCAGGGACCAGGACGAAAGTAGGAGCATAAATGGGCAATGGACGTGAATGTGGATGAGGAGGAGGAGCACGAAGATGATGATGATGATGATGATGATGATGATGATGTTGATGACGACGAGAAGCGACAGGTAAAGCCAATGCACAAGAACATCAGCAGCTAAACTGCAGTTGAAAATTATTTTGGCAGTACAATGCACAATGGGCGTTGAGGCGTCTATTAAGTGCCTTAAATATATATATATTTTGATCGATAAGTGCGATTTTGCAGCACATCTTAAGAGATGTTCAAATGTTCTCAGACATTTAAGCACGATTTGCGCTACAGAAGCATATTAATTAAACAAAAATAGCTTATCATGTTCTGACATGCCCTACACCCAAGTTTAATTCAATTTTTAGAAATCTGCATCAACAATCGTATAGCCTATCTGTACACATATGTATGTATATCAGTGGCGTAGTTAGCTTTTTATAATGGGAGGGGAGAGTGCCGAAAATCCATCCAAGATAACTCAATGAACATGCCAGGGAATACAAACTTTTTTTTATAAGCTTAGTACTCTTAAGCACCCCCCTTATCTACGCCACTGATGTACATACATACACGCATCCACAACACACAATACACTAAGCCATGTATCCATTTGTCATAATCTTTCCATCAATGGAAATGATTGGGATGCGCCCGATAAGCCCGACAATGGAATGTTGTGTTTGTGTTTTGCCTATTGAGCAACTATTTTGCCAAAAATCCATTGTAATATTATGCAAAAATGTCCCACACTTTTGTCTACTGTAGTATAGTAGCTGTCGCATATGCCGTCGACGCTGCTCCTGCTGCTGCTGCTGCTCTGCTCGGCTTTTTTCTCATGTCCATTGTGACTCGATGATGCTACGACGGCGCCAACGTCATTGCCTTCACATTGCCAACAACAGCCACAAAATTGGGTTCTGGTTACGGTTCTGGCTGCGAGTTGGCTGCAATTCTCTTTTATTATTATTTATTTTATTTTTTTTCGTTTGCCATGCATGCACATCATAAAATGACTACAAAACGGGTATATTAAACTTAGACAAATTTATGTATCTATCTGTGTAGGTAATAAATGGTTGTGGGTATTTTCGTTTGATGTTCGATCATTTAAAACCCTGTTGTACAGCATGGGTTACATCGGCTCTGAACAGCCGGTCAATTGATATGTCACTGGTCACCGGTCACGTGACCGGTTGTGCGAATGACTGCGTCGTGAATCTGAAAAATTCTGTTCATATTCCTTCCTATTGTTTGCCTTTCTTAATCTTATTGAATTTGACTTGAGGCAAATGGCAATTGTAGATGCCACTGGTAGATGCTACGTGTAGATGCCACTGGTGGATG
Source organism: Hirtodrosophila cameraria (assembly GCA_949708635.1). Lineage (NCBI taxonomy): Eukaryota > Metazoa > Arthropoda > Insecta > Diptera > Drosophilidae > Hirtodrosophila > Hirtodrosophila cameraria. Next base: position 1,085,095 of record OX453090.1, on the reverse strand, counting down.
GCACAGGGTATCGAACGTTGTGAGTAGATCAAAAATTCTCTCAGAGAGAGTTTGAGACGGACTTACGTACGAAGACTATTTGAACCAACATCGAACATCATTGTGAATTTAAGAATTTACAATACATTGACGCAATCGATAGTTTTTGATAAAGATAGTCGAAAATATAGATACTACCTGGTTGGCTTTACAGTTTCTTAAAATATATTTTGATTGAAAATAGTATTTACCTGGGGAATGATGATTACATTGTAGTGAATTGAAAACAATCGTTATAATAAACATTGACATCGATGTTTTGTCTCCTCAAGTATAATCATATTTGACCAAAAATGAATGCAAATGCTTAAAACAATATTACAGGATATCTTTTAGTCGGGCACACACTCAACCACATTTCATTTCACTTGATTTTTATTTTGGCTGTTGTTACTGTTACGGGCTTTATACTCGTACTTTTCGACATATTTTATATGCACACACACACACACATACAGACACACACACACACACACACCCACCCACACATACAGTACGAAAGATAGAAAGAGAAAGCTACAGACAGAGACAACGCGATGAGTATGCATATATTTACTACAGGTACTACAAATATACATAGAAGAGTTGGCAACCAAAACGCGGCCGTTTAATTGTCTTCCATGGCCCCAAAATGTAATAAATCTGCCTTCATTGACAACTACCGGTTATGCCTGATGTCCTGTCGTGTCCTTTTTGGCCGCACACACAACACTGCGCGCATAATTCGTATTTTGGCTGTCAAAAGTGTGCAAAAATATGCAAATTTGTACTTTGATTACGTGGAAATTTGGGATTGGGCTTTTGAGTTTGAGTTTGAGGATTGAGGATTGAGTTGAGGATTGGGCTTGTTAGGGATAAGTTTTGGGAAAAGTTGCTAGGGATTGGATTGTGGTCTTAGGTTCAAGCTCAGTCTCATGGTAGCTGTCAAGCTAAAGTTTAAGTTAAATTTTGGTAACAATATTTCAGTAGCTCGTTATGACCAGCCAGGCAAATCAGTTGCACACACACACTGACACACACTGACACACACACACACACACACAAGCACACTCACAGCGCACCACCGCACAAATAATCAAAATTTATTGTTCAAATTAGTGCAAATATTTCACAGCAGAGTTGGATAGCTGTATGGTAGTTAGAGCTAGGGGCGGCAGGCTCTGTTGGTGGTGGGAGGGGGCTTAGGTTCGGAGGGGTTGGGGTAAAACAATTTGTATGCAGCGTTGCAATTAGAAATTTCTGACATTAATAAGCAGCAATTTGTGCACATGACACCAAGCGAACCAGATTCAGCAGCAGCTTTAGCAGCTGAGCGATGCTAAAGCCTAACGAAGCTGCTTGCAAAAATATGATGGCAATGGAGATGTTGTTGTGAATATGGAGGAGACGTAGTCTAAGCTTGGACAACGAGCAGAAATGTTTTCAAAACAAGCTGCAGATAAAAATGTGGCAATTAGTTAACTTGATTTCTGTTGGCATTCGCCAGGCAATGCCACTGCCACTTCCACTGCCACTGCCACTGGCTCTGGGCCAAGTCCTTGTGCTGGACTTTAGCTCAAGCTTGAATTTTGGATTTTAATTGTGAGTAGAGAGTATTATAATCAAAGTCTCCATAGCAACCAAGGCTCCGCCTGCCAGATGGCCATCTATCGATAATTAGTTGCATGCCTTTGTTGAATCCTTGCATATTGGGCTTTGGATGTTGAAGGGGAGTAGGATTGTTGAGTGCTTTGGGCATTAAAATAGCCTTTTAGTTGGCTTAAACTGTTTTTAAGCTTCAAGTTTGCCTTAAGCACTTAAATATTTATATATTAATCCCAAACTATAAAGCCCCAAAGGGCCTGTGATGGGCGCTTTTAGATAACTTAATGATGCGACTGCTATTTACAAAATAAATACACATTTTATTTACAGGCATTATAATAATAATGCACATTAAATTATAATGTTATCTAAAGCATTTTAGCCAATTGACAACAACAAAAAAAAAATAAATAACAAGCTGATTGAAAGATAATACCGCATTATAAAACCTAAACAATTTGCGCTGACAATTTTAACATCAAAGCAAAAGAGTTTCTCTGTTATTTTGATTTTGTACTTAAATTTCAAAGAATATATATATTTACAAATGTATGTAAATACATACGCTTAAATATATTAAAAAGTTCTCAAATGGAGACCCTATTCTGCTGTGTGGCTCTTGTTTTACGTGATACTATTCAATTTATACAAGGCTGCTATTACGAGATGTCTGAAAACTGATTACCACGTACTTACTTTGACTAACATTTTCATTATATAATGCTTAACAGCTGTGGCCAGCTGTTGTCAAAAGCTGAAATTAACATATGTTAAAAGATTGCGCTTTCATTTTGTGATATTCTTTGAAAGTAATATATTTAAAATAAATATTATTCACAAATAATCCTTTTATTAAGCATATGGAATAAAAATTATCAAAAAAAAAAACAAACAAACAAACAAAAAAAGTTTTTCTACGAGTTAAGCAAGTCGATTGTGCCCGACTACGAAATGCCCTGCATCTTTCATACAGACGGAAAGACGGACGGACAGACAGATGATGATTAAGAAAATTTTATAATATATTTATTAGTTGTTACATATTCCTTGTCTCCTGGATAGTATAAATAACTGATTTGGGTTTTTAAAGATTGACCATTTTTGTAAATATGCAACGATTTTCTTGACTGGGTATCGAACCCAAGGCTTTGGTTTTCAAAGCCAAATGCCTGCTCACCAGACCACCATATATTCTTTATATTGTCAAAGTACTTTAAAACTCCCGTTTTGAACAATTTTAATGGGTAGAGGGAGTAAATATGTATTGAGGATAAAATGTCATTGAAATTCTTTAGCCAACTTAAAACATAAATTTGCATGTTAAAATTGAAGCTCATCATTTTTATGTTTGCTGAATAAGATACATAAATACTATGTGGATGTTGGTCAGGAATTAAAAACATTTATCTTCGTTAAGAATACTTTTTAAAAATGTTGCTCCATTTAGACAAATTTGTTGCAAAAACCACAGACCAAAAATGAGAGTTATTGCTTTGATTTTCTAAATAAAATAAACACTGCTAAAGTTTGCTAAGCGCACCAAAAAAAAAAACAAAAGAAAAAAACACTACTGAACCATTTTATGTTGAATATTTTTGTTGCCTGAAAAGTAATTAAATAAAATATGAACATATTAATTTATGATAAAAACGTATTAATACGTTATTTATTTATATGACAATATGACAACTAAGAATTTCATGCAAAATTCAGTTGAATTAAGCAACAACAAAAAAGAAAGGCAGAAAAAACAGAATATATAAAGTGAAGAGGATGGCTTTCAATGAACAATTCCGTTGGGTGTTATTTCGCATCCACAAATGGCCATCTCCTGAGATTGGCTTTTAAGAATGCCTCTCAATTTGGCCTTGTACAGCCTCAACAATTTACGTTACTTATACAATATGTAAGTATATATGTATGTATGTATGTATGTATGTGTGTATATACTATATGTTAGGTTTAAGGACAACTCAAATGAAACGCGACGCGGCTCCTAATCACGCGGCAGCGGCGACGCCAATTTTATGGCCCCCCGGCTGTAGGCGCCGCCCTGGCCCATGCCATAAACAAAACAGCAGCCGGAGCCAGAGCCTGAGCCTGAGCCAGAACAGGAACAGCCGGCATTGAGCCAGGAGCAAGTCAAAGCCCTCTCGCATTTTCTTGTAGGCCGCAACAGCTGCTGCCTAAAGAAAAGAAAAACCAGGAGCTGAATTCTGAAACCAAGGACTACCTAACTTAGTCGGTCCCAAAAATAAAAAGCAAAGTTAACAAGTTGTTGCCTTTTGTGCTACATACATATAAAGTATATGCATATATGTATGTGTAAGAGTGTACTTACTATATACATATATACATATATACTATATATATTTCAATGTGGTTTTAGAGTTATGGTGCGATGTAGAGATATCTGTTATCTCTTTGTTTGCCGAGCCGGTAAATAGCCAACAAGCAAATTTTGAACAGCTCATCATTTGGCTTTGTCTTTTTGTTTCTTTCCTTTTCATTTCTCTCTCTCTCTCTCTCTCTATCGCTCTCTCTGTCTCTTTTCTTTTGCTATATGCATGTACTTTTTTTTTTTATATATTATTTGGGCTTTTTGGTGGCGGCCTAATATAAATTCGTTAACGTTAACCTTTTGGCAGCTGGCTTGCGTTATCCTAAATCAACAATGCCTGCAACAAGAACTAAGGACTATGGAGTTGCCTTCAATTGTGCCAATTGCCTGCCGCTTGTCAGTTAATCAAAGTAAAAGCACCCATTCTCCTCCGTTTATAGAACAAAATAAAAACACCAAAAAAGTAGGAGAAAAATTTCAAAAATAAAAATAATAATAATAACAAAAAAACACCGCCAGAAGACATCCGTAGGACCAAACAGGACTCCGATTTCAGACTCAGCCTTAGTTGTTGTTGTTGTTATTGTTGTTGTTGTTGTTGTTATTGTTGTTATTGTTGTTTTTGTGTCTGGCGCGCCGCCAAAAACCTTTTGGCATAGAAAACAAAACGCGTTCGTGTCGATGTCGCCTTTTTTTTTGGCTTTTCTTTTATACTCTTTTTTTGATGAATAAATGGGAATATTGGGCTTGTTTCATGCAATACATTATTTGTTTTAAATTAAAGCTGGATCGATCAAATTCCTTTTTCTTTTCAAAAATTTAAAGTTTTACACATACAACAAGGACTAAATATTTTTGAAAATTCTTTGCATGCAGTCATTGTTCAATTTGTAGATGGGCATTTACAGGTTCGCGAACGTTACATTCGCACGCATTTACATTGAGAAGTAATAGGTACTAATAATGTGTTTGAAGTTTATGTCGCTGGTGGACCTTTTTCCGGAAATGCCCATTGAAAATGAGCTTAAACCTGATCGAATAATATATAAAAAAGTTGGCTGCAACAGTTTTCCGCTAATTTTAGACACTTTCCGCCAACAATTTTCAAAAATCCGATCTAAGCACTTGCTTTCATCACAAGATGAAACTACTCTAAAAAATACAGGCTCATATCTCTTATGGTTTTGGCTGTGCGTTGATCACCAATCATTCAGCTTGAAGTGATTTATATAAATAGAAAGCATCGAAACAGAAAATGTGCTTTGAAGCAATCTGATTCCATTTTGATGATTTATCTTGTTAAAAAAGTGTCTACAGAATTTAATACTGAAAATATTGTAAAGTCAAATATAAACTCAAAAATTCATAAATAATTTCATCTTTACCTACGACTCATGCATCAGTCCAATTTCTTGTTTAAATGCTATAATTTTCCTTGGGAGTGGATACCTATGTCTGTTGTTTCTTAAATATTCTTCCAATAAACCTTATTACAGTGCTGCGAATAATGAACTACAGTCTGAATATATTGTGCCCCCTTCTGAGCTGAAAGTTCCCTTATCAGGTCAGTTTCTTGAACATATTTTTGGGCTTAGGGTTTCTATATGTTGTGTTTCTAGCTTGTATGTCCCTAGAGTCCTACTTCTTTTCCTAGCGATTGTACGAGTATCAATCTGTTTAAGTATGAGTTTAGATATCTTTAGAAAAATCGATAGTACCCAATGTTATTATGTTGCACACATGTTATTTAAGTTTGATTAAAATCGGTTGACTATTTCTTATAGTTGTCATATCTGTCAAATGAAGTTATCATATTTCAAACTTTGCTGCAAGGCCACATTGAAGATAACTTTTCTTAGTTGTTTACATGGAAAACAGAGTATGTTGTGAAAGGTAGTTTTCGACTTTGGTTTTCTGGTTGCTGTTTGTATTAGTTTTTGTTTTTTTGTTCTTTGCATTTTGCCAGAGATTTGGTTTTGCGTTCGCCTTGGCTTGGGCCGCACTTCGTAGTCCGTTGTCCGATGTCCGTTGTCCGGACCATATTTTAGCGCATCGATGGTGAAATATTTTTCAATTTTTCAACACATTTGGCTGGCAGCAGCAAAATGCTGCTCATATTTTCACAAGCTGTCAACATATATCTTGTTGCCCAGGGGGTGTGTGGGTAGGTTGGAGAGGAGAGGTTTTCGAGTATGGAGGCGTTGCCGACTGATGTTTCTGCTGCTGCTACTGCTGCTGCTGTGTATGCATTTCTGGCAATGATGTTGCAGTTGCAACAAACAGTGCAAACAACGAACAACGAACAACAAACAACAAACAAGACTTGTGCAAGTTGGCGCTGATGCCATGGCCACGCCCACAGACAGGCGTTGATTGACAAAGGCAAGCGACGGTGCGGCTGCTCTGGGACTCCTGAGTGGGTGGCTGGTAGGGTGGCAGTAGGGTGTAGGTGGTAGGTGGCAGCCAAATGCTCGACAGTGAACATCAAACAACATGGCATAAAAATCAGCGCCGACGCTCGCTGAATTCGCTGGCTCGTAAATGGGCAAAACACTTTTACAAAGTGCAGCTCACACACACACAAATACATATACATAAACACATACACATATACACATATAAAGAACGCGGGGTGAACATTTGTTAACGCAATGGCGCCGCACTTAACACTCAGCTTATCCCACCCCACCCCACCCCAGCCCTGCCCCGCCCTGCCCTGCCCTGCCCTGCCCCTCCTCCATCGCCTTTCAGCACACTCTTAACGTTTGAGGTGATGTTGATTTGAAGAGTGACGCTTCGCGCGAGTTTTCCGCGCGATTTGATGGCGCTTTTGGCAGCGCATTTAGTTTCCTGTCCCTACCCAAAAGAGAGATGTGCCAATCCAACGTTACTCAATATCGAATATAACAGTTTTGATACATCTTCGATATTTAGCATCGTTGCAATATCTGTCGCTCACAAACTCCTCAAAGGAGCTACTTGGGAGCGCTGCGAACTGGAGTGAAAAGAACGTCCGAAAGAGCACCGTGCAGGCATCTAGAGTACGGATCTGCCTGACACCGGATTAAGGATTACTTTTTTCATACATTTTGAACGTGCCTTTTTCTCCGTCGGATACCGTCCTTTTGGGCACTTTTAGGAGCATCCCTAGAAGGGTTAGCACTCTGCACAGGGAGTCCTAACGGTGCACCTTTGTCCTAATTGCAGTTTTGAAAACCGCTGTAACCCGATTAGAGTACGAAATTCTTAATTTATTTTTCCTCTTACAAATAAGATTGGGTTGGGAATTTCGCACGACTGAGAGATCACAGTCAGCAATGCGTATCACCAGATAAGTATCTGTATGTGACCGCAGAATATAAGAAATTGCTCATCTCCATTGTCCTGGCCTCAGCAATTAAATGTCGCCTCGTAAAGCTCAATGTTCAAGTCGTGACACGCACAGAACTCGCTCTCTGCATATGCGTGTGTGTCTGGTTGTGTGTCTGGGTGTGTGTGTGGGTGTGTGCGTTTGATTTCAATTTAGTTGGGTTATTGCTTTGGTCGGCCGGCCACAAAAAATAATAAGCCAAATAGGCATAAAGTAGAACGATCTCTGTTCCTCTCTCCTCCTTCACATTTGCGACATTCCCCTATCCTCCATCCCCCATTCCCCACACCGAATTACTCAATAACCCACAATTTCGAACCCCAAAACCGTGCGCCAAGCATTTTGCTTGCCTATTCTCGGTCTCGGTCACACATTGCATGCCAATTGATGGTGGGTTGGTTTTGGTTGGGTTTTTTTTTGCGGGTGTAGGTGGGTCGGGAAGGTGCACTGGCATGTGAAAATGCGTTCAATTGAAACTGGGTTACAGCTTAGGGGTTACGGGTTATGGGCTATATGAGCTTATAGGTTATATGGCTAATGGCGCAGATTGGGTGTATTTTTCCTCTGTTTTCTGTTTTTTTTGATTTTTTTTTTATACTATATTTCGAACACATATTGGCAATGGCATTGGCCAAAAATGTTCGATGGTTTTTGTGTGGCAAGCAGCTCAGACATCGGGGTCAGCTGATTGAAAATACATAGATGATGATGATGTTGATGATGATGATGATGATGATGCTGACGATAATCATAATGACCTGCTACTGGTCCTGGTCCTGGACCAAGCCTTGTGCCTGGCTCTGGACTAATTGATTGCCTGACAAGGATTGTCAGCGCTAGCATAGCTGCTGCACTTGGATTGATTTTGATAGTATTGGGTGACATTTTGATTGATTGTTAAATAATTTTAATTGCTTTGCACAGCGCTACTGATTGGCCTTGAGTTTAATTGATTGATTGACGTCCTAATTGAATATATAATTACACATTTATAATTGAATTAATGAAGGTCAATCTAGCTTATACGCACGCTGCAATCCAGCTGCAGCAAATTAGATTACAAAAAAAAAACAATTTTGAAATATTTTGAATTAGAATTTTAATTGAGTCGTCAAGGATTAGTAAATAAATTAATTGTGAATAATATTGTTGCATTTTTTTCTAGCTGCAAATTGGGTTTTTTCTGCGAATGTACAATTCTAAGCCCCAGTTAGATGGTTGCACAATTCACCACGCTTCCCATTTTGGGAAACAACATTTAATTATAAAATCAAATTACGTAACATGCATAATTAACAACAATTACAAAAGAACACATTTGTTCTCATGTTGATGAGTGCTACTGTGCGTTTTTTCTATTGTGAATAATTTGATTACCATTATAGTGGTAGTAGAACATTTGACACAAATGACATGTTTAGCTTAATTAAAATCTCATTTGACAAGTTTAAGATACATGAAACATATTTGTGCACCGAATGTTTAAATAAAACTGAAAAGCAAAGCTAACTTTAACGTGGCAAAGATTTATACACTTACAAAAAAGTGTCTCAAAAAAAAGAAATGATTTTGCAACCGTTCGATCCTATGACAGCTATAGGATATAGTGGTCCGATTATGATGACATCATGTATAAACTGTTCGAAGTGAGTTTGGTTGAGTTATCTTAAAAAACAAAAACCGATCGATCTTAAGGCAGCTATAAGATAATATTTGGTCAGTATGCATAAAATATGCTTAAACTTAGATTTGGTAAATTCATTTTTCAACCGATTGTTCCTATCGAAGCTATACTTTATAGTGATCCAATCTGGCCGATTCAAACATAGGAACTAACTGCAGAAAGAAAAAGCATTTTGACAACTTTCATCAAGATAGCTCTAGAACAAAGTCCTGAAAAACGCAAATAAACAGACGGACAGACTGACTGACGGATAGATGGACAGACGGACAGACGGACATGACTCGGCTGTTGATACTGATCACGAATACACAACCCTTTATTTCTGAGACGTCTCCTTCAATGCGTTACACATTTTGTGTATAATCTATAAGGTATTAGATCAACTACTCTCAAAAAAAATTCTTTATTTGAGCTTAAGAAAATTACTTATCCTCTTTCTCATCGCTTAAAAACAATGTTAAAATATCGAACTTATAAATATATTACGCGTAAACTGTAAGATATATCCAAAAACTTTCTGAGTATCATATTAAGGATGTTAAATTTACATATATATAAATTTTGAATCAGTTACTTTTCATATTGTGTCACGACTGTTACAGTAAATACTTGTGACTAGTAAAAGTTGTTGCTTTGGAATTTGAATCTCCGACGCTGTGCTGAATTTTGAAATGTAAGTATATGATTCTCAATATAATATAACGCTATATTAACTTGAAACTCTACCGCTTAAAGCATAAAAATGCCGAATATAACAAGTCAACTCGAAAATACCGCCAATAATCAGCTCGAGGAGCCTCGTCGCAAAGAAGAAGAAGAAGCAGCAAGAAAAGCGCGTATAGGCGACTTGATTGTTGGTATTGAAAATCTCATGGTTTCCTTTGGTATCATCCCAAATGAAAATGGCGATTTTGTTGAAAATATGCGTGTACTGAATGTCAGAATCTCTGAGAAAAATCCACAATTTGCACATCTGATAAATCGGTAAGTTGCTTCTTAAAAATGTATTTTTTTCTTTTGAAAATGAGTAATTATTCTGTTTCTGTTTTAGAGTGAAAGACACAATGCCTAAATTAAAGAAACTGCATCAAAAGTACATTGATCAAGTTCAGAACCAAACGCTGCAGAATAACTCTTTGGAAGTACCTAACGATGAGGATGCAGTCACTTTGAATAACGTTCCAAACTAGGGTATGGATAGGGACAGCAATTTCGTTATCGATTCCGCACGTCTCCCTTTTTTTTTTGTTCCCGATGCCAACTATTCCCGAATCTCGCCCTATATTCTATACACATGAACAATTTGTGGAAAATTGTATTGCGATTATTCTTTTTACTGTTATCGAATTTTGTTTACCTGCACTTTTTACATGTCCTTTTAAAATGTAACCAAATTTACAATACGTCTTCATGCTACAATGACAATATACAAACAAACGTTTCCACTTAAAACCCAAAATATAGATAGATCTAAACACTTTGTCTGCCTATGGTATATATCAACATGTATACCAAGTTTGGTCGCTCTAGCTTCAAAACTGTGGAAAAAAACTGCGTTCATACAGACAGACGGACAGACGGACGAACATTTCAAAAACCCAATAACGTCTTTACCTTTTCGTTCAACTGTTGTAGAAATTAAATTTGAATTTATTTGCAGCAGCCCAAAATTAAGTATTTTCTATTTTAAATGAAGTGTATGCTGACAGGGTTGCCTATTTCTCTAAATACTTATCAGGTAACTCTGTTTAGTTTGTGCTATCGATATTGAAATCAAATCAATTCTACAGTCACAGTTGCTTTGTCTATCTAATCGCTTAAGTTTTCTAAGTAGCACAGACTTCAGACTGTTCAGTCGTCTCTGGCCTTTGCCAGCATACACATCCAACATTTCTCTGTTTTTTACAGTTCTTAATTTTTATTTATCTTATTTTTCTAATTTTATAACAATTTCTTTGTTTTGACTTTCGGTCGTTTAAGCGCCACTTTACGTGGTCGGCCATGACTTGGCATAGATGCTTCCTTTTACTGCAAGAAGTATCTGGACCAAAGTTATCAATTTTCATTTTTGGCATTATGCTTACATCTTATTTTATTATCTTACTTTAATTTTCTTATTTTTATTTTTTTTGAGATTCCTACGTATCCTGATCTCTTTAAGCGATTGCCTATGGCTTGCAGATGCGAACTGGTCTCTAGTTTTAAAAATATCCTATATAATCCATGTCTGTCTGTCTATTGGACTACTTATAAGCGAACTGGTCTCTTAGCTTTGAAGTAATCCTTATGAAACTTGACACAGATGCTTCTTTTTGACACAAGCAGTATCGAATTGGACCACTTTAGCCTATAGCAACCAAACATTTTAGCATTATCTTTGCATTTTTAAGAAATTTCATCAAAATTAGACCTCAATATCGTATAGCTGCCATTGGAACAATCGGTTGCAAAATGAAAAGCTAGTTTTTTCAATTTAACTGGTCACAACGCAATTATTCTGAGTTTTAGTGTGATTTTGTGATTCTGAATTGATTTATTCAAAATCGTGTGACTATGTTTTATAGGAAATATAGAAACAATCTGTTGAAAAATAAATTGCTGCAAGGAAAATATATATTTTGCAGAGACAACCCAAAAAAACTCACTTGTTTTCAATGTGAATAGGTTTCACACATTTTGTCCAAGTTTATTGAATACCGAGTGACTATATCTAAAAGCTTCACAGGAACAATCGGTTGAAAATTATGTTTTCATACGATTAGCATTTGTACAAGGCTATATACATATATAAGTAATATGATTTCAAGCAAATTACATTTCAATTCAATATATATTTCTATTCACAATTTACGACTGTATTTTAACAGATATCTTCCGCTATAGCCATCTGATCAAACAAAAAAAGAATTCCAAAAAAAGATAAATCAAAATGCTATATATGATACTCAGAACGTTTTTAAATATATTTCATAGTTTTCGTGTAATCTTTTTCTAAACTACGAAATTTTGACATTTTTTTTTAGCAATCGTCGCTAGACAGCAATGTTAACTAATACTGCCATTTAATATAATAACATATTAAAGTTAGACACCCAAGCTTTCAAATAATCAAATGACTTTTTATACAACTCACATTAAAGACTGTTTGTGAAATAACGTTTATCAAAGCTTTTGAATTATGTAAACACTTTATACACTTGAATCATACTTCAAATAAGTAAAATAGTATTTACATATATAAATCCGTTAGTGATATCTCAATTGTATGCAGTTAATTAGGCATAGTATCTGATAAGGGTGCTACTTCAATTGAACTCGTATTTGTACATTTCAAAGATGAATGCGTTGCTTCGATTGATGTATGTCAATTGCTTGTCAGGCAATTGTTGGGGGAATACTTGATATAAAATGGGACGGCTGCTACCAACAGTAAACTGATTTAAACTTTGATTAGAATTTTACAGCCACAATTACATAGAAGTATACACTGAGGAATGTTTGCCAAGCCGGGATGATTGATTGGATGCTTTTGGCCAGGCATTTGACTTCAACCAGCCGTCCCAGGCCACTTATCCACTTAACCATCCATCAGCAACATAACGCTCAACGCCCAGTCACAATTCAATAAAGCTAAAGCCACAACAGTAGTAGTAGTCTGTGCCTCATTGCCACACCTACTCTTTCAATCGTACCACAACAACCATTGCTAATTGTATTATGGAGGGACAAACGCCGCAATCCTTTCAAGCGCCTCGAACCGCAACCAGCACCAGCAGCAGCAGCAGCAGCAAGAGTAACTGTAACTGGGAACTGTTAAAATAACAATGCATAGGCAACAACAACAACAACAACAACAAGAAGAAAAACAACAACACCAACATTGGCATGATACAATTTTGGCGGCATAAACCAAAGCCACCACGCCCACACCGCAACAACTAAACAGGCCCCTCCTGATGCTCGGTTTAATCAGAAACAAATGCTTTCTGGCCACTGAGGGTGTCCCAATGAGTCCAACAACAAGAACTTGCCGCTACTCTTTACCCCCGTTCCGGACAATGACAAAACGTTACACATTTTACCCGCTATTAATTTTCGAAAAATATTCAAAAACCAAACAGCGAAAGTTTTGGTTTCCTCTGTTTTGCAAACAACAGCAACAACAACATCAACAACAACAACAACAACCAGCAATCGCAGCAACAACGACATTTTTCGGCTATACAAATATATTTCAGATTGCTTGTGGTGTTTGTCTGTGTGTGCATTGTTGTTGCTAGTGGGTGCTAGTGGGTGGGGTGGGGTGAGCACTTTTGTAGGTTCCGTCTCTCTGCATTGAAAGCACACACAAAAATAATTATCAGCGTTGTGATTTGCGTGCCCAGCAATAGCAATAGCAACAGCAACAGCAACAGCAACAGCAACAACAACAATGCTAAATCACTTACTTACGCTACGTTTATCCAAAACCCCTATTCCCATCCGACCAACCAACCAACCGTCCACCCGCCCATCCGCCCAACACCCAACCGCCCCAGGCATTTGCTGATTTAAACGCCCCCGCCCGGTTGCAGTCAACGACAGAAAGGCAGCAGCAGCAATGTTGATGATTTTTGTTGTGTTACGAGTATTTGTTGCAAAGCGCATAAAAAGCATAAGCGCGTAAATAAAGTCAACCTCATTTATTTTGAATATAAACTACATTTTTTACGACTGCCAACAGCCAGGCAACGAAAAAGCAACAGCAACAGCAACAGCAATAGCAGCAGCCAGAGCCAAAGTCAAAGCACTTTGCAATAGTCGCCGTCGCCGGCAGCAGTCGCCTGATTTTGTTACAGCATCCCAACAGCCCAACAAACAGCAAAGTCCTGCAACCTGGGCAACGACAGCTAGGTAATGTACTTAGTCAAACACACTCAAATCATTAGAAAGCCTTGCAAAATGCAATTTCTATTACAAAATTGTTACAAAAGCTCATGTTTTGATCATATGCAATTAGCGAAAGCATGCAGCTTTTGTCCATTAGCTGTACAGCAGACTGCTATGAAACACACGCATAAGTGTAATCGATAATCGCAGCGCTATTAATCGATATTTTTGCAACACAGCTAAGTTCTAGTTCAAATAACATATTTTACAAGTTAAACAGCTTAATCAAAGTTTGCTTGGTTTTTTTGAACATTTTGTTGTAGAGCACTCAGAAGTCGACTTGTTGTCAAAGTGCTGCTTGCTATTGTTTGTATACCCTGCAATCAAAAAATTTCAAAAGCACAGACAATTGAAGCTTATAATTCTGATTTGATCAATTTTTGCTCAAAATTGAAACTAAATAAGAAACTATTTTTGTTAAATTTGTGCTGATTGTATTGAAAATTGTGTGTTGTAAGAAATGACATTCTAGCAGGCTAGCATATAATTATATCTGTGCTATGTTTGACTTCGTTAAGATATTGCAAAAGAGAATTTTTCTTAAATGTTTCGATTTCCATAGCCAGCATTGCGCTAGTGAATTGAATCCTAACTAAATGCCAAGTTATTTCAAAACTAAATCAGAGACGTCAAAATTTAACAAAAATCTGCACTTTATGCAAAAAGAAAACTTACCTAATGTAATAAAGTTGTCGCAAAATTACACTTTAAACTTTTACATATTGCATACAAGTAAACAACATTTATAAAACTCCGTCTAACTTTGGTTACTCAGTCATGTTCCCAAATCCACTTTCGAATCAATTCCATAGAAAAGTCTCTAGCATTCTTTTTGAAGCAGGATACAATTATAATACTTCCTTTCCTTTTAGGCGCTCCGAAAAGTATGCTATACATTTTAATGCGGAATTCATTCGAAAGCGGAAATCGGAACAGGCCTGCATGTTAGGTTTTGAAACTTATCGTATGTTCGAGTATATTTATATATAATAATGTCGTTAATTATTTAATGGGTATTTTTGAGTTATAAATACCTGAGTTTTGCTTGCTGTTTTTGCTTTTGCTTTTTCAGTTTGCTTTTTGTTTTTATTACACATTGTTGTCGTTGCTGTTGTTGTTGTTGCTGTTGTTGCTGTTGTTGTGGCTCATGTTGTTGCTCATGTTGTTGTTGGCCGTTGTTATCGTCGCGCCTCACCAAAGGTAAGCAATTTTTGTTGAGGTCTCGACATTAAACGCAAAAATGACATACAGCTTACAGTGTTTGGTGATGCGAATGGGAGTGGAGATGGGGTTGGGGTTGGGGATGGTGATGGGGTTGGGAATGGGAATATAGTTGGATATGGGGGTGTAGATTTTGATGCCGGTGGAGGCGCTGTATGTGGTTTCGGGGGCAACAGTTCATTGCTGCCGGTCGCTTGTTTGCTCCAAAATTCACACAGAATTACACAAACATATATATGTACATATATATAGTATGTATATATAACAAAAAAACAAAAAAACACACAACCAGAAAATAAAGAGAAATGAATGCATTCGTCATGACCTCGAAACGGAAACAATTGAAAAAAGCTTTTCCTATCGCGTTGCGGCTGCTGCTGCTGCTGCAAGTTGGGGCAGGGGCAGTGTGGAGCGGGGTAGGCAGTAACAGTAACAGCAGCAGAAGCAGGGACAAACCGATCCAATGTGCCGCCTTTCGCACATACACACACAAACACACACACACACACACACACACATATACATACTGGGAGAAAAGCACACACAAAAATGTAACTGAGGCGTAACACAAAAATGCAACTGACATAGAAAAACGGCTTTTTATATACCATCACACAGACACACACACAGAGAGAGAGAGACACGCACACTTACATAAGTAAGTACATATATACAAATATATACAGTGGCTCACAGCATATTTTATGCAGACACAATATGGAAATCTTGAAAGCTGCCAAACAATTGCTTTGTAAAACAAATTGAAAAACAAAACATTTTTCTGCATTGATATACTTGTCCAACTTTTATCTGATACACTAGCTTCTACGTAGTAATGGAAGTTTATATAAAGCATGTCTTCCTTTTTCCTGAAAATTAAAAGCATTTCTTTCGTCATCTTTTTATACTCATACCAAAGAGTTTAGAATTTAAGAGGCATAGGCTAGTAAGTAGGTATAATTTAACATTAATATTTAACATTGACTTGTTTCGGTTGTTACTCATTTTATTATGTTTTAAGGTCTTTGGATATATTTAGAATCGTTTTTCCATGTCCCTCAATTTACTTTTTATGACGATTGTAGCCTAGTGGGAAGTCATTCTGCTTTAAACGAAAAACTTCGGGTTCGATTCCCAGACATGTATAAAAAACTAGTTTTTCGAAATGAGTTTTGATTCATATTCAATTCCATTCCATATTATGTGTATAAAAAAACGAAACCAAAGAAACAAAACATCTTTATTTGCGAAAATGGATATATAAAACTTTAAAACTATTACAAAAATTATAAAATTTAATAATTTTTCCTTTTTTTTGTACTTTTTTGAAGCTAATTTAATGAGCAATTTTGAATTGTTTTAATTAATGTTTGAATTAATTTCGATAATTGCGTACAAGAAATGCAATAGCTAAATAAAGCCTATCCAATTTGTTTTTTAGCCCTTTAGGGGTTAAGCTGTGTGCCACTGTACAAACGTAGTGAACTCAAGTTGATTTTGGCTCAATATGAAGTCTCCGGCTCCGTTGTGCTTAGCTTTTTGCACACAATGCAGCAATGGCTGTAGTAAAAGCAGAGGCAACAGCAGCAGCAGCAGCAGCAGCAGCGGCAGCGGCAGCAACACAAGCAACAAAGTGCCAAGAAAATTCTTTTTGCCATTTGAGCAAAGTAAAGTAAGTCAGCCGACTGGCCAAAGGCACATCAGGCTGTGAATGGGCCATAAGAGTTGGTCATTCGCCTGGTACTGGACTGGGATTGTTGGAACATAGAACTGGCAGTGGGACTAGAACAGCATCAGGCTGCTGACTGAGATTGAGCGGGTCGACGTAAACGTAAACGTTAACGTTGACGTTGATTTTGAGTTGAAGCTGCTTTAGGCTTGTGCGTCAACTTCAAATTAATTGCGCTTCAACTTCATTATTTTGCATGCCTGAGCATGTTGCGCTGGCTTTTTGCAGCCGTTGCCTACTTTTTGGCGCCTGCCTGACACCATTTTGCGCTTGGTCAATATTTCAAACAGATTAGAGAGCAACAAAATGCGCCTTAATTGAATGCCAGCCCAGCATACTCCACTCTAACCCAACAGCTGCTCCACACAAGACATACATATTTAATGAGCCTCGACACGTCTTGCGAGCGGCAGATGAAAGCAGATCCGCAGCTGGAGTCAGAGTTGGAGTCAGTGTTGGAGCTGGTTCCAGTTTCAACTCATCTTCATTCACATCAGCCTGCGTGGCATCGTTAGCGCTAGCGTTGTTGGCGTTGGCCGCAGTCGCACCTTGGCAGCGGCACGCACTCACGCACACACACATAAGCACACTCATGCACACACTGTACACACATACACAGAGGTTTAAGCCGAAACATAAATTTCGTTAATCATTGAACTGGAAATTTAATAGCCAAGCCATATATATACAAGCGGCATTAAGCGCCAGGCAGTCTACGATCCCATTCCTGCTCGACTATTCCCGCAACCCGCATCCCGCTACCCGCATCCCGCTACCCGCTACCCGCTACACCCTGTGCTTCCAGCTCTCAGCGCATTGCAGTTAAAGTTTCGTTCGCATCCAAAGCCAGCTAAGCGCAAAAATTCCATTGCACAGAGCACGTAGCAAGTGGGAGTCTGGACCTGGGGGTGGCTTTGGTGGCTTTGTGGGTGGATGGCGGCTGTAACGGGGTTTGGGGCAGGAGGGTTTCACTTAAAAACTACAGCAAATATAATAAGCATTTTGTTAAGAGACTTTCCGGCACCCGGACCCAAAACGTAGCTTTCATGCTGATCCCTCTGGGTTTTCCCCTGGCCGTCTCCTGCCCCGCGCTCAGTGCATTGCGCTTCTGGCCAAGCTAAAATACATAATTATATGGCTGTTATTATAATGCGAGTTGGCACAAAGTTCAAATAGCAAAACAAAATGCCAAAAAACACAAAAAACGGCCCAAGGGTCACGCCATGCGCCATCTACAAAGATACTCTCATAGATCAGAGATAGTAAAACAAAATGTGCGCACCTTTTCTTTATTTCTTTTGCCTTTTTTTTTGTGCACCCAGTTTCTTGTTTTCGAAAATAGATTAAGCTTTAAATGCCACAATGTAGCCGTAATAAGGTCAATAGCTGCCAATGCCACTGCCACACTGCCACTGAGACTTAACACCTGCAACATTAGCATTCCTCCTCTTTGTTGTAAGCACTCGTATAACAATGTGGTAATATATTTAAATGCCTGAACACCCACTGAACAAGCTTCTAAATAATTGCCTCTAGCTTATTTTTCAGCTACATTTCGAACACATAACTTGGCCAAAAGGCTAAAACAGACAAGACTAGACCAATAATTATTACAATAATTCCATTGCTCCAACATAAAACGAAATTGATCAATTTAATTATTTACAAATATGCAAAGTACCAAAAATGTAAATGTGATTAATGTCATTCAAGCTTACAATATTTAGCTCAAATAATTTAATAGAATGTCGGCTCATATAACAATAGCTCACAAATAACTTATACTTATAATGTTGTGCAAAATATGTAAGCGAACATATCCTGTTGTGAATACAGTTAGCTATTTAAGCCATAACCTTTGACACAGCAAATATTTATGCAGAACCATGTGTATATCAAGCTAGAGACCTTAGGTAACTACTCGCGAGACAATTTATTCGATTTCGTCAAAAAGAACAAAATTGTTCAGGTTTTTGTGAAATCATCAGTTTTGAGCCAAAAAATGTTTGTATCCTAGTGTGTGCACATCTAAAAAATACTTTGAAAATACTAAAATATTAAGTTAGACACCACTAAATATCAAAAAAGGAAATTTAATGTGTTATTGCGAACTCTTTTTACGCCCTGTGGGAAAAAAGTCCTTAAAAGTGGGAAAAAGGGAGTTATAAAGTACTGCAAATGTGTGTAACAGACAGATGGAAGCATTTCCGACTATATAAAATATATAATATTCTTGATCAGGATCAACAGCCGAGACGAACTAGCCATATCCGTCTGTCTGTCCGTCCGTCTGTCCGTATGAACACACAGATCTCGGAGACTATAAGAGCTAGAGACACCAAACTTGGCATGCAGGTTCCTGTATACCATACGCAGATCAAGTTTATTTCAAATTTCGGATGCAACCCCCCGCACCCCCGCAAATCGCAAAAGACTCCCACAGCCACAATTTTAAAGATAAAGCTTTGATTTTTGGTACACATATATGATATGTGTAAATTTCATCACGATCGGATAAATAACACCAAAGTTATGGAAGATTCTATTACCCCCGTCTCAGCAGGCAGAAACAACAGTTTGACAGGCACTTTACGAGTTGAGTGCGCTGCTTGCTTGTGTTGCCGCTGAACTGCTTGAAATGCAAGTTGGGAGCAGGGAGTCTCGCAGTCGAGAAAACACACAAAATTACCATCAAAGTTTTTCGGCTTTTGATTTTTGATCAAGTCGATAGAAAGTCACAAAATATACTGAAATTCCTTAAACAATGATATAGTGCACAAATGATTATCATCAGATTTGCTGCACCCTCTCATTATCAAAAGTTATACAGGTGTGATCACAACCATCGACTGCCCACAACCGAATATATTGCCCTTAAGTTATGATGGGCATTATCAGTTGGTAGCTTTTAATTCCCTTGCAAAGGATATTATTATTATAGGAAAAGTAAAATTGCATGCTAAACAGCCTTGGATTACCTATTGTATTTTATCATAATGCTTTCAAGATTAGTTCGAGCTGATATAAAACAACAAAAGTTTTTAGGTAAAAGTTTTCAGCATTGTTGGAGAAATTATCGAAAGTTGAGAGTTTGAATATGCGAGTGCTGTGAAAAATAAAGGAGCTTAAATATAATGAAAAAAAAAACGTTTTATCTATAAGCGTGTCGAATAATATGAATAATATATACTAAACATATATGTACATAATATATATGTATGTATACTAGTACATTTATGTAAATAAAAGTACATATTCAGTTATGCAAATACCCGATGTATATTTATATGGCACATATATATGTATATATAGCAACACATAAATCAAAAATATCAATAATTAAAGATATATATGAAATTGAAGCAACTGCTTTATTTTGCAAGATAAATTGGAAACGCGCTTAAGCTGAGCCACTAGTAAGTAGCAGGCAAAGAAGGGGAATTAAGTGAATGGGAGGGGGGTGGTAGAACAAGTGGACATGGCGTAAAGGAAAATCCGTTTCAACTTAAACACATCCGATTCGATTCTTTTTATCGCATCTGCGTCGCCGTTGCCGTCGCCGTTGTTGTCATGGTCGTTCTCATTGTCGTTGTCCCAGCGCAATCGTGTGCTGCTTTCATGGCCGGATCCGGATTGAAGCCTGCGCCTGGGCAGCTGGCGAACCATTAAGTGAAACAGTGCTAAATCCGCCAACAATTGCAGCGCAGCTTGGCTGCAGTTAAATGGCCAAAAGCCCGGACACAGGACTCAGAGCTGGCTTGCCACACACAAATGTTGCACAAACTTTTGCAACCGGCAAGCTCATAAATGCCAAGCACCCATTGAGGTGCAGATGCTGGCCAAGATGAAGATGTACATGAAGCAGACGACCAAGTACTCCTACTACTACATATAGTTGTGTTCTACGTGGCAGTGTGACAGTTGACGGTTATAACGATGGCCAGTTCTCCTGGGTATAAGCTTTTTTCACTACAATTTTGGCTATTGTTATAAGTTGAAGCCGAGAAAAATATATAATCTTTTACAGGTGTTTTTTCTTTGATAAAAGAGAAGACAATAGAGTTTATTTTACATTCAATTAAGTAAGCAAATATAACTAAAGAGGCATTTCGCAAACTTGTTATCAAAAGTTAATCTAGCGCAAACAAATGTTATATACATTCTAAATATTTAACTTCTTTTAAATTGTACGTATTTAAATACAGATTTGCTTAGATATTATACGAAAATTAAATTTTTGAAGGAAGATATAACTAAGTAATTCAGGTTACTTTAAAGTTCATTATATTTGTATTCGCTCCTGAAAGTATGCTTTACAGATTTCTGTGTAATTGATTCAAAAGTGGAATTCACAACATTGCTGCATACTATATTATATTATATATTAATTAGCAATTCATCATGAAATGTACATATTAATACACATTTCTTAAATAGTAATTAAGCATCCAAACTGAATTCAGTTAAAGACAGTTATATTATATTTTCGATAATCACCAGCAGCCATAGCTACAATCTTTATATTAGTTTTAAGTTTAGCTAGAAAAAAGAAAATTAAAAAAAAGTAACCAAAAATCTCTGCCTTTTTCGATAATCTAATTTCAAGGACAATTCATTTGAATTTGATGAATCGACAGCTGGCTGTGACTGATATTGAGCTAAGTGTTGATGCAGCAGCTATGTTTCATATAGCTATATAGCTAACTTACCTAAGTGTCCTACACTCCAAGGACAAGTGGACTCTTTGATGGACCGACCAGTGAAACTGAAAGTGAAACTGGGTCTGATCAAAACATGGCCAACGGCGCCAATCAATTTGTACAATAGACATCAAATATCAAAAAAAGCAAACAAAGACACACATACAAATACGCACATACATTAAGAGCGAGAGAGAGAGAGAGAGAGAGAGAGAGAGAGTGTGTGTGAGTGAGACAGACACATATACTATATGGCAGTGGGGCAAATAGTTTGAGTAAACAGCTAAAGCAAAACAAGAGCAACAACTACATGCCACAACAAGATACAAAGGCAACAACAGTCAGCCCTCCATGTTGGCAGAGCACTCTGTAACTTTTACAAGCACACACACTCACACACACACACACGCACACACACACACACATACACGCATAAACAGTTAGTTATATACAAATATGTGTACAAGTGCCTGGCCATAAGGCTCTGGCCGCTTGGGGTCAGTCAGCCGTTGCAAAGGATATGGAGTGGCAAAGAGACTGAGAGGATCCGAGTCGGAATCAAATGCAATGGGATTTGACATATTGAAAGCTGTAAAAGATACACAAATGCACTAATTGCCAGTGTCTAATGTTGTTGTTCTATATATATATATATACATATATATATAGATAATGTGCTATCGATAACAATATAACACATAACAATCATGTGTGCAATTCTATTGCTAATATTATTTTAATGGCAATAGTAAATATATGATTATTTCAGCAGACCAAACTAATTTATGCAGGTCATATCTTCTTTTTTTTCATTTTTGCTTATATTTTTTTTACAGAGCGGATTGATATAGGCTTGAATTCAGGTGTCATTTAGTTAATGAAAATCACACTATTTCATTTTAATTAATTTCCCCAAACTTAGTTCTAGTGCGTGCTCTAGAAACAACTACAGCAAAAAGAGAAATGTAACAAATTTGATCTAAACATTTGAAATTGTTTTAAAAGCTGATTTCACACACAACAAATATACATTTACAAAACAAACAAGAATTCTCTAGTCGAGTGTGCTCGACTACGAGACACCCTACAACATATATGTGGCTGTGGGAGTCTTTTGCGATTAGAGGGGTGCATCCGAAATTTGAAATAAACTTGATCTGCGTATGGTATACAGGAACCTGCATGCCAAGTTTGGTGTCTCTAGCTCTTATAGTCTCCGAGATCTGTATGTTCATACAGACGGACAGACAGACAGACGGATAGACAGACAGACGGACAGACAGACAGACGGACAGACAGACAGACGGACAGACAGACAGACAGACGGACAGACAGACGGACATATAGTTTATATAGTCGGAAATGCCTCCTTCTGTCTGTTACACACATTTGCAGTACTTTATAAGTCCCTTTTTCCCGTTTTTAATGGGAACAGGGAGTAAAAACGAAAGTATCGAATTCCGAGTAAAAACCATAATAATTTATTTATGATTTTTTCATTTCAAAAACCAATCAATTTTCAGTTACGATTTTGCTATGAAATTGCATTATTTCATAAATAAAATAAAATAAAAGAGCTGCAAAAAAATAGTCTCAGGTGGTATTTTTACGAGTAATATTTTAATATTAATTCATTAAATTGTGTATTTAATTTATCTGTTCTATTCATTTGCTTTTTAAATTGAAAGCCTATTGTGGCAGCTCAGTTGTCCATGCCGCCGACTGTCAGCTTTCCTGTGGCATTTTGACTTTATTAAAACTAATTTTATTTTCAGCATTTCATTTTCAAACAGACATACATTTTCTTTTTTCGGCTCTGTTCCGTTCTTTTATGTTTTGGATAGAGCACTCTGCTCTCTCTCTTTTTCTTTCTGTTCATTTCTTTTTTTGTTTTGTTCTTATTATTGTTGCTCCACTTGACGTTGTTGCTATGCGATATTCATTTAAGCCGTGTGGTTTTATGGCTCCGCTCTTCTTTATAGGCCAAATGCATGAAATAATTTTTATAATAAAAATAAAAACCAAAAACTGAAAAATAAAATATAAAAATAAAAACAAAAACACAAAATATAAAACAAGCGTTAGCACGGCGGAACTATGGCATAGAGACACACATACAAATACACACACACACACACACACACACACACACACGGACACGCTCACACATTCACATAGTACACAGGAACAATATTACAAGCCCACAGCAGTTAAAACAACATGAAAGAATAGCTGTTTTGGGCTTGCCGAAAATGAAATACGCTTGCAAATGGATCTTTATAATATATATTTTTTTGGAAATCGTATCAAATATCTTCAAAGTACACACTTCGAGAATTATCAGGATAAATTCATACCGATTTATTCTTCAAATTTGATGTACTATACAACCTAACATATTCTTAAATTCATTAAGAATAGCTCTTCAATTCAAAAACTATAAAATGAGAATAAAAAGTTCTTGATTGAGTACAAAATATTCTTGTACTTTAAAAAACGTGCTAAACATACGAATTTTGTGCTTACTTTGTATTTTGATTTGAGTACACTTGATTTTCTCCGAGTGTAGCTTCTTCAACATAGACAGTGTATTCACGATAGACGGTCATCATTGCGTTTCTCATCATTTCAATTGAATTGAGAAAACAAGCGTGAAAAGTGTTGACAAATGTGGTTATGAAAAAAACTTTGCAACTCATCAACTCATCGACTCATCAGCTGTGTCGTGCAAAAGCCTTAAGGCAACAATATATATACGCTTGCCTCCTTCTAAATGGGCATAAGTCCTTTGAAAATTATAAACCCACTGCAAGGGTATTAAAACAAAGCAACAGCAAATGCCAACAAAAATGTATTACGACATTTATTTGCATACTTTTGTGGGCGCACACAAAATGATTTAAAATGATAATTTCGCTGAGCAACACAACAACAACAACAACAACAACAAAATAAGAAAAATCATAATAATAAAAAGCACAAAATAAAAGATATAAAAAAATTTAAAAAAAAGCAAACCTCAGTCAACATAAACACACACACAGTGCTATTCTGGGTGTAATTTAGCTTCTTTTATTGTAATTTCAATTAAAATGATTCTAGTTGTATTCCAAGCGGGTAAAGTGTGGCATAAGGAAAACGATGAAGCAAACAGCAGTTGTTTCACAATGTTAACGCTTTAATGTTGTAGTTGCAAAAAGTGTGTGGAAACCAAGCATCGAGCGGACAAGTTTACAGCTAAGTAATACGCACTCGCCGCCTAATGGTCCGGCACTGCATGGACTACAGTCATGAAGAACGAGCGCTGTGGCAGCCCTACTACACAACGACACAACGAACGCCCCGCGGGCAACTCCAAAGACTCTAGGACAGTCCATCAGCGGGACGGCTAGCTCTGGCTGCCTGGCTGGCTGGCTGGCTGGCAGAGTCATCGTCGCCTCGTCGCCTCGTCCCAGAGCGCCATTACCGCAAAACTTTAACGCTGAGTTGTTGGCAGCAAACGAACTTAGAAACACAAACACGTGCGCCACACACACACACACACACACACCCTTACCTACCCCAAACAAAATATTCCCTACACCTTATACTTTACTCGCCATCGTTAGTCCCTAGTCCAATCCAAATCGCAGCCAAGCTATATCACAAAACTCGCAGCAAGACGCAGGCGACATTAACTTAGCGCGCTGAAGCTGATGCTGAAGCCATATCTGGCGCCCCATTCCTGCCCCTGCCCCTGCAACATCCAACATCTGGCCAGCTTGAGTCACAATTCGAAGTCAGTCAAGTTACCATAAAGCAGTCAACAGAATGCTCTCAGCAGCGAGCTGGCCAAACGCAGTCTGCACACGCTGCGAAAGCTTTGGCTGCAAAATGTGTTGCCTACTTTTGAGCGCCCCTTCTTTTGAGTGCAAAATGTGTTGCCTACATTTGAGCGCCGCCTGCTTTTGAGTGCAAAATGTGAGCCAAAAACTTAGCCAAGCTCAATTGCGTTGAGTCGCAGCTTACGAGCATTAAGAAACTAGTCATTTGTCGACTCTTTTTTGTTGTTGTTTAACTATTTTGTGTTTGTTTTTGTTTTTGTTGGGCTTGTGAGGTTTTGTTGCTTTTTTGTTGTTGAGCTCTTCAGTGGCAACTCTTCCATTTGATTTCTTTGATTCTTTTTTTAGCAGCGCTGGGCGAGATGTGGTGCTCATGCCAAAGACCAAAAGTGGGTCATTTTACGTGCCGTCGCCGCCATTGGAACGTTGAAAGGCAGTACACTGTATGTATGTGTGTGTCTGTCAGTGTGTGTGTGTGTGTGTCCGTGTATGTGCGTGGCTGTCTGTTGTTCTTGTTAAATAAACCATGCGGGGCAAAAGAGTGTTGGGTATATGGGTATGTGTGTGTGTGTGTGTGTGTGTGTGTGTACGTTGCATATAGTATATATGCAGAGACAACGACAACGGCAACTCCGATACTCGTGGGAATTTAATTTGCAACTTAAGGAAATACAAGTAATGATGGCAAACTTTAAATTTTTGATAATGCCAACAGCAGCAATGCAAGAATAGCTAAAGAAACAATATCTGCAATTCGTATATACATATGTATATATATAGTAGTATATAGTATATGACCATCTATCTATATCTATGCCCATATATCTTAGCAGCATCTGCAATTGCAACTGCAACTGGCAGCAGCAACTTCATCGCCTTTGCTTTTGCCTTTGCCTTTGCTTTCAACTTCGACTTTGGCTTCTTCAATTTTGCGTAGTTATTTTCGTAAGTGCAAACGAGCAATTTGAAGTGCTTAAATATTTGATATTGGTTTTGCTTTGCCTGTCCTTGCTCATCATCATCATCATTATTATCATCATCATCGTCATAGACGTCAACATCGTCGGCATCTTCGGTTGCTTTCTTGCAGCTCCAACTTAAGCACTGTGTAACATTTTAATAAAATTGTCTGTGTGCATTCGCATCGTCATCAAGAGCAGAAACAGCAGCAACAGCAGCAACAGCGGCAACATCAGCACAGCAGCAACATTAGCACAGCAGCAACAGTCAGGCAGCAACGGCAGCAACAGTCAGGCAACATCATAACTATAATAAAACTTTGAAATAAATTTATTAACGCCATGTCTGTAATAATTACAAACAGAGGAATTGCAACAGGAGTACTGCTGCTGCTGCTGCTGATGCTGCTGCTTGTTGATTTTAGAACTGGCATTTAATTGTTAAAACAAATAATTTAAATTGAATTTAATTTGTAAAGCAGACGCACAGCACTAATGCCTTATCAATTAGGTAATTGTGTAGGCGTCTATTGAATCCGAGTCCAGATCTAAGAAACTGCTAACGTCTTAGAACATTTTGTATGGGTTTTTGGCTGCATAAGTTCTTCAATTCAGGCTTGAATGCCTCGCGCAGGGATTAAAGGGGCAATAAATAGGCATTAAGTGGGCAAACAGCATGGGTAGTAGAAGCTGCAAGGATTTGGGTGCTACCAAGCAGCAGGCAGCAGACAGCAGACAACAGACAGAGCAGACAGCCGACGACCGACAGCCGACAGCTTGAGGAGCACCACAAAGAAATGTAAGTAAGTCGCATGGAAATGTTTTTGCAATTTGTTGTGGTGCTGCTGATGTTGATGCTGAGGCTGAGGCTGAAGCTGGAAATGGAAATGGAGTCGAAAGCTGCCACTGAAGCTGAAGCTGTAGCTGAGGATACTGCGGCTGCTAAGGCTGTTGATGCTTGCGGCCAAGGATGAGAGCCAGCAAAAATTGTGGCTGGCTTCAAGTGGATGGCGGGCTGGCTGGGTAGACAAACTAAAATGAAGGCGAATATAAGGCCATGAAGTGCAGAAGCAGTTGAAAAAAATGTAGAACTAGATGAAGAAGTAGAAGCAAAAGCAAAAGCAAAAGCAAATGCCATAGCTCAGACCCACAATGTGTAGAAGAAAGTTGGATTGCATCCCAGTGCTGCCAGTCTTTGAGTTAAGCAAGAAAAATAAAAAACGCTAGTTTGAAAAGCAAAAATAAAGCAAAAAACGAAAACCTCATAACTAAGTCTTGCAGCGAACAATATACTACAAAATAATCAATTTAAATCTGATGAAACCAATCAAAGCTCAAATCATTAATATCAATTTTAAAGTGCTTCAAAATTGATATTTAATACATTTACCAATATCAAGCTTCTCTTTTTGTAAAGAGCTAAAGTTGACTAAGAAAGTAAAAATTTAAGCAAAAGTCTATATGTATATTTGTAACAGAGAGCAGAGATTACCAGATAGACAATACTCTTTGAATTTTCAAAAGAGTGTATATCAGCCAGAATTGTGTCTATAAGCATTATCATTATTGTATTAGCATTGAAAAAAGTAATTCTAGTGAAAATCACTTTTCATTAGCATTGAAAAATGCTGGCGGAAATTTGTAATGATTTTGGATCTTGGAAATCAAAGCATACTCCAAGATACACCGAAAAACCAAGTTTGAAAAAATATTTGGAATTTCCGATTCGGCTATTGAATTTCAGTATTTTTTTCAAGAAACCCAAATACATAAAAATACTTAATTTGGAAAATATTTTCTTTTGACTTTCCGATTCGGACTTCAATATTTTTCCGAAAATATCAAGTACTAAAATTTGGTATTTTACTGGTATTTCTTTGCTTTACCAATTACAAATTCACTTTTTCAATGCCAGTGAAATAAGAAATGCACAAGAAAATCAAATAATTGACCACAACACTGATATACCTGATGCCAAGTGTAACGGGAACAGATAAGCTATTTTACTTTCGTAAAGTCTTATTGTGGAAAAGAACTGAAACTTAAGCCAAGGTATTGCTGTACAGAGAAATAGAGAGAATTTTAAAGAAGAGCTCAAATGGCATACATAGACAAGACAAGAAAAAAAAAAAGAAAAAGAAAATATGATAAGCCAGAGGGAAAATGAACAGAATGCAAATAAAAATTGTCGTTTGCTTGGATCATCCAATATAAGCTGTATGGGGCAAAACACAAAAGACAATATAGATGCACAATGTGAAATAAACGAATTTCTGGGTCAGGTGTTCATTTGTATCTATAACAAATCAAATAAGGTAGACAGTTTTTTAATCCAATGATGTATTCGCATAAGTAGAGCAACAAGAATTTGCTCATTAGAAATGTTGAAAACTTTAATAAAAGTCTTGCTGGCTTCCGGCATTCTAGAATGGCCTGAAAAATGCACTTGAAATCAGTCGAGGGGCATCTTTTGCAAGGGTGGTGGCGGGGTGGTGGTGGGGATAGGCTCTTTTGTATGCCATTCGCACAATTGCATGCTGAATGCTATAAAACTCACTGCCACACACATGTATGCCACGCACACATCATATTACCCGTACCCCTTCCCCTTCTGTTACCAACTATGTGGCCAGAAGTGTGCGCCAAGCATGTGGAACAAAACGAAAAAGTTGTACAAACTTTTGCGGCGATCTCAGCAAATGCCAGGGTATGCCAGGATATGCCGGGGAATGCGGGCTTAGGTTGTATGGGGTACTTTAGGCAAAGCAAATGAAGCGTAAGGTGGAATGCATATATAGCACACATACATATACATATACATATACATATACATATACATATACATATACATATACATATACATATACACACCCATGCACAACTCACATATATATAAATATATGTATGCATGTACTACATGCAAGGAAAAACAATACATTTAATTAAAGTTTAAGATGAGTTGGCACAACAACCAGCAAGAGGGTGAGAGAGGCAAGCAACAGCAACAATGGACACAACAGTTCACACTTTATACAAACCTTAACTAAAACTATGTTAAAAAATTGTTAACGCTGAGCAATAGCACCCAGATTTAATTAAAATTATAGCCCCCAACAATATCAGAGAGGCAAAACTTTAAGGCGTAAATTCTATCTATTTCTCCGCCCCTTCCATTCGTCTGTCTCTATGTCTATCTCTATCTCTATCTCTCTGCCACTGTCTCTGTCTCTATCTATTTGGCTGTGTGTGAGCCGTTTGGGCCGCTGCTAGTTGGCCCGAGTGCAATTTATATCAACGTGCCGTGTAGCACAGAGCCAAGTTTACCAAAAGAATTGTTCATACTGCACTGAGCGAAAATACTATACATATATACTCAAACGAACAAATACTCAAAAACTCTATACTCCAATATACTAACTATAAAAACCAATAATCAAAATACTCAATTATTTTGCTTGAAGTTGCGACTAGAATTCTGAATTCTCACCGAAACTGATATTTATGTAACAGATTTCAAAATAATAAACAAAAATTGAATAAATTTGAAATGATGATATCAGATATCAAATTTTGATATATGTATATGTTGAAGCAACATAAATATGTATATGTATATATATATATGTATATGTATATATATGTATTCTTGAGCAGCAGCAACAGACAAGTCGAACTAGCCGTATCCTTTTCTACAAGGTTCATTTTTGTGTTTGAGTATTTTTTGGTACTCAGTTTTTGTCCAAATTGATTTGGTTGTAAGGATGCTTTAGTTTTCATCAAAAGCAATTAGGAAATGTGTTGCTTTTCTCTCAGTGTGCTATTTCCCTACTCCTAACACTGATATTTCAGATTGTTGTTGTCGTGTTGCTGTTGCTGCTGTTAAACAACGCTCAACGCTATCTAGTTGATGACTAAAAGTTTTGCTTAGTAGTCACGTCACAGAGCAAGAGGCAAGAGGCAATGCCACGCCCATGCCGAAAACCCACGCCCAGCAACCGGTGCGTGGATTGTCAAGTCATGTTTTAAATGTTGGCCAACCAAATTGGGCAAACATTTTCGAAGCGCATTCGCGTTCGCATTCCAAATTAGCACATTTGACTTAGTTGGAGGACAGAGGGCGGAGAGAGGGAGGGAGCTTAGAGGATATTGAGTGTGCAGCAGCAGTGCTGTTGCAAGTTGCCAGTTGCCCGTTGCACGTTGCCAGTTGCCAGTTGCTTTTTGCCAGTTGCGAGTAGATTACTAGCGACATTTGTAATTCAAAGTGCGCCTTGCGTTGATTTCTGCTGCGTCTTTTCATTTCAATGTTATATATGTATGTATGCAGTTTTTTGCTCAAGCCAAGAGTTTTCAAATAGGGGTGCAAGGGAGCAGAGCGGAGCAGTGCAGGGGGTAGGTAGGTAGGTTAAGTGGGGTGTGGTCATGCGGCAGTTTCAATCGCAAAATGCCATTTCCGCATGCTGCCAGAGGCTGTTGGCGGCTGCTGCCATTCTCAAGATTCCGGCGACGTTTTTCGAAAGGCATTCAAAGAATGACTGCAAAAATAATCGAGTTTTCGTGTATGTGTATGTGTATGTGTCAGTATCAGTGTGTGTGTGTGTGTGTGTGTATGTGTATGTGCTTAAGCACAACAATAAATGCTAATTTCCTCTTTGGCTGCACATAAAACATCCTTAATTGAAAAACGTTGACACAAATGGACGCAACTCGAGCTGTCGCTGCCTTCTTCCTCATTGGACTCATGATCGACATGAGCGCATTGTGACACCATCACCTTGCTGGCCGGAATACCGACAGTGGGCGTGGCTGTGGGCGTTGCTATAGGAAACGGTTCGCGGTAAGCGCGCATCAAAATTGACAGCTAGTACTTTAAGCTGGGGCTGAGGTGCTTTTGTTTCATTTTCGTTAGCACCCGCCGTCAAGCGTAAAACAAACATACAAACAAACAAACAAAGAGACAAAAGGACAGACAGGCAGACAGTCGGGGATAACGGAGGAACAAACGGACAAACGGACAGACACAACGACAGAGCGACACGCAAACAAACGACACACAAACTGGCAAACAAGCAAACAAAGCTAAGGAAAAACATACAAGTACATACAAATTAAAAGCTCCCGCCTTTAATATACTCTATTTCCATTTAAAAAAACAAATACATCAAATGTTGACAAAGCAAAACAATTTTTCGCGTTTGGTCAAAAATGTAACTTCGCCTATTCAACCTTAACCACCCATTTTCCATTCAGCGAATTAATTTGCGGAAATTGGTATGCAGTTATTAATGAATTTTTATAAAGATCTTTAGAAATGAGTTTGCATCCGATCGGATAATAAACTAAACAGTTGAATACTACAATTTTCTACGAATTTTCCTCATTTCCCGACAGCATTTTTCAAAATCTTTTCTTAGTGCTCTCTTTTGGAATAAGATAAAACTCATGTACAAATATCCGCCTCCTAGCTCTTATAGGAAGAGGTGTGGGGGGGTTGCCTGCTGCGCTTTACCTCATTCATACAAAATAAACGTCATCGTATAAAAGCGGACTTATTTAGGCCTGTTCTGAATTTCACTTTCGAATCAATTCCATTAAAATATGTGAAGCATACTTTTAGGTCAAGCGAAGAAATAAATTTAACCTCAACAATAGGAGGCTCTTATGATTCCAGCATGCTCTAAAAAGTATGCTACACACTTTTGTTTAGAAACGATTCGAAAGTGGAATTCGGAACAGGCCTGATTGTATTGAATGCTTTGACAGATAAACCTTAACACTTGAATGCCAAAGAAAAAATGAACAGGGCCCAATCCCAAAATACTCTTAATGCAATTGAGAACAGAGTATGAAAGGGAAGCAAAACAAATGGGCAAAGTTCGCACATGGAAGCGGAAGATGTTGACGAAGTTCGCGGCTCAAGGAGCATGATGCAAGCGGCAAGTGGCAAGCGGCAGGCGGCAAGAACAGCAAGAGCGACAAGAGGGCAAGGGGCAAGTGGGGCACATGATGGCACAATATGAATAAAATGAATAAATTGGCATATGTAATGCGTTTGCCTGGGCGTTTCTTAAGGGGCGATGCTACTAGACAGCAATGGGTTTGCTGCGCTACTCATATTGAGAATCATTTTGGGCAAAGGAGCAAGTGGGGATAGCAGATTGGCGGGCCACCTGGAGATTTGCTTGAATGCGGCACTGATTATATGCCATGAGATTTTCATGGCGCGTTATCATTAAATAAGCGCCACGTGTGCATAGGCAAGGGAAACTAAGAGAAACTGAACGGACGGGGATGGCGATATCGCGGGGGAGTTGCTTGAAAAGTTCAACAGGGGAATTTGCCAAATGGCGGGTTGCCAAATGCGGCTGCGGCCAAGGAATTGATGGCCAGACGTTGTCTGAATTGCAAACAAAATGAGTGTGCATAAATCGATGTCAATGTCGTGTTGATAACAGACAACAGATAACAGCTATACGCAATCGATGGCAAAACGATGCTTATCGAATTCTTAAGATGATAAAACAGTTTTAAAAGTACACTTGAGTAGTAAATAGTAAATGCATATGCTAATGATGTTATATGAAACTTGGAGCAGAGTACTACCTAAATAAATAATAACTACAAGATTTTGGTCCGATCTGACCAATTCAACTATTGGTACTACCTGCAGAAAGAAGAAGCATCTATGCCAAGCTTCATCAAGATAGGTCTGGAACAAAGTCTTGAATAACGCATATTAACAGAGAGACAGACAGACAGACAGACAGACAGACAGACAGACAGACAGACAGACAGACAGACAGACAGACAGACAGACAGACAGACAGACAGACAGAAAGATAGATAGACAGACAGACAGACAGACAGACAGACAGACAGACAGACAGACAGACAGACAGACAGACAGACAGACAGACAGGCAGACAGACACAGACAGGCAGACAGACAGACAGACAGACAGACAGACAGACAGACAGACAGACAGACAGACAGACAGACAGACAGACAGACAGACATACAGACAGACATACAGACAGACAGACAGACAGACAGACAGACATACAGACAGACATACAGACAGACAGACAGACAGACAGACAGACAGATAGACAGATAGACAGATAGACAGATAGACAGATAGACAGATAGACAGATAGACAGATAGACAGACAGACAGACAGACAGACATGACGGACAGACAGACAGACAGACAGACAGACAGACAGACAGACAGACAGACAGACAGACAGACAGACAGACAGACAGACAGACAGACAGACAGACAGATAGACAGATAGACAGATAGACAGATAGACAGATAGACAGATAGACAGATAGACAGATAGACAGATAGACAGATAGACAGATAGACAGATAGACAGATAGACTGATAGACAGATAGACTGATAGACAGATAGACAGATAGACAGATAGACAGACAGACAGACAGACAGACATGACGGACAGACAGATAGACATACAGACAGACAGACAGACAGACAGACACACAGACACACAGACAGACAGACAGACAGGCAGACAGACACAGACAGGCAGACAGACACAGACAGACATGACGGACATGACTCAGCTGTTGATGCCGATTCCGAATATACAACCCTTTATTTCAGATACGTCTCCTTCAATGCGTTACACATTTCGTGACAACTTTATAATACCCACTGCAAGAGTATAAAAACAGTTTTTTGTTTCTGATATATTTTTGAAAAGTATCCGTGTTTTCTTTGCCAAAACATTTGAAAAGTTAAAAGCTTAGCACTTGACCCCATTTTGCACTACCTTTTCAACGATATTTTGTGATAATAACTTTATGATTTTCGTTTTTAAGCTTGCTGGCCAAAATGATTGGCAGTTCAGCAGAGCTGAGCAAACTGTTAAAGCAGCAACAACAACAACAAAAACTCGTAGTAAATTATGTAGATTATGCACACAAATTTAGCATTGAGCTTTCTATCTGCAGAGCAAACAGAGAAAAGAAAGGCCATTCCACAATTGATAGAAGAAAAATGCAAAATTGAGACATTGAGATATTGTGAAATTGTTTTATGAATATGCCAGCATTGCCAAAAATATCTTATTTTAGCCATAACCAATGCCAATACCAATTCAAGCCGAAAATCAACAAAACAATTGAATTAAATTTCAATGACATTTAAATAATTTTGCAAATTCCAAATGAACCCAAATGAATTAATAGACAAATTTGCATTGGCATTTAATATTGAAATGAAGTGAAAACAGTTTGGCACAAGGGTAAATGCTGCTGGGAATGCTGCTTTCAACTTTCAACTTTCTACTTGTGGCAAGTGCAGCGAATCTTGCTCCCACTTGCCTCTGATGAAATATGTTATTTTGAAGCTCAAGGTTTAGCCTGCTTTATGTGTGTAATTACAAACTGCTTTGCTTTTGCTTTTGCCTGACGACGCTGCACTTACTGCTATGATGAGAATGCATGCAACGGCAACAACAGAGGCAGCGGCAACGGCAGCGGCAGCGGCAGAGGCAGCGCTGCGAACGTCCCTCGTGCATACACGCACACAAATTACACGACATTAGCATAATGTGATTCTCTAAGTATCTGATTTGCAGGCAGTATGGCAGACTAGGAAGGCAGGCAGGCAGGCAGACAGGATATCGCTATAGGGCGGTCAACTTGTTGACTTCAAGGGTTTCCAGGATGGGGCCAGGCCAAGTCAGGGACAGACAGCACAAGCATATCATCAGCTCACTATGGGACAAAATAACATAAATTTCATTTAAGTTCAAATATTAAGGATTAGTTGGAAATGCTCTTAGAAATGTTCTTAAAACAATGTGCAACTTTCGGACCCCTGGTCCCATTTCCACCAGATTTGTGAAAATTACTTAAAAATCTACGCTTGCAATCAATACCGATCATATAAACAGTATACTCAATATGTTTGCTTTCCAAGCGATATTTGAAGATTTAATATTGCCTTGCAGAAAACCTTTGTCAGTTCAAGTCTAGTTCAAGCATCGGAAATTTCAATATAACATCGATCTTTTCAACTCGCTTATCATATCCATCGATGGGAGCTTAAGAAGCAATCAATTTTGGCAAACATCAATGGTTGAAATATTACACAGGCCGACAAAATAACACTTTTTTGTTTCTTGGCCGAGGTTTGATGCTAGATTTCGGAAGAGAGAATACTCACAAGTAAAACTTCATTCTCCGTTTTCAAAAACTACTTGATGTTTTGGAAATAATTGCAGTTTTTGTTTTTTCTTGTGATTTATGACTTTATTTTTACAGATATCTTCAGCTATAGCCATCTGATCAAACAAAAAAAGTATTCCAAAAAAAATATAATTCAATATGTTAACCACATACAATAAAAAATAGAAACAAAATGTTGTTTGGCCATTTTCGATATGTGGTTTTACTTGTGGATATATCTATTCTATTCTCTTCTATTACTCTAAATACTTACGTCAGGTAACTCTGTTTGGTTTGTGCTATCGATATTGAAATCAAATCAATTCTATAGTCACAGTTGCTTTGTCTATCTAATCGCTTAAGTTTTCTAAGTAGCATAGACTTCAATAGCTTTTTGTTCAGTCGTCTCTGGCCTTTGCCAGCATACACATCCAACATTTCTCTGGTTTTTACAGTTCCTAATTTTTATTTATCTTATTTTTCTAATTTTATAACAATTTATTTGTTCGGATTTTGGGTCGTTTAAGCGCCACTTTACGTGGTCGGCCATGACTTGGCATAGATGCTTCCTTTTACTGCAAGAAGTATCTGGACCAAAGTTATCAATTCTCATTTTTAGCATTATGCTTACATCTTATTTTATTATCTTACTTTAATTTACTTATTTTTATTTTTTTGAGATTCCTACGTATCCTGATCTCTTTAAGCGATTGCCTATGGCTTGCAGATGCGAACTGGCCTCTATTAAATATGAAGTAGTTCTAAGAAACAGTTTTAAGATCTGCAATAAAATATATAAAAAAAATAATGACTTTCAATTAATCAGTTTGCCAATTGTTAAATTTGGTTAAATGTGAAAAGAAAATGAACTGCGAAATCAACATTGAGCTACACAAATTAAATTCTTTTACAAAATGTTGCACCTAAGCCCATAGTGCAGCGACATCAGCAGCAGCAGCAGAGGCAGCAGCAGAGGCAGCAGCACATCCTGCCACTTTAGCCGTAAACGCTGCAAATGAGCAAGTGTCGCATTTAGAGCCACCAACCCGCACCACCTGAACGTGGGCAGGCGTTGGGTGGTTGCCACGTTGCATGCTGCATGTTGCCACGCGCATTGATTTCAGCTGCCAGCAGGAGCAGCGCGCAGGTTGATGCGTCATGTGGCTGCCATTGATGATGCAGTCATTCATTTTTATCAGCGAACAAAACGTAAATGCAATAAAAAGCGAAATCAACTTGCGATGCAATTTTTGCAGCTCATAGAGCTCAGCCAGACAAAGCGAGAAAGAGCAAAGAGTGAGAGAGAGATAGAGAGAGAGAGAAAGTGATAGGGGGAGGGGTTGAAGAGTAATTCAGCGACAGTGAGTAGTGAATACTAAATGTGGCCCCAGAGTTCAGTTGCAAGGGTAAAAGCTGACTGGCGCCAAGTATCCGTGGACTGCGTATCCTTTCGGCCCTTTTTGCCAAAATGTCAGAAAATTTCACTACGTTGTGGCCATAAAACTTGACTACACGTATTGTGGTGGCATTTATTGCGGTTGCAGTGCCACAATGTTGTTGTTACAGTACTGTTGATGTTGCTATTGTTACTGCTGCTGTTGTTGATGCTGCTGCTGCTGCTGCTGCTGCTGCTCCTGTTGCTGTTGCTGAGATTCATTTGGCATTTCAATGGAGCGTTCGTCAATTCCGATTCTCAATTTCTGCCAAACAACGGCAGCATCAAACGAAATTCAACTTGCAGCTGGCAGCTTGCAACTTGGCTGCTTGCAACTGGCAGCTGCTGCCACAAGACGAGCAGCTTAAGCCTCTTTTCGGCTATGGATACGGCATTGGCTTTGTTGCACACTGTTCTTCTTTTGATTGCAGGGGCAGCAATCAATCTGCACCTATTGCGTTTGTCTATGCGATGGCATCTTTGCCCTTTTTTTTTCAATTCAATCTGCATGTCTATCTATGATTCGCCCCCCCCTCTCTATCTCTCTCTCTATCAGTCAGCTCACCTCTCATGCGCTTTGTCTGCGTGTGGCATGCTGCATAATTTACCGTTCCGAGTCAATACTGTTTTCCCAACTTTAATTAAATTTGCGCTTCTGAGCGTTTGCCAATATGCTTTGAGTAATGTTTGCTAGTGTGTGTGGGTGTGTGTGTGTGTGTGTGTGTGTGTGTGTGTGTGTGTGAATGCCTGTCTGTGTGTGTGGTGTCTATGCGGTGTGTATGTGGTGTGCATGTGTGTGTATGTGGCATGTATGTGGTGTGCATGTGGTGGGTGTATATGTGGTGTGTGTACCTTTGGTTAGCGCTGCCTGCACCATGGTCCGAAATAGTCAACAAATCGCTGAAACTTTGTTGCAACAGCAATATATATATATAGTATATACTCATGCCACTGGCTGTGGCAACGCCTTAAGGCGTTTATCGGTTAATTGACATCCACAAGTTCCTCGACGCTTGCTGCTATAATTTGTGGCAACAGCGGGGGTGGCATTTGGTGCACTCTCTCCGCAACTTTGTTTTCAGCTTATTGAATGCAACGTTCAGGTAATCGCATGTAATTATGAAAATTGTTTATGGCTTAGCCAAGTTTAGTAAAGTTATTTACAGCTGCTTATTTAGACATTTTTAAACAATAATTAGCTATATTTTTGAAAATGAATTTATGTCGGTGTTCTCGTTTTCACTTTTGACAGGATTTTGATATTGTTGATATTTATCAATTTCACGAGCTAATTGGATGGCATGAAAAGTGACGCATTCGATGGAAATTCACTAACGTAATATTTTGACGAATGTGGAAACCAGAAAAGACGTTGCACAGCTTATAGAAAGGGGATTTCAAAAACCCTTAAATCAAAATAATTTTAGTTTTGTGAAAAATGGAGAATATATTTTTTATTATTATTATTTGATATATTATATAATATTGATAGTTATCGAATAGTTATCGATAACTTTAAAAGTCATCGCAAAGCGCTATATCAAACATTTTGTCGTTTCGCACATTGCTGCCACTGTCTTTCATTGTGTTGCAAGTCACTTTGTTGTTTGCCCCGAGTCAGCCAGTCTGTTGTTTTACCAATGCCACCTCCAGCAGCTGTGTCTAGTAGTTCTGTTCTCTTATCTATATATATTTACATGCATATATACATATGTATATGTGTGTATTGTTGGTATGTGCACAGCAATTCTATCAATCGCATCACATTCAATTCGTTCAAATTGCTTCTCAGTCAAGCAGCCTTTGCTGTTGCTGTAGCTTTTGGTTTTGCGTTTGCCTTTGCCTTTGCCGCTCACTGCATGCTGCCTGCTGCTTGCTGCCTGCTGCTTGCTGCTTCCTGCGCTCGGCTTACATCACGTTCCATTGCACCCGCAACGCTCATTTGGGGGATGTGGCCACATGCGGGCACTGCCACCGCCAGAGCCACTGCCAACACACATCGGATGCAGCTTCGTCATCGTCACCGTCAACATTACCATTAGCGATGGCCGCGTATCAACATTTACCAGCACGATCTTGAACAAGGAACAACTTCAATCATACATCCGTTGCATGCTACACGTAGGGTAGCCAAATTATTCATAGTTTTGCTTTCAAAATGAGGAATAAACTTCAAACTATCCATATGTATTGATAGTCTTTAGATCAACGTATCAATCATTTGAGATAAACATGATCTGCCAAACAAGTCTCCATAACGTTTAGATACAAAATTGCTTACAATTTTCTCTATATAATTCGAACTTCAATTAGTTCAATTCCTCTATAGCTTCAACTACAATTTAACATATAAATGTATTTTCAAAGACAATTGAAACCATAAAGCGGAACATGTTTTCGTTAACTAATATAAATAATATAAATATCTGAATGTTTTAAGAAGATATTTTGATTAATTATTATTTGTTGTACAATTAATTATAAATTGTCAATTCTACATTTGAGTTCAACTCGAAGTCTCCTTAACTCATGTCTTGTTTGTCAGTTAGAGGTGTTTGACTGTACTATCTTAGAGCATAATTAAACCTGTTCAATATATGTAGCATACTTTTTGGAGCGCGTTAGAATTACAAAGCTTAGCTTTTTCTACGTTCATTGAAATTGTAAACGCTGCTGAAATACCGTTTGTGGAATTCTTTCGAAAGTAGAGTTCAGAAAAGTGTTGAATAGTATGGGTTACACGTGTCCATCTCTAGTGGCGCCTCCATTACTCTGTCTATGTGGCCGTCGTGATCCCTCTTATGTTCTGTTTGTTTCTCTTGATTTGCTTGCACATTTAAACGACATTTAATCAATGCTGCCAGGCATTGCACAAACCACACGCAATAGCCTCAAACTATATGCGCAACTCACACATGCACACACACACACACACACAAACACAGGCACACACACACATGCACACGCACAGTGGGGTGCATTTCAAACCAACTGTTGCACAGCATCAAGCAGCAAAGGCAAACATAACTATGTACATCAAATACAATAGCAACAACAACAACAACAACACCCTTAATGCGCTCTGCATTTTTGTGATTTAATTAAATGACACTTTGATCGAAATAACCTTGTTTATGCCTGCATGTGTGTGTGGGTGTGTGTGTGTGTGTATGTTTGCATGTGTGTGGCGCGAGAGTGGGGCTCAGAATTTGATCCGATAATCACAACACGAAACAGGACTCGCGCTGCTCTCGTCAGCAAAACCCGCAGCTGAGGCTCAGGCAGGCGTAAGCAATGCAATTAATTATAAAAGAAATGGAAACAAAAGCAATGCGCCAAATTGAATCATACACACACACATACACACACAAGCACACACACTCACACACACATGCATACACACGGCTCGTCAGCAAATGTTAAGAAGTGTTGCATGCTTTTAGTTAGTCCTTGTTCATAAATTGACACCCTGCGGCCTGCGTTGTCAATTTAGCTACTTTCACGTCAAACTTGAAAATTCTAAAATAGAAAACCGTCTTTTTGTTTATAAATTAATTAGTTGACTACTATTTTCCGAAAATTTATCATGTTATTCGATACAATCACGCATAAATGGAAAATCGGTTCAAAGCCAAATCCAATGTCCTAGCTCTGAACACGGTAAAGCTGTATAATTAGATTCGTAAAGACAATTTAGTTTGCAAAATACTAATTTTATTTTTTGCATATATGCTCAGGTATATTTATGTGATTTATGGTTTTGTTGCTTACCCAAATTTCAATATCAGCGATGAGGTTTTCCCTTTTTGAGAAAACTCTGTTGAGCTAAAAATTGTTAACTTCAGTTTATTTATCATTTTAAATGTATTATTCTAATAGTCAATATCCGCCTGCTTATTGTTTATACCTCGAAAAAGGCATTGAGTTTTTTGTCAACTGAAAAATGTGTAAAAGATAAAATATATAATTTGATAAATTAATACTTTACTTGCATTCTAATGATAATCACATTAAACAGTAAAGAAACGTTTACAAGTGATGCGCTTTGTATTTGATTTAATCGCTTGGAAAAATATATCGATAGGCTTGTTAAATCGATGTTGGTAAAGGGGCCTTAAATAGTTGAAATTTGTTTGAGTTCAATTTATTTGGCAATCCGAATCCAATTAAAATAAATTAAAACGTTTTAAGTTTTGCTTTTGCTTTGAAAAAAAAAACGGTGTTCCGAGTTCGTAATGGTTCATTTAAACCGGATAAGTAAACTTCAAAACAGGCCTGTTCTGGTTCCACTTCTGGCAACAGAGAATTTCCCTCAAATCTCTCCATTTTCATTTTAGAACCTCATCTTAGAACCTCATCAGGGAAATCGCTCTCCACTTCAAGTGAATTCAATCGTTCATCCAAATCAAGTGAATTCAACCACCAAAAATTTGTCAAAAGTGCTAATAGAAACAAGTAAGAACGTTGCAGTTGGGTTCTCTCGCCTGTGTTATACTCTGTTTTCTGTACGTTGAATAAATTAAACTTTTGTAAAGACTACTTAAATACTTATCAACTGTCCTTAAACTAAGGAAGAGTGATTTTGGTTGAGATATTTTAAAAAAACAAAAAAGTTTTTCATACAATAACTTATTTTTCAACCGATTGATGCTATGGCTGCTATATGTTATAGTGGTCCGATCTGATCGATCTTAACACTTTGTCTGCCTATGGTACATTTCAACATGTATACCAACTTTTGTTGCTCTAGCTTCAAAACTGTGGAAAGAAACTGCATTCATACAGACGGATAGACGGACAGACAGACACACATTTCTTCATAAACCCAATATACTCTTTTTTAAGCATTTTGGAAAACCAAGTATAAAAATAAAGTAAATTTCACTTTCTCAAAATCCGGAACAGGTCTGATAGTAAAACATTAGCTTCAACTGTTGAGCAGCATAGTTTGATTTTTTTTTAGATTCAACTTCTTGGCTGGAATAATTTTTAAGACTTCAAAAATGTAGGCCATTATTCACTTGTGAGCACTTTTTGTAGATCTTGGCTACTTAAATGACAGTTGGCAACACTGACTCCAGCAACGAAAGGGCCGACTGACGGACTGACTGACTGACTGACTGACTGAATGAATGACGACTGCTGCACGGTGTTTCAGTTTACGGTCTGTGGCGTTTTGTGAGTTTTTGGCGTGTACTTACACGCGAACGTGAATATGCATGCAGGGACCCTGTCATAATTACAGGCAGGTTATGTTTTTTTAATGAGCTGCCGCCCCGCCAAGCAGCCAATTGGATAGGAGAGCGAAAGAGCGGAGAGAGGAGTACGGAGAGCGGAAAGCAAGGGGTGTTGGGTGATGTAGAGCAGACAGTCGTCAACTGTGAAAAGCATTGACAAGGTCATATGCCTTGTCTTTTGTTGGCCACTTGGAAGGGCAGGGGAGGGGGGGGGGGGGGGGGGGGGTGCTCCCGAATTATGCAATGCAACTTATTTTGGAATTTACTTTTTGTTTATTTGAGTTCATACTACAATAGGTCTTAACAGAAACTGGCATCGGAATTTAACCAGGATTCAGGACCTCTATTCTCATTGCCCAGGCTGCGTTGCAGCAACTTGTCCAGGTGGCGACAAAAGGCCAATTTGGTCATTCCATTCTCAAGTACGCGACCCTCATCAACATTTATATCGCTGTCGCCATCACCAGTTTCCGAGCTGCGATAGGATGACATTCTGATATGTGTGGCAGCTTCATTGCCAGCAGACATACGATGATTCATGCCTGTTTTGGTCATTAACGTTTCTGAACTTGGATGTGGAACGATTTCTGCATTCGTCTGGATTATAACAGCGTTTTTGGGCAAGCGGGAAACTTGCTCCTCGTTCTCTCCCTCCAACGTCGTCTTAAAGGGCTTTCTTAGTGTCAGCTCCTCTTGAATATTACTAGAAGCTTTCTGACATTTCTTCGAGCATTTACGTTTATAAATTTTGGGAGTTGTGCGTGGCTTGAGACGTCGATAAAAACGCATCAGTGTATCGAAAAAACATTTAGCTGAAGGCATATTGGAAAGACGTATTAAAAATTTGGTGAT
This sequence comes from Hirtodrosophila cameraria, assembly GCA_949708635.1. Lineage (NCBI taxonomy): Eukaryota > Metazoa > Arthropoda > Insecta > Diptera > Drosophilidae > Hirtodrosophila > Hirtodrosophila cameraria. Next base: position 1,041,995 of record OX453090.1, on the reverse strand, counting down.
GGTCGGGAAAGTGTTAAGTACGAGTGATCTAAAGATGATTTTTTTTATATTGAAAACATACAATAATGAAAAATTCAGAAAAAAAAAAATAGAAATTTAAGTAGTTTCTCGAACAAGGTGTGTGTTTTAAGTGTAAAACTACTAACTGATGTTCAAAATTGAGCCCACCCAAACTGTTTGCCTGACAGTTAAGGCCAGGAATACTTGAATAACTTTTGGCCATCTCATTGGGCCAGGTCAAAGCCAGGCAAGTCATTAAACTTAGTTAACTGCCTTAACCCGTTTGTTAGAAGCGCTATATTGTACGAGAGTAGCTTACAGTCAAGTGGCCCATTCTGGTGTAATAAAACTTTTATTGCCTCCTTTTTTAAAAGGAAGGGGGATGCGGGGGGGCGCTTTCAATAAGGCGCTTTAGTTCGCCCTGCCGGCATCAATTATTAAGCGTCATAAAATTATGAGTGGTGCTCGGTGTTGCTCGGCAAAAGTCTAAGCATAGCACAACAGCCACAAGTCTCGCTGTCACTTTAATTAAATTTGGAACACAAAATTCTGATGCCAAATTTACTCAGAGTCGGACAAAAGGACAACCGACGCTGGTTTGCTAGGCGTTCATTAACAATGCATTGCCTGGAGTCAACTCGAATGGACACCAGGACATAGCACTCGCCACTCAACACTCAACACTCTAAAAGAGAGCTTAGAGAGTTTCAAGCATAGCACAAAGGACACTTCACAGCCCCATCGAGAGTGGTCCTTAAATGCAGTCACGCGCTCTTCTCTTTCACGATTCTTTAGTCTTTTCTTTTCTTTTCTTTTTTTTTTATTATATTTGCAGCTTCATTTTGACAAGTTTTTTATTGCCTAAAATCTTTAGGTGCTTGTTTGTGTTTGTGTTTTTTTTTACTCCCTGTTCCCATTAAAAATGGGAAAAAGGGAGTTATAAAGTACTGCAAATGTGTGTAACAGGCAGAAGGAGGCATTTCCGAGTATATAAGCTATATATATTCTTGATCAGGATCAATAGTCGAGACGAACTAGCCATGTCTGCCTGTCTGTCCGTCTTTCTGTCTGTATGAACGCACAGATCTCGGAGACTATAAGAGCTAGAGACACCAAACTTGGCATGCAGGTTCCTATATACCGTACGCAGATCAAGTTTATTTCAAATTTCGTATGCACCCCCCCGCACCCCCGCAATTCGCAAAAGACTCCCACAGACACAATTTTAAAGATAAAACTTTGATTTTTGGTACACATATATGTTTTATCAATGTTGATCAGCTGTGAAAATTTCAACACGATTGGATAAATAGCACCAAAGTTACGTCTCAGCTGTCAGAAACAACAGTTTGACGGGCACTGGACTCGTTAAGTGCGCTGCTTGCTTGTGTTGCCGCTGAACTGCTTGAAATGCAAGTTGGGAGCAGGGAGTCTCGTAGTCGGGCACACTCGACTAGAGCATTCTTACTTGATTTTTTTTTTGGTTTTTTCTGTTTTCTTGTTTTAAATTGTCTTTTTGACTTAATTGTAGCATGTTTTTTATTACAGCCAAATATCTTTCTACTTAATCTTGGCACGTATTTTCATTTAAATCCAGCTTTTTTTATGATACACATTACTTAATTACGTTTTTTAGCAATTTTAAATGTCTTAGAAACATCATCTCAATTTGTAATATTTATAATCTTTTTTATTAAAATCAAGTTTTGATAAAAAAACAAATTTCCAGTTGCCAAGACTTGCAACTGTATTATTTATTTAAATGTCTCAAGCTTTGCTATATTATTTCTGTAGGAATTTCAATTGAAATCAAATGAAATGGGCTTTGCTTCGCTTTGAAATCAACATGATTTTTCGACTGAATTCAATTTTCTGTTCATTTTATAGTGCTTACAATTAACTTTCTTTCAATTACTTTAACTTGACCTAAATTCTATGCTCAATAATTTCAGCCAAATTTTAATGAACTCCAAAGTTGTGAGCCAAAAAACAAAAAAAAAGAAAAGAACTTTTATAATATTTTCACAAATATTAGCACGTAGCAACGAAATATTCCAACTTGGTGAATTCTAGCTGAAATTGAATTTCAGAGTCACAAGAACAAAAATAAAAATGACTCGCACACACGCACACAAACACGTACACACACATACACTCGCTGTTAAGGACACTGCAAATGTAATGCCATTTATAATCGAAATCTTTCATTAAATTAAGAACATTGTTTGTGACCGCGAGCCGTTGCCGTCGACATCTCGCACATACATGCTTGTGAGTGTGTGTGTGTGTGTGTGTGTGTACACACATACACACATACATACATAAGCAGTAGCAAACACACTGAGACACGTACATTAACATACATAATTACAATTTAATTAGCGGACATGAATTGCAGCGTCGCAGCTTCCAAACTGACCAACTGACCGACCGCATTGAACAGAAAGAGACCTCCTCCCACTGCTGCTCCTCTGCTCATCCCCCATTGAGTTGTGGGCCTGTTCAGAGCTGTCGGAATGCTACTCTTCCGACTCCCTTTGTTCCGGCTGTTCGTTGTTGGGCTGCTGGACTGCTGGACAGTTGGATGCTGGCTGCGAGTGTCGGCGCGGCTGTCGCTTCCTGTCGCCCATAAACTTTTTGCTCATCCGCTCATTACATTTACCCAAACACACACACACACACACACACACACACACAGCTGCTGCTGTACATGCAGAGCAGATAATGTAATGCAGCAACAAGCAAAAAATAATAATATATATGTATATATTATTACAACGGAATAATAAAAAACAAAAAAAACGTTGATGTTTAAGTGAAATATGACACTCTCATATATATATTCGCAATTATTTGTGCTATTCATTGGAAGGTAGCTTTCAGTCAACACGAAACTTCAGCACGCTGTAAAAATAACAGACTCAAAATAAAGATTTTACTCAACAAAAAAAAAAATAATAAAAATAAAAATACAAACAGCAAATTGAATAAAATGTAAAGTTTTGCGCTCTGACGACATTCACAAGGATGTCAATAGCAACAGGAAATTGCAAGAATTGGTAAAGAGATGCTCATAAGGACGACTTCGTTTCGACTTCATTGAAATTCCCATAGACATTGTCAACAATTAAATCAATTTGACTGTTTTTCACAATCAAAGTTTTGGGTGTGATGTACTCGTACAACAAATAAACAACAATAACAATAACAACAGCAACAGCAACAACAGCGCACAGTTTATTATACTCTTTTTTTGTAATTTTTTTGAAAAAAAAATGAAATAAAGTATATTGGGTTTGTGTGTGATATGTGTGTCTGTCCGTCTGTCCGTATGAACGCAGGTTTTCTCCACAGTTTTGAGGCTAGAGCAATCAAACTTGGTATACATGTTGGTATATACCATAGGCAGACAAAGTGTCAAGATCTACCCCCCACCCCCACCCCTTCCCCTTCCCCCACAAACCGCAAAAACCTATATCTTCCACAGTTTTATAGCTAGAGTAACGAAACTTAGCACAAGGGCTACTTATTACATCCTTGATTGATCTGACTAAAAAAAGTTTGGCCACGCCCACCTCCGCCCCCGAAAATATGCAAAGTCTGTATCTCCCACACCTCTTTAGCTAGAATCACCAAATTTTGCAGGTTGAATTCTATTGTCCTATTAAATAGAGTAGATAAAAATAATTTTGCCACGCCCACCCCCGCCCTTGCAATCGAGCAATGTTTGTTTCTCCCAAACCTCTAGAACGGGCCCAATCAAACTTAAATTGATGGCAAAACTTGAAAGATTTCAGCACTTCTGACTCTGCAAAGAATCGAAAAAAAGAGTATATCGCAGTCGGGTGCATCTGACTGCAACGTTCTTACTTGTTTACTTTTGTAATTGTGAAATAATATTTTGCGCAAGAATATTTACAATATTTGACATTTTCTTTCTATTTTTTTTTGTTGTATTTTGTTTGTTTGCATTTGGAATTAAGAGCAAATTTTCAATTTGATTTTTCAGCTCAAAGCGTTAAATATTTTATGAAAATTTCAATATAGAAACAGAAGTAGAAGTAAGAGTTATTTGAAACACTTCAAAGAGATTGCAGGACATGTTTGCTTGAAGCACAGCACTTCAAGTTGAATATGAATGCCTTTTGTTATTTAAGAAAATATTGACAAATATTTATCTCTTGTTATGTGTCGATCAAGTGCATTTATTAAGAAATTTCCAAAATATTTTACTTTAATTATAAATAGCTTGCATACCTGTACTTCAAATGACAATGGACTAGATTCTTTTTGAAAGTAGTTAAAATAACTTTGTTAATTGAAAACATGTTAAGCTAAAAACCACATTAAGCTAAAAACAAAATGTGAGCTTTCTTTTATTGTTTTCAGTTCAGTTTTAATCAGTTTTCTAGTGCTTTGTTCTATTCTTTTAACACTAGGAATGTAAATAGTCATGAAACAAGTGTTAAGTTCGATAATCGATTTTGAAAGCTTACAATCGTTGCTGTTTCGATTAATCGAAAAGTTTTATGAGTGTAACTTTAGGCTTAAGTTGAACTTAAGATAAATGGCTTAAGATGGACTAACATTACAAAATTTGTAGTCGGCTTTAGTTAATATTGGTTGACCGTACTTCTGACACCAAAATGTAACGATTTAAACAAATAATGATAAATTTAAATGAAAACCAAAACAATTAAATACTCGGTTTTAAAAATGCACTTTTTTTATTCAAAACTTCTTTGACAACTCTAAATAGTTTGTCTTGTTTGATGTTTTATGAAGAAAAAGCGATGATCGATAACACAGGCCGACAAAATGACATTTTTGTTTGTTGCATGAGGTGTGATGGTAGATTTCGGTGGAGACAATACCCAAAAGTAAAACTTCATTCAAAGTTTTCAAAAACTATACATAAACATAACCCTTTATCGCAAAAAAAAACAAAAAAACGGACATTATTTCAAAAACAGTTTTCGAAAACAGTAAATGTCGTTTTACTTGTGGATATATCTATTCTATTCTCTTCTTTTACTCTACATACTTATCAGGTAACTCTGTTTAGTTTGTGCTATCGATATTGAAATCAAGTCAATTCTATAGTCACAGTTGCTTTGTCTATCTAATCGCTTAAGTTTTCTAAGTAGCATAGACTTCAATAGCTTTTTGTTCAGTCGTCTCTGGCCATTGCCAGCATACACATCCAACATTTCTCTGTTTTTTATAGTTCTTAATTTTTATTTATCTTATTTTTCTAATTTTATAACAATTTATTTGTTCGGATTTTGGGTCGTTTAAGCGCCACTTTACGTGGTCGGCCATGACTTGGCATAGATACTTCCTTTTACTGCAAGGAGAAGTATCTGGACCAAAGTTATCAATTCTCATTTTTAGCATTATGCTTACATCTTATTTTATTATCTTACTTTAATTTCCTTATTTTTAATTTTTTGAGATTCTCTAGTTTTCAATACATCCTGATGGAAGTTAAGTTGCCATGTCTGTATGTCTATCCGACTGTTTATAAGCGAACTAGTCTCACAGCTTTGAAGTAATCCTTATGAAACTTTTCACTATTTGGAGTACTCCTTTCGATTATAATTTAATTTAATTTAAATATAAATTTTAAATGATAAATTAAATAAATGAATTTCAAATTGTTATATTTTATATATATGATATCCTTCAGCTTCTAAGCACCATATATGTCGAATATATACGACGTGATGTGTGTAAACAGAGCTTAAATGATGACATTAATGCAAATTGAAGTAAATGCACGTATTGCTAATTTCATTTCTCCAACTCCATATTTTGCCGTTACGAATTGTGATGTTAAATTTAATGAGTCGCGATTTTGGCGCTTTGCCAGAGTGGGCGCATAAAAAAAAATATTAATTTTCTCATTCTCTGGCTATTATTTTGGTTTCATTTGGTCTGCTTTGGTTTGGTTTGGTTTGGTTTGGTTTTGTGTGCATTCCATTTCGCTTCGTTTTGCCAGCTTTGCTTAATGCCATTTTATTAAAGAACATGCATATATATATCTTTATATATATATATATATACACTCGCTGATAAAAGACCAAAATACGTATATGCACTCAGAGAGAGAGAGAGATTCAGGAGAAGGGGGCACGGAGAAGCAAACAAGAAATACGCTTTAACAGCAATTTTCAAACGTAATTGTATGTGTATGTGTGTGTTTCTGTTTTCTGTTTGTGTTTATGTGTGTGTATGTGTGTGTGTGTGTAAATGTGCGTTTGACACACTGTCAAAAAAGTACTACCATAATATTTGTCATAAAACTTTATGGAGCACAAAATTAGTTTTACAGCACTGGAAAACCCTCTCAAAAAAAAAGCCGGAAAAAGGGAAAGACGCTTTTCTTTAATGGACGTCAATCGATTTGACAGCCAAACACTTTTGCACTGATTTTCGGGCTTAAGTTTCGCAACGCCTTGGCGATCGGAGAGAGCAACATATTCCATTTATTTCATACGACTTTGCTCCTCTTCTGCTACTTATTATATATATACATACATATATATATATATATATATATATACATATTTATGCAATGTTTGTGTCATTGCGAGTAATTTATTTATTTAGACATTTTCTGCCATTTAAGCGCATAATTGTTTTAGCCTCGCCGAGGCCAATTCACAATTTTGTTTTTATTTTTTTTTAATTTTTATGGCATTAACCAAGCGGAAAATCCAAAACGAGCGAGTGACGGGGGGGGGTATAACAGTGGTATATAAATTATAAAAAATAAACATTGTTATACATATTTATGCATGTGCATATAAAATGCTATTATGTTATTGTTCCTACCCTCGGCCTATCAAATGATATCAGAAGGGTATAGTGTAGATATGCAAATCCACATACATGTGTAGCAATAAGAAGGAGGCAACTTTAAGCCTATTAAGTGCATAGTTCTTAAGCGGTGTTTCTCTTTTATATTTTTACTCCCTGTTTCCGTTATAAATGGGAAAAGGGAGTTATAAAGTACTGCAAATGTGTGTAACAGGCAGAAGGAGGCATTTCCGGATATATAAACTATATATATTCTTGATCAGCATCAACAGCCGAGACGAACACGCCCTGTCCGTTTGTCTGTCCGTATGTCCGTCTGTCTGTCCGTATGAACACACAGATCTCAGAGACTATAAGAGCTAGAGACACCAAACTTGGCATGCAGGTGCCTGTCTATCATACGCAGATCAAGTTTATTTCAAATTTCGGATGCACACACCGCACCCCCGCAAATCGCAAAAAACTCCCACTCCAGCCACAATTATGAAGATAAAGCTTTGATTTTCGTTACACATACATATTTTATGTCAATGTTGATCAGCTGTGTCGGTTTGATTACCATCGGATAAATAGCACCAAGGTTATGGTGCCGTCTCAGCAGGCAGAAACAACAGTTTGACAGGCACTGGACAAGTTAAGTGCGCTGCTTGCTTGTACTGCCGGATGCAAGTTGGGAGCAGGGAGTCTCAACTAGAGCATTCTTACTTGTTAATATATTTATTGATTAATAGATATAAATATAATGAATGGTGGTCATTGTCTCCTGGACAATATAAATCACTGATTTGGCTTTTAAACATTGACGCTGAAACGTTTTAAATATAAAAGGATTTTCTTGACTGGGAATCGAACTCGAGGTTTTGTGTGTCAGCATGTTTTTTCTTGCATTTATGTCTTGCATCGTCCAAACTTGCGTCTTATCTTGCGTGCATGTTCATTCCAGCCATGTTGCACAGAAATATAAACGTTTTTATCCAAGATATCCAAATTTAAACAAACTAAAGAAAAAGACCAGCCGAATCAAATCATCATGCAGAAGAATGGAGTCTTCAAGCGCTCAAGCATGGCTTGAATTGGCCAGGACAGTATCTCAAACAAGTTCTGAATGTTAACAATAACTTGATTGCATTTGAAAGGCTAGTTTATAAAATGATTGATTTAGTTACTATTTATAATTGACTTAGGGTATCTGCTAGTTGAGCACATTCGACTAGAGCTATATGTTATTTTTGATTTGTGTGTGTTGCTGATGTTATTGAAAGCTTCATTTTGTTTGAATTTTACGGGTTGAAAACTTTTGAATATAATTTCAATGCATTCAATTCGTTATCGGTTTCATTTCGCTTATTTTAATTTGTGTACTTAAGCATATTAAGCAAAATTTAAATATGTGCCCGAACATAAATTTAAATTAATTATTCTTATCATCCTCATCAGCACATCATTTCTGTAGTTCTACACTTTAAAATAAGTTGGCGAAATTGCGCATACGCCACAAGGTCCCTCAACCAAAGACAATGTTTCTAAATGAAATCACAATATTTGTGAAGCAACTTAGCGTGATGTTCCACTTGTCGTTCTGTTGGGTTCAGCATATGATGATGATGATTATGTAGCAGGCGGCAGCCAACATTTGTATTTCATTTGTGCAGTCTCTGTAGTCAGCAGATACTGTTGCGGCATGCATGGCGTATGCGTAATGCGAGTACGAATACGAATACTAGTACGAAAACGAGTATGAGTACTCATAATTGAGCAGTTGTGTGCATTGTTTGTGCAATGGCATTAAAGGTGCTCAACAACGTTTGATAGCTAAGCAAATACATTAAGTACAAATGACTTACCTAACATAGAGAACACATTAAGATTTAAAGTACTCATTATGATATGAACATGTACAGCATGTATAGTGGGTCACTCAATTTAGAGTATAACATATGTCAAGATCAAAATGCAAATTAGTGACTAACCATGAAAAATATAGGGTTCGAAAATATGGGAAAACTTCAAAGGATAGTAAAGTAAAAAATTAAAAAAAAAAACTTAAAACTATTCTTAAAAATACCATATATACCATAGAATTTGGAAAGTAAACTTGGAGCAAAACAATCAGGCCTGTTCCGAATTCAATACGTTTTTGAAAAGTAAAGCGAATGAATTCCAAACAATTTGCCAATCACTGTTCTGATTTCCGATCGGAATGTTTCGTTTTCTCTTTTTCGAAAACGAGTTCGAAACCGAGTTCGAAAACAAGTTTTCATTGTATCATCATCTAGCAGGCATTTCTGAATAGAGAACAGCTACGTTTTCCACGTTTCCGTTGCTGTTTTACAGACATTTTTTCAATTTAATATTATAAATGTTATTTGACTTTAATCTAATGATTAAAGTGACTTATTCTTTTCCAAATATGATGAAGAATATAAGAAAATTGAGTTTAAGAATTTGTTTTTCTTAATTTCTCGTGTAATCTGACAATTAGTTTTCATTCCGCAAAAAAAAAAGTAAAACTTTTAAAAACATGAACGTTTGACGTTTCGAATACTTCAGAACAGCAAGAAATTCTGTTTCCGCAAATTTCGAACGTAAAACGAATTCGGAACAGGCCTGAATAATACCACATCACTTTGCTAAGCTCAAACATACTGGTTATACTAGTTGGAAGTGAAATGACTAAAGTAACTTGAAAACTTTTCAAAACACAATATTTGTAATTGTTCGCATGAAATATGCACCGTTCTTGAAATTAAAAAGTTTTTAATAGCATAGTTTTGGACATTTAACGCATTCAATATATAAATGATAATTTTGAAAATAAAAATTGAAGTTATAGTTGTTCTAATCAAAATAGTAATCTAATCGACAACCCAAGCCAAAATGGTATTCCGTGGTGCAGTTATGGCAAAGTTATGAAAGTGGCAAACCTAGTTACCAAAATTTAGTGTGGACATAAAAACTTTTATGGTCAACAAATTATGTATATATATAAAACTAAAATATTATTTTGCATAGAGCGCATTCTTTGTGAGCTGATACTAGAATGCCAAAAACAAAAAGTTCTATTTAAATTGTACCAAAAAGAGTTCCACAACATGACTTGCTCAGTTGGCAAATATTTAGTAAAGTTGGCACATATATTTTAGTGATTGGGGAGGGGGGGGGAGGGAGCCACAGCAAGTTCATATTAATCTCAAAGAGAAACACAAACAAAGACTCATCAAGACGCCAAAATTGTGTATGTGTGTGTCAATTGGCTTGGGCGCCAACCAAATGGGAAACTTTCTTAAGTAGGTGCTCCATCACCTTTAGTCTAGCAGCTACTTATGAGTATACTATGTGGTTGTCTATATATATATATGTATATATGTTTATATATTTAACTGTTGTCTTGGCAGCCCTTTTAACGCACATTTCACATGCCACATGACAACAAATCATTGCCCGGAATCGGCAGAAAGACTGCGACTGGGATTAGAATTGGGTTTGGGAATGGCATTGGCATTGGCAATGGCAATGGGAGTCGGAGTGGGATTGGGAGTGGGAGTGGGAAGTGCTCTGGGACTGGGCCCATTGAGATTGAATCCTCTTTCGTCAACTACAGTTACTCGCATATTTGACAAAGACATCAGGCAAGCGGAATGACGAATGAGAATACGAATACGAATACGAATGTGAATGTGAATGTGAATGTGAATGTGAATGTGAATGCGAACGGAACTTAGCAGTTATTCCATTCCATACTCTGTCAATACTCAAATTTATGCAAGCTGTTGTCGCTGCGAGGCCCCAACAGGCCATATACCATACCTACTCGTATTGCCATTACTTCCCTCCCGAAACCCCCCTCGCCCTTAGTGGCCATCCAGCTGTGCTGTATTGCTCAAACATATGCGGCTTTCACAGAGGCTCTCAGCTGCTTTTTTCATTTTTTTGCATTTTCATTTTTCCTTTTTCCCTTTTTGTTTTTTTTTTTTTTGGTTTTTAGCTGTTTTGTTTAAGCAACAAAGGCGCGTATAAGTAATAAAATGCGCATGCATTACACATACGCACAGACTATAAACATTCATAGAAACTAGTGCCATTTGTTTGTTGTTGGCCAAAATAGTATATCTGGCTATTATGTAGTTGTCCGTTTAAATGTAGTTATATTATTTCAGATGCTGTTGCTGACACACAAATTACTGGCCATAACATTCAAGTGCCGTGCCGGTCTCCTCGAAATATGTTATGCAATAAAAATGAAACTAAATTAAAATACGCCAGCTGCCCCAAACGTCAAGATCCTTTTGAAAAGTGTAGAGTGTGTGTGTGTGTGTATATGAGAGAGACATGAATAATCAGGACATACGCAAATATGAAAAAAATGTGAAAAATAGAAAAAATACACAAACCAATCAACAAGCAAATCCAATACAACCCAAGGGACGACAAGCACAAACCCCAGGACCTAAGACCCTAGAAACAAGCTTCGCCTTCCGCGTCCTGCTCAGCTATCAGCACACAAGGACACACTAACTAACACCCACCCACCCATCACGCCCACGCGCCCACATAAAGAATTCAAATCGTATTGCCACTTAAACTCAAAATGGCTGGCTACACATGTCGCTTTGTGTGTGTGTGTGTGTGTGCGTGTGAGTGTGTGTGCGTATGTGTGTCTGCGAGAGATTCCCGGTCCTGCTGTGCGGCGCTGTGCTTTCAATTATGGCTGCCATCAAGCCTCCCGAAACTGAAATATTTGAATACATTGCCATTTAGCCCACGACAGGACAGCTTCAAAAAGCTGCAAAGGAATGATGAGCATGCTGGGGTGGTGCGAAGGGTGCGATGGTGCGACGTTGCGATGGTGCGATGATGGTGCTGTGGTGGTGCTGTGGTGGCTCTGTGGCAGGGGGGCGTGCCAACGCATATATCACAAGTGCGACACAAAACGTAAATCAAATGATATGCGAGTGCAAGTATGACAAGTATGTATTATGTTAGTAACTACGAGTATGTATTATCAGCATCGCCATATTGTCCACACAATCCCTCCCCCCCCCTCCCCCACCACCACCTCTCAATCTGCCCCCTCTATAGAGTGCGTGCTGTGGTGCTGCGACTGGCTTGGGTTTTTGTGTGTCTGCTGTGGTCCGATCTGGTCCCGTGACTGAGCAGCAACAACAAGTCACAAGTAACAGCACACAAGTGACATGTTTATCGCCATATTTTGCGAGCCATGACTAAAGATGCAAAGGCATAAATACTGTGAAAAGCAGGCGACAAAAGATCAAGAGCAATGATGAACGGTAACGGGAAGCGGAATGGGAATGGGAATGGGATTGGGAATGAGCTTGGGAATGAATATGGCATTCAAATTGGGAAGGGGTATGCGTACGAGTTTTTGGTTGGACTTTGGGTTTGGCCTTGTGGAATGCAAAGTAAAAGCAGCCAAGTGCCTGTCAAATACAATATCATAAAATAAATAATATTAATAATAAATTATAAATAATGCAAATAAAAACGAATTATGAAAAATTGTTCAGCATTAAACTTTCTTAATATCGACACAGAAAAAATTTAAAATTTACACAAATTAAAATTAAATAAAGTATACAAATTTTATATGAATTAATCATTAAAAATAAGTTTTAAAATTAAAATTAATCTTTAAAAATTTATAAACTAATTTTTAATGTAAGCTGATATTGAGTTAAAATCATAATTTAAAAAAAAAACAATGGTTTATAGAACTTTGTACAACAGCATAACAGCTTTATATGCAAAAATGCAATCTGTTAATTTATTTAAAAATAAAAAAAAAAATAACATTTGATTTATCAAAGACTATATTGATATAAAGGCTACATATGATAAACCATATCATATTGAACCAGTACGATATGTTGCAGTAAAATATCGTGAGCATCGATATAACGATATATTTTTTACATCCCTAATTCAAATGAACGATAATTGCATAAAAAAAATCGATAGACGCTTTATACTTATCTATTAAAACCAATATAATACACCCATAAAAGTAGCTGAAGATACTTGTTAAATAATTACAAAAATGTCATTATCTTAAAGTTAATAATGTAAATATTGCAACTAATTCAAATGAATAAAGCGATTGTAAATGCATAACCAAAATATCGATAGACGCTTTAATGCTTATCTAGAAACATGAAATGTAGTATAGTTGATTATTATTAAGTAATCACAAATAATCAATTATCTTAAAGTTAATGGTGTAAACAAAATATCTAATTCAACATACCTAAGTAGATTAACTCGATAAGCGCATCTATAACATTTAGTGTCCAATTGGCGTAATAATTGAATTGATTTCAGCTTTTTGGGCATATTCAACGATAAGTTGATACGACTTGAAAGCCGCATGGCAAACAAATGACAAACTGCATTACAAAACATGACAGCTGGCTTGGTCTATACATATATACATGCATATACATACATACAAATACATAGATGTGCGAATATGCTGCTCTTGTTGTTGTTGTTGTTGTTGTTGTTGGCCATCCATCCATCTGCATGCATAGCATCCATCATCAGAAAAACAGAGTCAGATACAAATATGGCGACACAGAAACCATTTGCAAATACATACATACATACATACATACATACAAACATACATAAATACTCTCATATGTATGTTACATACATACGCACTCGATCTCGTACTCGTTTGTAAGCCAAAGAAAAAAAAAATAATAAAAATCGGTGGCTTTTGTCAATTGGTATTCCCATGGTGCGAATCCTCCTATGAGTAACACAGAGTGGGGCATGATTGGGGCTGGCTGCAACGCTCTTGTCATGCGTAAAAAAAAGAAAGAAAAAAGTAGCAGAAAAGCGTCATTGAGATGTCAACTGTGAAAAGTGCGACCGGGTAGCCCGGCTACGTCCATGTGGTAAGCCAATAAATATCGTGTTTAAGCCAACACCCAAACAAAGTGAAGTGAAAATAACACAGCGACAGTGTCGGGCCAAACGGTTGGAGGGGTAGCTGTGCTGATAGGGGCGGGTATGTGGGGGGGTAAAGTTTAGGGGAATAAAGTTGGAGCCCTGGCTATTGTATACGCACATGCAAACAGTGTGAAGGCGTTGGAGCATAAACAGTTTTTGACATTGTCAGGCCCAAGACACATGCTAATGCCTGCCTGACTGCCTCTAGTCTGTGAGTGTGTGTGTGTACACACGTACACACACATGTGTGTGTGTGTCAGCTTTGTTGGCCGCACACACGGCTTGTCCAGCCAGCCATAAACGTTATCTGCTCATTGCGACAAATGCATGAATAGTTACGTCTCCATGCTCTTGGCTCTTGGCTCATGGTACGAGTATTACGAGAGTTGTATACCCTGTAGCCAATCATAAATGGGTATCAGAGCATGGGTATAATGAAATTGTGTAAACGTCGTCACTTTTGACCCTATTCTTGATTAGCATCAGCATCAGCCCAGTCGTTATTTGGCTTTGTCTGTCTCTCCTCTAACAAATTGAACTTTTAGGCTACGAGTATATAGACTAGAATCACGTTTGAGTGAAGCATCTTTAAATAGTTGCCTAGTTTCATGTATAATAAGCTAGTTGTTCTTGAGCTCAATATGTATCGAAATTTATTGAGTAACTATTGATTTAATCGATGTTTGAAAAAATATGTATAAATTGACGAATCCTAAATTGCCTGTTAGCTCAAAACTTTGGATGCCTATAAAACTAAAATTTGTCGATCATCATCATTTTTTACATAACATCGAAGAAAAAGAATTTTGTACCAAAAATTGAAAAGAAATTGTCAGAAAACTTCAAATATATGGAAAGACCTGTATAAGTATATAAATTTAATCGTTAATGAAAGTGTTGGTATATATAAATGAAACAAGTAAGAATACTCTCCCTGCTCCCAACTTGCATTTCAAGCAGTTCAGCGACAACACAAGCAAGCAGTGCACTTAACTCGTAAACTGCTTGTCAAACTGTTGTTGCTGCCTACTGAACAGGGGAAATAGATTCTTCCATAACTTTGGTGCTATTTATCCGATCGTGTTGAAATTTACACATCCAAAAGACATTGATTAAACATACATGTGTACCAAAAAAAAAAAAAAATTAAAGCTTTATCTTTAAAATTGTGGCTGTGGGAGTCTTTTGCGATTTGCGGGGGTGCGGGGGGATGCATCCGAAATTTGAAATAAACTTGATCTGCGTATGGTATACAGGAATCTACATGCCAAGTTTGGAGTCTCTAGCTCTTGTAGTCTCCGAGATATGTGTGTTCATACGGACAGACGGACAGACAGACGGACATGGCTAGTTCGTCTCGGCTGTTGATCCTGATCAAGAATATATATACTTTATATAGTCGGAAATGCCTCCTTCTGTCTGTTACACACATTTGCAGTACTTTATAACTCCCTTTTTCCCATTTTTAATGGGAACAGGGAGTAAAAAGAGGGTATAACCTAGTCGAGCAATTGGGAGAAATGTTGATATCGTTGTGCTGCTGTTGGTGGCTTGTCGAGGGCGTAACCGTTTCTCCATTTAAGTTTAACAAATGTTTGCCACATGGCAATTTCTATACGTACCATATCTAACTATCTGCTCGTACTTATATAAATTTTCTATATATACATATTATATATGTAGAGAGAGAGAGAGAGAGAGAGAGAGAGAGAGAGAGAGAGAGAGAGAGAGAGCGCACCACAATATATATGGTTTTATAGCCTGGTCGAGATTCACGTTTGTGAATGGGCCTTTGACTTTATGAAGTCCATTCCGTGACCGAACGTGACATGAAAAATACTCGTACTCGCACTTATATGAAGCTGTGAAACCGATTTGTCATTATTATTGGAGACACACGGCAAACGGCCATAAAAATCACACATGCAACACAACACATAACACATAACATACAACAAAAGAAATTCGCTGACGGGGCACAAAAGTCGAAACGTTTACAAACAGCTAAAAATTGAAAGGTAATGGGCCAATATGTCCACTGGCCCAATGCACTGCCAACTAAATGTTACCAATCGTTGTTAGCTGTGCTTCGAATTGGCCAGCATACAGGGCATACACAGTAAACAATAATAGTTTAACTTTAAAACCATTTTCGATTTTATATATATTATAACGCCAAAAAAGTTTTCAAGACTAAACCAGTCAAGGATTGAAAAATGAGAGGGAATTATAGCATACAAACTAACTCTCTCTCAGCCCAATTTTCGTTTAATTTGTAAGCTTTACTTTATTTTTAACTGTGTACATGTGTATGTGTGTAGGTGTGTAGGTGTGCGAGTAAGCTGCAGTGGACATGCGACATGAATATGGATGGAGCATGTACAAAGTCTCGTTGAATAGTCGTCAACATGTGTATGGAGAGAAGGCATCATCAATTGTAGGCCAAAAGCAAAACATAAAACAAGCCCAAATGTATGCAACGTTTTGTGGCAGCTAGATGTGGTATATGCGTTTGACCGGAGGCCTTTTGCCTTTTGTTCAAACTCAAGCTAAGCTTGCATGAATTGTGTGGCAGAGTCAATGCTGCAACTGAATGGAGCCTTCGTTTGTAGCCATTTGCACTGTGTGAATTCAAATTAAGTAAGGCCAAATGCTGAAGAGGAAGGGGAAGTGGCAGTGAAAGTGAAATGGAAAAAGTGAGGGCAGATAGCTTGCTGTCTAAGGCCATCTGCTTAATTAGTTGTTAGCGAATTTGTATTCAATTTGGCAGGAAGCTGGTGAGCAACCGTTACCAGTTTCATAAAATGCCATGGCAGGTCATAAATTATGTTGCCTACAACTTGGCAATTAAACGCAGGCAAGGCAACGTGCTGGGCTTTTGGTTCTTAGTTCAGACTGAATTTTTTTTTGGGGCAGGCGCGTGCCAAAAAAGCAAAGGGAGCAAAGCGCAAAAAAAAAACACAAAAAAACACAAAAATAAGCCCAACTACTGATACTACCCGATATGGGCGAAAAACAGCCGCTTGCCACATCAAATTTACACCTAACAAACTTCATAACAAAGTCATAAAACCCGTCCGCACTCTTTAGGCCATAAAAATGTACATAAGCCTTCACAACTGCGGCAAGCACCGAAAACTGAAACCGGAAAGAGGCGTGAAAAGGGCGCACAAACAACGAAGAACATGAAGCTACCCAAAAAGCCAAAGCCAAAGCAAAAGCAAAGGTCCGTGCCATGGAAGGCTCTTTAAACAAGAGTGTGTCCTGTATAAATCCTGCCAGAAGCCGAGTCCTTCGGACCCTTCTATGCTATACAGGCTTCATTCAGCTGCTAGCAGCATTCAACATCCGGCGATTGCTCACTCGCTTTGCTTTTTGCCCAAATATGCATATGAATATAAAACTATTCGGACATTTTACAGAGGCCAAAACTTTTACACACGACTACTTTCACAGACAGATACTGTAGTATACTATGTATGTATGTACATATGTATGTATATGCTGTGCTGCAGCAGGTTCAGAGTGCTCCGAGTACAATCTTCAGGCAAAACTCGGGGGCAGGTTCAACCAGCCAGCCAGGTCATGTGCCAAGGGCAGACAGATTGTTTCAGTTTCAGTTTCTGTTTCAGTTTTGTGTACTCGTATTTGGGGTTTCTATTTCTATTTCTATTTCTATTTCTGGGTTGGCGTTGTCACCGAGCCTGTAATATATTCTAATTGAATGTTGAACTTGACCAGCAAACGAGCATATGCAATTGATGATAGCCACTTAGATATGATTTTATGGCACTTTGGGGCTTAGTTTTTATCGTCAAATCAAACACATGCCGAAGATACTTTTGAATTTAAGATGTTTGTACATAAAGTTTGCACAAATAGTAGTTTTTACTGCACATATGTTACGTAGATTTTCCATTTAATTAGTTTGGCATTACAATATTATTTAATAGTAAAAATATTCTTTATATACTTTGCTATTCAAAAAGTGGAAAATCACTTGATTGGCGGAATTTGTTCGTCCATCTGAACTCAATTTGTTTTTTTTTTTTTTGCACTCTTTTGAGGCTATAGCAAACAAATTTGGCATACATATTGATGTATAACATTGGTAGCCAAATTTCAGTTTAGCGTTGAAAAAACAAAAATAATAGAGTGCCGCTTTTCAATAGGCTAAAATCTGATAGCAACCTTGGGTTTTTATACACTATGTAGTATATTCAAATGAAGTGGCAAATATAAAAAAAAAAAATTGCAAAGCAAATAAACAAAAGCATTTGTTTAAAAAACAAAAACAGAAAAGTTCGCAATGCGCTCTGCTCAAATGTTTAAACAAAATTTTCACAGACAGCTCTTGATTTTATTAAAAACCATTGCCATCCCAACCAGGCCCCTCCCCTCTCCCACTCATTGCCAGCACCCAGTGATGGTTTGTGTACATTGATTGCATTGTGCGATGCGCGCAAGTTTTGGATCTACGCGAGAGTTTCGAGAGACCCGAAAAAAAAAAAAAAAACAATTTGGCTAAAACGCTACCAAATGCAATTTCCATAACAAATCAAATATTTTATTGCTTTAGCCAAATGGCCAGGGAGAAAGAGCAAAACGCAAAAAGCAAAAAGCAGAAAGCATCAAGCTTCAAATTTCAATTTTAAAGCAAGCAAACAATATGATTCCGCATTGAAATGTTCAATGTCAATAGATGCCACTGCCACACGACACATGCTACACGACACACGACACATGCGACATGCGACATGCAAAACATACAAAAACCAAAAAACAAAAAAACATTAAACAAAAATAATACAACAAATCCCGTTTTACATGACATTTTAAGATCCTCAAATGGACAATATATTGTATCATTTAAATTTTTTATTGAAATCAATTCCAAATATTGCATCCATCCATGATTCATCATGCCAAGCAAACAACGAAAACAACCCGTCACTTTGTTTGCCTTCAAACTAAGAGTGTTTTTTTGCAATCCATTCAAATTGTTAAATTTGGGATCATAAAGTATATATATATACTTTATACTTTAAGTTTCCCACACACGTTTATTAGTACCAAAAGATGAGCAACGTATTTCTGATAACTCGATTTATAAGATATGCAGGACTGTTCTCATTTCCGATTGCACATAAAATAGGTATATTATAAAAAGACGAAATAATTTCAAGGAATCATTTTATAATTTGTTCAGAAAATAGTTATTAAAACTTCTTTAGCTTCAAACAAGAAAGAAATGTTATCTTCGGCGTGCCGAAGATATATATCCTTGCAGAAAAGTTTAACATAATAAACCGTAATTAGTTACAGATTGTTCCTATGGCAGCTGTAAGATATATTCTACCGATTTTTATCAAACTTGGTCAGAATATATTAAATATGCTTAAGCTTTGGTAAAGTGACTTTGGAATAATCTTAAAAAACAAAAAGTTTTTCATACAAAAACTTCATTTTCAACAGATCGTTCCTAAGGCAGCTATAAGATATAGTCCTCCGATTTTCATAAACTTTTGTCAGCATGTAGGAAATATGCCTAAACTTAGATGAAGTGAGTTTACTCAAGTTATTTTGAAAAGGAAAAAAGTTTTTTTTACAAAAACCTATTTTTCAACAGATCTTTCCTAAGGCAGCTATAAGATATAGTCGTCCGAATTTGATGAAATTTTGTCAGCATGTATGAAATATGCCTAAACTTAGATGTAGTGAGTTTGCTCGAGTTATTTTGAAAAGTAAAAAAGTTTTTCTTACAGAAACCTATTTTTCAACAGATCTTTCCTAAGGCAGCTATAAGATGTAGTCTTCCGATTTTGATGAAATTTTGTCAGCATGGATGAAATATGCCTAAACTTAGATGTAGTGAGTTTGGTCGAGTTATTTTGAAAAGTAAAAAAGTTTTTTTTAAAAAAAACCTATTTTTCAACAGATTGTTCTTATAAAACTAAGGGACTAGTTCGTTTATAAACGATATAATCGATACAAAGAACAAAAAAATAGATAGTAAAGAAAACTGAACACTATCGCTATAATCGGTGTTTTGTCAACTCTGATATGCAAATACAATATTTATTCTATATTATAATTTTTGAAACTGCTTTATTGTATCGAATTGATTCGTAAGCTATCTTCAAACTGTAACATTCATTTGAATTACTTTAACACACTCCTTATGGCTGCGAAGTACACTTTATAAGAAATAAGAGTTTTGTAAAGACTATCGCTCTTTAAAACTGATAACATTATATTTCTGATATCAAATTTTATGACATGGAACAAATATTTAAACTAATTTGGTATTTGGTAAAAGCTCCAGCTGAACGAATTTAAAAATAAGTAGAAAAAGATATGGGCAACAAATTATATCCAAACAAAATGAAATATTATACAATAAAGTAAAAGAAAAGTCTCTTTTGCTCACACATATCATGTTTAATATCGTTTCTGCTAATGTAAACATAAAATTGATAAGATAATAAATAAAATGGATATGGGACGTATACATTCAATCTTAATTAATCATTAGTAGACATTTCATATTTTAATTGGGTATCAAATTTCAATTTACTGCTCAATACTCAAAATTGAAATTCACTTCTCATAAGAATCAATTAAAATCATGCCTGGTATGTTCGAACAGCGCTCAAATACATGCACATACAGATGTACGTACTCGTAAAAGTATTCATGTAAATTGAGCAACCTTTTCAGTGTTAAGAACTGCAATACCTACATACATACATACATACAGACTTACTTACATACATACATATGTAGATATAGGTAACAAGGTAAACTGGGCAAGCCTTTCAGTGTTCAAAATAGTAGTTACCTATGAATTTTAAGTTCGAATGTACAAAATAGTTACAAATGCATGCACAGACATGCATATCTCGTAAGGATTTCAAGTATTTTCTGCTGAAAGTAAGTGTTGTAAAGCTGTTAATGAAGTGAATTGAGCACATGTAAGAATGCTGTAGTTGAGTGTGCCTGACAACGAAACATCCTGTGCCCAGCTCAATTATCCCTTCTACAGCAACGCTGCAAGTTTTTTCTGCCTTAAAATTATTATTATAAAATTAAAACAGTTCATTAACAATGAGGCTGGAATCATGCACGCCTACACTTAAAAAACAAGTAAGAACGTTGCAGTCGAATGCACCCGACTGCGATATACTCTTTTTTAGCCACTTTGCGGAGTCTGAAGTGGGCGTGGCAATTGCATTTTTGCTCAAATCTTTCAAGTTTTGCCTTCAAAAAAAGAGTATACAAATTTGTACTGTTAACTGATTTTTTAAACAAAATAAAATCAAATCGAACTTACTTGATTTTGTATTCTCTGATTGGGTGTTGATGCTGACAAAGAATTTATATACTTTATATAATTGGAGTTGTCTACTTCTGTCTTTTTATGTACGTTTTGGTAAGTACTTTATTAATCCCCCTTTGACCTACTTTTCAAAACAAACCAAGGAAACTAAATCGAAAGTTTTCCCTCCAGCCATGTCTTGATAAGCAACCAAACTAATCAGCCGAGTATTAACTTTGATGCACTTGTTACAAAGATTAAAATCGAGAAGAAAGATAAAACGTTGTGGGTAAAAGGGGAAAGTAAGCCTTGTTCGCAAATCGTCGTATCTACCACGAAATGCGCCATCATTGTGCCATTGGCCAGTGTGCAAAGTTGTTTTTAGGCCTAGGAGCTGTGCAAACGTGTTCCATTTAAGGCAACCCTATGCTTGTTGTGGCAGTGGGTTAAGCATCGCCGAGCTGTGCCCAGATCCTGCGCTGCCGGACTTTGTGAAGCAGCGAGTGCAACAAAAACATAACGTGGAACCACCAAAACACCACAATGCTGGCGCTGTCATCCAGCAGAAGTAGGGGTGAGGCAAGGAGGAGGTAACAGCAACATTGTCAGTGGCAATGGTGGCAACACTGGAGCAGAGCAGAGCAGAGCAGAGCAGAGCAGCCGTTAGCGCTACTGCTGCCAGCTGTTAAAGTTCACACACACGGCTATTTGCCCCTTTCTCTTTTAGTTTTCAACAAAACTGTAATTTCGTTTTGCTCTCTTTCTCTTCTGTTCTCCCTCTCCATCACCCACTCACTTTCTCGTTGCGCGTGTGTGTGCATGTGTGTGTGTGTGTGTGTGCTGCTGCTGTTCATTTGCGCATCTAATGAAGCTAAGC
This sequence comes from Hirtodrosophila cameraria, assembly GCA_949708635.1. NCBI lineage: Eukaryota > Metazoa > Arthropoda > Insecta > Diptera > Drosophilidae > Hirtodrosophila > Hirtodrosophila cameraria. The sequence goes on along the minus strand of OX453090.1, from coordinate 1,020,006 downwards.
GCTGCAAATGTGCGTGGGCGGTTAACGGCTGCGGCTGCGGCTACCGCAGCTGTCGCGTCGCGTCGCGTCGCCGCTACCAAAGTTAGTCCAGCTGAGCGATGCTGGCGTCGACGCCAACGCAAAGCATAACGTTTCATTAGAGATGAGCTGTTAAATCGGCATTGAGAGAGGCAAAGAGGAAGTTAGCAGCAAAGAGCGGACAGGCGACAAAAGTGCTTTAAAAAAAATAAGGATAAACTCTCGATGCTACTATATAGTCACTTTTGATACTTTGGATATTCTGCAATACGTTTATTTATTCAAAATACTACCCTGTTCTGAATTCCACTTTCGTATCGATGCCACAGAAATATGTAAAACATACTTTTATAAATTTCTAAAAATGAAATGTAATTTAGAAAAAAAAATAAAGATAGTATTTCTATTTGGCTCCAAAAAGTATGCAAGACACTTTTCATTGAAGTGCATACCACCTTGCAGAGAGTATTATAATTTTTATACTCTGTTTTCCAAAATGGAAAAACCGAGCTGTTATAGGAACAATCCGATTAAAACATTCGGAATGGATATTATTAGCTGCTCTGAATTTCCAATATTCATGGGAAATCCTGTTTAACAAGTTTTACAGTAGAGTGAGAAATTTTCGAATTTAAATTTAGCTGTAAAACGAATGCTTTTCTTTAAAAAAAAAGATCAGAAAATCGAAAACGATTCGGAATGAAAAGTTGTCGCAAATGGGAACAGGCCTGAATATGTTAATTCAATAGTTACGACAATTTTGATAGCCAAAGACTTTTTGTCTTGAACAATTTAACTTGAAACATTGTAATCTTCTTGTTTGTAAAAAGTAATTTAAAAAAAAATGTCACGCAAAATTCAGAAAAGCAAAGTTTAAATGCTTCTGAATTGATTATAATTAAAACTAATTACGCTTCAAAAGTATATAGCTGCATCACTATGATATTCGCTTTTGTATTAATGATATTTGTAATTATATCAAGACCGTCATCGTAAGTTTTATACAACTAAAAAGTATGTACAGTATTTAATGTTTATGTTACTTAACACTTTCTGCTACGAATTTTCACAACTAACAATGCAGCTTTTATTATTCAACTGTTTTTTTTTTAACGGAATGTACTAATTATATAAGTTGGTATGTACTTTTTCCTGACTTACTCAGCACTGACAGCATGCAAAAAATGTATACAAAAAAAACACGTGGCTTTCATTAATTAACTTGACACATCACATTTTTATACGACAAGCAACCCGTTGTGGCTTTTATATACGTTCCGTGTTTCTGTCTTTGAAGTTGTTCTGTTTTGGTTTTGCAGCTGTCAACAAAAAAAGACATTTCTTTTCATTTGAGAATAGCTTTTGAAATTTAACTTTCCAATTACACGGACGTTTTAGATGTAATTACAGTTGTCAAATAAATTCACAGCAAATACTTAATACATACTACTCGTATATTGTGGACCACAGATTTATTTTCAAATAAAATGTTCAATTTGATTGAGCTGAGTTGAAATAAGGTCAAATACCTGTTGACCCTATTGCACTTGCAAATATTTAACAGTAAACTGAATGATAATTGTTGCACAATTGTTACTTTCTTTTAATTATTAATCAGTTACTTAATTCTTCTTCATTCATCATTCAAATCTATCTGATTATGTGTTAATGGAATCGGTCATTTTAAAATCAATCAATATAAAACTGTGATATTCACTAGAACTATTATTTGTATTACTAATTTAGAAAGAAACAAGTAAGAATACTCTAGTTGAGTGTGCCCGACTACGAGACTCCCTGCTCCCAACTTGCATTTCAAGCAGTTCAGCGGCAACACAAGCAAGCAGCGCACTTAACGTGTCCAGTTCCTGTCAAACTGTTGTTTCTGCCTGCTGAGACGGGATTCTTCCATAACTTTAGTGTTATTTATCCGATCGAGATGAAATTTTCACAGCTGATCAACATTGATACAACAAAAATCAAAGCTTTATCTTTAAAATTGTGGCTGTGGGAGTTTTTTTGCAATTTGCGGGGGTGCGGGGGGTGCATCCGAAATTTTAAATAAACTTGATCTGCGTATGGTATACAGGAATCTGCAAGCCAAGTTTGGTGTCTCTAGCTCTTATAGTCTCCGTGATCTGTATGTTCATACAGACAGACAGACGAACAGACAGGCGGACATGGCTAGTTCGTCTCGACTATTGATCCTGAACAAGAATATATATAGTTTATATACTCGGAAATGCCTCCTTCTGCCTGTTACACACATTCGCAGTACTTTATAACTCGCTTTTTCCCATTTTTAATGGGAACAGGGAGTAAAAAAATCAATTTCACAGAGAATTATGTAGCATACTTTTTGGAGTAGAATAGTTCTAATCCTGAAAGTATGTTACAATTTTTTCAATATTGAAATTTGAATTTCATAGCATTTATTTAATATATTTTATGCTGCAAATGTTTTTATTATGTATTGTAATGATATATGTAAGCTATGTTTGTTTTCAAAGTATTTCAATGTGTCGTCTATGTTGGTTTCAGTTTCATTTCAAGCGCCAGGAGCTAACTGCCATCACTTGTCGCCTGTCCAGTACTGTACTTTCCTCTGCTATCCTGTCCTCTTTTGTCCTGTTCGCTGCTGAATCATCCTGTCGTCTGAGTGTTCTTTCGTTCATATGTACATATGTATACATGTTTGTACACTCAGCAAAATGAATTGTAAAACTTAATATGTTCCACTATGAGAGTATGCTGATAACGAGCATATATCAAATTCAAATCAGGTCAAACAAAATATTCAAAGCAAAGTTGCACAAACTTCAAATCAGGTGAATGCAACGAAAGCAATATACAAATGACTTGTTGATATTTTCCCGATACGACTTTGATGACAGCCTAAACAGCTCAATATAGTGGAGTGAAAACTGAAACTAGCCAACCATAAGAATTACTTTTTTTTTATCTCGACACTTTGCCTATGGTATACAATGTGTATTCCAATATGTATTCCTTATGTTGTTTTCAGAGTTTTTTGTCCAGCAAAATGGCACTTTTTTAACAATTGTTTTGCAGCCTTTGACAAAATGAAAAGTTAATTTATGCAGTAGCGTGCTGTTAAAAGAAGAAAACTGTGCAAGTTCAGTTCACTACAGCTGGCTAAGCTGTCTTCTCGAAGGTCTTTCGTATCGGGTAAACATCAACAGCATATATTGTTCGTTCTCTTTCGATTGTTTGCAGGAAGCTGTCAACTGGATAGAACCCAGCCAGACTTTGCTTAAGCCTTTGCCAAAATCAAAGATTAGATTTATGCAGCACTCTGTTAAGAAAAAAAACTATATAGATTCAGTTTTCACTTCACTTTATTGAGCTATCTAAACTGCCATCAAAGTCGTATCGGGTAAATATTTGTTTATTGCTTCATTGCTTCTAATGGGCAGCCCAAGAAAGCTCACCATGGCCGAGCCTTGCAGAAGTTATTACAATATATCGTATATGTCGTACCGATCGAAAATCTGAAAATCAGACAACTTGACCACTAAATTTGTGTTTTTACTCCCTGTTCCCATTAAAAATGGGAAAAAGGGAGTTATAAAGTACTGCAAATGTGTGTAACAGACAGAAGGAGGCATTTCCGAAGATGCACCTCCCCGCACCCTCGCAAATTGCAAAAGACTCCCACAGCCACAGTTTTAAAGATAAAACTTTGATTTTTGGTAAACATATATGTTTAATCAATGTTGATCGGATGCGTAAATTTCATTACGATCGGATAAATAGCACCAAAGTTACGGAAGAATTTATTTCCCCCCGTCTTAGCAGGCAGCAACAACAGTTTGACAAGCAGTTTACGAGTTAAGTGCACTGCTTGCTTGTGTTGCTGCTGAACTGCTTGAAATGCAAGTTGGGAGCAGGGAGTCTCGTAGTCGGGTACACTCGACTAGAGCATTCTTACTTGTTTCAATTTAATCTGCGCGGAAGTGTATGCTACATTTTTTGAGGTGAAACTCTTTTGAAAGTGGAATTCGGCAGAGGGGTTGATATATAAAGGATTTTGAAATTTTCTTTATCCTTATAAAATGCAGGTCCTGAAACTATTTGAATTGACAATAAAAATGTCAATTTTCGTATGTTTTTTTTCAGTGTTTGTACATGCTTACATGTGTAAATGTAAACTTGCGAGTGGTGTGCGCGGTGTGCATGGTGTGTGTGGTGTATGTGGTGTGCGTGTGTGTGTGTGTATGTGTGTGTTTGTATGTGTGTTGATGTTGATGTAAGCAATTGTTGTTTTGTTGCTGGCAGCTTGCATGGTTTGTATTTTTGTTTTGTTGTGTTTGTTTTTGTTATTGTTGTTGCATTTTGTGTTCCGAAGCCCCTAAAAAATTTCACAGTTTCTTGTTTTGGATGGTTGGGCAGCGCAGCGTTCAGCGTTCAGCGCAGGCGGTGCGGTGCGGTGCGGTGGCTGTCGCGTGTGGTTGGACGCACGACAACAACAGCGCTTAAATTTGAGTATGCCACACACACATACACACACATACACACACATACACACACACATACAGACACACACACACACACCGACAGAAAGCTTTGGCACGCCAATACAATAACAAATTAGAGGCACAAAGGATTTAGCATGTGCCATGGCTTAGCTCTGTGGCTGTGCCTGCCGGCTCCGCACCGCTTACCCTTCTGCACCCCACCCGTAGACCCACCTCCCTACCTCCAGCCTATCTCTAACCTTTTCTACGTCCATTGCGTTGTTGTTTATGCGTGCAAATTGCGTTCCTGGTCCGGAACTGTGCAACGCAGCGGAGCAGAGCTCTCAGCGTTCAACTTAAAGCGAGCATTACCCGCTATTACCCCGTTAGTTGCCGAGCAAAAACAAGCACTAGCCGGAAGAGTTACGACGGTTCGCTCTCTCTCCAAGTGTGTGTGTGTGTTTTTGTGTGCTTGTATGTCTGGCCTGGACCGGCTGACTCGCTGGCTGGCTGCATGTTAGCCGTGGGTCATATGGATACAACAAACCGCTTTTGCTCCTCATGCGCGCAAATTTCCTAAGCTTCTTTAACCGTAAAGTTACGACCAGAGCACCAGAGCAGTAGCAATAACAAAAGCAATGGCGATGACAGCGTACATACTGTGAAAATTAAACGAAAGTCCAACTTGGCAATGGATGGGATGAAGTACTCGTACTATTAAGGCGTTTACTCTACAAACATGCATACATATGTACATATATACAAACATACATATATACACATGTACTCGTTTGAACTATAGCTGTCAACATGAAACATATTTATGACAATTATAGATTTTTGAAAGTTTTTTGCCAAGTATCGATTTTACATTTGTGTATCGATATATTTTGTAGTTATGCTGGCAAGTTTCCAATTTGCATAACTTTCTCATCCTAAGTTCTCCCTAAATGTGCACTAAAAGTTAAATCATAACTTTTTATATAAATGTAGGTTTTTAATGTTGTTGTTAACTTTTCTAACTTTTACAACAACTTTTAGTTCTTGCACTTGTATAAGTAAAATAAAAGTTATTATCGAAGGTTAGCTTAGATTGCTATGGATTTATTTATTTATTTAAAAAATAGTTTGTAGTCAATTAGCTCTTCTTTTGAAAAGAAATCGCCATGAGAAACAGCTCGACCTGCTTAATACAAAAATTCGAATTGGACTTGGTTCTATTAAAATTTAAAAATTATTGCGTTGCTTTCAAATGCTGCACTTAACTTAAGCAACACTCAGAAAATAAAAAAAAAATGCTATTTCTAGATTCTAGAACTATCAGACTAAAATTCATAGCGTTTTCTTCTGCAAATTCTCAATCCTTACATATTCTTAAATTCAAAACGAATAGTTCGTCAACTAAAAATCACCGGGTTAAAGTCATCAAATAAGAATAAAATACCATTGATTAAGTACAAAATAGCTTCGAACTTTAATACAAAATAACGTCCTAAAAAAAAGGGGAAAAAAACCCACCCCCGCCCTCACAAATGAGCAAAGTCTGTATCTCCCACACCACTTTAGCCAGAGTCCCCAAATTTTGCAGGTTGAATTCTATTGTTCTATTACATAGATTGGATAAAAATAATTTTGCCACGCCCACCCCCGCCCTTGCAATCGAGCAATGTTTGTTTCTCCTAAACCTGTAAAACGGATTTAAATTGATGGCAAAACTTGAAAGATTTGAGCAAAAATACAATTGCCACGCCCACTTCTGACTCTGCAAAGAATCGAAAAAAAGAGCATATCGCAGTCGGGTGCATCCGACTGCAACGTTCTTACTTGTTTTTTTCAGTGCAGAAAGAAGAGGTGGATAAGAAAAGGAGTAGTTAATGCCTTGAGAGTATCGACTTGTGTTTTCTATTCTAATTTTAAATTAATGTATATAGTACATATATTTTATATGACAAAGCATTGACAACCACGTAGAGCACACATTGTTTTAATCATTTTTTTCATTTCTATCTACGAACTTTACTTTCATTCTCATTTTTCAAAGGAAAGAAAATTTAATAATGTTTTCTTTCTGCATCTAAACGAGCAGATAGAAAAGCACAATATGTTTTAAGATATAAAAGTCATACAACAAATCGAAGTAACATTGAACATGGGTAAAAAAGAAACTTGGAGGCATCTCCGACTATATAAAGCATATATATTCTTGATCAGCAGCAATAGCCAAATCGATTTGCACATTGTTGTCTCTTTGTCAATCTCAGAGACTATAAAAGCTAGAGATATACCAAACGCAGATGAAGTTCATTTCAATAATCACACATAATTCTTTTATCATTGTTTATCAACTGTGTTCCGAGTTGGCTGCAGGGTATCCTGAAGTCGCGCATACTAGACTTGAGCTTTATTATTTGTTATTTCATTTGCTGAATGGTCAAAATATGCAATCCAAAATAATAAAGCTTTTACCACCAACAATACTTCCCTTTATTATCTTAAAGTGTTGTTGAAAATATGCAACCAAAAAAAAACAAACGTGACGTAATGAACAAAGGATTGTGAATTGAAAATATGAAAATAATTATTTGAAGAATTTTTTTTATAAATTCCCGCAAGATTGAGTAAGAGCAGATTTTTGTTCGTTTGTTTGTTTGTTTGTATTTTTATTTTTTTTTTTTTTTTTGGTCTCTCTTTTATAAAATTTTCTTTTTTGATGCAGTTGCTTTACAAAGATTTTTGCTCAAATAGAGTTCCAAGAAATAATTTCAAATTTGTTTGGCATTCGTTTTCGTTCAATGCGCCAAAGAGTGAAAATGTGAAAAAAAAAAACGAAATATTTTCCTCAAATTTGCTTACCACTGAAATCATACATATATAATATATAAGTTGCAAGTTATTTCGACTTTGAATGATGATGCCACAAAGTTAAAGCTCAGCTGCTGGTCAAAATGTTAGCAAATTGTATCAAACATTTGATCTATTGCAATTAATTAAACAGTGGGACATGAAAGCTACATAAATAATTGCAATCGATTGTTCAAAGCTTTAAGTATTAACGTCGAATTTATAACAATATTTGTCTCTCTCTCTCAGTTCAACATTGTTGAGATTGCAACCTTTTGATAACGCTTCAATGAATACAAACTAGAACATAAGGATATCTTCGGAATGCCAAGGTAAATGTATACGCTTGCAGAAACATTTCATAGAACAAACCATTTATATATCGATTACGGCAAAGAGATCTATAAGATATATATGTATTACCGAATTTTATGAAATTTTGAGTTGGTAGCTAACATACGAGCATATGTCAAATTAGATTCGTCACAAAATCCAAATACCCTCTGCAAGGGTATTGAAATCAATATAATTTGGTTATTTAATAGATGACAGTAGCAAACAATAAATAATAGTATTGCGGCTTTTGTTCAATTTTGTAGACGAGAAAATAGGCAAATAATTATGGAGATTATGTGAAATAATAACGCATACATTTCGATATTCGCATCTGCGGCGGATGCTATTATTATCCCATGCCTAATTAAGTAGCCGCTGGGTATTCAAAGCCCAAATAATATAAAATTACCATTACCAAATATAACTTGTTAGGCTTATCATTATAAATAAAGCGCTCTTCAATTAAAATGCGCGCAAGATCGTGCATGTACAAGTTTTACTTATATTTTCTATTTCACATATAAACTGTTCTGTTCCGAATGCCACTTTCGAATCAGTTTCACAGAAAACTATGTAGAATACTTTTTAGAGCACCATAAACTAAAAACTTATCGATTAACTTATTTATATATCGATTAATCTGTAAACAAAATATGTTGCCCAACTATGAGTTTCTGTATGAAAATTCTCTTTTGTAGCATGTATTATTACTCATATAGTCTTATATCTACACTCAGTGAAACTGACTGTCAAATGCTGGTTGCATCTATCGATAGCATTAATTACCGATATCAAGTACGATTACTTGAAATTTAAGTCAGTTTGTTAATGTCACACGTCAATTGGCATTAGCAGGTACAGTGGTTCCACAGCAGTTCTAACTTGCGAAAACTTTTCATTTCTGATGTTTTTACTCCCTGTTCCCATTAAAAATGGGAAAAAGGGAGTTATAAAGTACTGCAAATGTGTGTAACAGACAGAAGGAGGCTTTCCGACTATATAAACTATATATATTCTTGATCAGGATCAACAGCCGAGACGAACTAGCCATGTCCGTCTGTCTGTCCGTCTGGCTGTCTGTATGAACTCACAGATCTCAGAGACTATAAGAGCTAGAGACACCAAACTTGGCATGCAGGTTCCTGTATACCATACGCAGATCAAGTTTATTTCAAATTTTGGATGCACCCCCAGCACCCCCGCACTCCCACAGCCACAATTTTAAAGATAAAGCTTTGATTTTTGTTACAAATATATGTTGTATCAATCTTGATCAGCTGTGTAAATTTCATCTCGATCGGATAAACAACACTTAAGTTATGGAAGAATCCCGTCTCAGCAGGCAGAAACAACAGTTTGACAGGAACTGGACACGTTAAGTGCGCTGCTTGCTTGTGTTGCCGCTGAACTGCTTGAAATGCAAGTTGGGAGTTAATTAAATTTGATTTGAGGATATTCTTGCTGATATGTACAAAATTTGATCTTCAAACTATTTAAATACAGAATTTCGGTTGGAATGCATATTTGCGAGAGATCACTGTAATAGTACAAGTTGAGAACACACTTGTACTTGCACATTAAGCAGCATGATTAATAGCTTGATTGATTGTGCGATTGATTGATTGATTGACTAAGTGACATGCCAGCGACATGCATATGTATGTTTTGGTTTTGTATGTTTGCTGGCATGCAACAATTTGATGCCAACGCAATTTACAGCTATGTCACGCTTCCAGCGCTAAGCAGACTCAACTAAGCAGCACCAGCTCTACTCCTCGACTCTACTCCTCAACTTGCCTCTCTCTCGCTGTCGCTCTCTGCTATTTAACCAGCGGCACAACAGGCAGGAGCCACCACGTTAAATGCAATAAATGGCGTTAAACTTTGCGGTTACCGGTCCGCACGCTCCAGTCATCAATACTACTCGTACTCCGCCCACCGTAGCACCACCCAAGTGACCCACTCCACCCGATGCAAAACCACTGCATATATCAACTTAAAACGTCAATGAGGGGACATTGCATTATTGAGTTGGTCGTTGACGGCTGACTAGCAGCCTGTAGCCTGCAGTTTTGCATCCTGGTGCTGCTGGTGCTGCTGCTGCTCCTGCTGCTCCTGCTGCTCCACTTGATCCTTCTACCGCCAGCTTTGCCTAGTTGCCGCATTGTGGTGGCACTTTGGTTGTTGGCATTAGTTTGACATTTACTTTGGCACGTCGTTAGCTGAGTGCAATGTGTGAGTCAACCACCACACCATTGTCAGCCACCCACTATCACTGTGTGTGTATGTGTCTGTGTGTGTGTGTGTGTGTGTGTGTGTGTGTGGCACATTTAAGTGCCTGCTCGGCAATTCAAATAGTTGAAATTGTTTGAGCTTGATTTAGGCGAACAGCACACACCTTGCCATATACAAATACACACACAATCACACGCACACACACGCACACACACACACACACAGACACACACACACACACACACACACACACACATGTCAAGCATATTTAGCTGGCCGTGGTGGCGTCAAGTTATTTGAAGCACTTTAGCCTGGTTTTGCGTCTTGAGGCACAGAGTCTTCCAAATGTGCTATGGAGGAGGCTCTCATAATGTTTGCGCTGCCAAACCCAAAGCACAACAAATTAAGCCTTTTAACAAACACAAACAAAAGTCCAATTTGTTGCCAAGTTGCGATGCTGGCCAAAGTGCAAAAGCTGTTAACTGCCCAATGCCTAAGAATATTCTACCCAAACATACACATTTTAACAATCTACCACTATTAATTCCCATTAGGGCTGACCGCGTGTTTTCTCTTTTTCAACAAACACAACAAAAGACACATTTTTACAATTTGAAAAAAAATTAAAATATTCTAAATATTATCAGTTTGAATGTTATATTGTTAAGAATACTCGCGTTTGCAATTCCAACAAAAAGATAATATCATTTCAAAATGCCTTTAACGAAATGATGTAGACTACATTTCGAGTGGGCATTCTGAGTTTTTTGTATTCCGAATATCGAAGGAAAATTCGGTTTAAAAACTTGTGCTTTAAAAGATAAATACGATTGTTGTATTTTTTTTTTTCTTAAAACAAAATCACAAAATCGAAAACGATTCGGAATGAAATGTTCACGGAAATGGAGCTTTGACACAATTACTAGGTATTGAGAACCGGAACAAGAAAGTATGAATGGAATAGTTCAGGACTGCCTCCATTTTGAATGATGTTCGAATCAGCAACTGTTTAAGGATTAATAATAATTATAACAAAAACTGATTAACTTTTAGTTTCTATTCAAAACTATCAATTAAAAGAAATGATTATTTTGGAGTTTTTATGTCTATTCAAACTATTGAATAGTTTTATATTACTGGCTTGCATATGCAAATCTAGTCAAATTTAATTTTATATCGATGTACGCAATTTAGAACAGCTAACAATTTCGATTTCGAATAAACACTCACGAATTTCAATTACAAAAGAAAACACGATACGCTTCCAGCTCTAATTTCTCATTCCCCGCCCATTAACACGCCCATTTTGACACTTTTGCCTGACTCACTGCTTTGGGCCAAAATTGTAAGATGGAGCTTTGTCTGTCTGCCTGTTTGTATATCTCAGAAGTATATATGTATATATTATATGTATATGTGTAGTATATTTGAGTATATTGCTCCCTGCCGCTGTTGTCGCTTGTTGTTTTGTTTGACTTTGATAACGGAGGGCGCGAGATTTTGCTGATGTAAAATAAAATTTAACAAATTTGAAGCGTGGAAAAATTTGAGTTTACGCTCAGCTACGTCATATTTTGTTTATTGCTTGGCTTATGGCAAGAGGAAAGCCAACGACAGTGGCACCTAAAAGTTTCCAACTGCTAACTTATTCATTAAGGCATTATCACTTCTTTCAATCAATTTAATATTTTATTTTTTTCATCAATTGTTTGCAAACAGTTGATTCATAAAAACAATCGTGCATACATTACTGCTATCTCATATTTTGTACCACTGTGCAGCACTGTAAGAGCACACTAAGCCAAATAACATTTAGCAAGGCCATGGAACCAGCGCCGTACGGATTAAGCTTTTCCATCCGTAATCCTTAGAGCTTTTTAGAGAGCCTAGGAACAAATTCAGTTGAAATTATTACAATTAGTTTGCTAGATGACTTCAACTCTGGGAAAAACTACCTTAAAAACTTGTACGTTAGAGTACACATTGAGTCTCCCCTATTTCACACTTTTACCTCCTATTTCAACAGGAAGTGACACCTTCGCTCTCGTAATGGGATTGTCGGGTGTTTGCGCTATCGCACTAACAGACCCTTTGCTGCTACAGGTACTTTTTTTTTGCAAGGAATAGAAAAGCATATAGCTAGCAAATCAATATGCTAAAAAAAAAAAACAAAAACAAAAACAAAAACAAAAAGTGGGCAAAAAATCAACACATAAAGTAAAAGCGAAACGAGTTCAGGCGACAGAAAAAAACATACTGTTTACTCGATTTGACGCTTTAGCGCGCTTCTTGTTTCGCGTTTCCCGCGGGAAACCTTTCGAGCGATTGCATAGGAAAACAGTTGCGGGATATGTAAAACTCTAAGCTTGTCACAACGTTTCTCGCTTCTTCACTTCTCCCTCTGGAAAAACGCCCTTTCAAGCGATTGCATATAAAAATATTTGTGAGGATTTTTGTAAAACAATTTAGCTTCTTACATCGTTTCGCAACTATCAAACGAAACGCATTGAGTGATTGCATGGGAAAAACATTTCTGAGAATTTGTGCAACTTTTAGCTTCTTGGTTCGTTTCTTGCTTTGCTTTTCGCTTTGCTTCTCCCTCGGCAAGTCTTTTGAAACTCAAGATACTCGCTTTAAGCGTTTGCAAACGAATCATTTGTAAAGGTTTGTAGAATCTTTAGTTTCTTGCATCACTTTGCTTCTTTCTCATGAAACCTATTGAAGGACTGCATTCGAAAACATTACTTGGGGGCTTGTAGAGCGTTAAGCTTCTTGCAATGCTTCTTAGTTTTCTTCTTTCTCAGAAAAGCTTTCCAGCGGTTTCATGAGTAAACATTACAGAATTTGTAAAGGTTTGTTGAATCTTTAGTTTCTTGCATCACTTTGCTTCTTTCTCATGAAACTTATAGAAGGACTGCATTCGAAAACATTACTTGGGGGCTTGTAGAGCTTTAAGCTTCTTACAATGCTTCTTAGTTTTCTTCTTTCTCAGAAAAGCTTTCCAGCGGTTTCATAAGTAAACATTACAGAATTTGTTAAGGTTTGTAGAATCTTTAGTTTCTTGCATCACTTTGCTTCTTTCTCATGAAACTTATAGAAGGACTGCATTCGAAAACATTACTTGGGGGCTTGTAGAGCGTTAAGCTTCTTGCAATGCTTCTTAGTTTTCTTCTTTCTCAGAAAAGCTTTCCAGCGGTTTCATGAGTAAACATTACAGAATTTGTAAAGGTTTGTTGAATCTTTAGTTTCTTGCATCACTTTGCTTCTTTCTCATGAAACTTATAGAAGGACTGCATTCGAAAACATTACTTGGGGGCTTATAGAGCTTTAAGCTTCTTACAATGCTTCTTAGTTTTCTTCTTTCTCAGAAAAGCTTTCCAACGGTTTCATCACTAAACATTTCAGAATTTGAAAGGAAAATTTCTTCTTAAAATATTTGTTAATGTGTGTATTTGTCGCAGTGTATGCAACTATTTACCAGCAACAGAACAAACAAGATCACACGTCACACAGGTGTTCCTTCATTCAACAATTCAAAACAGAGTATGCCCCCATCCATGACCAATCCAAAATGCTTATAGTGGCCTGTGGGAACCAGCACGCTATAATCATTTCGAAGAGTACACTCACAAAATATTTACTTAGCGTTGCCAGGTGAGACAATTTGATTAATCAGAAACAGTGCGGCCGCTATCGTGATCGGCGCTGAATGATAATGATAATGATGATGAAACATCCAGCATTCAGTGAGAGAGTGATCTTCTGGTTTGTTTAGCTTAGCTTAACTTAACTCGTATATGACGTGGGCAGGCTGAGGCAATAAACATAAACAAACACAAAATCAAGAGACGTTACTTTTAGACATATTTAGGATGGTTTCACATCTACAAGATACGACTTGACTACCGTACAATCGTTTAGTTATCGTTAAACCAGCGACTATGAGCCAACTCGAGGAGAATTTGTCAGCGGTTGGAGGCCTGCCAATGGCCAAAATCGATGAGCTGCAGGATGGCACAACGACCACACCAGACACAACGACAACGACAGCGACAACAGTTAAATCTACAACAAATCAGCCAGCGGATTTTGAGACTGCCATCGATACGGCGGGTTTTGGCCTATTTAACATATTGCTGCTGTTGGCCGCGTTGCCCGCAGCAATTGGCACTGTCTATGAGACGTCTACCATGTCCTATATATTGCCCAGTGCCGAGTGTGATCTAAATTTGAGTTTACTGGATAAGGGCATATTGAATGCTATATGCTATGCTGGCATGATCTCATCGGCCATCTTTTGGGGCTATGTGGCAGACGTAAAGGGACGTCGCAAACTGCTCATCTATGGCTATCTGGCCGATTGTATCTGTGTGCTTGGTGGTGCTGTCAGTCAGAATGTAGTACAGCTCATGATCTTCAAGTATCTGGGCGGGTTCATGTAAGCTACACAATAATAATAATCAACACGTGATGTCCTTCGATGTCAAATCCTTTAGTATGAGCGGACCCTTTGCGCTTCTAATGACCTATTTGACGGAGCTGCATGGACGACAATATCGCCAGCGTGTCATGATGATGATTGGCATTATGTTCTCAATTGCCACACTCAGTTTACCCGGCCTGGCCATGCTCATACTACCACAGTCCTGGAATTTTCATATTTGGGGCTTCACATGTAAGTAGCCACACCCACCAAACCCGAGGTGTTTGACCTTGAGGCGTTCCCATTGAGTGCGATTTACCTAGTCATGTCAGTCAAGCTGATAAATTGATAATGTTACTGATAAGAAGTGCCTTGTTATTGAGATAACAAGACGAATTATTTTTAACAACGTATGAATCTTCATCGGGTGTGCTAAGTGTGAGATACCCTTTTACCTCAAGTGTTTTATAAGTATTTTTCAAGTGCTGCAAACTAATTGATAGTATCGATAGCTAACATTAGTCTATCTACTTTTTTTCCATTATCTATTTGTACCCATAAGCCTGAATATCGTTTCGATAAAGTTGGTCAATTAACCAATAAATAAAGTATCCAATGTTATTAACTTTAATATTTTGTATTGCAGTGCACGCTTGGCAGGTTTTTCTGGCGGTCACCGCGATACCCAGCATGTTGAGCTCTGCGCTCCTATCCTTCTTTCCCGAGAGCCCAAAGTTCCTAATGTCCCGAGGACGAAATCAGGAGGCATTGGAGGCCTTTAAGTTTATATATGCACTTAACACACGCCAGTCCCGAGATGCATATCCAGTGAGTGATTGGAAATCCTTACAAAGGAACTAGCAGCACATGCCAGACCATGACCATGTCTTCTTCTAATCCTGCAGATCAAAGAGCTGGCAAATGAAGTGCCTGCAAAACCAAATCACCATAAGCCAGGTCAGGACGAGGGCAAAGTGAAGATGCCCCTAGATGAGCCGGAGCTTAAGGAGGCCGCACCCGAGTTGGAAGCTCAGATGGCTACCAAGTCAAAGAGTTCGCTGCGCTCGGGTTTATTGCAGCTCCGTCCACTGTTTACCAAACCCTATTTAGGCCTATCCCTTTTTGTTTATTTACTCAACTTTTGCGTGCTTTTGGGGTGAGCTTCTTGGTCAACTCAATTATCACCGCTCGAAATAATTCAATTCACATCAAATCAAATCCATTTGCAGGCAGAACACAATGCGTCTATGGCTGCCACAGCTATTTGCCTCGATTACCGAATACGAGTTGGTGATGGGCAACCGGACAGATGCCGGTGGCATCAGCATGTGCAACATCGTTGAATATAGCGTTAATCGGACAGCTGACATGGCCAATTCAATGGCCGAGTGCACTGTGAATGTAAGCGCTGCCAGTTATACCAACAATTTGATTGTTACTGCTCCTGGCTTAGTCTCATATATGTTAGCTGGTTTCCTCGTCAATCTGGTCGGATTCAAGCGCATTATGGGTATGTATTGGATCGTAATTTGATCTAATCTGTAACATGTACAGAGATCTTGAGGTTGTTCAATGTATATCATTGGTATACGAATGAGTTTCACTCCACTTTCGAATCAACTCCACAGCAAAGTGTGTAGAATACTTTTTGGAGCAGTTTTTGTAAATTTCTTCGAAAGTGGAATTGAGAACAGCACTGTTTGTGTAGCTAGCTCATTGTGAAATTCATTTGTAGCCTTTGGACTTTTCACCGCCGGCTCGTGTGCCATTGGGATGTACTGGTCCAGTTCATCGACGACCACGGTGATACTTGCCTCCATATTTGTGAACATGGGCAGCATATCGTCCACATCTGTGGTGAGTGCCTCGCTCAATATGTTCCCCACCTCACTGCGGTAAGTAAAACGGAAATGGAAAATGGAAATGAAAGTAGGTATTACGCATATTAATGCTTTTTACTGGTTTTTGTTGTTTTCTTTGATAGCACCATGATCGTATCGCTTTGCATGATGGTTGGTCGAACTGGCTCCCTTGTGGGTAATATATTTTTTCCAGCACTTATGAGCCTGGGCTGTGTACCACCATTCCTCATGATTAGCTTTTTTATGTTCTGTAAGTTGTTAATATTTGAAAGTCTCAATACTGCTGCTCATTTTGAAAATCTTTCTATTTTTTTACATTTTAGTTGCCTGTCTGTTGGCCATATTTTTGCCCGTTAAGAACAAGGCTGCACTGAAGTAACTTCATTTGCATATTCATCAATATTTCGCCAATCAACTTTAGCGCAGATTGCTGTATACATATAGTACATATATATATAGTTGCTGAACTCAATCTCTTAGCTTAAGCTTAAGTTAGTTTATTGTTTTTGTTTTTTTGTTTTTGTTTTTGTTGCTTCCTGTTTCTGTTTCTTGCTGTTAGTAAAACTTAATTTATTACAAAATTGACCTTTGTACGAGTTGAATGAATTTGTATGCAATTCCAACATAGCTTGTCCATTTCCATAAACTTTGCTTCTGACACTCCTTAATTGCAGTCACTTACTTATTAGTTCCTGCTCTTACTCCTACTCTTGCTCGCATATATTAGTGTTAAGCAAAAGCAGAAAAAGTAGAGCAACTTTTTCCACCAACACTGTTAGAGTACGGAAAATAGCGACGGTAGCCGTCGCATAATTAAGTTAAAAACAACTAATAGCAATAGAATTTTAATCAGTTTTGTGGACAGCACTTTGTGCTCATATCTAATATTAGACAGCATCCAAAACGTACGCTTATACACTGCATAAACCAAAGTGACTCGCAAGGTAATAAGCAATTCAAAGGAACATGTTTATTGAAAGTTTTAAAAGCAAATGGTTTATGAAAAGATGTGTTGTTGTTTGTACTTTTTTTCACCTAGATTCAAAATGGATTTTATAAAAGTCCATTAGAGTATTCACAATAGTGGTTAAATCGGTAACTTGGTGAGAGAGTCATTTGTTTTAGGTGTATCCACCAACAGTCTCTTCACCAAATTTATTTCACCGCGGATAATTTGTGATTAGATGGTGAGAAAGGTGTTGCCATATGTTTGCAAAAAACACTGCATAGTTAGTATGTGGTCACACTGAACGGCAATTGGTTGCAATTCACCCGGAACAACGGAAAAGAGGGCTGGTGAAAAGTGACCATCTCACCAAGTCACCTGAACGCGAAAGGCCCATATGAAACATGTTTTGATATATTCAAATAGTATTTAAAGCTCATTGAAAAATAGGTTATACTTTCACCCTCACAACCTTGTTTCCTATAGTTAGAGGAACTTTTCACATTTTTTTCTTAATTTTAATTAATATAATAATAATAAAAGTAGAAATAACAATTCCAATAATAACAATAGTAATTACGATTAACATTTTTCGACAACAATAACCAGCGATAATTTGCAACTGTTGTTATCTCGTAATCAGTTTTATCTATACGCATTTATTTCTTGCCTCCCGCTCATATATCTTAAGCATGCTCTTGGCACTACTTCTTGGCTGTTCTGGCACCGGATGATATACGAGCCATCTCGCCCGCTAGCTAAATGGAAACGTTAATTATCTGACAACGGAACCGCTTAAAGTTAATGTGAGCAGCCAGCAGGCATTTTTGGATTTTGGATTTTGGAGGCCGGTCTATGGCCGCTTGCAATAAGTACTACTCGTGCTATTTTCATCTACATAATGCTTAGATTGGAGGACAGAGGCAGAGACAGAGCTTGTAGCCATCAGCTTGGCATCAGCTTGCAGCTGGGACTTAGCAAAATGCTTAAAATCAGACAAGCCGCAAAAACTTTTAATTAAAAACTTGTCGCTTGACTTTCAAAATGGGCCTGTTCAAGGGGCTTATAGTATGCAATGAGTGAACCCAAAAGTTAAGCCAAATCCAGAACAATAATTAAACCTTCAATCCGTTTAGCTATATGTATCAAAATGAGTACCGAAAGCTCTACAGGTTATTAGATTTGTACATTGTTGTTCATTTGATGGAGTCAGTTTCATTTCTAGTGAATCAACTAATCGCATCACATTCTGTAACTGTACCTGAGAAGCACTTATATTCTATCATCTGAGGCCTTTAAAAAGTGAACTGGATGCTTTGTTTTCTGGGTAAATAAAAAGTTAGAAGCACTAGCTAAATTGATTTGAACAGTTTCGGTTATGTCTAGGCCGACTGACTGACTGTTCTTGCTCCGAAATCTAGGGTTCGAATCTTTTATTGGAATTTCTCAAGCCTAGATTTTTGTTATATATGTATGTAGAGGACCGGAAAGAATTTTGTTTAGATGATGAAATTCTCGAAAATTCCAGAAAAAGCGTACGAGAAATGCACTGTCTACACCAGGGACCGCAAATAATAGTTCTGAGTTAAAATAAATTGAAGCCTAAAAAAGTCTCCTTGAAGAGTGGGGAAAATAAACATAAATTTGTTTTTTTTAGGACCAATTCGAAAACATTATAAGCTTTTATTTTGAAATTTGTATTTTAAAAAAATTTGATTGAAAAATTAATTGAAATTAAAAAAATTTAATTTATAATTAATAATTAAAAATAATTTTTTTATTTTCAATTTTGTATATTAGCGCTATTTTATAATTTATATTTTTTTTTATAAAAATTGAAATTAAAAAAATACTTTTTTTATTATATAAATTAATTTTAATAATTAAAAATAATATTTTTAATAAATTAGAAATAAAAATAATTTATATTTCATTCCCTGGTGTAAGCCCAATGTTTGTAAGAGTTAAGACGCCATTTATTCTTCAGTTAACTTAAAAAAAAAAAACCAAGTTAAAACCTTTTTTCTTTTATTTTGTATTTACTTGATAGTCAATTTTTTTCTGGTTCAGTTTCGTACACGATTCGATCAAAGTTTATTCTGAACGATTCAATACAGCTCAACAGGTTACACACAAGTGCAACAAGCTAGGATTTACGTCACGCCCGCCCGTCACTTGACTTACAGGCACACTTATCTTATCGGAAAGAGAGATAGAGAGATAGAGAGACGGTTGGAGGGTTGTCGGGTTGTCGGGTTGTTGGATTGTCAGGTTGGACGGTTGGACGGGCACCTGTCAGAGGGCAATATATGTTGGAATTACACAGCTCGAGGCGCACAGTCGTCAAGATGAGCCTCAGCGACAAGGTGGTGATTGTGACGGGTGCCAGCAGCGGCATTGGAGCTGCCATTGCACAGGTGTTGGCACGGGAGGGTGCACAGCTGTCCTTGGTGGGACGCAATGTGAACAATTTGAAGGCAACAGAGTCAACGTTGCAACAGCAGCATGTGGCAGTTAAGACGCTCATTGTGGTGGCGGATGTGACCAAGGATGCGGCTGTCATTGTGCAGCAGACATTAAACAAATTTGGACGCATCGATGTGCTGGTTAATAATGCTGGCATTTTGGGCAGCGGCACACTCCACGAACTGAACATGAAGGACTTTGATGCGGTGCTCAACACAAATCTGCGTGCGGTCATTATGTTGACCAAAGCGGCTTTACCGCATCTATTGAAGAGTTGCGGCTCTGTTGTCAATGTCAGCAGCTGTGCTGGCCTGCGTCCATTCGCTGGCGCACTTAGCTATGGTGTGTCCAAGGCAGCATTGGATCAGTTTACCAAAATTCTTGCCATGGAGCTGGCGCCGCAGGGCGTGCGTGTGAATTCGGTGAATCCCGGTTTTGTGGTAACCAACATACACACACGCATTGGCATTGTGGATGAGGCATACGAAACTTTGCTAAATCGTGCCATCAATTCGCATCCCATGGGACGTGTCGGTGATGTTCTTGAAGTCGCCGAGGCCGTTGCATTTTTGGCCAGCTCCAAGGCCAGCTTCACCACCGGCGCCCTCTTGCCCATCGATGGTGGCAAGCACAATTACACGCCACGTTAAATTTCATTTAATATTATAAGTTTATTTATATTTCGGAAATACATATGCATTTCACATCAAGTTGAACGCCCTAGCAAGTCCAGACATTCACTAAGCTTATCAGCTTATCAAAAGTAGCCACAAAATCTTTCTGTCACTGAAACCACAGTCAGACCTGTCTGTGATAGCACCAGACACAAAGCCATAGCATGTTAACCAATTATGTGTTCATATGAACATACATACATATGTGGGCCTGATTAGCTCAAAGTTGACTTTTATCAAAACACTCGAAAATACTGGGTTCTTTTTCGTAAGGAGAAACGTGTTGAGCGCGTGTTGACTCCTAGAAATGTAGGTCATTGTTTCCCCTTCAAAATAAAGGTAAACAATGTCAGGGGTTTGACTTTGGGACAACTTTGATGAATGCTATCGCAAAGCTTTTGCTGCTTTTACAACAGCTTTACAAGCTTTAATGCGAAAAAAGCTTTAAGCTTTAGTATTTTGTGGTGCTTTAAGTCTGTGCATTTTGTATACTAACCGGTATGACTCGGCGATACTCGACTACGTTTAAAGCCAACGGGCGATGATTTTCCTTATAATTTAAATAAGTTTGAAATCAATCGCAGACAATACCAGAAATTTCCAACCATATTGCAATATCTAACTGTATTTTGTCAAGATCTTTGGAAATGAATCTAAAGCGGATCGCATTTTCTGTAAGAAAGCTTCGTCCTTAAATTTTCCGCCAAGGGGGGTTAATTTTACAAAAAAAGGTATGGATTTAAAGAAAATGAGTTTGAGTTCTATCGAAATATTACAGTTCTTTACAGTTTTCCGCCCATTTTCCGCAAATATAACTTTTACTGTATTTTCCAAAAAACACTTATATGCGGTTTTAATGAATTATGGTACTGTTCTCGAAAAATTAATTTTAGCCCAATCGAGTGAAAAACAGAAAAGTTACATGCAACAGGAGCTTTGAAAATGAGTTGAAGCTACACACAAAAAGAAAGCTTTCGCTTTTACAGCTTTGATTAACCAATTTATACCCAGGGTGAAGAGTTTTCCAAAAAATTGGCAAAGCTGACATTTTTGAATGTTCACATAAGTCTTTTGTAGTGAGTACGATCCTGATCTTCCTGTCAGAATTTTCCAAAACTCGAGGTTAGTACTCAATTACAGATTAAAATTCAGATGCTGTTAAAAAAAATCAGCTTCCAATCACTGAGGTTGAATTCTAGGAGCCATTGTTAGGACCTGGATACAAAAAACTCTATCTAAATCGAACCGTTAAAGTTTTTTGAAACAATATATGAATGTTAGCCATATTATTTGGGACAATCAATTCCCCTTTATTGATGTTCTTTGTAACATTAAAAAGCCTAGCTCGAGAGTTCTTGAACCATTATCTCGAAAAACTTTACATTTTCAGAGCTTTGTAAAACTTCAACAATTTACAATTGAAAAAAGTGCTTTTGTACTTTATGCTTATATCAATGAAAAGTTCTGTTTGTAAGTTGAGTACTAGCTAAACCGTTAAACAAGTTAAATTCACACCCAACTTCAACTTACTGAGAAAACTCGAGCTGGGGTTAATGCATATAGCGAGCTTTTCATCTAAGTTGCACATGATAATAAACAAACAACAACCCTTCAAAAAGTTACAATTAAAGCTTATCGTCCAAGTTGCACATGATAACATTAAATTGCTAAACTTATTTTAACAAACAACACCCCTTAAAAGAGCTACGCTTTAAGCTCAAAGCCACCCCATATGAAAAAGCTCTATGAAAAGCTTTATGAGTCAGGAAAAATAGTTCCAATTGCCAGTGCATCAGGAGCTGTCGCAGTACTCTCGTCGTGTCCGCCAATCTAACAGCTAGGCTTGTACTTAAAATTCGTGGCATATGAAGACTCACCCATACACCCACACACACACAAACCCACACCTTCACACACAAGCAAAGAGATTTGCCCAGCTGTTAGAAAGCGGAACAAGCAACTGATTGATTTTTCGCAGTAGGAACTAAGGTGGACCTTGGATATAAGATAAGACAAGTGTGAAGAGTGTGAAAGTGGACACTGTGCTGGCCAGGCAACCATATGGATATGGATGCCACGTTGGCCGAAGGTCAGCAGCCAAACAACAGCAACAGCAATGGCAACAGCAACATCAACTGCAGCAACATCAACAGCAGCTGTGACAATGTGCAGCAAATAGCAGCTGCAACTGTTGTTGATAATCTGGAGCTGGAACACACTGGCTGCCAAGCATACACAGAAGCTGAACCGGATGCAGATGCGGAAGCGGAAGTGGATGCAGATGCAGATGCGGAGGATGAAGCACAGCCGTTGAGTGAACGCTGGTCACCACTGGGCGCCAACTATGATGATGCCAACAGTGCCAGCACGGAGCATCTGACAGCTGGCGAATGTGAGCTGGAACCAACGATGGACAAGCAGCAGTCGACGGCAACAGCTGCTGGCGCCAATAATGACAACGAATTGGCGCGTCTACGTGGGATTGAGGATGAGCAGGAGCTGCTGACCAGCTCACTTTTGGCCTTGACCTCCCAGTTTGCACATGTACAGTTGCGCGTGCGCCAGATTGTGGAGGCGCCAACGGATGAGCGGGATCAGTTGCTGCGTGATCTAGAGGATTTTGCCTTTCAGGGCATACCCGAAGTGGTGCAGGCCCAGGATTCAAGTGACAATGCTGAGCAGCCACCGGATGGCCAGCTGATTGAGCAGCTAAAGTCGCAGCTAACGGAGCTGGAGCAGCTGGCCTATGAATCGGGTGCTCCAGGCGTGCTGCCCCAGCATGTGCTGCTAGAGAAACAAAAATTCATACTTGACGAACTGCGCAGCAAACTCAATTTGCAGCTGGAGCAGCATCAGCTGCCCGAACTGACCACTGATCAACTGCGTCTGCATGTGGACAATGCCATTGGCGAGTTTGTGGGTCCACTCAAAATGAAGGAGCAGCTGGTCGCACAGCTAAAAACCCAAATAACCGATCTAGAACGTTTCATTGCCTTCCTGCAATGCGACACCGCCGGTGGCAGTGGCACCACCAGCGCCAGCGACAAGCTTAAGCTGCTCAGTGGCGCCTACAACAGCTATGCAGCCAAACAGACAGCACGCCAGGCGCCCCTGCAGCTGCCTCCAACAGCAATCTCAACGACAACAGCAGACGCATCCTCCTCCTCAACCTCCTCCTCCTGTTCGGCTCGTATTTCACAACGTGAAAGTCTGAACAGCAAGGCGCACGGTCTGCTGGACAAGGCATCGCTCCTGATGCAGATGTTTGCCACAACACACTTTGCCAAGCGGCAGGCGGACTTTCAGCAAAACTCCTTGAAGAAGACCAACAAGGGTAACCACTGGGGGTAAGTGAATCATCAAGCAAATCACGAAGTAACGAGAAGAACAGATCTTAAATCCTAATTGTATATCAGAACTTACAAGACAAGCTAACTGCGGAATAAAAACGATCATTAAAGTATTTTCACATAAATTAGTTTTTAACTGAACAGCCCTATGAAAATGATATGATATAGTAATCCCATATTGATCAATTTGAATCAAATATATCAACTAAATGAGAAAACTTGTAAGTGCTGAGTTCAGTTGAGGTATCTATGAAAACAAAACGTGTTCATGCAACTATTTTTGTATGTCAGTTATAAAATATAGTCGTCCGACTTTAGCCGATATGCTATTATGATTCGATCCGGTCGGTTCCGACATACATGAAATGTAAAATCTTACCTATCTGGGCTTAGAGATATCTTAAGCCAGGTTCACGTATCGAACCCAGAGGGAGATCGTGAGACATTAATTCCAATTGAAAACCGAACCCCTAACCCAATTGTTTCAAATCAAAAAAAAATAAGCCTTGAGTTCTTAAAAAACTTTTCTTCTAATAATCGCTTTTCTTTTTAAGAACAAATAACTCATCCCTGTTCGGAATTTGAAAAATAAAAATTAATATTATAAATTCCCAACCACTCTTTGACAGGGATCTACGCGCACAGCTGGAGGTGGACATCCAGGAGGTGGCTGCATTGGCCGCCACACTAAGCTGCGATCGCGAGAAGCTGGCAAATATTAAACGAGTGCTGCGTCAGCATCGCCAGATGACACAAGATGTTATTGATCCATGTGGCTCGATAAATGCACAGAATGGTGCACTAACTCCATTACCAATGCCACCACGCTCCAACAGACGCACAGTAGTGTCCGCCACCGCTGGCCACGAGCTGGCACCGTATGCCGCAGGTGCAGCAGCTGGCTCCTCCGACTCGGATGAGGATATGTATGAGAACTATGACTGGGACAAGGACAAGACGCTGGGTCGTCGCATTGTTAATATGCGCGGTGATTCCATAGCCACTATTGGACGCGAACTGACCAGCGTGGTGCGCAAGAACTTTGCACGCACACTCCAACAGCTCATCCAGCATGGTTTGCGCATACCAGCCGAGTCGGCGGCCTCCAGTCTAATGGTGCCATTCATGCGTTGCCTGCAGCCCAGTGCACAGCGTGTGGCAGCGGGTGTGGCCACCGAGATGCAGTTCCTTGGCATTGGACGTGCCATGCACGCCTGGGAGCTAATCATGCAATATTATAATCTCAAAAATGGCGAAGAGTACAACAATACGCCGGCAAGGAAGCTATCGCAAAGCTTCCAGCTGGACATTGTGGATGCACAGGCGGTAACAGCCAAGCAGAGCCTGCTCAGTGCCATTGGCATGATCCTGGCCATGCATAGGCCTTATAAACGTAGCTATAATGCACATTTCAAGGCACTGATCTGTGCAGGACTCAAGTAAGTTTATATCAATGTGGACGATAGTCCACGCTAGTGACGAAGCAACACGAATTGTGCAAAAGGCGACTAGCATTATAAAAAGCAAGAATGAGTGATCGACAGCCAAAGAATCTGGAATACCTACCTAGAATGATTTTCGAAAATCATAATTTTCAAAGAACTTGTTCTATTTGAACTCAATCATTGAAAAGAATAATTCCTGAAATACCTAATTCTCGAAGAATTAATTCTATTTAAAATTCAATTCTTTTTTAAAACCAAAATAATGATTCACGAAAATCCTTATTCTCAAAGAATTAGTTATATTTAAAGACTGATTTCCGAAATACCAAATTCTCAAAGAATCATATCTATTTAAATTTAATTCATTTTCAAAAACAAAAGAATGGTTCCCGAAAATCTTAATTATCAAAGAATTAATTCTATTTAAATTCAATTCATTTTCAAAAATAAAACAATGATTCTCAAAAAAACCTAATTCTCAAAGAATTAATTCTATTTTGAATTCAATTCTTTGACAGAGCTGTGAAGTATGATTCTTTTATCCTTAATGCGTTAAGAATTAAATCAAATTTCAAGTCAAATCTTTTTTTTCCCCAAAAGAATGATTCAACTTTGAATTCTTTGTGAATTAAAAATGATATTATATTAAATTAGATATTGTCATCTAACTATACCCTTCTTATTTCAGCGCACATCTTCTGGTCGAGTGGCTCAATCTTATACTTAGCTGCAATGAACTAATCGACACATACTATACGTCTAACAGCTATGTGGCATGCACCGCCTTTCGTGACTCCCTACGCTCTATTGACGCACTGTCCAGATTTGATTTTGATCTGCCTGTGGATCTGGCCATACGTCATTTCCGCAATATCTAAACATAGACGCAGTATCAATTAAATAACTGCCTATAACATTGTTCTTTGCAAAAAAAAAAAAAACACTAGTCCAAATCATAAATCTTAATGTATAAATATTGTGTATATAACTTTAGATATGTCCAATTAACTAATACTTATACCTAATACCTAATACCTACTAAATACAATTGCTAAACTACTACTTAAATTCGCTTGCATAAAAGTGATAGATGCACTGGCTTAGCTTCTCACCTAGGGGCCGCTGCAATGGACCACAGCCCAATCCTGCCAACAGTTGACCCGCCTCCGTCTCGCTATCACATTCATCATAGGCATCTAGCAGCAATCGTGGCGTTCCATAGCGCTCCACAATGGCCAGCGCACGATCGATGGAGAGCGAGTGCAGCTGCAACAGTTGCTGCACAAATACTTCACGCACTGTCAGCTGAGCATTGCGTGCGGAGTCCTCGTACAGATCGCGGAATTTAAGCAGCTGCACAGCGCTGGATTGGGCATCCACTGATGTCTTCTTCCTGCTCTGCAGCGATTTGCGCGCATCCACATAGAGCTGCTGCAGTGCGCCGCTTACACCGCTCAAATAACACATGGAGCGATAGTGATTGTCGCTGCGCACCACTTGTATATTGTTGGACTGAATGCGCGCATTGGCCAATGCCTGCTGCAGTGATTCCAGTGGCAGACCAAGCTGCTCATTGTCACCATAATCCTCAATTAGATAGATTATGTGCGGCACGCCGCACTGATGCAGCCGATGCTTCTGCTCATGATAGCGTCCATCCCGTATGCTGTTGGCCAAGTCATCCATACGCTTGCGCTCCACAATGTACGGCAAGACTAGTTCATTGCCGGCAGCATCGCAGGCTATCCACAAGAAGTCACCAACGGTTAAGCGACGCACTTCGTGCTCCACGCCCAGCGATTGCAGATAGCTGCGTGTCTGATCGAGCACACGCTTGTTTTTGCCGCTCGTCTCCTGTGTGTCCACCAGCAGCACAATGCGATAGCTGCCCGCGTTCATGTACACTATGCGTTCCCGTTCCTCGGCTGCTGCCAATTCAAGTTGCTCCTTTTTAGTCAGTTTTTTGGGTTTCTTTTGCTGCTGCTGCTTTTGCTGTTGTTGTTGTTTTTGCACCGCCTTCACCACTTGTTGCACCTGCTGCTCGTATTGTTCGCTGTTATGAGCTGCAGCTGGCACCGCTGACCGGCTGGCCAGCGCTCTGTACTCCCGCAGTTCATCATCAATCAGCTGACATAGCGTTGACCCAAATCCTCGCAGCACGGCGCATTCGCGACCACTGTACAGCGGCAGCGGATAGTTACGCAATGCCTGCAGCGCCTGTCGCAGCTTGTGCTGCGATTTGCGATTACGCTCTTCGGCTTCATGGAGCCAACGTTCCAGCCAGCGTGTAAAAAGCGGATTTGGCTCCTTTAGCCGGATTTCCAGACGTGGTTCCATATTCGCGCCAAAGTATGCAATAAGGCTGCCAGACTGTCTGCAAAAATGTCAACGTCTTCGGGCGAATGGCAAAACCAGCAAATTAAGCAATAAGGTTGCCAGACTGTCTACCAAATTGTCAACGACTTCGGGCAAATCACAAAGCAAACTAAATACCGTTTGCGACTTTGTAAGGATGTTTTTCTTATTGTCAGGTAAAGTGAACTTATCATAAATAATATAAATTCAGCTAGTGTAAGATTGTAATATATATTATTAACTAAGCGCCAGTTTTTAATGATGCTAGAGATGTGTGACATACCATTGTCACAGTCACAGTTGGCACTGTGACAGCTAAATAGCAGTGTCGCCCTACTATATCAGAAGACAATCACACTGTGACGTTGTCATATATTTCGTTCATTCACCGATTGTATGTTTATTATTATTAATTAATATGTTCGTTGCGTTCATTCAAAAGAACAAAGCGCATGAAAGTGTGGCCAGCACTTTTTGGGATTTAAGCGACTAGTGTCACCATCTATTGTCAGTTTTCATATTAAAGTAGCCAGGGCTGCCAGCTTATGCAACGACAACGTTGCCACCTATTTCGTACATTTACCCAATGTACGAAAACAAACAAAAAATAACCATTTAATGTCATTGCGTTCATTCAAAAGAACGAAACTTAAAAAGTATGGCCAGATTTTTATATGATTTAAGCGACAAGTGTCGCCATCTATTGTCAATTTTCAAGTTAAAGTAGCCAGGGCTGCCAGCTTATGCAATGACAACGCTGCCACCTATTTTGTACATTTACCCAATGTACGAAAACAAACAAAAAAATAACCATTTGGTGTCATTGCGTTCATTCAAAAGAACAAAAGGCATAAAAGTATGGCCGGATTTTTATATGACTTAAGCGACTAGTGTCGCCATCTATTGTCAATTTTCAAATGAAAGCAAATGAAATGACTGTCTTCTGATAGAGGTGGCGATACTACTACTAAGCCGTCACAATAACAACTGTGTGTCATCTCTAGCAAACAGCAGCAAACGTGCAAGTTTTGCCGCTAGCCAAAACGAAGAATGGCTGAGAAACCAACGAATGTTAAGGTCAATACCAATCCCAGCATTGATGACATCAACTTGCAGGCGCTGACACTCAGCGAAGGCATACGTGATGCACCAGTCTGCATCATTGTGCTTGGCATGGCCGGCTCCGGCAAAACAACCTTCACACGCAGCCTGATCGAGAACGCGCAGGCGAACTTCAATCCGTATGTGGTTAATCTGGATCCCGCCTGCCGCGAAGTGCCCTATGCAGCGCATATTGATATACGCGACACAGTTAACTACAAGGAGGTGATGAAACAGTATCAGCTGGGTCCAAATGGTGGCATTGTGACGGCGCTTAATATGTTCACCACCAAGATGCCCAAATTTGCGGAGCTGGTGCGTCGTGCTGGCGAGCGTGGCCACAAATGGTGCATCATTGATACACCTGGCCAAATCGAGGTGTTTACTTGGTCGGCATCGGGTCATATTATTACTGAGGGACTGGCCACTATGTTTCCTACCATAGTTGTCTATGTTATGGACGTTGTGCGTTCTGCCTGTCCCACCACATTCATGTCCAACATGTTGTACGCCTGTTCCATATTGTACAAGACGCGGCTGCCGTTTCTGGTAGCGCTTAACAAGGTGAGTGGCAAAATAACTTGAAATAAAACTTATAATTATAGTTATCAAAATATACAGATTGACGTGAAGGATTGCAGCTTTGTGCAGGAGTGGATGACCGACTTTGAGTCATTTCAGGACGCACTCGAGGAGGAGCAAAGCTACGTTAATAATCTAACGCGCAGCATGTCGCTAACGCTAGACACATTCTATGAAAATCTTGTCACCTGCGGTGTCTCGGCCAAAACGGGCACCGGCTTTGCCACACTCATGTCCCACATTCTCGACTGTGCTGTCGAGTTCGAGCGCGACTATAAGCCGGTGTATGAAAAGATGCGTCTGCAGCGCCTGGCAGAGCAGCAAGCAAATCCAGAGCTAGCGTCAAACATCGAAGAGGCAGGCACTGCGGTGCCATTGGGCCTAGATTTGAGTGTATGTAGGCCATATAGATAATAACAATGTTGTATTGATTATGCTTTTATTTATTTCCTGCAGGATACGCAATCGCAAGCTAACAGTGTATTCATCATGGCACCGAGCATGGTGCCGCAACAAATCAATGTAGACGAGGAAATGGAACTGGATGCCAAAGGCGACATGGAGGACCAAAATTTTCAAACTTTCGTTCAGAGTCATTTGACGGCACAGCAAAGCAAACGCGATAAGCAGCAACAGGAGCAAGAACATAAAACCTAACTGAATAATAACACACAAATAGTTAGTTATTGTAGCTTTAAACTGATCGATCCATAAATATATGTAATACTACAATTTAAAATTGTCAATGAAATGCTTATATATTTTATGCAGTTAAGTTGTTCTTTATTATTATTCACTTTAACAAGCAAAAACATTCAATATAGTGTTGTGTACATTTTTTGGATTTCATCATTAATTTTGTTTTTTGTATATATGTATGTGTGTACTTTTCATAACTATAGTATGTGTCTGGATGTATTATTCTCTGGTATATGGACTTAATTGCTTAGCTTTTTGCAAATTATTTGTAACAATTACAGTGATATATGGAAGATAAACATACATATCATCATTGGGATGCATTGATTTTGCATTTTTTTTTAAATACTACATACATATACATAGATATGTACATACATATGCTTCTTATGTACATATGTAATAGAATATAGCCAAAATTACATTACATATGTTTAGTATGTATGTAAATGCAAGCCAATGTGTTTATTATATACTATGTATATTGTATAATGAGCAAATCAATTTTGAATGCGCCACGCCCATTAACCGCCTACCTTACCGTACATAGTTTCATTTTTAGCATAATCGCATTTTTATCAGATTTGTTAAATATTACGCTTACAAAAATACAGATCATCTCAAATTACATAATACAATCTCTTTAATGATTTACAGTTATATATGTATATATATATATATATATATATATATATATAGATCGACATACAGTTATACAGTTGCATACATATTCATAAATATATATAGTGTATATATAGTATAGTTCTTTATATCATCATTATCATTCTTATCATTCAAACTATGATCTGAGCTCTCAATTTCCACTTCTTACCCTCTCTCTATCTCTCGCTCACTCGCTCGCTCTTTTTGCGTGCTCGAACCCGAGAAGAAAACTTAATACTTACTTTTCAAAACCATTTTACTGCAAGATTTGTGCTCGAGAGTTTATATAGACTGGACTTAATAATTATATAAATACGTGTATTTTGTTTATTAGACCGCATTCGGACAATGACGTTTATCTCATGACAGTTTTTCGTCAAGTTCTTGTTTGTTGGGATGAGGTGTAAATTAGCTGCTCCGTTTCACCTCTTTCCTACAAGCGAGAACTTAACGAAAAACGTCATGAAGTAAACGTCATCGTCTAAATCCAGTCTTAGTGTGTGCTTAGCAAAAAGCTGTGCCTGACTTTTCAGACGTTTATGCGTGACAAAAAAAAATAAAAAATCGTGAGACGTTTTCGAGATAAGCTGTTTTCAGTCACGCATGAACGCATTTGGAAAGTTTAAACACTAAAAAATTTGTCATCTTAAATGCATTTTAAGCTTACAAATCTTGTAATATTTGTGCTAAAAATTATATATGTATATTGTTGTATTTTTATATATGTATATGTTGTTTGTCTGTCTGTATGTATGTAGTTTTACATTGCCGAAATAATTGGTATTTTAAGAAACAGTTAATGCAAAAGAATCCTTAATATGTTTTCAAGAAACAGTCTTTCTAGGTTTAATTTTATAATTTTGTTTTTTTGTTTACTTTGGAAACATAACAGTGAAAATTGCTAGACTGTCATTTAATCATATATCTTTTGTTTGTTTTTAAGTTCATTTGTTGTTATGCGTAGCTTAGCTTGGACAGCATTTTTGAAAAGTTTAGTTTTTTATTACAATACAATATACTCTTAAGTAAATATCTAACACCAATACACAAATATATATACATACGTATGTTTGCAATTCTTTAATTAAATAAATCATTGATAAAATTCCATTTCTTGAATTTGCCATTTCAGAAAGCATGATATAAAGTGTGTTCTTTCTTTGAAATTCTCGAAATATTTGTTTCTTGGTTTAATAAAAAAAGAAGGTGTTTCTAAGTTTTGCACATACATACGCACTTAAATATTTGCATGAGGTACATATACATATATGATTTACATATACATTTTTATTTCTTTAATTAGTATTAAGCTTTGATTTTTTTTATCCTTTTTGATCAAAAGGTTGTTTTTTCTAAATATGCCTGTATATGTTTTGTATATACCAAAAAAATATGTTAATACATATTGTATGTAATACATCAATAACATCAAAAAGCGATCAAAAGGAATAATGGGGACACACGCACAGATTGAGTTTTATATATATATATATATATATATATATATATATATATATATATATATATGTATATAGTTTCGAATTAATCATCGTCGGACAGATTTGTTGTTGTGAGCAGTGTAGCATTATCCTCGGCGCCTTGCTCTTCAATATCCTGCATAATAAATTAAAGATAGCATACAATAAGTTCAAGATTTATAAAAATATGTGCACTGTTTGAATAAGAAAATTACAAAATTTTAATCAATAATCAAGTTAGCTCTAGTTTAAATTGGTCGATTTGTGTATACGATTTTTCACAATTTTCAAATGATTGTTTAATATCCCTTTGAGACGTTGAGCCTGCTAAAATAATAATTATCCTGTAATTAGTTCTGAGATGTTTTAATAAAGACTGTCAAACCAAGCTTTGAACCGAACCAGTTCGAAATAAACAATTTCCCCAAAACTCTGGAAGCAAACATTTCAGAAATACTTTAATACTATGCTAAATACACTTGAGCTATTTCGTTATTTTATTTACAGAACGTTATTAAAAAATTCATTTTCAGAAATTAATCAAATTTATATTGGATTCGGTTGGGAATTGTGTTTTGTAAACCTAGAAAGATCATCAAATTATATGTATATGTGTATATGTACAAGCTTAACCATGGTGTAAGTATTGAAGGATCTCAAAACAAGATTAACAAACCGAACCGGATGTAAAACATTGGTTCGATTCGTAAACCTTATATAATAATTCCAATGATATATGCATACTTTATACCCTTTAAACGTGTTTTAAATGTTTATAGGATAAGCAAATATGCACATAATCAAATCATAGATCAAGAGTCCTTCCTGTGCCCAAACATTCCTTAAAAGAGAATCAGATTGTATGTTTTTCTTATAAAAAAAATATATATATATTTTTAGCATTATATGTTTGTTTTTATGTTTCTTGTGTTACATTCGTTAGGACGTAAAAAACCACACGATCAAAATGGTAATCTAACATTAAAAGTTCTCGATAAACAGACAGGTATATAAACAATGCACAAATCTAAACATACATTGATATACATAAGTATAGTATATAATACCATATATAAATGTATGTTACATTGTTTTTTGAACACACACACATACACACACATGCACACACACACACACACACACGCAGTTTAAAAAACAAAAACACATTTGATCAACTAATTTTGATTTTCTTTTTTCAAGCATCTTTGTTCGTATAAAAATAAAAAAAATTTGTTTATTTGAAATAAAAATAGTATGTAAATTATAATAATAAAAAAAATATATATGTACTTAAAATGAAACAAACATTGCGGTTTGAACAATTACAGAATAACTTTCGCTCTGAGAAAAAAAAGTGTAAATGCAGCGCGACAAGTACAGTTAAAAAATGTTGTGTTTTGTGTGTTGTGTTGTGTTTGTGTTGTGTTGCTTAGTGTAGTTAAGTGCCTTAGTGTGTAGTTAAGTGCTTGCTTAAGTCGTCGGATTCTGTTTATATTGTTGCAAGTTGATTGTTTGTTGCTTTTGCTGTTGCTGTTGCGCTTGTCTGTTGCTTGAGTGCCTGGAAGTGTGCGGAAGATTTTGTTGCTTTGTTGCATTGTTGCTGCTTCACTTAAGTTTCTGCTTGACAGGACTCGGCGTCGTTTGATCCGCCTCGGGTAAGTCGCTCTCCTTCTTGCGCTTCACCTTATCCTTGTTGGGCGCCTTCAATTTCTTCGACTGCGCCGCCAGCAGTTTGGCCTCACGTTTCGCCTCCCGCTTCTCACGCAGCTGCTCGGTTATAAATGAGAACACCTGATAGCCCTGCAGGGCAATCAAACCCACCAGCGAGAGCAAAGCACGCAGCTTAAAGCTGCCACCAGAGCCACCAATGCCATAGTAGAGCGTCAGGACGCCAATCACCGAGGTGGCAAAGCGTACGAGCACAAAAACAACGCTATTCACAATCCTTGCACGCGCCAAACGCTCCTCCCGATCAAAGACGCCAATCAGCTGGAAGATGTGCGAGATCACTTCGCTGAAATAGTGCAGGGTGAGCAGAACAAGGGCCAAACGCTGATAGCTAAGCGTATAGGCCAAAACGATAAGCGTGAAGCCGCTTATGGAATGTATAATCTTGGGCTGTTGCTCCTCCTTGGCGCGTATCTTTTGGAAATACAATTCTGGCAGCATATGCAAATAGTATGCCAGCTGTATGATAAAATAGAATTTATGCAGGAAACTCATCGCATGCTCCGGATAGCCCTCCCACAGCTGTGCCACCTGACCCAAATAGCCTTCACGCAGCGCCACATGTGTGCCCCAAGCAAAGGACAGCAAATAGAAGGCAACCAGTTGGCCAGATTCATTGAAACGTGCCAGCTTAAATTTGGATAAATGCAGCTTCTTGCTAATCTTGTCCAGCACAAATTCTTGGATAATCGCATGCATAATGATGCACGTCAGCGTATAGAAGAATATTGCACAATAATCCTTAATGCCAGCCACATATGTATATGCCTTGCCATACGGCTGCTCCCGTGTCGCCTCCTCACCGCTAACATTATGATGCAGCGATATAAAGGCGCTGGCGAATGTTGCCGTTGATTCGTTCATTAGGCCAACAACAAATACCATTGCCACGCAGGAGATGATATCTGCATGATTTTGTATGACAAATTCATGGCTCAATATGGGTGGATTCTTGTTGGTCGTCTTGCGGCCGAGTCCAGGTTTGATGGCCATTGTTGAACGATTGTTGTTGTTGTTGTGGTTGTTGCTGCAATGTTGCAAGTTGGCTTGATTAATGTTTATATGTGTATATTGTCGAAAACCTAACGAGTAACTATTGCTGCTGCATTCTCTCTCGCTATTTCGCTTGCTCTCACATGTGCGCGTGGCTATTGCAACGTCAGCAGCTGCAGCTGCAGCATGCCACAGCAGCAGCCGCAGCAGCTGACAGCGGCAGCGCAATGTGATACCATGTGCATGTCAATGCCAAATTGCACTGTTCAAATCAGTGCAACAGCAAGCAAACATACATACAACATTTGCCTTGTTGGCACAAACACGCACACGCACACACACACACACACAAGCGCGCGCTCCCAAACTCACACACACGCACGCACACATGCAAAAAGAGAGAGACCGCAGCAGAAATTTCTTTTTTTTTTTCTTCACTAGACAAGCAAGTTTATTGTTGTTGTTGCTTACAGGATTTTGAAATTCTTGTCCAATTTTTTGCTGACGTAGGCGTCTTCCAGTTGTGTGTGTATATATTTTGTTATCTATATAGTTTTGTTGTTGTTGTTATTGTTGTTGTTGCATTTATATTTTATTTTATTTTTATTATTTTGTTTTTTTTTTGCATTTATTTTTCGTTTGCAGTGCGCCTCTGGTCCAGCCGCCTCTGCTGCCTGCCTGCCTCTGGCTTTTACTTTAGCTGCTGCTCACCTGTGAGTGACTGACTGACTGACTGACTGTGTATCAAATTTGTGGCTACGTTTCACCAAAACCAAAACCGCTCTGTGAATGCCAAGGCGGCCTACTAGCCAAGAGCTAACAACAACAACAGGAACAACAAGAGCGCAACCAGCAGCCACAGCAGCAATACAACAAAACACACACAGCCAGCCGCAGCAGCAGCAACCAACAGCAACAAAATCTGAAAAGCTAAAAAACAAAAACAACAACAAAAAAAACTGCCACGCAAACGACTCTCGGCTCCAATAGTGTAGCGTGTTGTTGTTGCTTTTGTTGCTGGCTCACTACCACTTGTTCACGTTGTTGTTTATTGCCTGCCCGCTTGCACACATACAACTAAGCACTAATGTATTGCCGGCTAAACTCAAGCGCTCTCGCTTTCACACGCCCAGAGCGCCATATTATGCTGGGGCGCCCACTCGACGTCGACGTCGTCGGCGTCACGATGTTTAGCCACGATGTCCGTTTTTGATACTCGTTCGCTTCGTGCGCCAGCCGAATGTGACGTGTAACTTATTGTTGTTGTTGCTGTCTCCTTCTATCGATAGCCACAATAAAGCTCTATCGATGTTATTTGCAACTCTGCTTTGCTAACAATGAGCACAATAATATAAAGGTAACGCCCAGCATAAACATGTGTGACGTCACACATTCACATTAGTTATTTTATGCGTTAACATTGGTGTTTAGCTACGTATGAAATTGTAAATAATTTTTATTTTAGCATTTAAGATATCAAGCTTGTGCATATGTATATATGCACATATCGATATTCTTTTGAACTTTCGTTACCAACTTAATAAAAATATCATGTTAATGTCATGCGCAGATAGGGCATTAAATGTACACCCGGCTGAGCAGGGTTGTTGCTCCCTTATTAACTTTGTCATTCACATTGTTACGCGCACATATTTGTCAAAATAATAATTATCAAAAATTTTTAATTATGCTGACTCACGGAGGTTTATTCCCAAGGATGCCCACTTATGACTTCAAATCGAAAGATATTTAAAGGCACCTACAAATTATTTATAGTACACTTTAAGACGTTGAACAGATTTTCCGAAGTTAGTTATTTGATATCAGTACTGACAATACTATTATCAAAATCTTTGATTTATTTTGATCAATGAATTTATGGACATAACGATTTTTGAAATATTTTTATCTAACCATTTTTCCAAAAAATATTATAAAAATCTTATAATTAATAACTTGCATAGGAACAATCGTCTAAAAAGTGGGTTACATTCAAAACTTTTTTAGACCTCAAGCTATCTCTCTCAAACACATCTTATCTATGTTTTTAAGAAAATCTGATTACTATTTCATAAAGCTTGCATAATAATAAAAGATACTTGTTTTGAAAAATGAGTTTTTGCATGACAAAACTTTTTTAATTTAATAAATACCTATTGTAACTAAACTTAGGAGCTCCAAGCTATATTACTTTATGTAGTTGGGTCAAATTTTTTTAAAATCGGATGACTATTTCTTATTGCTGTCCTTAGGGAAAATCAATTCAAAAGTAAGTTTTTATATAAGAGATTTTCTGCATGGGTATATATCTTTGGCACGCAGAAGCTTTCCTTTGTCCAAAATTACCAGAGGAAGCTCAGCTGAGATTAGATAAGCTTATTTTAATGCTGTTATAGATGCAATTTGATTAGCTCATTTGCTAGGGAAAAACGAGATTAAATATCTTTAGAACATAGCCGTTCTTTCAAACTTAAGTATATATGGATTTTTTCCATTTATGATGGGAAGGAACATTCAAAATATAAATCAATCTCTAACTGCATGTGCTATGTACCATAAAATACGTAGTTATTTAAGGACGAAACTATATGTACGTATATTGTACATCTTTTAACCAAGTTTCTCATGAATATCGTATAAATTTGAACCCCAAAAGTGGGTTAGTCGTGTGAAATTTTATAGGCAATTGAAAAGAGTGATTAAAACACTGTGCCCTCGATTTGTACAGTACGCTCTCGATTAATGAAACTCCTCGTTTAAAGCAACTTCTCCAAAAATTATTTCAGCTAAAGCAACTATCTGCTCCGAATTCTGAACCTTTTTGAAAAAGCAAAACGAATGAATTCCGAAAGACTTACGAAATACTTTTTTGATTTCTAAACGTAATGGGTTCTTTTTTCTCTTTTTCGAAACCGAGTTTTGACAGCAATAATTCATGCAACAGTAGACATATTCTGAATCGAGAACAGTCACGTTTGCTTTCGTTTTTTTACGAACAGGTTTTTAATATTGTATAATCTGGCAATTACTTTTCATTCTGCAGACAAAAAAAGTATTACCTTTTAGAATGTACGTTGAAAGTTTCGAGTTCTTCAAAACAGCAATCAATTCCGTTTTTGCAAATTTCGAACGGAATCGGAATTAAGAACATGCCCGATAGACTAGATTTGCTTAATATACAGGGCTGTTCTCATTTCCGTTTCCAATCAAAGCATTCGGAAACGAAATAATTAGCTGTTCTGAATTCCGAATATTGACGAAAAATTCGTTTTAAAAACTGTGCTGTTGAGATATTGGGCTAGGAACCATTCCAAATGATCTTTAAAAAGGAAAAGCAATTGAAATTTGATTTCAAAACAGAAATATAATGCGGAATGAAAAGTTCTCGGAATTGGGAACCAGACTGACCCGATTTGAATTAGTTGCTTGAATCGAGTGCCAACTGTATATGGCAATATATGGCACAAGGTTATGCAAGGATCTGCAACATGCTATATTTGATATGGATTTGTACTCACGTTACGGTTTCGCTTGCGCACGGAGGACACAATAGTGCGCTTGTTGCGTGCCACCAGGCAGACCGTTATAATTAAAATCATGCCAATAAGGGCAAATCCAAGCAAGGCGGGCAGCAGCACGCTATCCTCAGCCTTGTAGCCCTGCAACATGAAAATAGAGTGAAATGCAATAAGTGGAAAGCACGCAAATAAAAAAAAGGACATAGAGACCAGCGAGCAGGGATATGCAATACTTACAGACCACTGGACATATGTAGATGGATCAATGTAGGCCCAGTGCGTGTTTATCCAAGCATTGTTGCTTTTGTTCTTAGCCACCTCGGTGGTGGTGGTTTGCGATTGCTGTGGTTGTTGCTCTTGTTGCTGTGGTTGCTGTTGTTGTGTGCTTTGCGTCCTGGCCAGCACAGGTGGCATGATGGGTTTCTTGGCTGCGGACTTAAGCAGCGGTACTTGTATTATGCGCGTGGTTATTGTAACGGGCGCTGGGCGATTGTTTATCGGTGGTGGTGGTGGGGCGGCTGCGGCGGTTGCGGTGGCAGCTGTTGCCGGCGGTATTAGCAACGTGGATAATAATGCTGATCCTGCGGTGCTTGGTTGCTCAGTTGCCTGCATGATAATAGTTGCTGCTGTCGTAGTTGTTGTTGTGGTTGTTGTTGTTGTGCTGGTGGTGCTGCTGGTGGTGCTGTCAATCGGCATAGTTTTGTTACCCTTTAAGACAATCTGTTCTATGCCATTGCGATTGAAAATCTGCACAGTTTTGCCCAGCATTGCAGCCAAAGGAGCTGCAGCAGCAACAGTTGCTGCTGTTGCTGTTACTGCTGGCCTTGGTGTTGCTGCTGCTGCTGCTGCAGCTGCAACGTGTGGCTGCTTCTCGCCGCTGTACGTAAACGCTGCCTTCGTTTTGAGGAACCATTCTGTGGGACTGGGCAGACACTCGGCGGAAACCAGAAACGGTATTAACACGGCACCAATAATCACCGTGCACACAAAGATTAGGCCCAAATACGCAAAGAATGTGCGACGTTTGCGTGGCGAGGCGCTGCTTCGCTTCTGGACGCTTTGTGCACTGGACGAACAGGAGGCGGTTGACGACGATGATGCGGTTGCATTCGAGGACAGTCGACTGCCATTTGACAGCTTGCCCTCGATGCGAAAATCATCATTTTGCGGCAATATCGTGTATTGCAAACTGTTCTCACCGTGTCGTATCGTTTTGTACATTTTAATTGCGTTTTTTTTTTGCCTTCTGTTTTTTTTTTTTTTGCTTTCTGTAACTGTTAATATAGAAAACTCTAACAGCAAATAAATTTACAGTATACTTTTTCGCTTTTCCTGTTTTTTTTCCTTTAAAATGCGTTTAATTTGTTTCCTGTTGTTGTTGTTGCTGCTGCTGCTGCTGCTGCATGCATGTTCCTTGTACACTAATTTTATGTTTTTATTGATTAAGCGTTGTTGTTTTGCCAGCTAGAGAGACGAGCTGGCAGCAGCTCGACAAAACTACAATTTTTACGCGCAGTCGCAATTCGCATTTCGCACAGTGTAGCAAAACAGCCAATAACGGTTTATCTACGCACACGCATTGCCAGTGTTGTTAACCATCATTTTGTGCATAACAATTAGCTTGTGTCATGTACAAGACTGATGCGTATGCGCAATGCATCTGTCCAGGCAGTGGCGTACGCAGTTGCAGGGTTAGCGCAGTTGTCCAGAGAATTTAAATTAACGTACATTTAATATCGCAGACTTGCAAGTTTTGATAATTTTCTGAATCCGAAACAATACAAGTTGATTTTCAACCATTAATTCAAATTTTACTTAAGCCCCCATTAAAGCTGTTTGAATTACACTCGTACAAAAGCTGATTGATTTGCCCTCAGACAGTTGCTGTATGAACTGCACTTCAACAAAAGCTAATTGATTTGCATTGCTTGACTTTTAGATAAAATCTTTTTGTGTTGCAATCTGACAAAAGCTGATTGAACTAGGACATAATCTTTTCAGCATAATCCAGATTTCAAAACATTCAAAATCGGAACTATTACCTGTTCTATATTGCAAATATCGATGGAAATGATATGTGTAGTATTCAAACAAGTCTGTAAAAAGGATAAAACAATTTCATTCGAAAACAGAAACACAAAATTAAAAACGATTATAAATGAACAGGAACAGGCCTGATTATTCGCAAGAAATGAATGAAACACAGAAACATGTCGGTCAGTTAATATAGACAGGCGAATGTGGTTTATTATACAACCATAAGTAACATAAAAATTTGAAAAACAGATTTATGGTCAATAGTAAAATGCCGCATTAATTGAGTAATCATCGAGCAAGATACACATTTAGTGTTTGCTATGTAGGAGACTAAAGGCAAGGAGTTGGGGGTGTGCGGACAACTGATAAGACTCGTGAAGATAAGCAAGCGGCGGCCTCGAGAGTCTCCATTGAGTGCCTTATATGGAGGAGGAGCAGGGGCTGCGATAGTGGCAGAGTGGCGGCGGCAGCAGCACTGGTATCGGTAGCTTATCGCCCTAAAATTGGCCAACAATTTGCCAATCACAAGTCCAATACGGCCAATGAATGCAATGGTAGGGTAAGAAGCTCAGTCACGTAAACGCTAGAGAAGTGAGAGGAACATGTTCATCCTAACGGAAATCTGTCTTGGGCTGGGCCTGCTGGTGGCATTGCTTAGCCTGGCTATGTTGCTTTTGAGCCGCAAATCGGCGCTCATCTTTGGCAAGTATCCGCGCAAGGGTGTCTTCTATAGAATAAAATATGTGATTGCATTGGTTGTGCTGCGTCAGCTGCGTTATCGCATCTATAAGCGCAACGAGGAGCTACTTAGTTCGGCAACGCATCTGGCCACATTGGATCGCCCGCAACCGTTAACCAATGATCCAAAGAGCTATGATGTGGTCAG
The DNA here is from genome assembly GCA_949708635.1 of Hirtodrosophila cameraria. Classification (NCBI taxonomy): domain Eukaryota; kingdom Metazoa; phylum Arthropoda; class Insecta; order Diptera; family Drosophilidae; genus Hirtodrosophila; species Hirtodrosophila cameraria. The sequence continues at coordinate 978,892 of OX453090.1, read as the reverse complement.
TTTTCTGGCCGCCAATGCGTCGGGCCAGAAGCTAATGGTGACGCTGGAGCGACGTAGACGTGGTGTTATCAAGGTGGCAATGTATTTGTGGCTACCCGATGTGGGTCTATATAGCACACCCAAGCTGCCAGACATGATGCACTTCACCACCGATGGCAGCGAGGAGAGCACCGAATTTCGTGGTGCCGGCTTTCACATCTATCCGGAGCAATCCATGCGTGTCTGGCGACTCAAATACGATGGCCAAATGGAAACGGCCGAGCAGCAGCTCTTGAATGTGCAGCTAGATTTGAAGTTCAATAGCAACATGGAACACTTTAACTACAATCGTGATCTCAGCTCAACGCTCATTGCCGACTCCATAGCGCGCGAAGCCTGGAACGATAGCTTCTATAGCATGCTCAAGTCCGTTGGCCATATTGTGGAGAAGCGCACCCACTATGAACAGCATGGCCAGCTGGCAGGCAGCATTGTGCTGGGCCAGCGGAGATTGAAGCTAAAATTACGCGGCTTTCGGGACCACAGCTTTGGCACCGAGCGTTGCCTTAGCTCCATCAATCGATATGTGTACTTTGCCTTGTTCCTGGATGATGGCAGCAGCATGGTTGTTGGCAATCTTAGCCAACCCTCATTCTTTCTATCTTCCCTTAAGGTCGGGTACGTCTGCACGCCCAAGGGCGTCTATCAGCCAATCACCGCCAGCAATTTTGAGCTGTACTCCTACGGAGAGAAGGGTGTTCCTCCCCAGCATCAGCATTTCATTGTGCATACCGCTGAATCTGCCTACTTCGTACAGGTAAGCGTGGAGCATAGTGCTCTGCGCTATGTAGGCGGCGACTGGGAGTCCAAGGTGTACAATCAGTTTGTCACCTGCACTGTCAATGGCATCTGTGGCCAGGGACATGCTGAATATCTCTATAGGCACAATAGTGGACGGCCAAAGTCAGTTGCTGCTCAGGATCCGCAGTGGTATCAACGCATTAAGTGCTTTGAACGTAGTCTGAGCAATTTGGAGCATATTAACGATGATGAGCAGTTTATATTCTAAGGATCTAAATTTACAGAATAATGATAACGCAAATCCATCCATATATATATATGTATATATGTTATGCATGCCTATGTGATAAACGATTTTTTTTTTAGTGAATAAAACTATGTATTAAACGCATCTAAATAAACCCTTTTCATTTGTTACCTTAGCTTTTATGTTTAAAGTTTGTGTATGCACATTTAGACAGGATTCAGACAAGAAGCTTTTTCGTTAAGTTCACGATTGTAGAAAGGAGACGAAGCGTATCAAACAAGAACTTAACGAAGCTAGTTCATAAACTAAACTTCATCGTCTAAATGCAGGCTAAGTTGAGCTTTAAGCTAAGGAAACATAGTTTATTACAACAAATTTATTAAAGAACATATCGTCACATAATATTTAATAAAAAACACCAAATTCGAGAACTTGTTCGATTCAGAGTTAAAAAAAAAAAACTGTTACTCCGGAATCGAGCCAGTTGGCAGACTTGATCAGAATACGGCTGGAAGCTTTCCCATTTCAATTTGAAAAATAACTTTTAAAATTTATTAAGCCAATTAATAAGGTTGCTGTTTTAAAGTGCTTAATCAATAATCCATTGAAATACATTTATAAGCGGACCACCAGCAAGTGCTCTAAATATTTAAAAATAAATTGGAACAGCTACACACTTGAAGATCGCAGCTAAAGGAAGGCTGCTTTAATAAGCAGTCTGGGATAAGATTACAAAAGTTATTTGGATTTTCTATCAATAAATAAAAAGCTACTGTCGTTACGTTTCTTATTATTTCTAAGTAATTTATGAAACCAATGACAACAGCTGTCTTATCGACATTGCCTGGGATTATTAACAATCCAGCTCAGCTGTCTATAACTGATTTTATCAGTTCCGGTACGTGCAAGTTGATCTGATAAGATAAGCTCAAGACAAGACCGACATGAGAGATGACAAAATAAGAGCTGACAAAAAGTCACTCATTCATGCTTTTCTACTACATACACTATGATCTTTTATGCTTATATTTGTAGTGTCACTGACCTGCGACAAATAACAGTTTACGACTAAGATAAGTTTCTAGATTATTGCTATATCGAATTAGATGGGTTACTCTATAAGAAAATGCCTTCTGAATATTAATTCTGGTAAACGAAATTAACATTTTACATAGAGCGTTTCGTATCTTTAAATGATAAAATAGATGAGCAAAGTCCAAAGCATAAAACCTTATTTATAATTCAGGAAATGTTTTGAAGTACTTTTTTTTTGTTTTCTAATAATCGCTCAGAATGCGATTGCGTTATATTCATATCCATATATTGGGTATGGTATCCGTATGTAGTAGAACTGCCAAAGATATTAAATACCCTTGCAGAACAGTTTTGTTTTTAAGAACTTAATTTTTCACCGATTGTTGCTATGACAGCTATAAGACATAGTCTCCCGATTTTAACAAAACTTAGCCAGCATGTGCGAAACATTTTAAAATTGATTTATAGCAAGTTTGCTTAACATCTACATAAACAAAAAAGTTTTTCATACAAAAACTCATTGTTCAACAGATTGTTCATATAGCAGCTATAAGATATAGCCGTCTGATTTTTATAAAATTTGTTTAGCATATCTAGAACATATTAAAACTAAGAATAAGTCACTTTGGTTAAGATAACTTGAGAAACAAACAAGTTTTTCATTCTAAAACTTATTTTTCAACCGATTGTTCGTAAGAAATAGCTGAAAAGTGAGTTTGGTAGTAAACATACATGTTTTTCAACCTTTTCAACCGATTGTTCCTATGATAACTATGAGAAATAGCTATCCGATTTAAAAAACTCAGAATTAATGAGTTTGGGAGATGCTTGAAAAAAAAATTCGACCAATTGTTTCTAAGGCAGCTAAATGTTATAGTGATCCGATTCTGACATATGTTGCAGCAAAAAGCTGCATCTGTCCCAAGTTTTATCAATATAGCTTATAAACTGAGAGACTGGTTCGCATACAGATGGACATGGCTAGTTCAAGTCGGCTGTTGATGCTGATCAAGAGTGTATACACTTTACAGGGTCGCAGACGGCTTCTTCCATGCGTTACACATTTCGTGACAATAATACATAAAAATCAATACAAAACAAATTTCATTTTGCTTTTGAAAATATATACATACAAGAAAACTACAAATTTGTCAAGTTCCACTCAAAATTCACCATCAAAATTCACAAATTTTAAAGATGTTTAACAACAGTTCGGAAGTGAGCTCAAATGCGACTATCATCAATGTGCATGAAGCGATCAAGGCAAAAAATACAAAATTACACAGCAGGAGTCATAGTAGAAGTCGGAGTCAAAGTCCCGGCGGCACTTCCGAAAACATGACCTTGAATCCTTCAGAGATGCCATCGAACAGTCGCAGAGCCTTTCTACAGCATATGGTGGATAGTTTGCCAAAGACAGTGCACAATCGCGTGCTGGCGTTGAAGCATAATCAATTGCAGCAGATTAAGATCTCGGAGCAGTTCTTTCGCGAAGTCTATGAGCTGGAGAAGCGATTCTATGTGCAGAGCTGTACGCTATTTGATGCACGTCGGGATATCGTTGTTGGCAACGTGGAGCCACCCATAATAGAGCGTTACTGGCACGAGGAGCCTGATGAGTTGCTCGAGCAGATTAAGACTACGGATGAGTTTAAGCAGCTAACGGAACAGCTGCAACAGCTGCCTGCCAATGCGATTGGTGTGCCACGCTTTTGGCTAACAGTCTTTCGCAATGTGGCACTCATCTCAGATCTGGTGCAGGAGCATGATGAACCATTGCTAGAGTGTCTGGTTGATGTGCGCATTAGCTATGAGCCGGACAGCTATATCGTGCATTTTCAGTTTTGTCCCAATGAGCATCTGCACATGTCATCGCTGCTGCTAACCAAAAAGTATATACTACGCCACGAGGCGGACAAGGATTATCCGTTTATGTTCGAGGGTCCGGAGATTGTGCGTTGCGAGGGCTGTCATATACATTGGCGTGATGGCTACAATTTAACATTACAGACCGTCCGGCAGAAGCGTTTACGCAAGGGTGGGCGCAATCTACCCAAAGTGATGCCACGTGAGTCCTTCTTTCGATTCTTTTCACCGCCGCAGACGATGGATTTATCGCTGGCTGATGAGAAGACTAAAATGGTACTTGGTGCCGACTTTGAGGTGGGCTATTTACTGCGCACACAAATCGTGCCCAAGGCCATACTCTTCTATACCGGCGACATTGTGGATAATGTTAATGATGAGCTATGCACTGCAGATAATACATCCGCATCGCTATCTTCAGTATCGTACAATGGTCAAGATAATCAAATGGAACAAAAGGAACGGCTTAGCATTAGCAGTGTCAATCCAAAATAGATTTTTAAAGTTACTTATTAATTGTTGGCCTTTGTTTTGTTTGTTCCATCATCGCTACATATACAGATCTACATATATATAAATACGAGTAGTTAACTATTCTATTTTATAGCTATTTAAATATGCTCGTATAGTACTCCTCCTCAAGATCGTATAGATCCATGGCCATCTCATCCCGCAGCTTCATCAGCTTCTTGTCGCACTCAATTTGTGTGGCACGAAATAGCTGCGAGTTATTTGTGATTGCCTCATTCACCGAATGAAAGTCATTAAGTATAAGATATTGTTTGAGATCGGCAACTAGCTTCATCAGCGATTCGCCAGCACGCACTGAAAAGGGGTAACAGAAAACAGAAGTTTTATAAAACTAGATTTATATAGAAATCAAAAAACCATTTTACTTACCCATATTAGCGGCTCGCACTTGCATCTCGAGTGCATCCTGCTCGCATTGGGTTGTCTTTGATATTTGACTGTGACTTTCGCGACGCGCCAGCTTGAGTATCTCTGTAAACAATGCGATTCCATAATTGCAGCGTTGATATTATTGTGTGTGAGCGAGAGACATAATAATAAACACTTGCTTTGGTATCAGATGGCATAAACAAATATGCTGGAAGGCATGGAACGATTTTTTTTTTTCATTTTCCATTAACATGCATGTATAATAAACTATTCGATCAGTATAAGTTTGCCTACGAAATGGGCACATCATTTTCTTTTTTTTTTAATTGGTTTGCTGCCAAGGAGGATGTGCGTGTGCTAATGATTGGCTTGGATGCGGCTGGCAAGACCACCACCTTATATCAGCTTAAACTGGGTGCAACACTGACCAACGTGCCGACCATTGGCTTCAATGTCGAAATATTGCAATATAAACGTCTGCGCCTAACCGTTTGGGACATTGGTGGCCAGAAGCGTGTGCGTTCCATGTGGCGCTATTATTATAGCAATGCAGCTGGCATTATATTTGTCGTTGATGCCGCCGATGTTAAACGCATACCGGAGGCCATGGCTGAGCTACATGCGGTACTACACGTCAACGAGCTTAAGGATAGCGTTGTCATGATCTTTGCTAACAAACAGGATCTGCCACATGCCATAACACCAGACGAACTGGCCATTCGTTTGCATTTGCATGAGCTAACCCAGCGCTGGAAGGTGCACGGTGTCAGTGCCAGTAATGGGCATGGCCTAGTTGAGGGAATGGAGTTGCTCTATCGTATGATACGCCAGCGTCATCTAACTATGCATGCCTAAACAGATATCGCTTCTATATACATAAATATACACACACATCGATTTGAGACATTCTTACCTTCAAAATTCTCCAGCATGCTACGCACGTCGTCCTTGAGCCGTGCATTGTATGACTTGAGCAGTGCCTCCTTGGATTGCGGCAGTATTGTGGTCCTTGATGTGCTGGCCATCTGGAAAGCGTAGCATTTAAGCAAGTTGCGGCTTCAAATCGCTTCAATTTGCGGCTAGTTATAATTATATTCTTTTATTTATGTTTTTATTTATGTTCTTTGCCGCGGATTGGCTGCTGAGCAGGGTTGCATCCAACAAAAAGATATCGTTACGATATAAGGTAACGCACGACATTTCGCATAGTTTTGTCGCTTAGCGGTATTTGCATGTGCTGAACATGTTTTAATAATAATAGCGGCAATGGCATGTGCTGAGCAGTAATAAATGTTAATAAATAAGTTCATGCATTCGTTATAAGCCATTCAAAACTATTCAAACACATTCATTTATATTGTTAAATAATATTAATTATCTGTCAGTTATGTACTTATATCAGAAAATAAAATAAAACAAATTTATAGTGTGAACAATTTAATCCATTTATAATAACATACATATGTATATATTTGCCAACATCACTGCATCATAACACACCAAACAAAACGAAATTATGACGTCACGAGCACTTGCTACTCCAACGTTACGAAAAAATATCGATAGCTGAGCACAGCGTAACCTTTTAAAATTTGCAAGTTCTGTCAATGTTGCACATAATAAAGGGATTCCAGATTTTGCATACGATTAAATTATGTTGAGTATTCCTGAAACTGCAATTGCTTACATTAGGTTTGGTGTACATACTAGAGATGGGTGTGTGTCGGATTTTTCGAAGCAAACTCAACGCCAATAAATTAAAAACTCTTATTGTGGAGTTTTGAGATAACATTTTTTTATAATAAGAATATATTAAAATAATTAATTAACTTAATAAACAGTGTAATTACTTATGTACAAGATAATTTATTTCATGTGTATCCCAATTTTTACTCAGTAACTTTATATATTCGTGTCGGCAAGTTGAATGAAATCGCCATTTCGCATATACCTGCGCCAGTGTTCCTATCTCGACAAAGTGAAAAGCCCAATTCTATGTTCACCAGAGATGGGCAAGTGACGTGTTTCAGATAGAGTTGGGTCGATCCGATCTGAACTAGTTCGAATAATCTGGTCTGCGAATTGAACTATTGAACTACATCTTCGATTATAGTTGCTTAGGTTTCTATTCTTTTCCGTTTTTAGCTCAGCAGCTTACATTTTTAATTTTCGACTATCGTTCGTACGATTTATAAAAGTGTACACATTTAAATTCAATGTAGGCTTGTTTCATACCCCATATATTCACATAATTGAATCAAATTCAAAATCAGGAATGCCTCTGTTGTATCAATTTTAAGCGATAATTTGATAAATATCGATACAAAAAATAACTATTTACTTTCCCTTCTCTAGTTCTTGACCTGCGGAGGTACTGAAAAATAGCTGGCAGTAAACGGCGTAATTGTTCGGCAAGGCCCAGCCCTGCAACGTAAATAAGATCAAGATAAGCAAACACAGGAGATTCTAAACCTGTAATGCTTTAATGCTAAAGTCCATACTCGGCGGGGACACGAATGGTTCTGCGGAAGATCAACCAAGTGGAGGCGTTGGCGTCGCCAGCGGCAGCAGCAGGGGCAGTGGCAGTGGAAGTAGAAGTGCTGCTGCATTTGGCCGAGCCAGTCGCGGCCTGGGCTCCAGCTCAATATCCAGTGGCCTAAGTGCTGTGTGTGGCCTGGTCGCAAGTGGAAGTGCCACAGGCCGTGTTGGAAGCGGAAACGGAAGTGGAAGTGCTAGTGGAAGTGGGAGTCAGAGTGGCAGTGGCAGTGGAAGTGGTGGCAGTACACCCGCTACCGTCTATTGTCCTGCATGCGTAGCGAACAGTTCGGCATACGGCTCTGGAACTGGAACTGGAACTGGATCTGGCGCTGATTCATTGCTTGTCCGTGAGTCCAAATCGGGCAAGAAGATTAAGGCGCGCAAAAGTGCGTCTTCAGCTGGCTGCCTGGACTCGCAGCATATACGCAACAACCTAAGAATGTCCACATCGAGCTCCATGCGCAGCACCCGAGGAACCTGCGCTGCCAGCAGCAACAGTGGCAGCAACAGTGGCAATGGCAGCGGCAGCGGCAGCAGCACTGTCTCTGCCATTGCCACAACCGCTGCTGTCTACAATGGCTACAGCTGCACCAATGGCAACAACCACAACAACCACAATAATGGCAACAATGCTTACAACGCGTGCAACGGTCTTCTTTACGATGGCAGCAGCAATGGCAGCTGTAGCAGCAGCGTCAACTCCCCAGGCAGCTACAGCTGCAATTCGCTCAATGTCGACTTCAACTCTTATACGGCAACGCATCAATGGACACGCATGTTGGAGTGTGCCGAATTTGTAGGTGCCAAGTAAGTACAAGTCGAGGGCTGCACAGCTGATTCGAACCCGGTATTCCGGCTAAAAACAATCGGTTAGTCCAGGGGTGGCCAGCAAAGTTGTGGCAGAGATTTTGACAACAATATCTACCATAAACACGTCCTTTGGGTCACAAACCATTCGCCGTCAGCCCGTGTGTACACTGAGAGAAAACAATGACTAAAAAATTGAACAAATTAAAAACTATTATTTCACTTTTTCCAAATTAAATTTTTCGTAGAAGTTTTGACCTTTTTAAATATATTTAATAGTTTTCAGCACCATGGAAAATTCCTGCCAGAAATTTCCTATTTATTTCTTGTCTGTGTGTGGAACATAACTAAAACAGTGTGACCATGCACCTTAAACTTGCTTGGTCACTCTGATAATTCAGCGGTGTTTTGTAAACAGAGCCAATTGTTAAAGTTCAAATTAAATTAAAAAATAAAAAAAATTAACTCTGACGAACATCGATGGGCCAACCATCTATATGAATCTGTTTATTTTGTTCAATTTGTTGGATACACAAGCCAGGAAAACGTAAAATAAAAATTTCTGGCACAGTTTTTACTCCCTGTTTCCATTAAAAATGGGGAAAAGGGAGTTATAAAGTACTGCAAATGTGTGTAACAGACAGAAGGAGGCATTTTCGACTATATAAACTATATATATTCTTGATCACGATCAACATCTGAGACGAACTAGCCATGTCCGTCTGTCTGTCCGTCTGTCTGTCTGTATGAACGCACAGATCTCAGAGACTAGAGACACCAAACTTGGCATGCAGGTTCCTATATACCATACGCAGATCAAGTTTATTTCCAATTTTGGATGCACCCCCCCGCACCCCCGCAAATCGCAAAAAAAATAAAAAAAGAGTATAAAAATATTGTTTGACCATTTTTGATATTTTCCATTCGACTGAAACAAGAAACAAATTATTTTTTGAAAAACAATGTTAAAGTTTCGAAGTCAAAAAAATATATCGCATTAACTATAAGATATATCCAAAAACTTTCTGCGTATCATATTAAGGATGTTAAATTTCCTATTTATGAAGTTCTTCATTTATTTGATTGGGTGGCTTTAACTGAAGATGTATACATAAACAAAACCCTACATTCCCAAAAATCAAATCCGATTATTTCAAAAACAAACAGTAAACGTGGTTTTACTTGTGGATATATCGACTACCGAAATCCACTACCAAACCTCGGGCACCTGTATTATTAGCAACTCTATTTTTAACATTCGTTTATGGAATGTGTCGCGGGACAACTAAAACAAATAGAACAAAGAAAGTATAAATTTTTTTTTTTTTATCAAAAGTTAGTTGAAAATTAACTCTTTTGATCAGAAAAGGTACATTTTTGTTCAACTGTTGCAGAAATTAAATTTGAATTTATTTGCAGCAGCCCAAAATTAAGTATTTTCTATTTTAAATGAAGTGTATGCTGACAGGGTTGCCTATTTCTGTAAATACTTGTGTCAGGTAACTCTGTTTAGTTTGTGCTATCGATATTGAAATCAAATCAACTCTACAGTCACAGTTGCTTTGTCTATCTATCGCTTAAGTTTTCTAAGAAGCATAGACTTCAATAACTTTTTGTTCAGTCGTGTCTGGCCTTTGCCAGCATACACATCCGTTTCTCTGTTTTTTACAGTTCCTAATTTTTATTTATCTTATTTTTCTAATTTTATAACAATTTATTTGTTTTGACTTTCGGTCGTTTAAGCGCCACTTTACGTGGTCGGCCATGACTTGGCATAGATGCTTCCTTTTATTGCAAGAAATATCTCGACCAAAGTTATCAATTCTCATTTTTATTTTTTATTTATCTTATTTTAATTTCCTTATTTTTATTTTTTTGAGATTCCTATGTATCCTGATCTCTTTAAGCGATTGCCTATGGCTTTCAGATGCGAACTGGTCTCTAGTTTTAAATATATCCTGAAGGAACTTGGCATAGATGCTTCCTTTTACTACAAGAAGTATCTCGACTAAAGTTATGAATTCTCATTTTTAGCATTATGCTTACATCTTATTTTATTTTTTATTTATCTTATTTTAATTTCCTTATTTTTATTTTTTTGAGATATTTAAGTATCCTGATCTCTTTAAGCGATTGCATATGGCTTACAGATGCGAACTGGTCTCTAGTTTTAAAAATATCCTATATAATCCATGTCTGTCTGTCTATTGGACTACTTATAAGCGAACTGGTCTCTTAGCTTTGAAGTAATCCTTATGAAACTTGGCACAGATGCTTCTTTTTGATACAAGCAGTATATCGAATTAGACCACTTTAGCTTATAGCAATCATAAGTTTTAGCATTATCTTTGCATTTTTAAGAAATTTCATCAAAATTAGACCGACATATCGTATAGCTGCCATCGGAACAGTCGGTTGCAAAATGTGTTGCATTAAAAGATCTTTTTTTCAAGTTAACTGGTCACAATTATTCAATTATTCTGAGTTTTAGTATGATTTTGTCATTCTGAATTGATTTAATCAAAATCGTGTGACTATGTTTTATAGCAAATATAGAAACAATCTGTTGGAATTTGCAGAGACATCCCAAATAAACTCACTTGTTTTCTATGCTATTATGCTTCACATAACATAACAAAATAACATAATAACAAAAAAAGCGATTATTTCAAAAACTGCACGTAGTTTTCGAAAACAATAAATGTGGTTTTACTTGTGGATATTCCGTCTACCGAAATCCACTATCAAACCTCGGACACCAAAGACACTGTCGGCCTGTGTTATTAAAAGCTAATTATATAATTGTTCCATGTGTAAGCAAAATTGAAGGAATCTAGCTGATCATCAGTCGAGCCAAAAAAGACATGTATTTTGTTCTTGATTTTGCGTCTGGCGCCTATAACGGAAAGAGCCTTGAAAACAGCCTTGGATTAATCCAGGGGTGCGCAAAGCTGCCTAATGGATGTGCACACACCAATACAAATAAAACAATTACGGGTTCTTTAGTCAGAGAAGAACTTTCTCTAACATGACTATAATATAATGTTATGTACTATATATAAACTATAATATGCAGTTGAGCTAACGCACAGTTTTGAAACATTTACAGGCGCAGCAAGCATACGGTGGTGGCTTATAAAGATGCCATGTTTGTATTCGGTGGAGATAATGGCAAGAACATGCTGAACGATCTGATACGGTTTGGGGTCAAGGACAAGTCATGGGGACGGGCATGCGCAACGGGAACACCTCCAGCGCCACGCTATCATCATTCAGCTGTCGTTGCGGGCAGTTCGATGTTCATCTTTGGCGGTTATACAGGCGACATACACTCCAACTCCAATCTAACCAACAAGAATGATTTATTCGAGTATAAGTTTCTCAGTGCCATGTGGGTGGAATGGAAATTCTCGGGCAGGTAAGAACTTAAATTAGACGTAACAATAATAGCTATGACAAAAGTTAAAGAATTAAACTGACCGACCTAATCATTCTATTCTTCCTTCTTACAAAATCTTAATTCTAACATCAGCTATATTCTATAGTTTTTGGGTAGTATCTGCTGATACAAGAATATGTTTATGCTGAGCTCTACTCGAAATTCGAGAATCGCCTGACAATACTTTGTGTGTTTGTGTCAAGTAAACTCTTGAGTCTACAATATCCGTTAAAGAACTATCAAAATTTGTACTATATTTATTTTGCTACACAAAAACAATTTCTTTACTGTTTACATTCGTAAAGAATTCTAAATACAATTTAATTAACATTTCATTTCATTCCTAACAAAGTAAAAAAAACAATTGAATTTCGAGCTGGATTCTATTATTAAAGTACTTTAAAAGTGTGACTTCATTCATTTTCTCGAAAATTATCAATCACAACTAAGAGTTGTCATCATTCATTATTAGTTATTAATACTCACAAGGCCAAGGAGTTGTTGATCATGCTGATCTTTGATGTTTTTGATGTTTTGATGTTTTGATGTTTTCTTTGGATGATTGTACGTCCTTGCGCTCACTCAAGCATTTTGTTTAGCTGTATATCGGCACGTTTATCCATTTATACTGCTCTCTCTATAGACAACCTGTGCCACGATCGGCGCATGGCGCTGCAGTATACGACAATAAGATGTGGATTTATGCGGGCTACGATGGCAATGCACGGCTTAACGATATGTGGACGCTGAATTTAACTGGGGAGAATCATCAATGGGAGGAGGTCGAACAGCAGGGTGATCGTCCGCCCACATGTTGCAATTTCCCTGTGGCTGTTGCACGCGATGCCATGTACGTGTTTTCGGGCCAAAGTGGTCTCCAAATAACCAATTCGCTGTTTGAGTTTCATTTCAAGACGCGCACCTGGCGTCGCATTTCGAATGAGCCGGTGCTGCGTAATGCCACATCGGCGCCACCATCACGTCGCTATGGCCACACAATGGTGCATCATGATCGATTTTTGTATGTCTTTGGCGGCTCTGCAGACTCAACATTACCCAATGATTTGCATTACTATGATTTGGATTCGCAACTTTGGTCCGCCATACTGCCGGAAGCGACATCGGATGTGCCGTCCGGTCGTGTCTTTCATGCCTCGGCGGTTATTAATGATGCCATGTATATATTTGGTGGCACCGTTGACAATAGCGTGCGACGTGGAGATACTTATCGTTTTCAGTTCTCCAGCTATCCAAAGTGCACGCTGCGCGATGACTTTGGTAAATTCTATCATGAGAAGCAATTCTGTGATATTCAGTTTGTTGTGGGCGCTGAGGAGATACACATCCTGGCGCACATCGCCTTTGTTGCAGCACGTTCCAAATATTTACGCAACAAGATACTATCAGCACGCGAGGCACTTCAACAGCAAATGGAAAAGCTTTATGGCGTCAGTCAGGTTGATGCCTTGGCCTTAAATACGGGCGTCGGTGCGGATCGTGTACCCATGCTGGAGGTACGACTGGCGCATGCCTCGCCCGAAGCTTTTGAGATCATACTCAACTATATCTACACGGATCGCATTGATTTAAAGGACACGTATAGCAAGAACATTATTATACTTATTACCGATATCTATCAGCTGGCTGGGCTGTTCACTATGCCACGTCTGGCACATGGCTGCATACAGTATCTGGATTATAAGATCAACAAGGTGAATGTCCTGGAGGCGCTCTACAATGCCGACCGAAGCAAGTGAGTTTTGAAGCCATTGTAATAAAATGTTGTTATGCTTTTTTGCTGCAGGTAGTACATATGTCATAATCGGTCGGATATATATTTATATCTTCGGCACACCAAGAATAACATTTCTTTCTAGTTTTTGAGTCATATATTCAAAATCATAAGTTTAAAAATTGTAGTGTAATTTGGTGTACTTCTTTTTTATTACAAACTAGAGTTATTCCCCAGAACTAGTTTCTATTGGTTGGAAAATAACAAAGTGATCCTTATTTACGGTCCCTGATTTAAACATAAAATCAGCTTTGGCTACAATTTTATTAACATTCCTGTAATGTTAGAAGATTGCTTTCTTTCTTGTTTATTTATTTCTGTATTTATTTGGTATATCAATGACAGCATTAAAATCATCAAGGATCACTGCATGCAGTTTATCATCAAGGAGGAAAACTTTACGGAAGTGGTCATGTCCAGTGAGTTTAGCGATCTGGACAAGCCGCTGCTTGTCGAGATTATACGCAAGCGTTTGCATCCCAGCAAGCTGATTATGGACACCAGCTATGAGTCGAATATTGGTGAGACATTTGAAAGTACCTTTAAATATTAAGTGCATATACATATATATATTTAGGAACCACTTTGGAGCTTGATTTATCCACGTTCTTGGAGAGTACGGGCAAGGATTTTTGCGATATAAGCCTTATACTAGAGGATCATGTGATACCAGCTCACAAATCTGTGTTATCAGCACGTTGTACCTATTTCCAGGGCATGTTTCGCTCTTTCATGCCACCGGATAATACTGTTAATGTAAGTAATAGGGGGATGTTAATAGTGCTAATATAATGGATTTGAGAAAAAAAGAAAACAGAATATGATGAAGAAAAACGTTTAGGCTGACAGATTTGTTTCGACATATTTTAATCTATTTGTTGTTTCGCCAATTAGATACAAATTGGCGAAATTTCACCCTCACTGGAGGCCTTTCGTTCGCTGCTAAGCTATATTTATTATGGAGAAACAAAAATGCCGCCACAAGATGCCCTATATTTATTTCAGGCGCCATGTTTTTATGGACTATCGAATAATCGTTTACATGCATTTTGCAAATATTCACTGGAGCATAATATTACATATGAGAATGTGCTGCAGACATTGGAAGCGTCAGATATAACAAAAATCTATGATATCAAAGAGTATGCATTGAAATTAATTGTTAAAGATTTTGCCAAGGTGGCTAGGCTACCAAAAATAGCCGGTTTGTCGCGCGAACTGTTGCTGGAGATAATACGCGCTGTGGCCGATTCGCAGGGCGAGTTTCTGACCCGCATTAATATCAATACAGATATTTGAAATCTAGTGCTGCTACAGCCCGCTTTGCAGTTGTTGCTCGCCTGGTTGCAAATCGGACGTAGCACGTAAAGCAGCAGTAGCGGTTTGGTAGCGCAATAAATTTCCCACGCAAATCCTCATCTGTCATATTTCCATCTACCATTCCTAAGTTAACCTTCTTTCGCACACACACACACACACACACATTCAATGCTAGAAATCATATGATAATTATAAAGAAAACATACACACACATACACACTATAATCAGCAATCCAAAGAATCGAATATGATTCAAACAAAACTCAAAAAAGAGAAGGAAGACAGCATGAAAGCGCAAGAGACAGCATGAATTAGTGTTCTGACTGTTTTGTTTTCATTTTTGTCAGAATGTTGCGATATTGAACTTATCTTTATTTTAAAAAGTAAGTGAATTCAAACCGCAAATCTTGTCAAAAGTGTATATGAAAACATTTAAGAGAAATTCACTTTCGCAAGAGTGAAATTTGGGCACAGATCTATATATTAGATTGTTAGTGTGGTGTAATCTGTAAGCGGTAGTCGTTTATAATCAATGGATAGTATTTGATAATGATTATGATGATGATTTTTTGGGCATGCGTTCTCTAGAACATAATCATGTTGTTTGGACATATACTATTCCTCTTACGTTTAGTATTCTTCGTACTGATTTTTCGATTATGTATATGAGTTAATTAACCATTGGATTTGGTATTGCTAAATTCAAACGGGTTATGCATAATAATAAATTCATCTCAGGAGAGTTTTGATAGTGCTCGGCATTAGACTGACCAATGAATTCGATTTGAATCAAAAATTCTGTCCCAAGGCAACCGATAATTGACAATATAGCTGTATAAAACCCATTTTATAGCTATCTTACTCTGCCTATAAATACATATGTTAAATCGAACATAAAAGATGATGCTACCTCAAAATATTGAGCAGTTGTTTGATTGAATAGCCAAACATATTGCTCATTCAGGGAATACGGGAGTATCGAATAGTGTCTTCATTAAGATAAGCATAAATACAGCAATGGATCATATTGCAAAATCGGAAAAAAAAATATAATATCTATAGATTTTATATATAATTTGGTACAATTGGTTTTATATTTTGCTATTCATAGCCTTTGGGAGTGACAGCAATTAAGAGTCAGGTTAGTGGTATTTTTTTAAAACTAGACACACAAAACCTTAGAATATAAATACATTCGGACAGTTGCAGAAGAAGAATTTAAGGTTACTAATTGTTATTGGGAAAGATTTCACAGGACTGCAGCTAGTTCATAGTTCATACGGATAATGGTGTGCTGATTGTTTCAGAGATATAATATGGCTTATGTTTTACTTTGGCTATATAGCTAAACCGAATCACAAACACTGAATTGTCTAAATTGTTTCAAATTTTGTTGTTAGCTTATATGATTTCGGTAATGAATACCTATGCTCGAGTAATTCGAGTATTAGTTCGCTCAAACATATACAGATTGAGTCTCTTGTAAGTAAGTTACTTGAATAAATAACATATCAAGTAAGTGCTCCAGTACATATGACCCGAGTCTTTTGTAATGCGCTTGAATGCATACGATTCAAGTCTTAAGGGTTACTCGAATTACATTTAGTTGTGATAATTTGAATAAAATAGTGATCCATCGGTTTCAATGACATGTCCTGGGAAGTAAGTCTGGAATGAGGGAAGCATTCTTCCTGAAACAGACTTCGTTGGCAATGCGATGATGTTCTCGCAATGACGCTCTAACGAATCTTTCTAACTCCATTTCAGAGAGTGTTCTTCATCGAAGGCCCCTTGTGTGTATATACCAAAAATGTGAAATAGGTTAGGGTCCTAGTAAATCTAGCAGCGCGTCGACTGACGAATAGAATGAAACTTTCGCGTCTTCAAAATTCGACAGATTACGGTCTTTATTGTCGTCTGTCGTATTTCTGCCTTTTTCTGTTTGCTTGTCAGAGTAATCAGCTGCTGGAGTAATCGCAATGGTATTTTGTTTTTTTGTTTTCCGGGAAACGGTCGTCTGGTGAAAATGGAGTGTCAATCTGTAAGTTCTGCAATACTGTGAGCATAGAATCGCGCGCGGCCTTTACTGAAAATTGCTTGAATTTGAAAGAATGCAATACTCTCATAAATGAGACATATTCCATCCAATGGTGGGTTTCCAATACAATAGCTTCAGTTGTCCATCCGTAGCCCATAACTTATGGGGATGATTCCGTAAGAACGCAATTCCACACCTACTTTAGCTTGCACGCACAAAGATTCAAAATCAATTTGATTTAACTGCAAGAATGGACTCTGCCAAAGCAAGAATTTTTGTGAACCGTAGACTACTGTATTGAAAGTTTTATTTTGAATTGTGACCTCTTCCCCGAAAATCAAATCTTGAGGTGAATATATGTGCACAAGTGAAGAAACGTCTTTCTTGAACTCTTTAAGAATGAGATTAAGTACAGAATCCTTGCAAGTGCTAGAGTATGATACGTTCAATTCAATATTCGTGCTCATAATTGTTTAATTTTTAATTAAATAGACATCATTGTCTCTTGCCGCTTCCAGACATCGTCTCAAATTTCCATCAACATATCAGAAAGAGAATTGAAATAGAAAGTCTTCGAATCACCAGAGAGTACGGAGTAGTAGGTGTATCGTTCGAGAGGATTCGATGGATGTTTTAGGGGTCGTGGAGTGCTAACGTATAAGCGCGGGGTAGTTTCGGAAGCCTGGGTTTCCCGTGGAGTAACGGTGGTAGAGGTTGTGGTTATATTTGGGACTGTATTCTGAACCTGGCGTGGAGTAATGGTTTTGCGTGTCGTGGGCACAAGGGATACAACTTTTCTATACCGATTTATTGGATTACTTACGGGAACAGATTGAGTCTTCCTGAACAAAGTTCGATTCTATAGCAGTTTGTTGTACTTGGCCACAATCAATCTCACCTCGACGTCTTCACTGTTTATTGGTTCATAACTCGCAAAACTTTGATCAACGACTCGATACACCTTATCGGTTTCGGACAAGATTTGCACATTCTCTTCTCTCTAACTTAGTTTATCAGCAACTTCGGTTTCTAATCGCTCTCTGCACTGAGTTAATTCCGTGTTAACAAATTCCCAATCTTTACTGCAAGCGCACGAGGAACCTGATGAGTTAGACATGAATTTCCCGACTATTGAAGTAACTGCGGGTATGGCTTCTAGAACTGCGGCGGCTTGGTGTTTAGTTCTAGTGGGTTGAGTATTGTACCAGCATGTGTCAATTCCCCCTTTAAAGGTATATCGAGTTGATGCTCTACTGATGTGACGGTGATTAAGCAAAGATGTGTATAAGAAATTTCAACGAGAAAGATGTTCATGAACAGTAGTATCAAACGAGCAATCTTTGTGGACAGTTAAAGTTGTTTCTTTTGGGGTGGTAAATAAGCTCCGAGATTTTCGCGTAAACGTCCTTTTTATGAGTGGAAGCTATCAAAGGAGTTAACTCACAATCAGACGCTAAATCGAATTTAGCCGAGATGTAGTACTGGGATGAGACTAGTCTCAAAATAGCTAAGAAAAATACTCGTTTGTATAACATGCTGTTCAATGTATCACAACTAATTCAATTGGGTTAATCCCATCTCAACATATACGTTTGTTCGAAGACGTATCTGTTGATATAGTAATTTCTATAAATGAACTTAAAATATCTAAAATAATTGCAAGCCGGAATCAAAATTTGATGTGCAAATACACATTTGTATATATCCGCAACTTTACAAGCCTAAAATGAATAGTTCATTTCAATGAAAATCTTAGTGTTTGTGTTAATTCGGCAACCGATACATATGTCTCTGTCATAATTAGTCAATTCCTGCTACAATCTTGATGAATTATTGAATTGGTTGACACACTCCGAAAAGCGAAAGTTAACAATAAAACGTATTTAAAATTGAAACGTATAATAAATTTTCGTATTTTATACATATATGCTGAAATACTAATCAAAAAATGTTCGTACAAATAAAAAAATGTTTAATATTTGGTTAACTCAATGCCGAGTAACGTTATTATACATATGTATAATCTATATACAATATATATAAATTTATACATTATAAACCCACTATAAGTATTTGTATACAATATGTACCTAAAAGTTTATGTTCTATCGCACGAATATAATTGAATTATGATTTTTAATTGACACTTTTTATTTGATTATCCAATATCCTAACAAGTCCAAGCTGAAAACTAACATGAGATACAGAAAACAAAAGAAGAAAAACAAAAATATATTAGAATTTTGTACGTAATAGTTCACAATTGCCGTGCTTACAACTAACCAATAAAGCAATATAAGCTTTGAAATCATGTTATATAATAGAATACCAACTGCAGGCTTTAGCTTTGTCTATATAAGACCAATGTAATAGCCAAATAGTTACGTTCAAATTGAATATAGCCAATTGAATGCGCACTCCAATAGAATAATATCCAAACAATTACTTGATCTGGACCACAAACAGTTAACGAATCACAAATGTGTATAGAAATTCCACAAATTGAATATGTCAATTGCCAATTAAAATGCCTTTTTATATTATTTATAAGATAAAACGTAATTATGAAACATGTTTTGCATAGTTCTTGCCGGAAATAGTTACAAATATATAATGGGTTATTTTTTGTATGACAGAATTGTGATAGCTGTTTCTGTTTAATCGTAGTGTTTTTTATAGTATTAGTAAAATATAATTATATTTTACTTTTCATTTATCCTTAAATAAGCAATAGTATTTATAGAATTTATTATTTTATTTAAACAAATTTGAATTACACACTTTATTAGAAATCAAAATATAGTATATAATATATAATACACTTTTATTATCGCATTACAAGAAATACTTATGAATTAGGATAAATACAAATAAAAATAAAAACTAGAGTTGAACATTAGAATTTTCTGATGTTAGTTAGCCAGTTGTCTTATGACCAATTGTTAGTTAAGATCATCTGACACTGGACCTAACTAAACTGTTAAATCCAAGTGCAATTCTTAGTCCAGTGTCAGATAGTCTGCTGTTGCCGTCTTTAATAATACATGTATGGTATATAGTATATATATATATATAACAGTTTTAATACAATTTGCACTTCAGTACACGTTGAGTACTGATTTGAAATTCTACATAGCATTGCCATATGTTAATCACATCATAATATAATGCAATCGTTGCCAGATCAAGATTGATGATGATTGTTTTAGTTAATCTTTTCAAAAGATTCACAGGCTCTGATGAATTGAAAAGACAACAAACGATATATAATACAAATTTGCAATCAAAAGAAGTTGTATGTTTAGCTTAAATATGATGCTTGGGTTGGTTGTTTTAAGCTTGATCTTTTCAAATGGTTCAAGGGCTCTGATAATATTTGAAAAGACACTAAACGATCTACAGCATATAACAAGCTATAACAGTACTTTTCTTAATTGCAGATCTGACTTTATCTTATTTGCCCTTATCAATGATATATTTTCATTATGGATTATGGATTTATTGCAATCTGAAGATTGACACTTTCACACTCTTCTACTTCCAACATTGAAAAAATAATCAAAAATGAATGGAACTTTGTGATTGCTGCATATCTGCAAATTTCAATAAGTCCATAGAATTGTCTGGATACGATTGCATTAGCCTCATCGAGGCAGCTTTATTCCATTTATAATATCATATATACTTTTACACAGAATCATAAAAGTAGCTTTAACTGGCTATTAAAACCCACAGATTTTTGCTTTCTATTATGCAAAGCGATTTATACATATAAATATACCCAAAACGAATACAAAATAAAAACACGCAATTTTAAAATGATAATATTTGATAAATTATAAAGCATAGTTTGTATACAATAATAAAGTTAAATATACAATTGATTGTATGAAATGACCAAAAAAAACAAAAAACAAACACCTGTGTTTTTATTCTAAAAATTTTGAAAAATTTTCAAATGTTAGTAGTTGGTTTTCCGTACAGTACCCTTGGGCATATTTAATGTCAGTTAAAAAAAAAAAAGGAAACTTGAACACCATCCCGCCCATACACACACACACACACACACACACACACACACACACACATGCATACCAAAAGGATGTGCTAATGTAACTTGGCAATGGCCTGAGGATAAGTTACAGAAACAAAAACGTTAGAATAGAAATACAAATACCTAATAAAATTGTAGACAAACAAACAAGATAGAGATGATGGCAAATTCTAGATGGATAATATAGATATAGCCGAGTGCTCAATGGAATTAAAACAAAACAAAAGGCTGCCAAGGACAAAGGCAAATTGAGTTGAGTTATGTCGCCTCCTCTCTCTTTCTATTGCTCTTGCTTTTATCAAATGCAAATTACAAAATCAAATATGCCAGAACCAGAGAGAGATGAAACCCTCAGGCACGCAGAAGGCAGAAGGCAGCCAGAGTCCTGAATAAAGCGTTTTTGGCAACAGTTTGAGTACTGAAGTACGAGTACGATTCTGCCTCTGCATCTGTCAAACTTTCAGATACATATAAGTAAGTATATTTGCCAGCTTAAGATACAGAGGATAGACCCACAACTGCACGCTTTCACATGTGCCTACTACATTGACAATTCAATTTATTATTGGCATGGAAACATGTTAAATTATTTGAAAACTATCATATAAATTGAACGCCCCTGGGTAAGTACGACTACCGAGCACATCCTTAACATTTACTTATGATGAATCTCATTTCAAATGCTCAGTTGACATGTGACAAAGTTAGTCACAATTTTGCCTGAATATTTATGATTGCTTTTTTGTACTTTGTTTAATGGCAAAACAGTTACTCCAAACAAACAGTTGCTAGCTAATTAAATATTGCTTTAATTGTGCTTTCATATATGTTAATTTAATGCAATCTTAAACTTGATAACAAATCTTAACTTAATGTGATGTATTTGTACTACACAGATGACAAAATTGGCATTTTGGGCGTAAGATCAAGCCAAAACGGTGTTAAAACTTCGATAAGACAATTATGAAAATCTTGTTACAAGATCGTTTTTTCAATCTCGATATATGCCTTTAAAGAAAAGTTTTGCATATGAAAAGATAATTTTCCACCGTTTGTTGTAACTAAGTAATAGAAATTGATGGAAGAAACTGTATAAACAAATAAACAAATGTTTTATAAATATATTTAGTTCCATTTTCGGCTGATGCATTAAATCAAATGAAAATAGCTTTGCACAATGTAAAAGTCTAGTGACGATGTTTTTGAGACGCATTAATAATAAAACTGAATTGGCATGATTTAAAAATTGAAAAGTTATTTTGAAATCGAGTTTTTTAGATTTAAAAGTGTCTTAAATTTTACTTATTTTTGCAAATGAATACTATAAATATAATACTTAATAAGATTTTTTTTCGAAAAGCTCATATATCAAATTGAAATTCACTTTTGAGCAGAGCATTCTTTTGGAATTTCTTTAAACTATCGGAAGTGGCACGGAAATCTCTTGAGATTTTCGGTTGGTTTGCATTTTCATTCGCTCTTAAAAACAACCGGTGTTGAAATGCTTTTAGATACTTAGTTTCTTGACTTATGGAAGAGTCACTGGAGCTATTTTAATGAAGCTTCAACAAGTTTATAGCCAAATTAAATATCATAGATGTCATAGAAGCGTCATTCGGTTGGTTTGAAATATCCAGTAAATTTACTAGGGATTTGGTTAAAAATACCACCAAAATCAATTTAAAAAGTAAAAGCAATATTTGTTATGTAAACAATACTGTTTTTCTAAACTATCTGCATTATAATTTATAAACATTTGATTTGCTTAGGTTATTAATTTTACATTTTACAAAATCTCAATTAAACAACTGCTCTGTATTAAAATAGGTAATAAATAGGTTTTACTGATTTGCGGGTGATGATGTTAAAATCTTCAGAAGCGACTATGTCAATCCATTGTTTGAAAGAAACTTAATAGACTTTTCAAAACGATTAAACACAAACGATCCTCTTACTTTTTCAACTACTTCAAATACGCTTATTATCGGCATTTTTGTATATCAAATATATGTAATTGCACTTGAGTTTCGAAAGCTTTTATATATCTACTAGCTTGTAAACATTTAAGGCTCTTCAATCTTGTCAGATATAGCGTTATTTACAAATGTTCTGTGCTGCATTTGCAAATATTATAATGAGTTTCTTTAAATTCTTAAAATTTCTCAACTATTCATTTAGCAAACATCAATGTAGGCATTGATATTCTGCAATATTCTTAGTTTTCTTATCCAAGTAGGCATTGAAATTCTGAAAAGCATATGATTCTGATACACTCAAATATTATTTAGTTAACAAACGTCGGTTGTGAAGTGAACTTCGTATTCTTTTATAATCCTTTTTTTTATTGGTCAAAAGCAGTTGTGAATTATTTTGTGGATTTAGTCATTACCTTCTGTTGCCCTAGTATAATATTCGCGCGCTAAATCTAATTTCCCTAATTTTATCTTATTTTGACATTTTTATTATTTATTGGCTTTTTACTTGACGTTCAGCAGCTTTATGTTTAGCTACTGCTGATAATCATCTGGTTTTCCGACATATTTGGCATTTGGTGAAACTGACGGAGCCCTGACTGGTGGAGCCCTGACTGGTGGAGCCCTGACTGGTGGAGCCCTGACTGGTGGAGCCCTGACCTGGAGGAGCCCTGACTGGAGAATCCCTGACCTGGCCGAGAATTTGATCCTGGAGCCGCTTGAATTGCATATCTTATGATCTTCCAGACCACCCAGTTGTCCATGCGGTGTCAGGAGTTGCATCTTCCTGCTTAGACGTGGCAGTCCCTGCACCCGTTGCCGTTAAGAGGCGCACGAATCTATCGGGATAATCCAGCCGAGTTGGGGCAGCAAAGTGATGATTGCATTGCCGCGTAGTGCTTGGATGGCGTTGGGTATTTCGCAGTTGTTCTTGGCTCTGCTATGCCGATGACTCTCACCTATTTTGAGCTGAACGCTGTGGAGGATGATCGCTGAATATTCAGGAGTCGGCCCCAATATTTTGTGCTTCATTTGCCTCTGGAATATCCTGCAGAACTCGGATAAGACTGATTTCGGACCGGCGATCCAACAACGAAGCTATTCGCAACCCGAGACCCATCTGATGGCTCCAGTTAAGCCCCCTATGAACCAACCCACAAGTGCTTTGATCTACGTTTATCCAATTGCAAAGCTCGATTAGCCCGTATGACACATTTTCAACATGTGCCGTGGATTCAAATATAACAATTTATAAATTTCATAAAATGTATGTTTTATTTAGTATTTTATGTACATGAAACTCTATTTAAACTTTTCAGTTTTACTCATAAACAAAAATGCATTTGCATATTACTTTTAAGAACATGCAGGTCTAAGCAGCATTATATTACCTTTTATACTTCGCCAGCAGTTATAATATATATAAATTATTAAGTTAAAACTTTATAATAATACAGCTCGTGATATCTCAGCAATTGCAAACCGTGGCGTCTCTAGGTTGCGACGGGGCCCCGGCTCATTCTGTTTTGAGGTCCATTTGCACTATGCAACTTTGAAAATGCAGTTGGGTTGAAAATCTAATCTAATCCTGATCAGCATTTACTGCCGAGTCATGTTCGTCATGTCTGTCTATTCGAAAATCCGCCTGCTTGTCTGTTTATATGCGTAGTAGTCCCTCAGTTTTAAAGCTATCTTGATGAAACTTGGCACAGATGCTTTTTCTTTATGCAAGCAATACATATGTCAGAATCGGCCAGATCAGGCCACTATAACATATAGCTGCCATGGGAAAGATCGGTTGAAAATAGGTTTTTGTATGAAATTTTTTTTTGTTTTTTAGGCTAACTCAACCAAACTTACTTTACCTAAGTTTAAGGAAAGTTTATGCAGGCTGACAAAATTTCAATAAAACAGGACGAGTGTATCTTATAGCTGCCATAGGAACAATATATATATATATTTTCGGCACGCCGAAGATAACATTTCTTTCTTGTTTTTAAATTGAAATGGCATTTTTATAAATATTAAATTAAAAAAATATGAGAATTTCAAAGTCTAAAGATACCTATAGCCAAATATGATTGTTTATGATTACAACCATCCTATACCAACGCAGGGCATACAGTCTATACTAGCTATTAATCTGTTATTGCCAGGTTATCTTGCTGTAAACATTTTGAACACGTCGAAAGCACAACATATATTCTTAACCATGCAACAAGCAGAACATAAATGAAGAACATAAATTCCCTGCCAATTTAGAAGTTCATAATTTAAGCCAACAAAGCCAAAGCGATCGAAGTCAATCAGCTATATAATATGCCTGTACCTATTATGTATGTATGTGTGCAGACATTTGTATTAGGTCCAAATGGAGTATGGGAGGCGGTATTTGGGATGTTTAGCTCGTTTCATGATGCTTTTTAATATCCGTTTCATGTGGATTTATGCGCTTCAAGTTCACGCTGAGCACCAACACATAAATTTCATGACAATTGAAGCACGCCAAAAAGAACTAAAGCAACAACAACATTGTGAACAACCCCCAATACCCAATACCCACCCCTACAAAAAGGGTTAAGTTGTAATCGATGTGGGGAGGCAAGTTGCCTTAAATTGACTTGTGGCATTTTTCAAAAGTTTTCTGTGCGTTCTTCTCATCCTTCTTTTTGACCAACTTCGATTAATTTATAGGGTTAAGGATTTGCGCATTCCAATTCCCATTCCAATTCCCTTTCCCATCCCCTGACCCTTGCTCAAAGCAGATCTCATAAAGTTTCGTTAAAGTGGCTGCTGCCTGATTAAAGGCAATACTCTTTTTGGCTCATTCGCAGCCTTCACTTCGCATGCACAGCTCAACTCCTGCCTTTCGCTATTTGATATTTGCCATTGCATATACCCATTGCGAAGTTTAATTAAAAAACTGCGCCCCAAGCTTCCTCAAAGTTCTCGAATATGCATACAAGAATGCTTGACTTTGAGATACTCTGCACAAAAGCTTTAAATGGGGTGTGTCACTTTAATCTCTATAGAGATTGGTTTGCAAATCTCTCGAAAAAACTGTCGATTTCATTTTATTGAACTCAACACCAAAGTAATTTTATTAAATTTTTTTTAAATTTTATAGCCGCCAAATTCAACATTCATCGATTAAAAACTGATTTGCCATCTTACAAAAATATTTTAATCAAAATGCACAAAAATACACGATTAATGGGGAATATGAATATATATGCCTTTGATTTCATATAAAACATAAGCAAATCAAATATTTAATAAAACAAAAGGACGATCATTTTAAGCATATATCGAAGCAAGTATCTATACCTATATACCTATACCTATACCTATATCTTTGCTCGGTTGGTTTGAACTGTTAACATTTTTAGTAGAGATTTTATTAGAGATTTCATAAAATTCAACATAAATAACTTTAAAAAACAAAAAAACTGTTTAGTTTATAATATTTGTTTATTTATTTTAAAAATTGCTTTTCTGTGTGTATTTACTCAAATCTCTTCAGACTACACGAGAGCTTTGAAACACACAAAAAGAGATTTCTGTGAGACCTAAGAATTTGAATTCGGTTTCATTAGGTTTCCGTGACACTCCTGTATAATCCTAAGCCAAAACTTTTTATTGAAATAGTTAGCTGCATAGCGATATACAAGTTTTTAAAATACAATTAAGCCAGGGAAATAACATAAAGAACTGTTTATGTACATCTCATAAACATATGTTATACGATTATTATCTCAGTTAAATTTTGAGTGAAATTGTTGAGTGTTGACCAGGCAAGCGCAGCTAACATAAGTTGGTCTAGATATTGATATATTTTTGTAATATGCATTGTGGGTTTACTTTCGATCTGTTTCTTTGTATGCATATTCCTGTTGCAAGAAAGAATTATACCCAAATTGTGTTTCAAGCGTTTAAAGGTAATAAAAACAACACCTGTGCAATTGTAGTTTAATTGGGCAGACAGAAAGAAATGCAATATAAAGTAATTACGATTGGTGTGCTACACGGCAAAGTTTAAGCGCTACCCGTTACCCGTTACCCTTTTCCCGATGCCAATAGCCATTTTGCCATATCAGTGACCTTACTTCTACGACATGATCGAAAAAAGTCAGCGCAAAGCATTTCAATTTTGAATTGTGTTTGATTTTATTATTTCAATTAGATATGATTACCCGATCCCGTATAGCCTGTTTCAAAGTAGAAACAATTTGATTGGATTCCCGTTTCGTTCCCAACTCTAATTTCAATTATAGCTACAATTTTTGTAGATAAGTAAGAAATAGGTTTCATTTTAGAGAATATAAAATTGACAACTTTTTCAAATATTGTTATTCATTTTAGAAATACTTGACTATACCCCAGCACCTTCACTAGACAGAATGACTTGTTTCAAACAACTTGTTTGTGACATACGCTGAAAGACACTGAAAGGCGTATTAGTATTGGGATTGAGACCCTACCATTATCTACTTTATGGCCAGCGATAGTTTTCATTTACTTTATGGCACTTTTATCTAGTACTATTTGCGATTGTGTGTGTATGTGCGAAAAGGTTTAGGTTCAATGCACACTTTAAATATTATCTGAAGTATGTATTTGCCTCACTTGAAGAAAAGTTTGTGTTAGTACCATGAAACAAGAAGTAAGCTTTAGAAAATTTTTTATAAAATAGGAAGAAAGGAAGAAAAAAAGTGAAAAATTTAAAAAAAAATTTTAAATACTTTTTGATTTTGGTTTTTTTTTAATAGAGGCGTGTATCTATTTCCAGTTCCGATCAAAATATTCGAAATCGAATTATTAGCTGTTCAGAATTCCGAATATCGATGAAAAAATCGGACTTAAAAGTTGTGCTTTTGAGTTAGTGCAATGAGAAGTATTCAAACTTATCTATTGACAGGAATAACGATGGTAATTTCTTTCGAAACTTAAATAATGGAATTAAGTATGGTAAATAATTTTAATGTTTTATAGTTGCACTAAAATTTGTTGTATAACTAAGTAATATTTTGGACGACTGCAGTCTAGAGGGAAGGCATGCTACTCTGACACACAAAACCTCAGGTTCGATTCCCAGTCAAGGAAACCGTTTTACATATCAAAACGAATCAGCGTCAATGTTTAAAACGCCAAATCAGTGTATTAATCAATAAATATATAAAATAGAAAAAAAAAGGAATTTTGAAATTGAGAAGTAACCTTTGTTTTTTCTGAGTGCATGCCATGCCTTTTCTGATGAAAACATGAAGTGGTACGAGTTGAGAGGGTGTTGAGTTTTTGGGTACTGTGCCTCAACTGATTTCCTGTCGCGACGTCAACGCTTCCTTTACTGCCGCTTAACTTTTATATGAATCCCAGCCGTCTCTACTCCCCTCTCCTGTAAAGGACTCCTACTGCCTACTAGTCTCACGTGTAACACAAAATCCGTTTGGCACATGGCATTTGGGCGCATCGTGTGCTTTATGGACCAAATGATTGCCTGCTCAGGGGCTCAGTTGATTCGACATGGCAATGAGAGCTAGCGGCAAACACGAGTTTGCTTTTCAGCGTTCCATCTAAATATATGTGTATGTGTGTGTAGGTACTAAGTAAATGAAGGCTGCATCCATGAGATACATCTGCTAATAAGTAAAACCCTCGAGTTGTGGTGCGACTGCTTGAGACTTGTACTATATATTAGCTGAAAGCGTTAATTTTGTAACATGTTTCATTAACATTGCTTTTAAATCCATATTTAATATATCTTAGTGTATTGCTGGTGATAAATTAACAGTGTTTACTCTATAGTTATTATAAATTAAAAGAATTTTTTAATTTATGACAAGCAAAGAAAGCGTGCGAATTCAAAGCACAGAAGATTACTTTCGGCTGATGATTTGTTGAAATCGGCCAAGCTATTGAAATTCTTTTAGAACCGGTTTATGAATCAATAATACGTCCGTCGGAGCTCAGGCAAACATCGAGTCAGTCATCACTATATTGCGTGTTTGCTTAAACCAGCTGAGAATTACAAGCAAATTTATGTGTTTTAAAATAACTCGACCAAACTCTCGACATCCAAGTTAAAGAACGTTCTTCACATGTTGACAAAATTTTATCAAAATCGGACGACTATATCTTATAGCTGCTATAGGAACAATTGGGTGGAAAATATATTTTTGTGTGAACAACTTATATGTTTCTCAAGTTATATTAACTTTTTCTATTTTTAAGTACGTTATTGACATAGTGACCAAATTTTATTAAAATCAGACGACTATATCTCTATAGATCTTATAGAGCGATTATTGAAAGCATTTTTGGCGTTCTGAGCGTTAATGCTGAGCAACCTGTTATTCTCGTGGAACTAAAAGTGTGCAAAGGCTACTTCAAAACCCAACATATTTTGAAATATTTTCCAAATATAGGTTTGTACTTTGTTGAGTAACAACCGCAACCATAAAAGTAACAAGATACCATAAAAGAATTGAGTTTCATACATCTTTCTGATAACAATTTATGTATTATTGCTTCTAAGTTGAATTAAATTTCAATTCAATTGTTGAAATTGCATTCAAATGAATGTTGCTGAAATATTAATTTTAACCAAATTGAATCTGATCAACAAAATGCAAAACATATTGTGTGCATTCGTGTTTATGCATGTCAGTTTTAAGAAGCATGATTATTTACTTAAGCATTGATTGATTTCAAATTAACAATGTTGAGCTATCAAAACAAACTTCCAGCTGCCCACAGGCCAAATAGGCTTAAGGTTCAGGTTGAGGTGCAACAGAGTTTGTGGCATGTTGCATTATGCCTTTGGCCATGCAATTTCAGTTGCAGTTTCTTTTGTAAATTCAATTGCAAATAAATGACATGCACACACACACACACACACACACACACACACACACACACAAAGTCCAAAATTATGGCATAATTCTAAAGCATGTAATTATCGCACACAGATAGACACACAAGGCTGCAAACTGAGGAATCGAAAGAGGAAAACTCCTTAGGCTTAAAACACTGGCAGCATGTCGAATACTTGTCTGGCATCTGATTTAAACACAGTCGAATACTTAGGCCTGTTTCGAATCCTCGTTCAGCAGCGCACTTAAATTGTCCAGTGCCTGTAAAACTGTTGCTTCTGCCTGCTGAGACAGGGGAAATAGATTCTTCCATAACTTTGGTGTTTGTTATTCCAAGCCAAAAGTCAGTTACAAGCCACGCTGTCCGCTGAAACACAAAAATCCCGTCTCAAGATTAAAGGTCAACCGAAAGAACCCTCAAGTGACGGCAAGTCCGACAAATCCGTAGAGGAGTGAACAATTAATGTTATCTTAAAGGCATGTAGAAGGTACTCCGGCCTCATCAGGTTTTTCGGATCAAGAAATTTAAAGAAAAAAAATACCATGCATACTTATTAATGTTCTGAATAAATCCAAAATTGAATGTTTATTTTTGTACTATTTAATTATTAAGTCTGTATTTCTGTATCATGAAGATATGAATACTTTTGGGTTATTCGCTCGATCAAAATCTTTGTTAAATGTGAGAACAAGAACTTGTCTTTGTTATATATTATTATAGTATCAGAAGTATTCTAGTTAATTTTCCTCGTCATTCATTTCAGTTTTATCAATTGCCGAAAACTATATCATTAACAGTTTACGATCCTTTGAAAACGCACATTATTCGGATAGCACTTTTAGCATCTTGCGCTTTGCCTGTTAAGAAGATTGTATTGTTTTAAATTAACATAGTTAGGAACTTTAAGTAACTATTTACTTTATTAAGATCTGGTAAACGACGGTATTCTCCTCTTTTAAACCTTTTGAAAATAGCTTGTTCGTCGTCTTCGAGCCGTACTGCTGGTCTTCGGCCTGGCGCATCTTGCTTTGGGTTCGTGGTTCAAGCATTGGCTTTGGCTTCGATTTCGCTTTGGCCTTGGTAGAACACTTCGGAATGGTCCTGGTTGTAGATTTGTTCTTGCGCCAGGTTGCAGTCTTAGCTTTGCCAATGGTTGCACTCTTCATTTTGGGAACGGGTTAACGCCTTGCTTTTGACCCGGCTGCACACTTGGGCTTAGACCTCAGATAAGTTTTGGATATAAAAACTGAATTTTCCACAGAATGTTCTTATGACTGCTATAAGATATAGCCTTCCGAATTTTATGAAATTCGATCAGCATGTCAAAAAAATGTAAGTAACTTGAGAAACAAAAAAGTTTTTCGTACAGCCGGGGCCCCGTCGCAGCCTGGAGAAGCCACTGTTTGCAATTGTTTAAATATCACGAGCTGTATTATTGAAAAATGTTAACTGAATAATTTGTATTATATTATTTATATTATAACTGTTGGCGAAGTATAAAAGGTAATATAATGCTGCTTCGACCTGCATGTTCTTAATTATAGTATGTTAATGGTGAGCTCATTTCACGAATAATTGATTATAATTTGCCAAATAAAAGTAATTTATTATGAAATTTATAAATTGTTATTGCCAGAGGCAAATGAAGCACGAAATATTGCGGCCGACTCCTGAATAGAGTCAGCGGCAAATCATCCTCCACAGCGTTCAGCTCAAAATGGGTGAGAGTCATCGGCATAGCAGAGCCAATAACAACTGCGAAATACCCAACGCCATCCAAGCACTACGCGGCAATGCAATCATCACTTTGCTGCCCCAACTCGGCTGGATTATCCCGATAGATTCGTGCGCCTCTTAACGGCAACGGGTGCAGGGACTGCCACGTCTAAGCAGGAAGATGCAACTCCTGACACCGCATGGACAACTGGGTGGTCTGGAAGATCATAAGATAAGCAATTCAAGCGGCTCCAGGATCAAATTCTCCATGTCAGGGCTCAGCCAGGTCAGGGATTCTCCAGTCAGGGTTCTTCCAGGTCAGGGCTCCTCCAGGTCTGGGCTCCTCCAGGTCGGGGCTCCTCCAGTCAGGGCTCCGTCAGTTTCACCAAATGCCAAATATGTCGGAAAACCAGATGATTATCAGCAGTAGCTGAACTTCAAGTCGCAGAGATTCAAGTAAAACACCAATAAATAATAAAAATGTTTTTCAAAATAAGATGATAAATTTAGATAAAATTAGATTTAGCGCGCGAATATTAAAGCCAATACTAGGCCAACGAGAAGGTAATGACTAAATCCACAAAATAATTCACAACTGTTTTTGACCAATAAAAAAAAGTATTATAAAAGAATACGAAGTTTACTTCACAACCGACGTTTGTTAACTAAATAATATTTTAGTGTATCAGAATCATATGCTTTTCAGAATTTCAATGCCTACTTGGATAAGAAAACTAAGAATATTGCAAAATATCAATGCCTACATTGATGTTTGCTAAATGAATAGTTGAGAAATTTTAAGAATTTAAAGAAACTCATTATAATATTTGCAAATGCAGCACAGAACATTTGTAAATAACGCTATATTTGACAAGATTGAAGAGCCTTAAATGTTTACAAGCTAGTAGATATATAAAACCTTTCGAAACTCAAGTGCAATTACATATATTTGATATACAAAAATGCCGATAATAAGTTTTGAAAAGTCTATTAAGTTTCTTTCAAACAATGGATTGACATAGTCGCTTCTAAAGATTTTAACACCAACACCCGCAAATCAGTAAAACCTATTTATTACCTATATTAATAGAGATTCCAATTTGTTTAATTGAGATTTTGTAAAATGTAAAATTAATTGTTTATACATGACGTGGAAAATTTTCTATATTATATCAGTTTTATTTCACGGTGCAAACCATTTGATGAGCTGGTCCCTGATTTATCCTCTAAAATGTTGTTTTTGTCAAAATACATTTATAGAGCTGATTTGCTGATAGACTGAAAGTTCGGTCCCGACTTGTTACAA
The DNA here is from genome assembly GCA_949708635.1 of Hirtodrosophila cameraria. Lineage (NCBI taxonomy): Eukaryota > Metazoa > Arthropoda > Insecta > Diptera > Drosophilidae > Hirtodrosophila > Hirtodrosophila cameraria. The sequence goes on along the minus strand of OX453090.1, from coordinate 946,208 downwards.
TATATGTATATTTGTGTTCATGATGCTCAATACAACTGGGTGTCAGATATGCCCTGGTAGAACATATGCGAATCCTTTTCATATAAATCGTGCTTTAAAGTCGCTTAGACACATTTGATAGACAGTTAATCTGAGTGAGCATGTGTGTGTGCTTGCCTAATAAGATTACAAATTATTTTGGCTAATTGCCTCTGACATAACTAATAACAACTGCAACAGCAGGAGCAAAGCTCACAGTCAGTCAGTCAGCCAGTCAGTCAGAGTATAATTATGGGGACAAGGACTCGACAAGGCATCGAGTATCGGAAATGGTTGCCACTCAACTTGGCTCTCACGTAGCTCACATGGTCTACGAAGCGGGCCTACGTGGCTGCTAGTACTATTTGCCGCCTTGCGCCTAATTGTATGCCATAAAATAATAATTACATGCCATGCATATGCATATATGTATATGTAAATGCAAAGGATGTCAGGATTCAGGAGTCGTTGCTCGAGTGCCACAAGATTACCGTTTCACTAACTTACGGATACGGTTCTGTACGTTCTGTATGCTCTGTCTGTAATACGTCCAATAATAAGATTTATACTCATACCGTACTTAAGTAAGCTTTTGTTGGCTAAGCTCTTTAAGGACTCCAAAGGGATATTCGGCAGTAAGCAAATGCATATAATTAAGAGCTGCATCTGTCCGTCTGTCTGTCCGTCTGTCCGTATGAACACACAGATCTCGGAGACTATAAGAGCTAGAGGCACCAAACTTGGCATGCAGGTTCCTGTATATCATATGCAGATCAAGTTTATTTCAAATTTTGGATGCTCTTCTGCAAAGCGATATAAAGTTCAGAAAATTTGAAAAACCCATCAATTTCTTTGCTTTCAAATTAAGATACTTAAAGTCAACTATTTTCCGAAATCAACATACATAATAACAAGTAATATGATCCAAATGACAAATCACAACCAATGAAAAATTCGTCATGGGAAGAGAAGGAAGAGCACTTTTTAATCTGAAATTCTGAAATTGGTAAGATGCTATATAAGTTGAGCATCTAGGCACAAGAAACAAGCTACAAATTGTTCTAAACTATATCTTAAAACAGGTTTACGAAACAATTTCAGAGGCTCGCATTGTGAACGAAATCGCTGACAAAACTTTGTTTGATTTGTAGCAATGTTTTTGAATAGTATCGAAAATATTATTAGAAATGGTTTAATATATGCATACATACATACAGATATATATGTATATAATATAATAATATACACGTACTAATAAGTACATTCGTTTACTCAGATATGAACGCGTGTGTTTGCTTATGTAATGTGGAGCTCATGTGTTGATGGACGCACAGTCTCCTCTGATTTCTATTGACATCGTCCTGGGCCTGACTTTGGGCCTGGTTCTGGGTCTGGGTCTGGGCTCACGTCGAACGGTAAATGTTTATGACGTACTCAAAATTGTCTATCAAGTTCAGCTGACGATGTCACGACGTTGCGTCGCTGCCAGAACAGCTATAAAATGAATGTCACTTGAAGCAGGTGAAGGAGGTGGAGTCGGGAGTCGGGAGTCGGAAGCTGGGAGATGGAAGATGGGTGATGGTTGATGGTTGAATGGCAGATGGGAACCTGGCACTTTCAGCTGTGTGGCAACTTTTGCCTTTTGTTCTTATGATTGAATATTTAATTCAATATGCCACGCCACCATTTGTATGAGTTCCTTTTTATTTTTATGCTCTAGCGCATGTCTCCTGCAAAGTTTTTGTCTTCTAATTAGACGCATCGTAAACATTTTATGACGAAGGCGACACAGTTGCCAAAGTTGCCTTGAAAAACGTCTTTGAGCTTATTGCAAGTCAAAGAACTTTTGAAATAACATAAAGTACATATCGATGAAGCAATTTGAATAGATAGCAATATAATAAATTAATAAATGCTTTTATATAGATCCGTATATTCGATATGAGCATTTGAAGACGGATGTATGAATAACTTGCAAGTTTCATTTGTTGCATGAAACTGAGTTAGTTCACACATTTAACGTTTAAACACAACAAAAATTTAAATTTTTAGACTTGTTCGCAATTACATATTCGGATCTACTTCAAAGAAATATGTAAGGCGTACTCTTGTACCAAAAAACTAGGTTTAAATAATAGTTTGATTCAATTCGATTAGAATAACGCACAAATTGGATTGATTCGAAAATGAAAATAAAAAAACAAGTAAGAATGCTCTAGTCGAGTATGCCCGACTACGAGACTCCCTGCTCCCAACTTGCATTTCAAGCAGTGCAGCGGCATCACAAGCAAGCAGCGCACTTAACGTGCCCAGTTCCTGTCAAACTGTTGTTTCTAATAATAGCTTTTTCCATAACTTTGGTGTTATTTATCCGATCGTGATGAAATTTAAACAGCTGATCAACATTTATGCAACATATATGTGAACCAAAAATCAAAGCTCTATCTTTGTGGCTGTGGGAGTTTTTTGCGATTTGCGCGGGTGCGGGGGGGGGGTGCATCCGAAATTTGAAATATACTTGTTTTGCGTATGGTATATAGGAACCTGCATGCCAAGTTTGGTGTCTTTAGCTCTTATAGTCTCCGAGATCTGTGTGTTCATACAGACATGGTTAGTTCGTCTATGGCTGTTGATGCTGATCAAGAATATATATAGTTTATATAGGCGGAAATGCCTCCTTCTGCCTGCTACACACATTTGCTTTACTTTACTTTATAACTCCCTTTTTCCCATTTTAAATGGCAACAGGGAGTAAAAACCTGCATTCATACGGACAGACGGACGTACAGACGGACATTTCACAAGCCCAATATACTCTTTTTTCTTCTTTATTCAAAAAAATTAAAAAAAGAGTATAATTAGCTGTGTTTCTATACGAACTTTCCCATTTACCTTTCAAATTGCAAAAAAAATGAAATTGGGAACATGTCTGATTTTAAAACTATCACCAAATAGTTAGATGAGCGTTTTTAAAAAACATTTTTATACGTTTTTGAACATCATCAGCTATGTTAACTTTAATTTAGTATTTCAGTGCATAACAGCATCAGTTTGTTTTTGTTATTTCATGTTGTAAGTTATGCTCCAACGGGAGCATCAGCTGTACTCATAAAACGCTGGACTTGCTGGCCAAGCAGGCAACAGAGAGAGAGAGAGAGAGAGAATGAGAGAGAGAGATAAGGTGAGTAAGGAGGGGAAGAGAGTTTGTAATTTATGGACCAACAAACAACATTGTTGACATTATTGACAAGCAGAAGCAGCAGCAGGACTTTTTTGGGCAATGGGCAGCGAGCGAATTGCCATCACATTTGTGTTCCAAAACAATCTGCTGTTTATGATGGTCTCTCTATCTCTATCTCTATCTCTATCTCTATCTCTATCTCTCTCTGTTGCTATCTCTTTTTATCTTTGCTTTAAGCTTTTGGCCATAATTTGCCAGCTGCCGACATTTGAGTAGTCTTCGCTGCTCCTTTCAGCCTTCTCCTTGTGCAACTCAACGTTGCCCACTTTTCGTTTTTCGTTTTTTGTTGTTTGAGTTTAACATTAAATATTTGGAAATTTTAATGAAACATTTATGTTGAACTTTAAAGGCTGCACAGTAAAAGAAAGAAAATGTTTAAATTGTTAATGAAAACTGCGTTTGAGAGTCTAAAGGACATTTGAAAATATGGCATCAGTTAAACAGATAGTTAAACAAGCATAGAATATGCATATTTAAGAAATATTCTGTACTAATACAATTATTAATGAATAGTTTAAGTTTCTCAAAGTTCTGGTTTTTAGCATTTGCATATAAGTAGAGTTACCTTATTATTTCTTCATATCTAACAATTCTTACTTTTTTTTTGCCATCTTCCTAAAACATTACTTCGGAAGCACAACAAATCCCTTTAAAAGTTATGGACAGCTCTGCAGCAAAGGCAAAGGCAAAGCTCACTGACTGATTTGTTGATAATTTGTTCGCATTCCAGTAGCAAGTTGGGTAAGATGCCTTCAAATTGGCATTCTTGGTATTCTCGGCATTCAAAAGTGCAGCCCTTAAACCACAATGATGATGCCAATGCAAATGGGAGTGGGAATGCCATAAAACGCTTTTGCACTACTTTAAGCCAATAAAATTCATATTATGTTATAGAGATGAGAGCAAGTATGAATTGAAGGTTGCAGTTACAGAAATGTAAATGACTGAGATATAACTATATGAAAATATAAGGTTTATATTTAAAAGAGTAGTATAGGCCATCCAACAGCATACTGCATCAAATGCGTAGTGCTTCAAATGAGTAGGATGCCAAATGAGTATGAGTATTACTCATACGCACTGTGTCCAGACTTGTAACAAAACTGGTTATTTAGTCGTTGGAACATTGGTAATCATTTTTACAAAATGGTACACTTTTCTAACATTAATATTTTAATAAATCTTGTGAAAAGTACCTAAGGTTTTTTTCTCCCTGTTCCCATTAAAAATGGGAAAAAGGGAGTTATAAAGTACTGCAAATGTGTGTAACAGGCAGAAGGACGCATTTCCGACTATATAAACCATATATATTCTTGATCAGGATCAACAGCCGAGACGAACTAGCCATGTCCGTCTTTCTGTCCGTCTGTCCGTATGAACACATAGATCTTGGAGACTATAAGAGCTAGAGACACCAAACTTGGCATACGCACATCAAGTTTATTTCAAATTTCGAAGATTTTTCGAAATTTTTATAGTAAATGATACATTTTATTGGTAAATTTGTTTTCTTTGAGTGGCAGCCATGCTCATACACAAAATTTAGTATACCCCTTGGGTACTGGTTCTCTGCGCGAACCAAAGTGTATGCAACAACGTTCGATATTTGTTGAAAGCGTGATATGATATTCATCATATTTAGAGCGAGTCAGTCACTTTATTGCTCAGCACTTTAGCCCTTAACACATACACACAGCCATTTATATAGACACATAGTGTTGCAGAGTTGCACAGACAGATATCAAAACGCATCAAAATGTTGCGCTAAACTTTATTCACCGAGGCTGCCACAGCCGCAGGCATTGAAATATGAAAAGTAAAAATGCATTTCAAGTAGCGCAAAACTCTCAAAGAAAATGTCGGAGCTGAAGCAGAGCTTATGGTTAGCGGTGGCAGGATACCCGGTGGCATGTCAGTTGTTGGCTGAGAAGTGAGGAGTGTGCAAAGTCACGCTTGCGTAGCACTATTTGTGTTCCAAGCAGAATGCAGAAGTGTGTAAAGAAATATGATAATCAAAGCTCACACATACAGAGCAAAAAAGTAAGAATTACAAATCAATTGCTATATACACCGTTGCTAATATACGCTCAAAATATGGATTTTTTTAAGATATCTATATGTAATAGATTTGTGTAACAGGCAGAAGGAGGCATTTCTGACTATAATATATATATTCTGATAAACTATATATATTCTTGATCAACAGCCGAGACGAACTAGCCATGTCCGTCTGTCTGTCCGTCTCTCCGTATGAACACACAGATCTCGGAGACTATAAGAGCTAGAGACACCAAACTTGGCATGCAGGTTTCTATATACCGTACGCAGATCAAGTTTGTTTCAAATTTCGGATGCACCCTCCCGTACACATACATATATGTTGCATCAATGTTGATCTGCTGTTAAAATTTTAACACGATCGGATAAATAGCACCAAAGTTACGGAAGAATCTATTACGCCAGTCTCAGCTGGCAGAAACAACAGTTTGACAGGCACTTTACGAGTTAAGTGTACTGCTTGCTTGCTCGTTGATACAAATGTAGAAGTGATTATGTTGTTGTAACTTTGGAAGCTCGGCGAACGTTTCAAGACGTTTTGTTACAAAAATGACACTCTAAAGAATTGAATCACATGTTTTCGAAAAATCGGTTATTTAGCTAGTTTCTGAAATAGTTTGCCTCTGGAAAATTGTCAAACTGTCTAACATAGCTATGAAGCTCAGTGATATTCCAGGATAAGAGCATAAGAAGCGATGAGCGCAAAATGTTTATCCTTTCAGCTTTGGCGTCGACGTCGTTGCGTAGGAAATGTTATTGTTAAATGTTAGTTTTGTTATGCAAACACGTACACAGACAGAAAAAGACGCATGCACAAACATACAGAGAGGTAGAGAGAGAGAGAGAGAGAGAGAGAGAGAGAGAGAGAGCGAAAGAGAGGGAGAGAGAGAAAAGAGTTAGGATTCTTGGGAAAATATGAATAGTCAAAGTCGAAGTCGGCCATATGTTCGACTCAACTTTTATCCCACAAAGCAGACAGCGGCTGGGGCATAGTTGCAAGCGTTTTCTATGTGCAGCAAGAGCAAGCGAGAAGGGCTAGAAGTGTGGGGAAAGGGTTGCGGGTCGGATTGTTGGATAAGGTAAGTGCTGCAGGCAAATGGCAAAGCGCTAATGGGAATTTGTGTTGTCTGCTTTTTAGGAATATCGCACACGTCTTGCGCTTTAGCAGCAATAAGCGTGACTGGCAGCAGCAGCAGCAGCAGCAGCAACAACAATGCTGCAGCAACTCTTGCTGCAACTGCAACATTCAAATGCACTTTTAGTTGCGTAGGCAGCAGCAACAACAACAAACGCAATGGCCGTAGAAATATTGCTATGAACAAAAACTGGATCAGTTTGTGGCTTGGGTTTTATGAGTAGTGGGTAGGGAAGGGGAGGCGGCAGCTCTAAGTTTGCCACATGTTGTGGCTGAAAAAGTTGCTGGCAGGCGCCAAAGGGCATATATAGAGCACATACAAATTACGCATACGCCCAGTTAAATCCGCTACAAATACCATTTTGGCGGCATTTGTTTCCAAATATGAATTACAAAATTCTGAATACTTTTCTAACGCGCATAAATATGCAACAGCAGCACGAACAACAATAAGCACAATGTGAGCACAATGCCAACAACTGTTTGTTTATTTCGTTTTATTTGTTTGTTCATTTGTATATTGGTTTTGTTTACTGCACAGAACCTGAGGCCGTTTTTGCGACTTTTGTTGCATGCCGCAAATATCGTAGCCGCGCTTTAAGGCAACCAGGCATCCTTTTTGCACCCCCCAAAAGCAATGTAGCCTTTAATGCAACTAGCACAAATAACCATTAATAATAAGTCTATCCCTATTTCCCCCCTCCTCCACCACCCTTCCACCCTATCAGCTCATACTGACAAATGAGCAGCGTGCAAAGCGACAGCTGAACAAACAAGCAAAGAACAGTTTATTTGGGCTAGCCGAATTTATAATACTCTTACAATAATTTCTATGCTTTTATTCAACTTAAAATTAATCCTTTATACTTACTCTATTTTCGATCCATCCATTGCAGCTAAGGATCAATTCGATCAACTGCATATATCATACAATATCATTAAGGCCTTATTCTGGTTTCATATTCTGATCAAATGATTCAGAATTGTAATTGCCAGCTGTTCTGAGATTCAAAATTTGGTTTGAATGTAAGATTTTAAGACGGAAACATACAAACCTATCACAGAATCTATTTTCGAATCAATTTTACAGGCATATTTAAGAGATACTTTTAGAATTGTTCAAAAACAAATGTTTGCAATTAGATTCTTCTGCAAAAAGTATGCTACACACTATTTTAGGAAAATAATTTGTGGATTTAAAAGCAGACCTGAAAGTATCCACAATACAAAGAGCATCAAAAACTACTTCATTTTGAAATGAAACAGTTTATTGCATACTTTCTGGATGCGTTAACGTTACAATCCATAGTTGCCGCTTGATGGCTAGCAAATTGAAAATGTCAAGTGCACACTAGCAAAAATACAATCACAAAAACACGCACACACACAAATTTACAAAAATAATAAAAAATGGCATGTTGCTGAACTTTGTTCAGAATAATGTTGTTGTAGACGCAGAAAGAGCTAATTTAAAATGAACTCAATTTAACAAATGTTTTATTATTAGATCTAAACACTTTGTCTGCCTATGGTATATATCAACCTGTATACCAAGTTTGGTTGCTCAAGCTTCAAAACTGTGGAAAAAAAACTGCGTTCATACAGACGGAAGGACGGACGGCCGAACAGACGGACGAAAAAACTAAAAAATGGTTTTAATAAAGAAACTTATTTTTCAACCGATTGTTGCAGCTATAAGATATAGTATTCCGATTTCAATAAAATTTTGTCAACATGTGTGATATATAGGAATGATAGGTTGAATATAAGTTTATGTCAGACCAACCTTTTTTTGTTTCTTAAAATTTTTATATTGATATATTTGTGAAAAAACCAATAAATAATTAAAATGTTTGTCAAAATAAGGTAATAAAATTAGATAAAATTAGATTTAGCACGCGAATATTATACTAGGGCAACTAGAAGGTAATGACTAAATCCACAAAATAATTCATAGCTGTTTTTCCAATCATCCAAATATCACTTTGCTGATCAAATCTTCCAGGTTATGGATCCTCCAGGTTAGGGATCCTCCAGGTCAGGGATCCTCCAAGTCAGGGCTCCTCCAAGTCAGGGCTCCTTCAGTTTCACCAAATGCCAAATATGTTGGAAAACCAGCAGTAGCTGAACATAAAGATGCTGAACGTCAAGTAAAAAACCAATAAATAATAAAAATGTTTGTCAAAATAAGATAAAATTAAAGAAAATTAGATTTAGCGTGGGAATATTATACTAGGGCAACTAGAAGGTAATGACTAAATCCACAAATAATTCATAGCTGTTTTTCCAATCATCCAAATATCACTTTGCTGATCAAATCTTCCAGGTTAGGGATCCTCCAGGTTAGGGATCCTCCAATTCAGGGCTCCTTCAGTTTCACCAACTGCCAAATATGTTGGAAAACCAGCAGTTTATCAGCTGTAGCTTTTATTATGAAATTTTTATATTGATATATTTGTGAAAAAACCAACAAATAATAAAAATGCTGTCAAAATAAGATAAAATTAGAGAAAATTAGATTTAGCGTGGGAATATTATACTAGGGCAACTAGAAGGTAATGACTGAATCCACAAAATAATTCATAGCTGTTTTTTCAAACATCACTTTGCTACCCCAACTCGGTTGGATCCTCCCGACAGATTCGTGCGCCTCTTAACGGCAACGGGTGCAGGGACTGCCACGTCTAAGCAGGAAGATGCAACTCCTGACACCGCATGGACAACTGGGTGGAATGGAAGATCATAAAATGCACAATTCAAGCGGCTCCAGGTCAGGGCTCCACCAGTCAGGGCTCCTCCAAATAAGGGCTCTTCCAAGTCCTGGCTCCTCCAGGTCAGGGCTCCTTCAGTTTCACCAAATTCCAAATATGTCGGAAAACCAGCAGCTTATCAGCTGTAGCTGAACATGAAGATGCTGAACGTCAAGTAAAAAACCAATAAATAATAAAAATGTTGTCAAAATAAGATAAAATTAGAGAAAATTAGATTTAGCGTGGGAATATTATACTAGGGCAACTAGAAGGTAATGACTAAATCCACAAAATAATTCATAGCTGTTTTTCCAATCATCACTTTGCTACCCCAACTCGGTTGGATCCTCCCGACAGATTCGTGCGCCTCTTAACGGCAACGGGTGCAGGGACTGCCACGTCTAAGCAGGAAGATGCAACTCCTGACACCGCATGGACAACTGGTTGGACTGGAAGATCATAAGATGAGCAATTCAAGCGGCTCCAGCATCAAATTCTCCATATCAGGGCTCGGCCAGGTCAGGGATTCTCCAGTCAGGGTTCTTCCAGGTCAGGGCTCCTCCAGGTCGGGGCTCCTCCAGGTCGGGGCTTCTCCAGGTCGGGGCTCCTCCAGGTCGGGGCTCCACCAGTCAGGGCTCCGTCAGTTTCACCAAATGCCAAATATGTCGGAAAACCAGATGATTATCAGCAGTAGCTGAACTTCAAGTCGCAGAGATTAAAGTAAAACACCAATAAATAATAAAAATGTTTTTCAAAATAAGATGATAAATTTAGATAAAATTAGATTTAGCGCGCGAATATTAAAGTCAATACTAGCGCAACGAGAAGGTAATGACTAAATCCACAAAATAATTCACAACTGTTTTTGACAAAAAAAAAGTATTATAAAAGAATACGAAGTTCACTTCACAACCGACGTTTGTTAACTAAATAATATTTGAGTGTATCAGAATCATATGCTTTTCAGAATTTCAATACCTACTTGGATAAGCAAACTAAGAATATTGCAGAATATCAATGCCTACATTGATGTTTGCTAAATGAATAGTTGAGAAATTTTAAGAATTTAAAGAAAAGTTTAAGATGCGTTAATTACACTTTAAACACTCATGAAAATGCCGAATAGTGGAACGATATCAAGCATATTGCAGAATTGTTATTTTATTTCGGGCAATAAGTGTATTTGAAGTAGATGAGATAAAAAGGGACAAGTTTACAGGCCAACCCGTGTCGCCATTTGGAAAAAGTAAGCGGATCAATGATGAATCAAAATCAGGATTGACATCGTCGCTTCTGAAGATTTTAACACCATCACCCGCAAATCGCTAAAACCTATTTATTACCTATTTTAATAGAGATAAGCATTTGTTGAATTGAAATGTTGTAAAATGTAAAATTAATAACCCAAACAAATCAAAAGTTTATAAAATATAATGCAGAAATGGGAAAAATTTAGTTATAAATTACTGCAAATGTATGTAACAGGCAGAAAGAGGCATTTCCGACTATAACAACTATATATATATTCTTGATCAGCATCAACAGCCGAGACGAACTAGCCATATCCGTCTGCCTGTCTGTCTGTCTGTCTGTCCGTCTGTCCGTCTAAGAGCTAGAGACACCAAACTTGGCATGTAGGTTCCTGTACACCATACGCAGATGAAGTTTATTTCAAATTTCAGATGCTCCCCCCGCACCCCACCAAATCGAAAAAGACTCCCACTGCCATATATCTTTGATTGGTACACATATATGTTATATCAATGTTGATCAGCTGTGTAAATTTCATGACGATCGGATAACAAACACAAAAGTTATGGAAGAATCTATTTCCCCTGCCTCAGCTGGCAGAAGCAGCAGTTTTACAGGCACTGGACAAGTTAAGTGCGCAGCTGAACGAGGATTCGAAACAGGCCTAACTATTCGACTGTGCTTAAATCAGATGTCAGACAAGTATTCGACACACTGCCAGTGTTTTCCTCTTTCGTTTCCTCAGTTTGCAGCCTTGTGTGTCTATCTGTGTGCGATAATTACATGCTTTAGAATTATGCCATAATTTTGGACTTTGTGTGTGTGTGTGTGTGTGTGTGTGTGTGTGTGTGTGTGTGTGTGTGTGTGTGTGTGCATGTCATTTATTTGCAATTGAATTTACAAAAGAAACTGCAACTGAAATTGCATGGCCAAAGGCATAATGCAACATGCCACAAACTCTGTTGCACCTCAACCTGAACCTTAAGCCTATTTGGCCTGTGGGCAGCTGGAAGTTTGTTTTGATAGCTCAACATTGTTAATTTGAAATCAATCAATGCTTAAGTAAATAATCATGCTTCTTACAACTGACATGCATAAACACGAATGCACACAATATGTTTTGCATTTTGTTGATCAGATTCAATTTGGTTAAAATTAATATTTCAGCAACATTCATTTGAATGCAATTTCAACAATTGAATTGAAATTTAATTCAACTTAGAAGCAATAATACATAAATTGTTATCAGAAGGATGTATGAAACTTAATTCTTTTATGGTATCTTGTTACTTTTATGGTTGCGGTTGTTACTCAACAAAGTACAAACCTATATTTGGAAAATATTTCAAAGAATAGAAATCAGAAAACTAATTGCAAATTATACTGATAGGCTTGCAGGTTTTGAAAATGGTGTTTGTCTATAGTATATAATATATCACTGTGGTGTCCACGCTAGTGACGAAGCAGCACGAAGTGTGCAAAAGGCGACTTGCATTATATACAGCAAGAATGAAAGATTTGCTGTGAGTGTCCGATCAGATCGAGCTATATACCGATCGAAAGGTTTTTTTTTAACTAAGAAAAGTGCATACTTCAACTTTTGGCAACTCACCTGCTTTAAGAGATATAGGCGAGCAGGTGAGAAGGGAGATATTTAAAGATAAGTTATATGCTATATATCAACTTGTATACCAAGGTTTCGCTGTAAATTCACAGTCTTCTTCTAATACGATCATGACATATGCAAAATTTGTAAAAGTTGAAGATATGTATGTCGTTTCTAAATGATATTTTGGTTAAGGACACAAGGCAGAAATAGATTTGAATATAAATAAGAAAAAGCATTGCATACTTCACGGCTACTTTATAAAATATTTAAAGGGCTTTTCATTGTCTCGATGGTTGTTGGTGTTGTTTGTTGCTGTTACTCTTTTGTTGTTTTAGCTGTTTATGTGCATAAATTTTATTACACATGTGCTTTTGTTTATGCGACGCAACGCCAGCAACAACAAACAGCAACAACATGAACAAAAGTTAATGCAACATAAAATTTCGTTTTATATTTATCACGCATTGTTTTTTGTTTTGTTGTTGTTGTCGTTGTTGTTGTTGTTGTTGTTGTCGGATATGCTGTCCCTAGAGGGCAGAGGCTGAAACAAACAAAAAATAGAATAAAATCAAAGAGAAATAAAATAAAAAATAAAATGCGAAACACAACAAGGACAGAGAAAGCGCACAATAAAACTGCCACACACATACCACATGCCAAGCAGCATAGTACACACACACACACACATATATACGTATAAGCACACATGCATATGGCATAAACCACAGACGTGATGCCACGCCCACAAGCCCCTGCGCATTCATATATCACAAATATGCTAAATCAGCATATTTGCGAGTTTATTTACAAGGACATTTATAAAAATTTACGGCCGTGCCGTAAATTGCAGCCGCCGGGCAGGTCTTGAGATTTATGCCTCGCCGATTATATCAAAAGGGCAACACCCCCGCCCCCTCTCCCTCTCCCTCTGCCTCGCCCACCCCCATCACTCACACATTGCCTCCACTCGCTTATCTTACACCAGCGATTTCTCACATAATTCAAAAGTCGTTGCATAAACCCAAAGGATTCTACACGCCTCAAAAATAAGTTGAGCTGGGTCAAGCCGTGAGTTGGGCGAGTTAAGAGCTGGTGAGGGGGTGAGTATACCTCAAGATGTGACCCAATTTACATGGAGTTACGAACAGTAACAACTTAACTCCAACAGCTGTCTTTTTAAAAATGTTATATCAAATATCTGAAAGGTAATGATGCTAAACATGTAAATATCGATTGTATCGATAGTTTTAACTTATAACTTTTAAGTCATCTTCACTATCGATGTTTTGTTCGATGTATCATCGATAGTGACATTTGCTTCATTTTGTACGAAGAAAAATGCTTCTCAGGCAAATTGTTGAATTTGATTAGTTTTACTAACTATTTTCAAAAAATTTTCCAACTTTTGTTTTTCGATAGTCATTATTATCGATAATTTCGACTTTCACAATCAAAAATTAAATAAACATAAATTTATAATATAGCCTTCTTGACTAGCGCAAGAATAAGTTATACTTTAGATTAAGCTTAGGCTTTGCTTCTTGAAGCATAAGCTCTAAAGTTCAAATGTCAGGCAAGAATAAGTTTTTCTATATCTTGCTCAGTTATTTGAGCTAACATTGAAGCGACCTTTCCATAAAGTCAATGGCTGCCAATTGCAACTTGTTTCCCCATCCAGAAACACATTCATCATTGATTAGTGTCATGCGATGTCTTCGTCTATATCTTAAATCAATTTAAACAGTTAGCCAGGGTTGCCATGCAGCAGCGAGTGGGTTGCAGCTGTTGCTGTTGCTGTTGCTATTGCAGAGCATTGTGTTGCTACCGTTACACAAATATCATTGGCGTTAATCCTTTTCTACATCATCAAACAATTTCATCAAATAAATCTAAAGTGATTTGTATTTGTCACACAGTTTTCAACTGCTGCTCGTCATTCGTGTTGCATACCCTTTGGCGTTGAGGACCGGCAAGTGTTGCCAACATGTCTGCAACATTTTCAACTCCAACTCCAACTCCAAGTCTCGCCAAGCTCCAAGCTACAGCTGCACGGTTCGTCTGTTTTTAAACGCAGTAGCATTTTATTTATTTTTCTTGCTTGCCTTTTTTTTTGTATTTGTTGTATATTTATTTTTTTGATTTTACTTCTTTTTGTTGTTGTTGCCCTTGCGCTGACTGCTCGCTGATTGACTGCCATTGCAGAAGCCACCCAGCAACCAGCAACTAGCAACCAAAAGCCACCCAATCCAGCATCCTGGCTCGCTCCTTGCATTTGCAGCATGTTTACTTTGCAACATTTCTCATTTAATGCCTTGGCAATGACGTTGACTCGCCGGCTCTCTGGCGGTGATTGAAAAGTTTGTTTTAGCATCCAGTCTACGAGCTTGGAGTGTGGACTCAAAATGAGTACACAGCATCCGCACTTGCACCACATTTACAGTTGCAGTTGCAAGATGTTGTAGTTGTAGTTGCAGTTGCAGCTGTCATGAGTTTATCGTCCTGCTAAAGTTTTGCTTAGCTTTGCGCGATAATTGGCTTTAAAAGTTGCTATCAAATTTTATTAAAATTAATACCAAAATAAGTAGTTCAGTAAGGGTATTCAAGGCCACTAGGTTAACGAATTACATTGTTATAGCATAAGAAAAAGTGCAATTGATAGTATCGATGCTTTCGACTATCACTATCGAAGCCATCGATGGCACGAATATCGATGTTTATCAACCTTCAAAGCACCCGACCGCGATATAAAAATATTATAGAAATGCTACACATCTAGGTAAATGGCTGCTGATATACGGAATATAATATTCACAAGCCATTTTGCATTTTCATTGTTTGGGTGGCAACCACAGCTTTGCCTACCAAACATATACTCATATAATGAAACCCAACCAATCTGATTGTGTTTGAGCATAAACTGCATAGATTGCATTCGCCACAATTGGATGCCAGATGCATTTGTAGAGCATGTGCAGCAATTGGTCAGGAAAGCGGGGCACCAAAAAGCGATTTGCAAATCGAGCTATGTTAAATGCATTTGAATGCCACAATGTGACCACAAAATGCCAAATGCATTCACTTCGATGTTCAAAGAGAACGATTCCGAAATAATTGTCAACTGTCAACATGGCCAATGTGTGAGCTATGAAAATTATGCATGTTCATTTTGTCAAAGTCATTATTGCCCATTTCAGGGCCCAATCAGTTTAATGTATGTATATTGCTCCAACAATATCTGAATTGATAGCTAACTATATGTAAAACAAGTAAGAATGCTCCTGTCGAGTGTGCCCGACTGCGAGACTCCCTGCTCCCAACTTGCACTTCAAGCAGTTCAGCGGCAACACAAGCAAGCAGCGCACTTAACGTGTCCAGTGCCTGTAAAACTGGTGTGGTGCCTCTAACTCTTATAGTGTCCGAGATCTGTGTGTTCATACAGACAGACGGACATGGCTATATCGGCAGTTGATGCTGATCAAGAATATATGGTTAATATATTCGGAAATGCCTCCTTTTACCTGCCTACATACCTTTGCAATACTCAAAAAAGTGTATATTAATACTAAAGATAGGAACGGGAAAAACAAACTCGAGACAGTCGCGCATAATGAATCAGAAATGTATTTTCATCTCGCCCGTGCGGTTCATTTTGAAATTTATCCCAATCGATTTGATTCTATCAATTTGAGTTGTTTTGCCTTGGCCCCCTTTTAACCCCTCTTTGAAAAAATGCTAGTACGCATCTGTATAACAATACTCATAGTAGGCCATGAAAATATTTGGATCCACATCTAACATTGCTATGAATATAACTCTCATTCGTTGCAAACTATTCAACCTGAACAGTGAGAAAAGTGTACAAATTTCAGATTCCTAAAACTGAACAAATTGTGAAAATATCGTTTAACTTGTCTAAAACTAAAAGTACGTTTATTTTTAAAATATTTAAACTATTCAACCTGAACAGTGAGAAAAGTGTACAAATTTAAGATTCCTAAAACTGAACAAATTGTGAAAATATCGTTTAACTTGTCTAAAACTAAAAGTACGTTTATTTTTAAAATATTTTAATTTTATATTTTTCTTTATATCAAGCCTTTATCTTTTTAAAAGACATCTAAAAATGAAACAACAGGAGCTGCCTAAGAATTGTACACGAGTCATTCTAAACAAAAAAGATACTCAGAGTGTGCGCTTTCTGCGAAATTGGGTCATGGAAATAATGAACGTCAAAATAAAAACATTGGAAGAATTGCACACCATAGCAATACCATGCCAAATTATGCATCGACTCTTTCCAAACTTGATACCTATATCAAAAGTCAATTTTACTAGCGATGGGCCGTACGCTATTGCGAACAATTTCAATCTGTTGGCACGGAGTTTTGAACGGCTCGGAATTTCAGCGGACTTTCCGCTCACTGATTTGAGAAACGGACATGGACATCTCCTATTTACAAGATGGCTATATAAATTTTATATGGCCAATGTTAAAGTTATGTACGAATATGACGCACTAAAGATACGTACACAAGTCCAAGCACTATCACGTAGTATTTCAAGAAATTCTATCAATAAATCATCAAATGCATCAAATGCATCGATTGCTTCAACGTCAACCAATTTCAAGTTTTTCCAGAAAAGTCGCTCAAGTACATTAACATCTATGGATAGCGCTTCAGATAATATAAGTTTGGGCGCTAATGATATATCGCATATATCTACTCCTTCCACTAATAGAGAGGTTATCTCGATAGAAGTGGAGGATCTCAAGTTAAACCAGGAAACTCGCTCTAATACATTAATACCTGAGATGAATGGCGGTTCAGATATAGGTAATATAAGTTTGCACGCTTCAGAAAATCCACATGTATCAACTCCTTCCACATATACAGAGGTTGTCTCGAGAAAAGAGGCGTATCCTGAGCTAAGCCAGGAAACTTGCTCTAATACATTAATACCTGAGATGGATGGCGGTTCAGATATAGGTAATATAAATTCGGATGATTCAGAAAATCCATATGTATCAACTCCTTCCACAGAGACAAAGATTATCCCAATGACAAAAGAGGAATTTCTTAAGATATACGAGGAAAGCCGTTTGGTTCCATTGCCACCAGAGAGCGATAGCGATTCGGATCTGGATAGTATAAGTTGGAATGCTTCAGAGATTCCAAAGATTACCTCAATGACAGAAGTGGCAGATACAGATAATATAAATGAGAAATCAGAAGAGTCAAAGAAAGCTAAATGGGAAAAGCTAAAGCAATTGGCACGCAGCCATGAAGCAATTTCTAAGGATATGCTAGACCAGATAAGTGCTCTTGTTTCCAAACGAACTTATGGGGAACATTCAGATGCGGACCATGCAGACTTGCAAGAATCATGGATGGAGATGAGAAATGTATGCTGTATGCATGGACAGGAAACATCCGCGGCCGTAGTAGATTTCTCAGGGATCGTTTTGAAAGATTCTGATTCAGAATAATTAGGATCTGTCTTATTCATCTTATTTTTTTCAACTTAAACTGCAGTTGGGCTGAACAAAAAATACCATATATATCTTCAAAATACATAAGTACATTTTCTCAATTTCCGATGTGACTTACAGCGCCGTCAATCCTTATCACTGGACGGTTAACAGCAACAAAAGTGGACACCCTCGTTGAACCCTGAACCCTGGCCCCTGGAAATCCAAATATATTTAAGGAAATTTATTGTTCACTCTGTTGCTAAAATGGGAACGGTTGAAACATTCAGCAGTCTGGCGAAGGATAATGCAACTATTGAAAAGGTAAGGTACTCTAACAAGAGGTTGACTTGGTCTCCACTTCTTTGTAACTTGTCAGTGGCTTAAATACTTATGCTATGTTTTTCTCCCGAACCTTATTCTAACACAGGTCAATACTGATGTCAGCCACCTCTCCAAGAATTACTATCAGAGTCAGAGCAAAGAGCTGTAAATTCATTGGCAGACGAGGTTGCACCTATGTTGAAGCAAGAAAGCCAAAGATGGTGTTTTCTATTCCATGTTGGGTCTGATGTTATGTATCACCAGTGGCCAAGTCACCTCCTAACTTCCCGTCGCCCATCTATTTGCCCTTCTTTGGATTTGACGCGCGACAAAGCTATCCCAATGAAGCACGCTTCTCTGGGGGACAGTTTTGCAGTTGGTGGTGATTTTCTGGGCGGACCATAGGGTGTGCCGTACCCAATTGGTGGCTCAATTCCAGGAGAGCCACAGGGCAGTCCACTTCAGCCCGGACCACAAGGCGGTCCGTTTTCGGCTGGACCACAAGGCGATCCGTTTCCGGATGGACGACAAGGCGGTCCGTTTCCGAGTGGACCACAAGGCAGTCAATTCCCGATTGAGCCACAGGGCATCCCATTCATTCCGTTACCAGAAGTTCACAGTGTGGACCATTCCCGACTGGTCAACAGGGTGGATTATTCCTGACTAGTCCACAGGCCGTTCCATTCCCAACTGAACCAGTTTGGAAATTTCTCCATTGGATTTCCGGGGAGCTCATTTTCCGTTCGACCACAGTCAATTTGAATTTACAATTTGTAAATTCATTAAAATCTGTTAATTATCCGGATAATTATAATCGCAGATTATACTTAACCTTAACAGAACCGCCTAAAGTATTTTTTTAATTAATGTAGCCAACCAAATTGTAAGGAAATCTTATTGATTTAACCTGTATAACTGTTCCCATTGGAACGTTTTTATACAAAACCCACTTCGAGATTAGCATAAAGACAAAGAAATGTTTGTCTGTTCAACATTCTCGTTTATGGCCATTAAATCATAAGAGTAACAAACACAAGATGATAGCGATAAGTATAAAAAAAAGTGTAATAATTTATTATTAGCTCTTCTAGTAGCTCTACTAGCTCATCAAGTTACTCTGACTATAAAATCAGTGTAACTCATTTGGCCCGATAATTGGCAAATGAACACATTTGGGGTTATGTTTATTGTTCTTAAACGCATGTTATCGATAAATGCATGGCTGCTGCAGTATACAGACTTCGTAGAAAAGAAACTCAAGTAACTTTCATGTAACTTTCACATATTTGTCACCAGCTTAGCGTTGAAATTCTTCAAATTGATGGTCATTCAATACACAGCGGGCGTTTGCATGTTCTTTCTTTTATCTCGTTCTTTCAACATGTCTGTCTGCCTCTCTCTGTTGTGTGTGTCTGTGTCTGTGTCTGCGTCCCTACTCTCTGTGCTCGACCCCTCGTGCTGCACAATTGTAATTTTTGCGCACTTACAACAGTAATTCGTGTTAACTTTTCGTGTAATGTGCAAATTTATGGCACAATTTTCACGCAGCCACTCGCAAAACACAGTTGTGTGTGTGTGTGTGTGTGTGTGTGTGTGCGAGACACAAAATGAAAGTGAGTGTGCAAAGAAAAAAAAGGACATGGAACGGTTGCACAACAACCCTGGCAAGTACTTCAGTTGATGCACTCTTGAAAAACCAATCGAAATCGATGGTAATTTGACTTAAACTTTTGTTTCACTTGCTTGCAATCCAAATAACTGAACTTATGTATGTGGCAAAAATGGTCAATTTCAGGATTGGACAAGCATGCGACAACTCTGGCAGCTTTTACAGTTGTTGCACACTCTGCCTTATGACAGCTTTGGAAACCTATCGAAATTGTTGTAATTTCATCTAATTTATGTTTTTTTTTTGTTTCTGCATACTATACAAATGCAAATAGCCATTTTAAAAACAAGAAAACGGTGCTGCGACAACCCTAGCCCGTAAGCACTACAGCTTATGCACGCTTTCTTAATGCAAACATATTTAAAACCAAACAAAATCTTTGTTAACATGCTTGAATTTTATTTTATTTCTTTGTGTGCTTTGAACAAGTTGTCAATTTCAGTATACTGCAAAGATGTGACAACTCTGGCAGCTACTATAGTTCAAAATGTATCGAAAACCGTTGGTAATTTAAATGATACTTTATGTACTTAATTAGCTGCATATAACTTTTAGTTTGTTTTCAAGGGGCGTAGGAAGGCCTACCGAACAACTTTGTTTCCCGGATCGTTTATAGTTTTATTATCACCCACAACAGTCTTGAGGTACTTGATATAGAAATGCATCATATAATTGAGATCGTAATTTTTGCTTTATTTGTTTGAACTTCCGTTTAGAAAAATGTTCAATTTCAGTAACTTACTTATAAAGCATTTTGCAGAAGATTTGGAACACACAATCCTTAGTGCAAATACAATGCAGCAAGAAATGTGCACAGGGCAAACATCTTAAAGCCATACCAGGCGATTGTATGACTGCCTCCCCCCCCGAAAATTGTGCTTGGTGTGGTCCAGCCCCTGGATATATCCTGATAGCCCTGACCCTCTGCAGCGCTCTCTTTAGCCCAAGCCCCAGCCCAAGTCAAAGTCATCGTCGTCGTTGGCCATAATTTACAAGTGGCTGGCGCGTACCAATTGGCTGCAGTGTGTCCTCCACACACACACACACACACACACATACATACACACACATACATACACAACACATACATGTATGTACGTCCTGTGTGCCCTGCATGTTGTTGTTGTTGTTGTAAATGTTCTTTGTCTTTGGCAATGCTTGGCACAATTTATGGCCCTGGCAATGCAGACAGCGTAAGAGGTTAATAAAGTTTAATAATTTTGTCAAGTGTTAACTGTAGCTGACTTTAATTTGCCGAGCGCCTAAGCGTATGCAACGCTTTCTTCCATTATTTGCCGCGACTGCCAGCTGCTGGCCATAAAGTTGCTTGTAGCATGCCTCTCAGCACTGCCGCAAGCGAAAATATGTCGTAAATATCAAAAGCGACCCAACCTCAACTTCAACTCCTAACTGGCAAGGAACCGACTTCAACTCCAACTCCAACGCCGGTCAGGACCTCGTCCTCACCTGACTTGACTTGTCTTGACTTGACTTGAGTTGAGTCGTAAAATGAAAGCGTGGCAGCTGCCCAAGCGAAACGCATCTATCAAAAATTTATTTTTACTACACACAAAAATTAAATTATATAGTCAGTCGCTCAACTTGATGAATAAGTAGCCGTAAAAAAGTGAAGTCCAACAACAAGCAGTGTACCAGAGGAGGAGAAGCAGCAGCAGCAGCAGCAGGAGAGCAGCAGATGAAACCTGGCAATAGCCGGACGTCAGCATAAAAATCAATCTAATTTCATTAAAGTCAGTCAACATAAAAAAAAAAAAACGAACGTTCGTACATCTTTTTCTTGGGTTGACCAAGACAAAGCATCTCAATGCCAGCACTCCCCCTTGTCAGCAGGCAGTGCAAATTTAATTTTGAATACGTCCAAAATTGAGCTCCCAACATAAATGCCTTGATTTTGGATAAACATAAGCTCGTTTATTAAAAAGCAAAAAGGAATCCGAACTGAGCTTAGAACTTAAAGTTGATCAAATAAAAATGTTTGTGTATAAAGTGAGAACAGTTGGGGTAGCTATGAACTTTAAAATTAACAAAAATCAATTAACATTTCGATTTAAGTTGCTAATCCCATGAAGTATATATCGTCTTGTTCAGCATAAACAGACATGCCTGTCTGATTCAGACTAGTTTATCTTGTGGCTGTCTTTCTTTTCACAGATATCTAAATAAAGCTCAGCAATTGCAGGTTTTATTAAACTTTAAACTAAAGCTTATATTTCTTCTTTTTTTTTTTATTTGTTGGTACCATTGATGGATTTATCATTACTCCCTGTTCCCATTAAAAATGGGAAAAAGGGAGTTATAAAGTACTGCAAATGTGTGTAACAGAAGGAGGCATTTTCGACTATATTCCGAACTAGCCATGTCCGTCTGTCAATCCGTCTGTCCGTCTGTCTGTATGAACGCGTCGATCTCAGAGACTAAAAAGCTAGAGACCCCAAACATGCCATGCAGGTTCCTGTATACCATATGCAGATCAAGTTTATTTCAAATTTCGGATGCACCCCCCGCATCCCCGCAAATCGCAAAAGACTCCCACAATTTTAAAGATAAAGCTTTGATTTTTGGTACACATCTATGCTCTATCAATGTTAATCAGCTGTGTAAATTTCATCACGATCGGACAATTAGCACCAAAGTTATGGAAGAATCTATTACCCCCGTCTCAGCAGGCAGAAACAACAGTTTGACAGGAACTGGGCACGTTAAGTGCGCTGTTTGCTTGTGTTGCCGCTGAGCAGGGAGCAGGGAGTCTCGTAGTCGGGCACACTCGACTAGAGCATTCTTACTGTTTTTTTTTTTATAGATTTGCAAGCCAAAATCTCTTGAGATTTTCCTGACATCTCCAATTTTATTGAATTTATTCTGCTGATTTATAGCCCGTTAATTATAGGGTATAAAAAGTATATAGAAAACATATCTGACAAGCTAAAATTTGATAAAAAGTAAAAGTAATTCAGTTCGTTTCAATTATGCTTGGCAAAGAGTACTCAAATATTCAAAGGAAATGGATATAAAAGGGTTCTGGGAGAGGGGTTAGGTGGGGGGGGGGGGGGGGGGGGGGTTAGGGCAAAGCCTGCTAATTTCTCAAGCAAGACGTTCGCATAATGTAAATCTCATGTTGGAGTCGACACACACATAATTCATGGCAAACACATGCAATAAAACATTTTGCGTACATAATTTTTTTCTTTTCTTTACTTTTTGTTCTCTCTTCTATGCTGCTAATGACACGCCCACGTGACACACACACCTACAGCTACACACACACACACACACACACACACACACACATATACACTCAGTTTTCTCGGGAACCATAAATTCAATTCAATTCGACCAGCAGCTGCAGTTGAGCTGAGTTTCGAGTGATTTTCTTAATGTAGTTCAAAGCCAAGCAACTGCCAATGGAATGGGAAAGGGTTTTCCTTTCTTTTTTTTCACATTTCTTAAGTGCTCTCAGACAGAGCAGGGGCACAAGATGAGTGTGTGTGTGTGTGTGTGTGTGTGAGGAAGGGGGGGGGGGAGTGTTAATGCATGGTTTGCCCCCTTTCAAATGCCTGGTCTAATAAATTTTCACAACGCAAAGGCGTCGCCAGTTTTAAGACGGGGCGTAACTGATTTTTGAATAATATTTTACTTGCAGGTGAAATGTATCATGTGTGTGTGTGTGTGTTAGTTTGTGTGCTACTGTGTGCGTGTGTGTAAGGGGTGGGTTTGCTGGTGTAATTGTCTGAAAAATTACCGTGTCTACATGACACGCACACACATGCACGCTTTGGCATTAAATCAAATTTTCCAAGATGTGTAATTGGAATGGCAAAGGGTCGAGAAAGTCAAGACGTAGAATACTCTCAACTACATATTGTATATAAGAGCTAAATACTTCTATATAGATTCATTATATATTATTCAGTTAGACGAAGCATCTGAAATTTGAAATAAACTTGATATGCGTATGGTATACAGGAACCTGCATGCCAAGTTTGGTGTCTCTAGCTCTTATAGTCTCCGAGATCTGTGAGTTCATACAGACAGACAGACGGACATGGCTAGTTCGTCTCGGCTGTTGATGCTGATCAAGAAAAGATATAGTTATATGGTCGGAAATGCCCCCTTCTGCCTGTTACACACATTTACAGTATTTTATAACTGTGTAAATTTCATTACGATCGGATAACAAACACCAACATCTATTTCCACCGTCTCAGCAGGCAGAAGTAACAGTTTTACAGGCACTGGACAAGTTGAAGTGCCAGTTGGGTGCAGGGAGTCTCGTATTCGGGCACTCCACTAAAGCATTCTTACTTGTTATATTTCAAATATATGTAATTGCACTTGTAAACATTTATGGCTCTTCAATCTTGTCAGCTATTGCGTTATTTACAAATGTTCTGTGCTGCATTTGCAAATATTATAATGAGTGTTTAAAGTTTCTTTAAATTCTTAAAATTTCTCAACTATTCATTTAGCAAACATCAATGTAGGCATTGATATTCTGCAATATTCTTAGTTTGCTTATCCAAGTAGGCATTGAAATTCTGAAAAGCATATGATTCTGATACACTCAAATATTATTTTGTTAACAAACGTCGGTTGTGAAGCAAACTTCGTATTCTTTTATAATACTTTTTTTTATTGGTCAAAAACAGTTGTGAATTATTTTGTGGATTTAGTCATTACCTTCTAGTTGGCCTAGTATTGGCTTTAATATTCGCGCGCTAAATCTAATTTTATCTAAATTTATTATCTTATTTTGAAAAACATTTTTATTATTTATTGGTGTTTTACTTGAATCTCTGCGACTTGAAGTTCAGCTACTGCTGATAATCATCTGGTTTTCCGACATATTTGGCATTTGGTGAAACTGACGGAGCCCTGACTGGTGGAGCCCCGACCTGGAGGAGCCCCGACCTGGAGGAGCCCCGACCTGGAGGAGCCCCGACCTGGAGGAGCCCTGACCTGGAAGAACCCTGACTGGAGAATCCCTGACCTGGCCGAGCCCTGACATGGACAATTTGATCCTGAAGCCGCTTGAATTGCTCATGTTATGATCTTCCAGTCCAACCAGTTGTCCATGCGGTGTCAGGAGTTGCATCTTCCTGCTTAGACGTGACACTCCCTGCACCCGTTGCCGTTAAGCGGCGGACGAATCTGTCGGAATGATCCAACCGAGCTGGGGTAGCAAAGTGATGATTGGAAAAACAGCTATGAATTATTTTGTGGATTTAGTCATTACCTTCTAGTTGCCCTAGTATAATATTCCCACGCTAAATCTAATTTTCTCTAATTTTATCTTATTTTGACAACATTTTTATTATTTATTGGTTTTTTACTTGACGTTCAGCATCTTCATGTTCAGCTACAGCTGATAAGCTGCTGGTTTTCCGACATATTTGGCATTTGGTGAAACTGACGGAGCCCTGACTGGTGGAGCCCTGACTGGTGGAGCCCTGACCTGGAGAATCCCTGACCTGGCCGAGCCCTGACATGGAGAATTTGATCCTGGAGCCGCTTGAATTGCTTATCTTATCCAGACAACCCAGTTGTCCATGCGGTGTCAGGAGTTGCATCTTCCTGCTTAGACGTGGCAGTCCCTGCACCCGTTGCCGTTAAGAGGCGCACGAATCTATCGGGATAATCCAGACGAGTTGATGCAGCAAAGTGATGATTGCATTGCCGCGTAGTGCTTGGATGGCGTTGGGTATTTCGCAGTTGTTATTGGCTCTGCTATGCCGATGACTCTCACCTATTTTGAGCTGAACGCTGTGGAGGATGATCGCTGAATATTCAGGAGTCGGCCCCAATATTTTGTGCTTCATTTGCCTCTGGAATATCCTGCAGAACTCGGATAAGACTGATTTCGGACCGGCGATCCAACAACGAAGCTATTCGCAACCCGAGACCCATCTGATGGCTCCAGTTAAGCCCCCTATGAACCAACCCACAAGTGCTTTGACCCACGTTCATACAATTGCAAAGCTCGATTAGCCCGTATGACACATTTTCAACATGTGCCGTGGATTCAAATATAACAATTTATAAATTTCATAATAAATTACTTTTATTTGGCAAATTATAATCAATTATTCGTCAAATGAGCTTACCATTAAATTACTATAATTATGTAAAATGTATGTTTTATTTAGTATTTTATGTATATGAAACTCTATTTAAACTTTTCAGTTTTACTCATAAACAAAAATGCATTTGCATATTACTTTTAAGAACATGCAGGTCTAAGCAGCATTATATTATCTTCTATACTTCGCCAATAATTATAATATAAATAATAGAATACAAATTATTCATACTGTTTTGAGGTCCATTTGCACTATGCAACTTTGAAAATGCAATTGGGTTGAAAATCACCCCTAATTTTGTCACTAAATTTGTAACGCATTGAAGGATAAATAGCACCAAAGTTACGGAAGAATCTATTACGCCCGTCTCAGCTGGCAGAAACAACAGTTTGACAGGCACTTTCCGAGTTAAGTGCACTGCTTGCTTGTGTTGCCGCTGAACTGCTTGAAATGCACGTTGGGAGCAGGGAGTCTCGTAGTCGGGCACACTCGACTAGAGCATTCTTACTTGTTTTTTTTATATATTTGAAATTGTAGCACCAAACTGAAGCGTTAACGGAAATGCATATATAAGTTTACAAATTTTGGAAAATCTGCCTGAAGATTCGGAAAATGGTCGGAAAATTGTTGTATGCAAGTTATCTGTTTCTCACCCGATCGTACACAAACTCACTTTCCGAAATCAGTTAAGTTTTTGAGCGAATTGCCTCATTTTCAAAGATCTATATGTAAATTCAATTAAAAGTGCATACCAATTTTCCGGAAAATGTATCCTGAGGGATGGAAAACTGGTGGTTAAGGTTGTAGGGGCGAAGTCAAATTTTCGTCCAAATATGATTTTGTATAGGACCTTGCACCACACGCCGGAAAATGCTATATGTACTTATGTTGACAACTGTCAGCTGCCTGTCAGTTGGCACTTAACACATTTCCGTTTCAGTGTTCACATAATGCTACTACTGTCATATTAAATCTGAGCGTTTATTTTATGTTTGATTGAAACTCTGATTAATTTTAGCAGACACTGTGCAACACACTGTGGCAACTCACGTTCCATTTGCCCAATTCTCGCTAGCCGTTTATTTGCCCGTCGACTTGGCTGGAAAAGTAACGCTAATGGCACAACAATACATCGTTTGCCCTCTTCCATCATGAATAGCTGATGTTTTGCTCGTCTCCTTGCTTTTATCCTTATACCTGCTCTTGCCCCTGTGGTTGTTGTCAACGCCTTGGCACGGCACAGGTGTTTCATTCGCCTGATTCCTTCTTTCTTTTTGTTTTGTTTTTTTTTTTTGTTTTTTCATTTGTAATGAGTAGCGTACCCAGTACGTTGTAGTCTTATAACCGTACACGTACCGCATTCTATGCTTGTGCTTGTGTTTGTGTTTGTGCAGAGCATTCGCACTCAGGTCCCACACACGCACACACTTAGGTCACAGGACATGGGGACACAGGAAGCGATATGAGGTTGGATGGGCTACTACATAGCTTGGAATAATCTGTCATATGTATGTTCTCAACATGCCCTGCATTCAATTGCACAGTGTCTATGGCTTTTGAGAGCTGTACAGCATTTATATATAATGTATTTATATACTCTATAATTAGAGACTGAATCAGTTCAGATACGAGACTTCAATTTGAATTCTATCTCTAATTTTAACTCAACTACTCTAAGTTTCCGTTCGAGTATTCATGTTTGGGTTAGCTAGTCACTTTTTAACAGTACCAATTCGTGATATTTTGTAAAAATTAGGGTTATACTCTCGAAATCAGTTAATATATTTTACAAATTTACCTTTTCTATTATGCCATGAAAAAGCTTGAAATATTTTATCAAGTTTTATAAATATGATTTCAAATGTAATGTTCGCCACGCAGTATTAAATTATTATATATACTAGCTTATTATATATGTATATGGTCTATATATAATACAAAATTGGTATATAGCTAAGTATAATGATAGCGCTTCACATTGTTTCACTTGGCCGAATTTTTGTTTTTTTGCCTATTTTATGATTATCACTTCGCACGTCTTTTTCTTATGGTTTATAGTTCAGTTGCGCCACTGCGGCAACGGTTTTCCCTTCAACACGGGGAAATCAGCACCCACCACCCACCTAGCTACTTGAGCTGTACAGTGTATACACCCACCTAAACGACATACATATTTGGCTGTTGTTGTTTTTATAACTTTTACGCGCCAGTCGTTGTTTATGCGCACTGCGTGATCACATTTAGTATCAAGGTGTCCTGAATCCTGTATTTGTATCTGAAACAGCAACTGAATCTCCAACTCCAACTCCAGCTAAAGGTAAAGCAGCCGCCACCTCAATCATTTCAATCTGAGTCATTTGATTCTTTTCTTAATCGTAACTCTCATGGTTTTTCTCTTGGTTTCGGCTTGGCTTTACCATCAAATTGGAACTTGAACGCAATCTTCAATTCAAATTAGAAAAGTATAAGGAAAACATAAGAAAAGCCAGACTGTGAATTATTTCCTGCGCTCAAAAGTATGCTACACAATTTTTTCGTTGATTTGAAACTGAAAGTGAAACAGGCTTGTTTCAGGATGTACGAAATGTATCGATTTGATCGATATTTCAATTAAAAACATCGTTCCGGCTTGATTTCATATTGCTTTTGATATCGATATCGTCTTTGATATATCGAATATTAATTTTTGAATGTTGTTTTTATGTTGATTTAAATTTATATTCGAATTTTTAAGTTTTTGTTTTTTTAAATTATGAAATTAACTCAATATCTTTACCTTTTATGCAAAATTCAATTCAAGCACTAATCAAATCCATTTCTCCTTCAATAATAGAATAATTTGTCCTATCCAATGTAACTTACATTAGAGTTGAAACTTCTTGTTCAATTGAAGGAATAAGATTGAATAGTGAACTGAATCAGTTACTTAGTTTTGTAGTTCAGCTACAGTTTATATAATAGTTCATCGCTCATGAACTGTAAAGTTATGACAGTAAGAGATACAGTATGACTTTAATATTAAAGGAAAACCATAAATAATATTTAGCTATTAATTTGAAATATCAAACAATCAGGCCTGTTCTGCATTCCATTTACGAATCAATTTCATAAAAAAGTTGTAGCATACTTTTTGAGGCAGAATAGAATTAAAAATTTTAGTTTTTATACACTTTTTTTAATTTTTTTGAAATGTCCGCGAAATGTCCGTCCGTCCGTCTGTCCGTATGAACGGACAAAAAAATGAATTTTTTCCACAGTTTTGAAGCTAGAGCAACCAAACTTGGTATGCATGTTGGTATATACCATAGGCAGACAAAGTGTCAAGATCTGTTTTTGAACAATTATTTTTATTTTTGTTTTCTTAAATGCCACGGCTCTTATGGTTATTTTTGTGTAGGTCGCCAAATCTCAGTAGGTACTCAGGAGCGCGTCTTGGACAACTTATTTTTGCAATGGTTTGCAGCACAGGCACATTATGCTTAAAAGCTTGTAAGACGTTGTGGCCATAACAAAGTTAAAAGCAACTAAAATAGACACCTGGGACAATGGCAATGGTAGAGACTAGGTGGGAGTCTGAGTAGGCAGCTAGAGGTTGAGTTTCAGCTTCAGCTTCAGCTTCAGGTGCAGCTGCAGTTGGCAAGGACGAGAGCATGGACGATGGCGGAGGCAAAGAGATGAAGTTGCAGATGGAGTGGCTCACAGAGTGGATAGCCTGGCTAAATAAGTGCAGCTCAGTTCAGCTCGTTGGCCAATCCAGTGCCACAAAATTTATTGACTTTGTCGTCCTCGACGTCCTTGGATGTCGTACTCGTTGTAGGATGTACGTTGTCGCTCGTCCTTATCCCTGTGTACAGTTGCGACAAAGGCACTGCCAGTTGAATATACATCTATATATATGTATACATATCTCTGTGTTTGTTCATTCACTTGGCACTTGGCTAGTTGATGCTGCCAGGATGCTGCCAGGATGTGCCAGAATGATGCTTACAAGCCTGTGCCCAGGCGGCTTGTCTTTATAATTTGGCGTCTTCCTAAATTAAAACTAAAGTCCGGCATATAAATCTCTTCAGTTCGTCCTGACATGATGAGCATCTTCTTTAGGCTTTAACTATTTGCCGCTTATGATCTTGGGGGAGTGGGTATTTGTGTTGTCCCCCCTTTTGTCCCTCCCATGTATCTCTTCACCTTTACTGGCATTTACAACTTGGACGGACAGCACATTTATGTTGTTGTTTATGAGCACGTGTAATCACTGACCAAACGACATGCTCCACGGGCTACTTTATTGCCCGCTTCTGCTCTTGTTGCCATCCTGACTGCATCCTGTGGCATCCATAGCTGCCGCTTGACTTGTCTTGTCCCACTTCCAGCACTCTACGTACTTCTACAGCTCCATTTAGCGATGAGCGATGTTTCTTCACACGTTCTGTGAAGTGAAAATGCAACTCTTGTTTGATGTAATCGTAAAAATAGTGATGTTATTTCAAAACATCAAGATTGGCATAAAATTCGAATCAAATTTATTTTTTTATTATAAGAATCAACTCAAAATGTATTTATTTAAGCCAATATCAATCGACTTAGTAGTTAATTTAATGCTTATTCAAATTATAGCTCAAGAAAAATATTGAACACCTTTAAACACATTTTTCAAAAATTATAAAAATAGCGTATGAATTGGGTTTGTAAAAGTGAAATTTGTATCTCGAGCTTAATAGATATAGCAGCCAAATTTGGTATTAGAGGTGGGAACAGTAAGGAAATTCGTTCCCAATTCTGCCCATCTCCAAAGACTTTTTCATTCCCAATCCCAACCACCTCAGAATTTTAAAATGTAACCCGCGAGTCCCGAATTCAAAAATGCTGATCAATATCCCGAATTCAAAAATGCTGATCAATAATAAAAAATACATACTATTTTGAGGAACCCGCGAAAATTGTCGGATTCCTCGAGAACTTACATGAGCAGCGGGATGTTTGAGATAGTAAAGTGTTCCAGGTCCACCTGACTCCACATTATGTTTGCAGACAACGCGGGATTTCCGTTCCTATCTCATCTTTCCATTGCTATGTTAAGAACTCTCCGATTGGATTGGTTTCATTTTGAGTTTTTCGAAACCAAGTTTTGAAAACAATAAATGTATCGAATAGATCTGGATAGATATATATACTATCTATCTAGTTGTCAATTAGTAGGTAATTTACGGAATCGAAACAGTTTTTAATATAATATTATAGGTGTAATTTCACTTCAATATACAAAATAAATTACCTAATTAGTTTCTAATATCCATATAATGTAAATATCGATAATATCTATATAAACTATCGATACAAGTAGATGGTATAAATAAATATAGACAGTATCCATATAAGTATCGAAAGTAAATGTAAATATCGATAATATATATATAATGTAAATATCGAAATTAATGTAAATATCGATAATATCTAGATAAACTATCGATACAAATAGATGGTATAAATAAATATAGACAGCATCAATATAAATATCGATATTTGTTGCCAATGATGTCACATTGTAGCAGGACATTAGAGAGCAGCTCTAATGCTCATCTCTAAATCCGTACACGGTTGGACTGTTCCGTCTGGTCAGTCAACGGCAACGACAACGTCTGCGTCAGCGTCGGCGTCGGCGTCAGCGTCAGCATCAACGGCAACGTCAACGGCAACGTCAACGTCAACATCAACGATGCTCGCTTCATTTATTGTTTCATGGCATGTGATGTGATGTTGGCACCGAACCGCACCGCACCGCACCGCACCTCATCGCACAGGCAATGGCCACGTCACCGACACTTGGGTACTTCAACTTGGATGACTATGTTGTCCTCAATGCATTATTGTAATTGCAATGCTTTTGGCTTGATTTTGGCATTGCCATGCAGACGTGTTGTTGTTGTTGTTATGGTTGTTGTACTTGAAGTGTCCTCGTTGATGATCCGAGAGTGCTGATGGATGCTGATGCATCAAGTGCTTTAGTGTTAAATCATGAAAGCTATGCGAGAAATGTCCTTATGTTCCAGCTTCACTTAGGTGTGGCCATCTGTGTGCTTATGTGTGTGTGTATGTGTGTGCGCTCGCTTTGTGTGGATTGTGTCCAAGAGTATCCTGTTCTCTATTTAGAGTCAGTTGTCAGAGACGGCTTGTACTTTTGAAGTGAATCCATTGAATAAGAGACATTATTAGGTCTGAAATTGTTCTAAAGTTATTCCCTGATTTTGAACATATTTAATCAAATTGAATAGATAATGCTAAAACAGCGAATAGCGAATAATGAGTTTTTCAAAACTTAATTGAAGTGTCTGAATAAAAAACGAAAGGAATTGTGAGTTATTTTTTTATTCGGATTTTCCTTTTTTCCATTTTTAAAAACCAAAAACTTTTAAAGTTTTTTAAGCCAAAGTTTTATTATTATTATTTTCGTGATAATATAATTGTCTATTTCAGACCAAACTCTTTCCAAAAAAATCGATTTTGTTGCATAGTGTTCTTAGCTCAATCCTGCTCCAAAAAGAATGCAACTATATTTTATCTTTGCGGATTTCGTTCGTAAGTGAAATTGGGAACATACCATTGTGTAAACTTGGAGACATAGGAAAATTCGGTTTAGAAATGTGATAAGAAAAACTATTTTGTTCTTAAATTTATTTTTAAATTTAAAATATATATCAAATTATATACCATATGCAGACAAAATGTCAAGATATACAAATGAGTTGCTTGGTTTTCATGTTTTGAAAATAGAAAATGGAAAATTCGATACCAGCGCCCTTTACATATGGTATGCGGGCATTAGTCAATTGATAGCGCTCTTTAATGTTTGACAATCCTTGACATTTTATTTGCACAGGATATAAAGCAATTAAGTTAATTGAAAATGGCCAAGGGAGATCAAATTTATGTAATCAAAATAGCTTGATAGCTTGACAAGGCTCAGTTGCAGCTCAAGAGGGGTAGGCGGGTGGGGGCCGGAAGTGTTAGGAGCTGCACATTGTTGAGCCTGCCCAACTAGTCTCATACTCTTTGGAGGAGTTTTAACTGGCGGCGAGACAGTTGGCCGGAAGGCAGAACATGCACAGCTGCTGCACACCTGCATAGACGGACAGAAATCCTGGCAAAAGGACATGCTACATACGAGTAAATACCTAGGACATGTGAATGAGCGCATTCCTCTGAATTTTTGTGAATTGAAATTTTTGAAATTTCCCGTCAGTCTGCAACCGGCCAGACACATTGGAATGTCGTTAATTGTTGTTGCCATGCCGGTCAGACGACATTGCCAGGACATTGTAGGGGCAAGGACGGGGACAGAGACAGGTGGAGCGATAGCAAGAATGGTGGGCTAAAGGACATAGCCAAGTTGAGCTTGACAGTGTACTCCCTCTCTCTCTCTCTCTATCTTTACCTCTCTCACTCTCTCTTTCTCTTTATTTATTTCTAAAGCGCCTACTTTTGATATCGTTTTGTATTCAACTTTGTAGACTTTTGTTCCTTGGATAGATTGTGTTGTGTGATTGATTCAGTTGATAACAAATTTGTTTCGTAATTTGGTTGTCTCGACAGGTTTAACCGGATATAATATTACAAAACAAAGGATATACATAATATGTATTACATATACCCTTGCAGAAAAGTTTTGCATAAGAAAACGTAATTTTTAACAGATTGTTCATATGGCAGATTTAAGATATAGTCGTCCGATTATGATGAAATTTAGTCAGCATGCATAAAATATGCCTAAACTTAGATTTAGTAAGTTTGGTTGACTTATTTTGAGAAACAAAAAAGTTTTTCATATAAAAACTTGTTTTCAAGCGATCGTTCCTATGGCAGCTATAAAATATAGTGGTCCGATTTCGATGAAATTTAGTCAACATGTGTAAAGAGTGCTAAAACTTAGACAGAGTGAGTTTGGTCGAGTTATTTTGAAAAACAAAAGAGTTTTTCATACAAAAACATTCTATGGCAGCTATATGTTATAGTGGTCCGATCTGCTCGATTCTGACATGTACTGCTTGCAGAAAGAAGAAGCATCTGTGCCAAGTTTGGGATAGATTTTCCCTATGGCAGATCGGGTGTCCGATGTTTATGACATTCTTTCAACATGTTTAAAACTTGCTTAAGCTTAGTTAAAATGAGTTTGGTTGAGTTAGCTTAAAAAACAAAAACTTTTTTCATAAAAAATTTTATTATTCAACCGATCGTTCCTATATAGATGTTCGATATTGATGAAATTTTGATAAAACTGATAAAACTCAGATTTGGTAAGTTTGATTGAGTTATCGTTAATCATGTCCGTAAGTTGTGTTTTAAACAGCTTAAATCGTATCCTTTTCTCTCAAAATTTATTAAAGTAATATGCTAAAACGTGTATTTGAAATGCCTTAACTTATTCTGTAGAAAATATAAGCGCTAAAGTAACAGTAAACACATAATAGTTTGTATTTATTTGTGTTATGTTATTTGAAACCGAGCCAGCTGTTGGTTAACAGCGCACTGTTAACACAAACAACTGTTGAGCAAGCATGACAGCGACGGCGCTCTCTTTCTCTCTCTCTCGCGCGCTCATACGGCTTGTGTTGTGCAAAAAGAAATAAGGCAAAAAATAAAAAATACAACAAAAGCATAGAACGCAACTTACAACAACAAAAGCAGCGCGCGTGACAGCTGCGACGCGACGTCGACATGTATGTAGCAATCCGCTGCTGCTGCTGCTGCTACTGCTACTGCTGGCTCGCTGACGCGTCGTGTTGTACTCTCTTTCTTATTGGGAAAGAGCAGTTTTTCACCAGCCGTCAAGTTGTGTCCGTGTCGCGGTCGCGTCGCTTCAATGTTTGTTGTCATCCGTTTTGATTATTTGTTAAATTATTGTTATTAATACGAAAACAAGGCTTGTTTTTTTGTCGGTGTTGTTGCTGCAGTTTTTTTTTTTCATTTCTGTTGTTGTGTGTTTGTGATGTGCCTTTTACAAAATTAACAAATTTGAGATGAACAGCGCGCGCTTACAGCAACAACAAGTGCAACGGTAAATATCAACAGCAGCAGCGGGCCAGCAGAGCGCAGTAGCAGCAGCAACAACAATTACATCGACAGCTGTTTGGCAGTTGACAAGTGTGGCAAATCTAAAGTTAATGTAAAGTCAGTTAACAAATTAACAATAACAAAGCGCCTTTTGTGTAAATACTGTAAATACAACAAAACAAAAAAAAAACACAAAAATTTACCGTTTTTTTTTTGCTTGTGCTGTGGAGAGTGGAGAGACGTCGCCACCCGACTGCGTCCACCGCAATAACAATAACAACAACAACAAGAAAACAGCAATAGCAGCAGCAGCGCGCCGCAGCAGCCACAAACAAACAACAAAAAAAAGTGTGTTTTTGTTTTTGTTGCCTGCGCAGTTTGGCGCTCTCACGTGTCTGCGCCGACTGCGACGCCAGCCGCAAAGCGAAGCAAAGCGTCGCGCTGCGTTGCGTTGCGTCGAGACGCGACGCGTCGTTTGATAAATGCTAAGAAATTCCCATGCGGCCGTTTAGTACATATTCTACAGCTTATTTTTCTGTTCCGCCTACTGTTACATTTGTACAGAAACTGCTACTGGTACTGCTGCTGCTTCTGCCACTGTTACTGCTACTGTTACTGCTGATACTCCTTGTAATGCTGCTGGGCCCGGCAACTGCAGGGGTGACCATGTAAAAGCTGAAGTGATCCCAAGCATTTATTTTGCCTTTCCCTCTGCCTCTGCCGTCGTCGCCGACGTCGTCGGCGTGATTTGCTGTGATAAGAGCTCAGCTGCAGCATTAAACGTCTGCACTGAGAGCGAAAGAGAGGTAAGTAGTGCTGTGCATATTAAGCACATATCCGTTATCCGATTCCAATCAGAATTATTCAAATATTGTTTGTTGTTTCGTATGCATTTTGAATCGTTCGTTTAGTTCTTAAGTTTCTTACCGGATAAAAGAACTAATCGGTTCTTTAGATTCTTAGCGGATAAAATAACTAATCGTTCATTAAGTTCCTTCTCGCATGAAAGAACTAGTCGTTCCTTTAGTTCTTTTGTGATAAAATAACTAAATAAACGTTTCATGACTTTCTTTACAGATAAAAAAACTAATCGGTTCCTTAGATTCTTACCTGATAAACTAACTAATCGGCTCTTTAGTTCTCTTCCTTTCCGGATAAATGAACTGATCGGTTCTTAGTTTGCTATTTGGATAAAAAAAAAACTGATCGTTTCTTTAGTTGCTTTCTGGATAGAATAACGAATCGTTCATTTAGTTCCTTTTCGGATGAAAGAACTACACTTTCCTCCAGTTCCTTTTCGGATAAATGAACTAATCGGCTCTTTAGTTTCTTTACGAATGACATAACTAATGGACTCCTTATTTCCTTTCCATATAAGATAACTTATTGTTCATTTAGTTTCTTTTCGGGTGAAAGAACTTATCGTTCTTTTCGGATGAAAGAACTAATTGTTCTTTCCAGATAAAAGAACAAATCGTTTCTTAAGTTTCTCTTTAGATCTACTAATCGATTCTTCTTTTTCCAGATAAAAGATTTGATGGTTTATTTTTAGATCCTTTTCGGATAAAAGAACTTATCGTTTCCTTAGTTGTTCTCCGGATAAAATAACCAATCATTTCTTTAGTTCCTTCCGAACTAATCGTTTCAAGAACAATAATCGAAGATTTAGTTCAAAGACCCTTTCATGCGAACTAGTTCCGATCGGATCCAGCCAACTCCAGCAGAGATTAAAACCCAAAAATTAAAATCGAATTTGATGATTGTTGATTAAAGTTCATCTTTAATACTGTCTCCCTTTCACTCACTCTGTCGCTCTCTCTCACTCTGGGCTCGGAGCAGGTTGAGAGTGGATTAGTATTGAACGTTTTACTTATTTGATGGTCATATTTACAATTGCATCGGTTGAACAACAGCTGCTATTTGTCCTTGCTGCATGTTGCAATATCCACTCATCACTCTACGCCACCCACTCTGCCACATGCAACCGCTGCATCCAGCAACCAGTGCAGGGAAGGAGGGGCATGCGGTGCATACCCAGTGCCATCAATAAGTATGTCAAGCGAGTCAACAGCATTAGCACAGCAGATGGAGTTGGAGTTGAAGCTGGAATTGGACATTCAGTCGAGCAGGGATAGAGAGAAGATGGGAAGATGGGTCTGTGGAGCAATTGTCGTCGATGTCGTCGCTCATTTGGCCAAAAAAAAACCGAAAGCAACAACAAAAATACTATGAAAAATAACCCAAAAAAAGATAGAAAAAATGCATTGCAACGAAAGACAAATCAAGAGAAAAGGCATTCAAACAGACAGGGCAGACATCCTGGCTCCTGGCTCCTGGTAACTGGTAACTGGTTCCTGGGTGCCAACATAGCGCAATATACCAAACAATTCCATTGATTTTTCTTGTGGGAATAGTGTGACTGTAAGTGCAAGTTGTAGCTGCGAACAGTGGCGTACGTAAAGGGGGGGAGAAGGCAATAAGCCCACTTCACTAACCCCACAAAAGTATTGAAATAAATGTAAAAGTTCTATTATTGTTAACAGTGCTGTAAACGTTAACGAGTATCAGAATTAACAGCCTTGTTAACGTTTACAGTACTGTTAAGGAACTTTTAATTGGTTTTCTTATATATTTCAACATAAAAGTTAGTTAAGAAACCTTAGTTTACAGTTGTCTAATCGCATACAAATCGAGTCCTGTTATTGTTAACAGTGCTGTATACTGTATCATGCTTTAACAGAGTAGTAGGAATGTTAGTTTTGCTGCACTGTTAACGTTTACAATACTGTTAACGACCTTTTAATTGCTTTTCTTAAGTACACCTGCAAAAAAATAAACCTTTGCCACAAGAAACCAATATTTTTGTCGTGTTTTAAACACATCGATTAATCGATTTGATCCATACGATTAATCGAAGCCCTATCGATTGTAATTTTGTAAAATCGGTAATCGAACTAATCGACTATTTAAAGAAAAGTATTCAACGTTTTGTGGAAAATATTGATAATCGATAATCAAAAAATAACAATCAAATTGATACCGCTGTGTTAGCTCCTAGTTGTGTGCGCCACTGCGTTTGAGTCCTGAACAATGACACCAGCCAAAGACTCAGGCTCAGGCCATAGACATAGATATAGATATAGACACAATATTCCTCCTACCCCTGCTCAACCGCCCTAACTATGCGCCCCATTTGCAGCAGGGGCAGTGCGAGGTCCTTGCGCACCCTCTTGCGGCTCCTTGTTCGCGTCGTTGAACTTTTTGCAGTCCTGTGAGTAGCTTAGAGTACGTTTATACAACAATAATACTTTTGTTGTTGTATGGTTGTCTCTCTCTCTCTCCCTCTCTTTTTGTTTTCTTAGCTTAAAAAGGGAATTTATGTTAATTTGGTGCTACATTCCTGGAACGGAACCATATCCTTTTGTCTTATTTGTTTAGCAATGACTTTGGTTTGGTTTGGTTTGGTTTGGTTCGCTTCGATTTGAACTCAGTTTGCTTTGGCTTGTGTCCTGAATACTCTCTTTTGAGGTAGGTAAGGTTTACGGTTACAGTTAACCTATACGTGTTTTGTTTTTACCCTTTACTCCACTCCCACTCCCGCTCCCGCTTTCTTCGACTTGGCATTGTTTAACTGTTCTAAGTTTTCCATTGAGATATTTACGTTTGAATCAGGCATATTTGTTGCATGCCTCGCATATCTCATACAATACTTGCCTCAATTCTTTGAAATACCAAGCACAAATATTTGTAGTAGTATCATAATTCAATGCCCTTCAAAATCAGTTTATATCGTTTAGTTTTGTTAAGTAAACAAGCTGTAAGCTTTTCGCTCAAACTCAAGCTCGTAAATCATTTCAATTATTTAATTTACAAAACATTAAATCTGACAAAATTATCGATTTTCTATAAGTATTCAATTTTTTTGTTCTTTGACTTAGTTTTGATTTATTTTATTTATTTTTTTAATAGAAGCCGCAGTTGTGGTGAAATATCGATATCGAAATATCGATTCTATCGCAGATGTTTATTGCCTTTATCGATCTTTAAGTATCGACAATGTATTTGCATAATTGGATTACGAAAAAAGCTTCCCAAAAGCTAATCGATGACTTCATTCACGTTATGTTATCAATTATCGTTGATCGAATTATTATCGAAGCTGCAAATATCGATATTTTGCCAGCTCCTTAGCACTTTTGATGTTAATTCGAAATGAAAAATTGTCTTATGCATCGAATAACAAAATCGGAAAATTCGGCATCGATTAATCGATTAATCGTTGTTTCGATTTTTCTACATATTGCTAACTGTGAACTTAAATTATAAACATCGGATAAAAAAATAGAAAAATTTGACGAGTTAAAATCGAAAAAAACATCGCCTTGGTTAACATCGATTAATCGATGTTTCGATTATTCCCTGTATAGCTAACTGTAAATTATATATTATTTTAAACATCGAATTACAAAATTGAAAACTGTGACAAGTTAACATCGAAAAAACATCGCTCTGGTAAACACCGATTATTCGATGAATCGATGTTTTATTTTACTTTACTATTAATAGCTTCAATCCCTCTTGTTGATTGTTCATTCGTCAATCAAGTGTCAAGGTCAGAGTTGAAGTACAGTTGTGTTTGTAGTTTGTTTGATTTCTTCGTGTTTGGTGTTATTTACTAAATGGTGGCGTCTCCATGAGATAACTTGACCGTGTCAAAGTGTTGCAATCCCGTTACAATTTCCTTTATGTTGCACCGTCAACCATTTCCTGCCCATTGGGGAAAATTGTTATTGTTGTCATTTTCATTTTCGTTTTCATTTTAATTTCATTTTTCTAGTTAGCTTTATTCTTTGCTTTTGCATTCTCAATTCTCAGCGATGGGACTTCTTCTTCTTCATCTTCTTTACTATTTGTTCCCTTAACACTTCAACACTTTTATACGTTTCCCAACGGAACTGAACTGAAATGAACTAAACTTGTAACCTTCGATTGGAAATGTACTTTGTCTAATTGATTTTTCATTTCGTTTTTTGCTTTTCCGCTCTTTGCATTTGCTGTTATACAACGTGTGTGTGTGTGTATGTGTGTGTGTGTTTGTTTGTTTGTGGTAACAATGTGGGTCAAGTTGAGTTTGGTTTTTATGATGTGAGCGAATGCTTTGAGAATTAACTTAACCTGAGCTTTTTATCGCTTAGATTCAAACTTTCTTTATTATCGTATTCTTAAAAAAGAATCATTTCGCTGATTAAAGCTTAACTGATTAAAGATCATCATCATATTATATAAAATATTTACAATATCAAGCAGCTTAAGCAACTTTTAATTATCTTAACAGTTGGTTCAATTAACCCTTGAACGCCCTTGCAATCGAGCAAAGTTTGTTTCTCCCATACCTGTAGAACTTACCAAATTTGAATTGATGGCAAAACTTGAAAGATTTGAGTAAAAATACCATTACCACGCCCACTTCTGACTCCGCAAAGATGCGAAAAAAGAGTATATCGCAGTCGTGTGTATCCAACTGCAACGTTCTTACTTGCTTTTATTGTTTTTTTTTTTTAATATTATAATGATAATAATAAAACTAATTGAAGAATAGAGTTGCGAGTATCAAGACCTTATATAAGTACCTGTTTCAACTATTTTTGCAATAATTTAATTTAACACAGCTGCGACTTGCAGATTGCAATCGTTATTTCTACATCTGATTGGAGCTTTGGGTCTCAGCTGGTGCTGCAAAATGCAAGCCTCAAATACCAATTCCATGACTTTACACGCACACAACATTAACATAACTCTGCCACATAATACACACACACACATACACACACACACATACACACACACACACACATACACACACACACACACATACACACACACATACACACACACATACACACACACACACACACATACACACACAGGCAAAACATACACACACAGCATGACAATTTTACTTTTTTTTTGGCTTTTCTGGTGCGTTTTTGCCCGAAGCGTCAGCATATGGCCAAACAAGCTGGCCAAGAAAAACAGCAACCAACAACAACAACTACAACAACAGGGCAAAACTAACAACAACAAAACACCAAACATTAAATTAAAGCTATGTCACAGATTTGATACTCTTTCTAAACAAATCACATGTTTTTTTTCCAAATTTTAACAAAGATCTAATTAAAACTATCTTCAAAGTTCCGAAAAAAACATAACTTTGCAGAAAAATTGTTGATTGAAAAGAAAAATGATATTCCTTCATGTCAAAAAATAGCCTAATATCAATTTAATTCAGAAATTCGGATGCACCCGACTGTGATATACTCTTTTTTTAGCCTCTTTGCGAAGTCAGAAGTGGGCGTGGCAATTGTATTTTTGCTCAAATCTTTCAAGTTTTGCCATCAATTTAAGTTTTGTTGGGACCGTTGTACAGGTGGGGGATGAAGCAAACATTGCTTCATTGCAAGGGTGGGGGTGGGCGTGGCAAAATTATTTTTATCCAATCTATTTTAAAGGGCAATAGAATTCAACCTGCAAAATTTGGTGAAGGGGTGTGGGAGATACAGACTTTGCTTGTTTGTGGGGGCGGGAGTGGGCGTGGGCAAATTTTTTTTAGGCAGATCAATCAACGAAGTGATTAGTAGCCCTTGTACCAAATTTGGTTACTCTAGCTGTAAAAGTGTGGAAGATATAAGTTTTTGGGGTTTGTGGGAGAAGGGGTGGGGGTGGAGGGAAGAGATCTTGACACTTTGTCTGCCTGTGGTATATACCAACATGTATATCAAGTTTGGTTGCTCTAGCTTCAAAACTGTGGAAAAAACCTGCGTTCATACGGACAGACGGACGGACAGACGGATAGACAAACAGATTTTCAAAAAATGGGCTACAGTTGTCCACAGATTTCAAATGATACAAAATTTGGATATTCTTAGAATTGTACATAGATTCTGTGTTCGCCATACGCTTAGTTATTTGTTTACACCCATACTAATGGACGCCATAATATACATCCATATTTTGAATGTGTTGCAAAATACGTGAGAAAATTGAAATATTCTTTGGTAGAGTATTAAAAACAAAGCAACAAGAAGTAAAAAGTAAAAAATAGAGGAGCAAAGAATAATAAAAATATGTCAAGAGCACTTTTCGTTGAAGTAACTGCAGCTGAGCAGGATGAGCAGGAGATTGAGGAGAAGGAGGAGAAGGAGGAGGAGAAAGAGGAGCAACTGGAGACGCCTACGCGGCGGATGCAACGAAAGCTTTTCTCTTCGAGTTGACGTTTTTTGGCCAGCTTCTAGTTGTTATTATTGTTGTTGTTGGTCTTGACCAAGTTTATTGCCTGCCATATGCAATTGTCGTAGATTATTTTGGTGCTGGCCATGGCCAAAACGACAGCGACGACGACGGCAGCGACGGCAGCGACGGCAACATGGCAAAGGCGTCAACGAAGAAGAAGAAAAAACGAAGCTTTCGCACAGATTTGACATCTACTGCAATCAGATCTTAAAATAGCTTGACCCACCCCTCTTCGGGATGACCTCTTTACCACCCCCTGCCACTGCCCCTGCCGCTCCACCGACATCAAGTTGCAACTCCCAGCTGCCAATTGAGCTGCGCTACGTGATGTTGCCCCAAACGTTGCCGAAATTTTTGGACACGAGCCGTTTTAAGAACGCCACTTGAAGACAGCTTCATGCACAACGTGCACTGCTTTGCAAGTGGGTCAAGTGGTGCAAGTGGTGCATGTGGGGTAAGTGTTGCAAGTGGCTATCCAACAAATATATGCAAATTTAGCTGCTTTTTTGTTTTTTTTTTTTTCGGTTTTGGTTTTTGTTTTTGTGTGTCAAGTGCGGTTGAATTCTCTCGCAGCAGGCTGCAGCTAATGGAACTAACTAAATGCAAAAACAACAACAAAAATGCTTAGTTTAATGCACTAAAAGTATTCACTTTTAGTGGTTCAATGAACTCTGCTGTTCGGTTAAGGTCAGTCGGAACTAGTTTAGCTATTCAACGATTATTCCTCAAATATCAAAAGTCTGCCTATCTTCCGTCCTATATTTTGGATTATAAAGCCCATTTAAACTGGAACTAAACGTATGAACTTAACGAACCAACAACTAAAAGCAAATTCACTCAACAAACTAGTTCTTTTCAATCTAAAAGGTTGGAAATAAATATAGAATTTTCGTTAATTATGGTCGCTTACAAGATATTATTTTATATACTTAAACTTGAGT
This sequence comes from Hirtodrosophila cameraria, assembly GCA_949708635.1. Lineage (NCBI taxonomy): Eukaryota > Metazoa > Arthropoda > Insecta > Diptera > Drosophilidae > Hirtodrosophila > Hirtodrosophila cameraria. The sequence continues at coordinate 903,306 of OX453090.1, read as the reverse complement.
TTTTGTTCAATGAACCACTTTCAATCCCATCAAAATACAACTTTTGGCTCACTAGTGATTCACCTGCAAGTGAATTCAATTCATAAAAGAATCAGAACAAAACATTATTTAACTAATATTTTTCAAAAGTAAATTTCCTTTCAATTTTCTTATTTTGACTTTTGAACACACTTTGCGAATTGAACTCACTTGTCATCGAGCATTTGAATAAACTTTTACAATAATAAAAGAATTAAATTTACTATTTTTGATTTATTTGTTTATTTTGTTATTAAATGCGAACCAATTGGAACTGAACTTGTTTCCTTAGTTCCCGTTTTACATTTACCTTCTAGGAACAACAAATCTTAAATACAAACGGCAACTAGTTCAATTGCGAACCATTTTGAGTTGAACTTGTTTTGTTCGTTTCATTTTTGAGAATTTACTTTAAATAAACAACTAAATTTGAATTGAAACTGCAACTAGTTCAACTGTGAACCAATTTGAACTAAACTTGTTTCCTTAGTTCTCTTTTACAACTAGTTAAACTGCGAAGCAATTGTTTTATTTGAACTAAGTTTTTTTTTGCCAATGATTCAGATTTGTATTCAATTGTTGCTGCACTCGTTGTTGCGATCAAATGATTGATTCAAATTCATTTCCACTCAGTTAGCATTCATCCGTATTCACGTATTCACGTCCAAATGTATTCAAATAGCCATTCTGCTAAACGAAGTGGTTTGTTAACTGCCCAATGACTCCTTGGAGCATGTAACTGCGATTGTCTCATTCGCTCACACTTTCTGCTACTTTCTACCCCCACCCCCACCCTCCGTTTGGTATCTGCGCCAACGTGAGGGAGCCAAAACTGTTGTACATTTAATTAATTATTTATACAAGAAAAGGTAAAGGTAAACGTGCCGTCATCCTTTGCTGAAACACGCAAGAAACAAGCAAAGCAAGAGCCAAAAAAGTAACGAGCGGGGATAGGGGAATAGAAGGGATAGAAGGGGCAACAGCAGCAGCAACAGCAGCAGCAACGAACATACCGTAACTGTAGACGTAACCGTAACCGTGGCAAACATTTTACGGATATGTCGACGCCAACGACGCCGCCAACGTCGCCGTCGACGTCAGCGTCGAATGTTGTTTTTTGCATAATTGATTAAATGACTGGCTATATAACGAGCAACAGCGTTCAAATTGCTTGCTACACTAGCTGCCTGGCTGCCTGGCTTGCCCCAGCTTGCAGCATGCCACCATACCACTATCCACCATCCTACCTACCTCCCCGCCCATTCACATCAATACTACGCCCCTGCCCGCAGCCTTCAAATGAGAACTTACGATGAAATGAAATCAAGCAGATACTACACGGCAAAAAACGAACGGATCAATATGTCTATAAGGAACTGTTGACTCTATCGATTAATTTGATAGTCACTATCGATTGTTCAACACATTGATGTATCAAAATGAGAACTTACGATATAATGAAATCAAGCAGTTAATACATACTACGAACGTATCAATAAAAGTTTGTTAGTATGTGTGTCCTTAAGGAATTGTTGACTCTATCGATTATTTTGACAGTCACAATCGATTGTTCAAAACATTGAAGTAAAATTTTTTAACGATTCAAACTCGTTGTCAAATTTTCCAATTATTCTGAATCAATGTTTGAAATCAATGTTCAGAACTTGTGGTTTCGAAAGGAATCGAAGCATTGATGTATCGATTTTTATACAATCAGCTTTTTTTTCCGATCAATCTAATTAATGTTTTAATCGATTTAAATCGATGCTCATTTTATGTTGATTTTTTTATAAATTGTTTTTTTTTTCTGTGTACGAGCTTAAACTTGGAACCTTCGTCATTTGCTAGTCCTGCGCTCCTTCCACCATCCTTCTTAACTGTGTATGTGTGTGTGTGTGTGTGTGTGCTGTGTTTTAAGTTGCATGTTTGGTATGTTGTCTGGTAAGTGCTGTGATTATTGGCTAAATGAAAAATGTAAAAAACGAAAACGTCAATTGGAAAATTCATGTCTGACTTTTGGCATTTATCATCGCATCAACATGGCCTAAAAGGGGCCCTCGTCAACCGAGGTAGAACTTGCCCTTGACATTGAAACCAAGCGAGGCACACATACACACATACCCACATGCACACACATACATACACACACACGTACATACGACAGACGAAAACATAAATTTCGTTGCATATCTTATGGCGTAGTTTTTTTTATCATGACTGTACCTGGCAACTATATGGCGTTTGGCGAATGGCTTTCATCTAAATTTCAATGTTGAAAAACAACAAATATAACTAAGGATGCCTAGGAAAACTGAACAGTTTCAATCAGAAATTCAATATAAATATAGTAACCCTTACTTACTTTCAAACGATTCCATATAACAAGTGGAAGGCACTGCTCTTCTTCAATTCCTTTGCATTCACAAAAACTATTCTCAAGAAGACCTTCAACTTACGATCCTTTCAAAAAGATATAAAATTGCAAAATAATTTGTTATGTATGTATAATTATATACATATGTACATGTGTATGTATGTATGTACATATGTATAGTTTCTTTTTTTTTCTAAAACACCTTTGAATTTGACGAAAACTAAAGCTAAGATTTTGGGCGCTCCTGCTCCTTCTTTTCCTTGCACAGAGCCAACAGCGAAAGGTTTTCAACTTTGACGATCATATCATTAACAGTTTACGATTCTTTGGACTGCGCTTGCATCATCTTTTGCTTTGCCTGTTGAGGAGATTGTATTGTTTTCAATTAGCATATTTCGAAAATTTCAGTAACTCACAGCATCAAGATATTCCGACTTATTTGACTCGGACAAAGAGGACCATGCGATTGTACCCTTCTCCATCGAATCGTAGGGGTTTCCTTGGTGGATTGGTGGATTTGGCACTTGTCGATCGACGCTTGCGCGCTGCTCTTCGGCTTGGAACATGCTTTGCGTTTTGTTAATATCTTCTTTGTCCCACGGGGTTTGGGAATTGGCTTTGTCACTGGCTTTCCTCTTGCTTTTACGCGCTTCGGCTTGGACGTAGTTGTCGATTTGTTCTTGCCAGTCTTGGGCTAACACTTTGCCTTGAGAGCAACTGCCAGCTTGGGCTTGGCCTTGGGCTTCCCTGTCGCCTTCTGGCGTGTAGGCTTGCCCTTAGCGCATTTAGGCTTGCTTGGCGCTTTGGCTTCGGTTTGCGGCTTTGTAGAGCTCCACAAAGCGTCCGCTAAAGCCTGAAAATCTTCATAGTTGCCCATTGGGTTAAGCAACTGGAGTAGGGAATCCATGCTTGACGACCTGTTACATAATAATTAGTGTGGTAATTAGTGTGTACTTGCACCAGTCGAAAGATAATAATATCTTGGAGGATATTATCCTTGCGACTTGGCAACAAGATTTAATACAAATGTATACTTACATTGAATGTATTAAGTATGTTATGTATTTGTGTGTTTTTTTTTGTTAAAAATCAAATTTATTTTGTAATACTTTTTAAACCATGACACAATGTGTTGTGTAAGCTAGAGCTGTTAACTGTATACTAAATATATTTTCAAATGGCTTCCGGTGATACAAAAATAGAAAAAGTCAAAGTCTACTTGATATTTAAATGTTTCGAAATACAGTCGAACTTCTCCAACTCGTAGTTATAGTCTTCTAGGTTTTTGAATAATATTTCGAAGTATTGAAAATATAGTTCAAGTTACTTTTGAAAATGACAATGTACATTTTGTGAGATCGGAGTCCTTTTGTAACAATGTTCTGCAAATGTTTTAAAAATATAAAATTATTGCTAAACAAAAAGCGCTATGTTCTGAAGGGTTCTACTAAAAAGGTAATGTGTATAAATAATACACTTACATAAATACTTTCCAGATTAAGTCTGGCTGGATTTTTGTTAAAAATTGTAGATCAATTTAATAAATTTGATAGTCCAAACTTAATTGAAGACCAAAATGTAATTTCCGACGAGAGGCCTGTGTACATGCTCTCTTCTCTTGTCTTCTCTTTAAAATATTAGCTTTTGAAATGTTAAAAAAAAGTCCAAATAGTTGCACACAATATTGAAGTCGATAGGGTCTAAAAAGTAGTCGCAAATAGAAATATTATTGTGTTTTTAGCTTCAATATGTGCAATTTTGTTGAATGTAGTTTTTTTGTATTTTGTTGTGTGTGTGTGTGTGCGTTGCTGACTTTATTTGATGCTTGAACTTTGAACTTTTTGCCAAGCATTGGGGCGAGTTCTTGTGGCTTCACACGGCCTATGCGGGCCTAAAACACACACAAACACACATACACATGCACATTTGTTGTTGTTGTTTTAGTGTTGTTGAAAGGCGAACACCAAGCACTCTGAGACCGTTTCCCCTCCCCCACACACACACACACACATAGGCATGCTAGTTGCCATATGCTAATGTCTGTTTGTTCATGTGTGTGTGTGTGTGTGTCAAGTGTATATCCTTTTTTGCAGAGCGAGTGCATTTTCTTGTCAACGTTGACATTTCCTGCACTTCGGCCTTGTTTTTCCCTTTTTGTTGTTGTTGTTGTTGTGTTGAGCACATACACAAGAACCAATGTCTTGTCAGCTGCTTTTTCTTCTTGTTCTGTTTTGGTGTTGTCATTTCTTGTTTAATGAGCATTTCCCTTTTGTTCTTCTTTTTGCCCTTGTTTTTTGCCTGTCCTCATGACTTGATAAAAGCCAAGAATACTCTGATTGCTCCACATTTTGTTAGCTGCAAGTTAAAGGACAGGTTTTTTCAGTTTTTGGTTAAAAAAACGTTCGTTAGGCAATAAAAAAGTACTTCAATTAGATGTAAAATACGCTCCTTCACAGAGGGTAGGAGCCAAGGGGCAAGTCCGCTAGAAGCTAAACAATATCAATTATAGTTTTAATATTGTGGCAAATCAAATTTCAATGAACGAATCAATTTTTTTCTTTAACATCTTGCCTAAGATTGTCAATGATCGAAAATAGCCTAATGTTCATTAAGATGTTAAGACGCTGCAGTTTTTGGACGCTCTTTTTCGCATATTTTTCTGGTCAAAATTGGTATACCCCTTTAAAGGGTAAGTTTAATGACATTCAAGTCAACATCAGCTGTTTAAAAATTGAATATATAAACCAACACTACGTATGAGTGATATACAAAACTTAAGAGCCTCGGCTAACGTCTATAACGTTGTAATGGCGAACGTGACGGTCGTACACATTTAAAGTGGAATAATTGTCAGTGAGATGCACTTTTTAATTTAGTCTGTTACTTAAACTAATAGTACTTCGGTAGCACTGGGTTTTGATAGTAAAGTTGATAGACAAGTTAATCCTGGTTTCAAAGTAAGGACAAAAAAAAAGCTTGTCGAACGTGACCTAGAATGGACGCATTGAAGGAGATGTCTCAGAAAAAATTTGTATATTCGTGATCAGCATCAACAACGTTTTCCAAGACTTTGTTCTAGAGCTATCTTGATGAAACTTGGCACAAATGCAAGCAGTACATATGTCAGAATCGGTCAGATTGGACCACTATAACATATAGCTGCCATAGGAACTATCGGTTGAAAAAAATGTTTATACTCTTTTTTTTTTTAACTTTTTTCAAAACAAAAGAAAAAAGACTATATTGGGTTCTTACAATTTCAATACATTTTATTCATTTTACATCGTTAATTAGTAAACTAGTTAATTCAGTGCTCGTGAATACCTCAAATGCAATTCACATTAACATGAGTTCACAACTCTTGTGGTCTGTTGCTCATTCATATTCATATTCATATTCAGAAATCAATGAGCTTACCACACGCGCCGTGTCTGCCAGTGAGGCCCATATGAAGGTCAGGGTCGTCTACATCGTCGGCATCGTCATCGTCATCGTCATCGTCATCGTCATCGTCATCGTCATCGTGATCGTCATCGTCTTTCTATAGCACATCCCCTTGTTCGTTCTTGATGGCAATTAAAAGCGTATGAAGGAATCTTGCAGTGGCGCCGTCGCCGTCGTCGTCGCAAAGTGATTCCCATTTTTGTTTAATCGATGGCGTCAATTGCACTCCACTTGAGCCTCAAGTCTTTTCGATTTTTTATGGCTCATTCCCTGCGCTTAAGTGTGTATTAACATATATGTACATATATATATATACATATATCTATAAAGCTTTGTATATATGCTTTTCTGTTTCGGTTGCCGCATTGAAACACTTGCAGCACTTGGAACGGTTATTTATAGATACCCTATAGTGCCTAGTCGTTCATTAGAGTTATTCGTTCAGTCGTTCATTGGAGTTCTTTGTTCGAATGGGTACTCAAATGGGAAATCAAATCTTCGTTTTAGGTCCTCCAAAGAAATACTTGATCAAATGTGCGGAAACATGAGTGAATGTCGAACTTGTAGCGAAAATTCGCTTAAATAATTACGAAAATTGTATTTGAAGTTGCACCAAACGCATGCAAATCGAGTAATGTTATCGTTATCGGTGCTGTTAACGTTAACAGAGTAGAAAGATAACAACAAGCTTACTACTATGTTAACGATTACAGCACTGTTAACGACCTTTAAGTTGTTTAGTTAGGTATACTAGTTCGTTCAACTACGGAACTACTTCACTGAATTGAACTATTATTATTATATGTATGTATGTATGTAAGAACTTCTGATAACTTGTCTTACCAAAAATATTTATTTTCCAAGTGGATTCCCTAGCATTTTGCTTTTATTTATGCATGTACTATGTAAACATTTATAAAGTTATGATAAAATATGTTTAAGTGAACGTTTCGAAGAAAATAAGAATAAAATGGAAAAATGGAATAATCACAACGCAGTCCACTTAACGTAAACAAACAACTTGAGCCTTTTTGTGCTACTCTGTTCTCTTCTCTTCTCCACCCTGCACCCACCACCCACCACTCTCACTGCAACATTATGGGGGGGTGAGTGAGCCTTTTGCTGCCGCCGTACCTGTCCTTGGCCAGCACACGCCCCATTCAGTTTTTTGCATTATGCAAAAACAATAACAAATACAAATACAAGAAGAAAAGCAACAATAGTAGTTAAGGAAGCCTGGCATTGTTTGCAGTGAAACAACAGCAGTCTGTTAAGTGTTAACAGTGGCGCAGCAGCGCGTTTCAATGTAACAACTTGCTATCCGAAGCTAACATATACATTTGTACAGCTGTAACAGAGCAGCGAAGAGAGCAGGCTTGCTTGAGAGAGCGGGAGCGAGAGCGCCAAAAGTGAGCGAGTGGGGGAGCAGCGCAGTCGTTGGCTGTAATGTGCGACTGTTGTTATTGTTGTTGCTGTTGCTGGGTAAATGAGCATTTGACGTTGACGTTTTGACTGCTGCTGCCGTTGCGCTGCGCGTCGCTGTGACTGCGACTACGACTGCAGCAACTGCAGCCAGTTGGTGTTATTGTTATTGTTGTTGTTTTTTCAGTCCATTGACTTTTTCAGTTTGCACAGTTTCTTTTGTTGCTGTTGTTGTTGTTGTTGTTGCTGTTGGCGCTATGCGCAGTTGTCACTGTTGCTATTGTTGTTGTTACTTTTGCTATTGTTATTGGCATTATTTTATATAGATTTTTTCTCACTTTTGCATGTTTACTTGTGCTTTATTTATGTATATGCCTGCATAAACATGCATGCGCTCCCTCGTTTTGTTTATTAACGATAAAGCTTCAATCTACGGAGCTAAGCGAGGCTCAGACGACCAAAACACACACACATGCATATTTATGCATAATATAGACATACATACATACATACATACATATGTGCATATGTGTGTGCATATTACAATGGTCTCTGTCTGGCTGCTGTGGGAGTTCATTTGTATACTCTGTTTACAAAAAATTAAAAAAGTAGAGTATGTTTGGTTTGTGAATTTGTTTTAACCAATTTTGACAAACATTTTTTTTAGCTTATACTAACTACTCGCTACACAATCAGAGTATATCACAGTCGGGATCTTTCGAATACAACGTTTTTACTTGTTACAAACACATTTGAAAATGTCAACTGCAGATGATATAAGATTTGACCATATTAAGTGAAAATACAATTTCAACATGGCTAAATTGTAAGTTTTAAAGTTGTCAAGAACCGATTCTTATCGCTATGAAAGGTGATATTTTGAATATATAACTATTTATGTATGTAGGTCAATTTCAAAATAGAAAAAAATGTTTAAATGCTTTTATCCAACAGTCAAAGTAAGTTGTAGTGTTTAGGAAAATAAAAAACTATTTCTGGGTTGACTCAAAAACAAGGTTCAACCGATCGAATTACCTAAAAGTTAAATCTTCAGGTAAAGTAACCAAGTATCTAACTTCAAGCTCAAAACAATTCGAAGCAAATATGTACTTTATATAAGCTCAGATATTTCACATATGAGATTAGAATATACCGATTGCTTTAAGAAAGTGTATTTAGTAGTCAAGCACTCCTTGAACAATAATGCATTTGCATACATATATATATTGTTGTTGCATATTAATTAAGATAATTTCACTTCATGATAATACATACATATACTTATGCATATTTATGCACTACTTATGCATATCAGTTGTTGTGCAAAGTTCATTGTGGGCTGCTTATAAATAAATTGAAGCTAAGTTAAGTTTAATTAAATTAAGTTAAGTTAAGGAGTGGGCGTGAAAAGTGTCTGGAAAAGTCAGGGATCAGCTAATGGGCGATTACATATTTGAATACTATTATTATTATTATGCAAGTGCATAATTATTGTTGCTTTTGACTTTTCAGCTGGAAGTCAAACGTTTTTTGGCTCTTTATATTTGTATCTCTTGTTCTTTCATGTTTTTTACTCTTTATACTCTTTTTTGTTTTTTTAATTTTTTTGAAAAAAAAGTAAGGCAAAAGTGTGTATTGGGCTTTTGAAATGTCCGTCCGTCCGTCTGTCCGTCCGTCCGTCCGTCCGTCTGTCTGTCTGTCTGTCTGTCTGTCTGTCCGTCCGTCTGTCCGTTCGTCCGACTGTATGAACGCAGTTTTTTTCTTCACAGTTTTAAAGCTAGAGCAACCAAACTTGGTATACATATTGACAGACAAAGTGTTAACATCGTCCCTAGACTTTAACCTCGCTTAGAGGTGTTTTTGTTTGACATATGTATGTACATTGTACATGTATACACCCATCGATATATTATAATGCATATTTGAAATTCACATCGAACTGGTTTGGTTTCATTTTTGGCCACAACAGCAGAATTGAGGTTAAGACATAAGAACTGCACTCGTTTCGTTGAGGTGTATAAAACTTATCAAGTCAGGCCTTGACATGTCTCCACCCACCCACCATTAAGCGCACCTCTTTCTCTGTCTCCCTCTTTTGCTCTGTCTCTCTCTCTCTCTCTCGCTCTCTGTGTGTGTCTTGGCAGAACTTTAATTGACTTTAATTAAATGCAAGTCGTAAAGTCAAATGTGTGGCACGGCCGCACAGTCACATTCTCGGGTACGGGCTTCTCGGGCTTTACAATTTAATTAAAGCGAATGCGATTCATAAATATTGTAATGCCAGCGCAGCTGTAAAAGGCAGCAGCAGCGACAGCAGCAGCGACAGCGAGAGCAGCAGCGACAGCAGCAGCGACGACTGTGCAAACTAAGGCAATTGTCAAATTGTTAACGGGGCCGGGCACCGAATTCAAAACTGACTCCGACTCCAACTCCAGCTCCAATTAAGACTCGATGCGGTCAAAGACACTACCTCAAAATATGGGCCAACTAGACTATAGTTTCCGTTCCCGGCCTGTTCCCCTTACTCTTTCTCTTCCTGTTCCCGTTCTCTTTCACATTTCTCTTGCAGTTTCAGTTCCTGCTTCTGTTGCGAAACAGAATCTATCGCAAAACCTTTTAGATGGAATCGGGATAGTAGTATTTAGCTATATATATCGCCAAAGAAATATCGATATTGATATCGAACAAAGTATCGTATGCCATTTTATATTGAGAATATCGTTAAAGTCGAAGAAATATTTCTTACTTTTTTTTTTATAGGTATTACAAAAATGTAACATAATATCATTTATATTGATAACAATTTCTATGTTTCATTAATCAAACTTATATTACTTTAAATATCGAAAAATTGGCAACTATCTGATTCAATATCATATCGCAGCTAGATACTATATTTATCCATTTTGGAAACATATTTCGGTAATATATTTCGAAAATGATTCTTATTCACTTTTAGAACGATTTGGCGTATTGAAATAACTTTCATTTGATCATGAATTGAACTTCTCATTAATATGGGATGAAATTTTGAACCTTTTAGGGAATTTGAAAAGTGCAAAAAGTTGTTGAAAGTGGAAACAGGAACAAGACTGCCAATTTTAAGTTATATATAGACCTGGAATTTTAAATGATGTCTTGATAAGGCCCGTATCCAACTTGCTATTTAAAAATTATCCCATCTTTTTTTTAATTTTTGTAAATATTTTTTAAACTTAAAAATTACCATAAGAGAAGCAAAATTAAGTTTTGAGTTACTTTTGAAAGCTTATGAAAGTTTGACTTATAAATTAACAAATAAAAAACAATCAAGTTATAGTAGAAGTTTGACTGTTATATATATATTATATATGTATATATATATATTTTTGATGCATTGTCAACTTGTCGCGACTTTAAGCTGCAAACTGGTCCAAGCGAAGGTCGTTTGTTGTTTTTGTTTTTGTTTTTGTCTTGTGTTGTGTTTGTTTTTTCAAAGTTGCTTTGGGTTGTCTTGGGTTGGCTTAGATTTGGAATTGTGGGTCTCTGTCCAACGACATGCCTCTTAATTAGCTGCTTATTTTTGAGACACTTTGTCGTTCTTGTTGTTGTTGTTGTTGCCTCATTAGAAGCGACGCTTTTGTTGTTGTTCTTCTTGTTCGTTGCTCGTTGAAGTTTCAAGCGAACGGGGGTGCTTGCAAACCTACCAATAACAAAAAGCAGCAGCTAACTGGTTCTCTTTTTTTTTAAGTGTTTCAAAACTTGATACATGTACTTTTCTTATAAACTGGCCAAAGTTGGTTGAAAAGTTAATAGTTGTAGAATATTTGGCAAGTGTTCCACTTAAATATTTAGTTATTAACTTTAGTTGTAAAACAGTTTTTTTTTAAGTATTGTTTTCTGTCTGTATAATTTTAATTTATTCAGTCAACTTGTACTTTTCAATCTTAACTTTTGATCAATCTTAACTAGCAGTGCATTGACAACTTCAGCTTTAGTTGCATTTGATAAAAATGAAATGATTTTTGTATTCTTTACTTTGTTGGGTTGCATTTCGATGAGCTGAGAGCGATTGCATTTGTCATTTGCTATGCATTATGCAGTAGCTATTAAAAACCATAAAGCACCCAGTCGAGTAGAGTAGAGTTGCCAGCTTTTCTATTGGCTGTCACGTAGGTTACATAGGGGGCAATACTTAATGCGGTTACCTTCTCCCTGTAGCCCTTAACTTCTATTACTCTGTTTTTACGCATATAGAGCTGTTTAGTTGTTTGCAACGTTGTCGAATTGTCGATTTTATGTATTTTGCACAAAATTCAACAAATATTATTGAGAGAGTAAAAAAAGAGTATTTTGCAGTCGGGAGCATACGAGTGAAACGTTTTTGTAATTCTGTATTTAAGCAAGGGAACAGGAAGGAATGAGAACAGGCCTATATATATGTATCTAAAATATACATTATTTCATTGCATTTGTCAACTATTGGTTTTATGGAGTTAATCAATATTTCAGAAATATACTGGTTTTTGAAAAGTAGCTACATTTCGGGTTAGGCATGAAAAAACGGCCCTTAGAGGAAATTTAACTTGCCGAAAGCGGAAAAAGATATAGGATCAAATCCATGTTACCCAAAAGATTAAGTGTTAATTGAAAGCAGAGAGTATTGCAGTCGGTAGCTTTGAACAGCGACCCTTGTACTCATTGTCTTTGGGCCCAGTAGTGCTTACCAACTAGAATATATAATAAGAATAACAACAAGTACAACAATAGCAATGACAATCGTTTAACAGCTAAACCGCAGTGCAGACAGTTAAAGTCCCTTCACGACTGCCCTCTTGGCCCTCTCCGCGCTCCTTTTGTAACCATACACCCACACCAGCACCCCCGTGGTTCCCTGTGGCTGAGTTACCAATTAAAATGCGAGACATAACATGTGCACGAGCATTTATTATAAGTTTTTCGTTGGAATTGACTGAAAAAATAGTTGGTTAAAAAAACTGAATGGAAAAACAAAAAATAAATAAAAAAGAAAAAGGAAAATAAAAACGCAGAGTTACAATGAATAAAGAGCAAAAACAAGAACAACGCACAGGGGGTGGGACTTGAGATTTTGACGTGGTTATGGATAGGAGTAGAGGGGGTGTGGGAGGTATGTAAGTGGGGTAGGCAGGGTGCTCGGGTACAGTTGCCAACGTTGTCTGGCTCGGGGAATATGCGCCTTTCGCCTCCCGCTGCATGTTACAATGTTGTTAATATGACGCTTAGTAGTTGTCACACACACACACACACACACATATATATATATAAACACACACACACACACACACAGCCAAAAGCATGGAGACAAAATATGCATTGACAATGTTTTTCAAATTGACGACGCATTACAAAACAAGGAGCATGAGGGCCAAAGGGGCAGCAGGAGTGATGTATTGCTGAGGTGTGTGTGCGGCACAACTGAGCTGCGGCAAAGAGCAAGAGGGGTAGAAGCGATGCGAGGAGGCACTATGGCGCTCTGTAAAATTATTGGCATGCGAACGATGCTGCAACGTTTATTAAATTTTTGAAGTGCCACAACAGGGTGAGGAATTGTCAAGAGCCCAAACTGCTGCGTATACTATAATATATATAAAACAGTTGACTACGGTCAGGGGGGGTATCTGTTAAGGGGTGCAGCAAGTGTAACGGTATGCAATGGGTGCTAGGTGTAGAGTATTTTCACCATGCATGCTGCGAAAATGGCTTTGTGTGTGTGTGTCGTCTAGTATATCAAATTTGATGTTGTATTAATTTTACAACTTGCATTTTGTTACTTGCAACCTTACAACATATTTTTACTTGTATTCGACTATATATTCATAAATATTTGCCATACATTGTTGAAAGGTTTTTGGCATATTGTTGTGCATGGATTATTATTGGTTTATTAAGTTGCAAATTGTTGTAGCTATACTACCACAGACAAACATAATTTGCCCAAAACTGTGTATCGATATTCTCATTGCCGAAATATAAGTATTCAGTAAAATCCAATCAAAAATCAAATTTCAGACACAATTTGACTACATACGAGCATTATTCGCTTTGACAGCCAAATCAAATTCGTGCAAACTAGTCACAATTTCCAAAAATTCGCTTTAAAGTTCTTTTAAGTTTAATCTGCATGTTTTAAACTCTATATTAGGGCTATCAAACCTGTTCCGAATTCAGTACGTTTTTGAAAAGTATAAACGTATGAATTCTGAACGATTTACGATTTATACCCATGCAGAAGGTATTATAATATTGTCACGAAATGTGTAACGCATTGAAGGAGACGTCTCACAAAAATAAAATTTGTATATTCGTGATCAGCATCAACAGCCGAGTCATGTCCGTCTGTCTGTCCGTCTGTCTTGTTATATACGTTTTTCAAGTATTTGTTCTAGAGATATCTTAATGAAACTTGGCACAGATGCTTCTTCTTATTGCAGGTAGTACCTATAGTTGAATTGGCCAGATCGAACCACTATAACATATAGCTGCCATAGGAACGATCAGTTGAAAAATAAGTTTTTGTATGAAAAACTTTTTTGTATATCAAGATAACTCAACAAAACTCACTAAACCTAAATTTAGAGACATTTAATACATGATGACAAACTTTCATCCAAATCGGACTGCTATATCTTATAGCTGCCATAGGAACGATCAGTTGAAAAATTAGTTTTTGTATGAAAAATTTTTTTGTATATCAAGATAACTCAACAAAACTCACTAAACCTAAATTTAGAGACATTTAATACATGATGACAAATTTTCATCAAAATCGGACAACTATATCTTATAGCTGCCATAGGAACGATCGCTTGAAAAATTAGTTTTTGTATGAAAAACTTTTTTGTATTTCAAGATAACTCAAAAAAACTCACTAAACCTAAATTTAGAGACATTTAATACATGATGACAAACTTTCATCAAAATCGGACTGCTATATCTTATAGCTGCCATAGGAACGATCAGTTGAAAAATAAGTTTTCTTATGCAAATCATTTCTGCAAGGGTATTTATCTTCGGCACGCCGACGATAACATTTTTTCTTGTTTCGATTTTACTTGGGGTAATTGTATCGAAACATTACCGGTGCAGCTTCCCAACAGTTGACAAAACGTGACCGCAATACGCTATTATCAAAATATCGATAAGTCGATATTGAAAGTGCAACCATTGCAGCGAAGAGCGATAGTGTGATTTTGGTGTCGCAGTGAGAAATGTGACTGTTACAAATAAATATCAGTGACAAAATATCTGTCGGTGACAAAATATCAGTCCGTGACAAAATATGACAGGGTAATTTTACAGATAAAATATTATCCTGTAAAATCGGATAAGTTTTGAATGTATGACAAAAACGCAAGACGTTGTCATTTAATTATTTAAATAAATATATAAATTTTGAATCAGTTACTTTTCATATTGTGTCACGACTGTGACTCGTGACAGTTACAGTAAATACTTGTGACTAGTAAAAGTTGTTGCTTTGGAATTTGAATCTCCGACGCTGTGCTGAATTTTGAAATGTAAGTATATGATTCTCAATATAATATAACGCTATATTAACTTGAAACTGTACCGCTTAAAGCATAAAAATGCCGAATATAACAAGTCAACTCGAAAATACCGCCAATAATCAGGTCGAGGAGCCTCGTCGCAAAGAAGAAGAAGAAGGGCTAGAAGTAGAAAGAAAAGCGCGTTTAGGCGACTTGATTGTTGGTATTGAAAATCTCATGGTTTCCTTTGGCATCATCCCAAATGAAAATGGCGATTTTGTTGAAAATATGCGTCAACTGAATGTCAAAATTTCTAAGAAAAATCCACAATTTGCACATCTGATAAATCGGTAAGTTGCTTCTTAAAAATGCTTTTTTTTTTTCTTTTGAAAATAAGTAATTATTCTGTTTCTGTTTTAGAGTGAAAGACACAATGCCTAAATTAAAGAAACTGCGTCAGAAGTACGTTGATCAAGTTCAGGAACAAACGCTGCAGAATAACTCTTTGGAAGTACCTAACGATGAGGATGCAGTCACTTTGAATAACGTTCCAAACTAGGGTATGGATAGGGACAGCAATTTCGTTATCGATTCCGCACGTCTCCATTTTATTTTTTGTTCCCGATGCCAACTATTCCCGAATCTCGTCCTATATTCTATACACATGAACAATTTGTGTTAAATTGTATTGCAATTATTCTTTTGACTGATGTATAATTTTGTTTATCTGCATTTTTAACATGTCCTTTTAAAATGTAACCAAATTTACAACACATCTTCATGCTACAATGACAATAAACAAACAAACGTTTCCATTCACAACCCAAAAAAGGGGTTAACCTATTTATTTAGATAGTAAAATATACATACTATATATTCTTGAATTTCCCAATTTATAATCCAGTACAAGAAAACGGTTTTATTCTCTTTAATATTTACTTCGTCAACTAAGACGATACTTGATGGAAGTCATTTTACAAAATATTAATAACAATAACTAATTTAAAAGAAACAAGTAAGAATACTCTAGTCGAGTGTGCCCGACTACGAGACTCCCTGCTCCCAACTTGCATTTCAAGCAGTTCAGCGACAACACAAGCAAGCAGTGCACTAAACTCGTAAACTGCTTGTCAAACTGTTGTTGCTGCCAACTGAGACGGGCGTAATAGATTCTTCTATAACTTTTGTGCTATTTATCCGATCGTGTTGAAATTTACACATCCGAAAGACATTAATTAAACATACATTAATTAAAGCTTTATCTTTAAAATTGTGGCTGTGGGAGTCTTTTGCGATTTGCGGGGGTGCGGGGGGGTGCATCCGAAATTTGAAATAAACTTGATCTGCGTATGGTATACAGGAACCTGCATGCCAAGTTTGGTGTCTCTAGCTCTTATAGTCTCTGAGATCGACGCGTTCATACAGACGGACAGACGGACAGACAGACAGACAGACGGACATGGCTAGTTCGTCTCGGCTGTTGATCCTGATCAAAAATATATATAGTTTATATAGTCGGAAATGCCTCCTTCTGCCTGTTACACACATTTGCAGTACTTTATAACTCCCTTTTTCCCATTTTTAATGGGAACAGGGAATAAAAATTTGAAAAATGTTGAATTGCTGAAATGGCTATAGATTGGAATTTCAGCCATGGATTAAAGAGTGATAACTTTTTCGAAACGTTATGAATGAATCTTCCTACTCAAAGAAGAATTTAATCGAATGAAAATTGAACACCAATTTTCAACCCCCGGGGTGGAAAATGGGTGGTAAATAGGGCGAAATTTGAGTTTTTGTGTGATTTGCTTCAAATACATTTTCAATGATCTATATCAAAATTCATTAAAAGCTCTTCCCGTTTCCATTTCGAATTCAAACTCAGATTTCAAGGTCTGTCTAAAAAATTTGACTTAAATTGAAGAAAAAACATACTTTGGAATCATTTTTTCTAAATTCAAGAAATCACTCTTAAATTTAAATTTGGGAAATCTACATATAACAAAGAAATAATAATAATAATAATAATAATTTCTGTGAGTGTAGAGCTAATGTTCACTTGAATAACATTCATTGAATTCAATATATTTTCAATCAAAATATTAGTTTCAAAATATTGGATTGTTTTGTGTAGTTAAAACTCAGCATTAAACTTTGACAACTCTTGTGAAATGTTGCCACCATTCGCTGTTCTAAATATTTTATTTTGAATTCATTCATGCTCCTATTAAATTCAGTTGCTATTGGATCTAGGATTATATTCACTTGCCATTGAGTTTGAATGCAATTCACTAGCTCAATGGCTGTAAAGAAAATCGGAATATTTGTGAAATGAATAGAATTTGAATTTATATATCTTTGGTATATTAATAAACAAGTTTCCCATTTATGTTTACAGTGCAATTGACAGGCTCAATTCAAGGGCTGTCAAGGTCAGCGACTTGCAAGTTTTAAAAGTATTGAAAGTATTGAAAGTTTCGGATGCATCGCAAACTCAAATCCAGCTACACACATGCACAACGACGAGTGCTGATATTTGATAATACCAATGTACATAAATACATTGTCTAATATTTGTTGAAGCTCTGACTGAGTGGAGCAGCTTAACTATCTTCGTCCACGTCCTTCTCATCGTCGTCTGGGTTCTCAAATTTGCTGTGCAACATGCCGCACTTTATTGCAACTAAACAAGTCTGCTAACTATTTGAGTGAGTTTTCATGCCCGGTTGCTGCTACTGCCGCTATTCTTATACTTATTTGGCTTAATATCTATATATGTGTGTGTGTGTGTGTGTGTGTGTATCAGTATGTGAGTATTTTGTATCTGTGTGTGCATTAGCGAGTAGTTGCCGGCACGCAAAAGCGTAAAGCTAAGCAAACCAAAGAGCAAACAAACGCAAGACAATGAAGTCTGAAATAGGAACTGCACTTATCCAGCTTGCTGCTGTCTTTCTATATAACTGTGTGTGTGTGTGTGTGTATGTGTGTGTGCCTGTGTAACTTCATATTAAGCCATATGTGTCTATGTACGAAAATAGTATCTGTAAGTTACATATTGCTAAGCTGCTTATGATTTGAAATCTTTAAAGTGCTGCCAGGGCTAATGAGTTCCTTCAACTTGCTTAATAAATAACACTGCTCAGCACACGTTTTGTTACACTATGTTTCTTGAAATCATCTTCTATCAATGTTTTTATTATATCTTTCTATATCTAATGTGCTTTTCATCAATTTCAAGACAACTTTGTCGTAGTAAATACAAATTTTAAAGAATTTGGTAAAAGCTTTTATGGACTATACTGAAAAAGTACATTTTTTTGTAGTGTTTGAAAAGAAAACTAAAAATATCAATATGTGATACAAGAATATGATTAAATTAACAAAATAATTAATAGCATAAACTATTTAAAAATACTCTTTATTATGCAAATAATATCTTTAGTTTTAGTTTTAGTTTTAGTTTTGAAACAGCTAAAAGATTTAATATTACCAATCTCAGTTTTTATTCAGTATTTTCATAAAATGTGTAATGAAAATTGAATTTTCACATGTTTTTCGAAGAATGTAATATACATTTGAATATAAATTTAAAAATCAAATGAACGATTTTGAACAGAATCAATTTTAAAATTTGCTTAATTCGAACTCTAGAGGTCATTGTCAAAATCAACGATATTATCGATAATACTATCATTGAAAATAATTCTATAAATTAGACTTAAAAACTTTCAAAATGATATAGAGCAAATGTTAAACTTATTACAAGATATTCCATCCAAAATATTTGCTTATAAAGCACATATTTCCTCAAACAATAGTTATTAAAATTAAGATAATTCGAAAATTTGCTTGAAAATCATATATTTTCGCTCAAATCTAAACAAAAGTCACTATCAATACATCGTACAAAACAACGATAGTGCAAAGAATAGAAAACTATCGTTTTGTTCTTTTGTCATCTCTAGTACATGCAGTATTCTATTATCAAAATTGAGTGCTTTGTTGCTAAATTTCAATGCAATTTTCCATTTGGAAGTTGCCAAATTTGGCAGCCTGAATTTCTAAAATTGTTGGCAAAACTTTTGGAGTAATCTATCAGTGTGTACATTTGATCGTTAATTATGTAGATGATTGTACAGTGTAGAGCTCACAAGAGCTCTGTTGTCCTTTGCCCCGTTGAGCTTTGCCCTGTTGCCAAACTTCAATTAAAAACAATTTGCTACAAAGTGCACTTAGAAGAACCTGAAGTTAAAATGTAGCCCTCAAGTGCACATTTTGTCAAATCAAAAATGGAATTTGAATTTCAATCAACAGAAATTAAATCAAAATTTATAAAATGAAGTGCACACACGCAGACAGACAGACAGACAGAAGACAGACGCACAGCAATTTGAGTGGCAGTCGATGACTTCAACTAAAACTCCCAGCTTCAATTTCAATTTCATGGGCAGCTGCAAGTTGTCGTCCTTTTCGTCCTTTTGGTCAACGTCGACGTCGACGTCTTCCTAATCAGCACAAAATTTGAATATAATTCTCATGAATGCCCCAAGAGTTGTGCTCCGACTACGACTCCGACTTCGGTCCTTGGTCCTTGGGTCTTGGTCATGGTCATGGTCCTTGGCGCACCGAACGACCACAGCTGAGCATGTTGAGAACATCAGTCGGGCACAAGGGCAACTCGGCAACAACAGCATGAAAATCCAGCTCTAAAGGATGTTGCAGCTAAAGCTCAAGCTGAAGCTGAAGCTAAAGCTAAAGCTAAAGCTAGAGCTGGAGCTGGAGGCTTTTAGCCACAAAAATTCACAGCAAAGAAAGTCGAGAAATGCATTGATGTTGTTGCTTTTTGGGTTTTAGTTGAGTTGTTGTAACCTGCATGTACTCCACAAGTCCATCAGACAAAGAGTTTAAGTCTGCTTCAAATACTGCTACACTGAACAAAAATTAAATAATATAATATGAAATTTGTTGGAAGAGAGTTCAATTCATTTTGAGTACAAAAAACCACATTAAAAATCAATTTTATTCTATTATATAATCTTATTTATTGTACAAATAAAAATTTAATACTATCAAACATCTTAATTACTTTAAATTAATTACTAACTAACAAAAATATAAGTTACTTGAAATCAAATTTAAGCTACCAAAAACACTTAAATACAAATTTGATATTGAACTGCCGTTTTTATCTCTCAGTGTATTACTCAAACTACTTTTTGTAGCTTCAGAGCCAGAGCAAGGGCAAAACCACACAAAAGATGAAAGACCTCCTCTTTCTCTTTTTGATGATTGAAGTGGCGTTCGTTCGCAAACTAAAAACTACATAGCTATTTGCCATTGCCCAGTTGTGTGTATCCTTTCTATATATGTACCATATCTATTTACTCCAATTTCGTGGCACATTCAATTTGACATTTGACAAAAGTTGGTGTTGCACTTTAGCAATAATTGCTTCAACTAAGCCCCCAGTCTAAAAACAAAACTCAGCCAAATGCTCGCAACTAACTAACTATCCAACTGGGCAGTTCATTAAACATTGCGCACACGTAATGCCAATTGACGCCTCAGATTCGCGCACCTGTTGTTGCCTCTTGCCACTTGCCCCTTGCCACTTGCCACTAGCCCCTTGCCCGTTGGCCTAGTTGGACAGTTAGCTGACAACTATAGTTGTAGTTTCAAGTTTCTGATTTTGTTTGCTTCTCTTCAAGAATGGCTAAAAAGAGCATCTACACGTCTAACGTATCGATGTAGCAAAGTTTCAAAGCCTGCATAGATAAGAAGTACGAACCTTTAAGTATGCAGCACATATTGTTGTGGAATCGATCTGAAAGTTGAATGAGCTACATTAACAAATAAACCAAGTATTTATACGATTTTATGAGTCAAACTAAACTAAACTTTTTTCTAAAAATCAAATTGTTATACCCTGCAGATGGTATTATAATTGCGTCAAGAAATGTTAGGAGACGTCTCAGAAATTAAAAATTGCAAGTCCGTTGGTATACTTGGATATAGTGACACCATGTCAAATGAATCTCCTTTTTTTGTCATCAGTATCGTTGGTCCTGTTCTTAAATTCCATGGAGTTTTTTATGTTATACTGTGAGTCTTCTTAGGCTTAGTTACGATAGGGAGACAAAGTTGAAACTGATTTTTAGATTGTTCAACTTCTTTAAGATTTAAAAAAAAGAATTCTTAAATAGTATCAATTCTTAAAGCATAAGTTTAAATAATAACAGCTCAAACTGAAAATCATGAAAATCCTAAAAACATTTGAAAAATAACTTTAATGATTTATTTTTGATTTTACAGCTGCCGTCGCTTGCCTAAATGTCTGACGAAGTGCCTTTGAATCGTTTATCGCAAATATTCGATACGCTTACCAACTTACAACAACAACAAGAACAACACCAGCAACAGCAACAGCAACAGCAGCAGCAGCAGCAGCAGCATCAACAACAACAACAACATCAGCTACAGCTGCAACAGGCGGCGGCAGAGCAGCGACGTCGTTCAGCATCCTCATCGCCATCACCATCAGGCAGCGCGTCAGCGTCAACATCGGGTCGTGCCACGCCCGCTGCCGCAACGCTGGGCGTGGCTGCCACACAGACGCTCTACTACACCCACACCCACAACTATTTCCTGCGGCCGCAAGATGGCGCCAGCTACTTGCACACCTTTCCGGCAGCTGCAACGCAGCATTCATCGCATTATTACCAGCAACTGCAGCAACAACAGCAGCAGCAGCATCATCATCATCATCAGCTGCAACAGGGGCAGCAACCGCCCTCATTACCCATACACCTGCCCGGCCGACTGCCCGGCTCTGGTTCCGGTCCTGGTTCCGCATCTGGTTCCGGCTCTGGTTCGCAGTCGCTGCATGCCTCGCCGTTGCTGGCCAAACGCGCCACCTCGTTCAGTGGCCAAATGCCGTTGACGCGTGCGGCACAGTTGCATGAGGCACGTTTGGTGGCCGCCTCAACGCCCAACAGTCCGCGTCTGATGCCGCGACGCGTGCCACGCCCCCCACCCATACCGGCAAAGCCAGTCAAAGAGCAGCTGCTGCAACAAGCTGCGCCACAGCCGCCGCCGCATCCACAACCTGCGTCTGTGAATCCTGTATTGGCAGCTCTAGATGCCCCCGATGCCCCCTGGCCGCACTTCTCCACGCTCACCGAGCATCTGGACGTGCATCAGCTAAACAACTATGGACAGGCCTTGCCAGAGGTGATGCTTTCAATCAAAACTCTTTGCATTTTCAAAGTTCACTAATATTAGATTCTTTTTTTTTGACATTCAGATCAACTGGCAGGAGCGTTGTTTGGAGCTGCAATTGGAGTTGCATCGTTCCAAGAATCAAGCAGGTCGTATACGTGATATGTTGCGAGAAAAGGTTAGTTCAATATTGTTTTTATATATTTTATAATAATATGTAACGAGTTCCCATCAGAACTTGAGTCTATAAGCAGCTGTAATTCAAGTCAAATTAGAAGAAAGGAGGAACGTATCCGTATCCGGCGGCAATTTGGAGTGCATCCGATCGAAACAGATTGGCTTTATATTTTGATTTATTTCAAACTAGCAACATAATTGATAAAGTGTGAATTCGTATTGAGCACAGGAAACCCGATTCCTATACATGTATCTTGACGAACCAGATCGGTTTAATACACCTCATATTAAGCTGAATCCGTATTCGGAGTAGTAGTAGCTTGAAATATATAAAGACGAACTTGTTTAAATTTATGATATTTTAATATTCAAATAGGCCCCAGTCGTAGAATAGTTTGTAATGAGCCTTAAACCAAACCTGTAAGTAAAATCTAAACGGTTCGGTTCAGTGTTTTGGTGCAGAAATGGTTTATCTAATATCATAAAAGAGCTAAGAGTAATTCGCACTAATCTGAACCCGAATCTATATTTGCACAGGTTTTCAGTAAACCGAAGGAATATAGATGTTTAAATCTTGAGCAAAACTCTTTTTCTTAAACAAAAACTGGTTTGAATTGAGCTTAAGCTATAATTCCGGACAAGACAATGAACGTTTAAGAAACCCAAATAAAATGCGATTGGTAACATTATGAATACATAATAAACTCGAATTCAAACTAGAAACTAGTCTTAAGAGGTAAATCTTCGTTTAAGGTTCTCCAAAACATCTGATTTTGGTCTCACAATGTGCGAAAAAAGGTGTGAATGTGTGAAAATGCACTTTTTGCCTTAAAAAATTACGAAAATTGTATTTGAAGGTGCACCAAACGCATGCAAACCGTGTAATGTTATCGTTATCGGTGCTGTTAACGTTAACAGAGTAGAAATCTTACTACCATGTTAACGATTACAGCACTGTTAATGACCTTTAAGTTAATCCCTGTTCCCATTAAAAATGGAAAAAAGGGAGTTATAAAGTACTGCAAATGTGTGTAACAGGCAGAAGGAGGCATTTCCGACTATATAAAGTATATATATTCTTGATCAGCATCAACAGTCGAGTCGAACCATGTCCGTCTGTCTGCCCGTCTGTCCGTATGAACACACAGATCTCGGAGACTATAAGAGCTAGAGACACCAAACTTGGCATACAGGTTACTGTATACCACACGCAGATCAAGTATATTTCAAATTTCGGATGCATCCCCCCGCACCCCTGCAAATCGCAATAAGCTACCACAGCTACAATTTTTAAGATGAAGCCTTGATTTTTGGTACACATGTATGTTTAATCAATGTTTTTCATTACGATCGGACAAATAGCACCAAAGTTATGGAAGAATCTATTTCCCCTGTCTCAGCAGGCAGAAACAACAGTTTGGCATGCACTGTGCAAGTTGAGTACGCTGCTTGCTTGTGTTGCCGCTGAACTGCTTGAAATTCAAGTTGGCAGCAGGAAGTCTCGTAGTCGGGCATACTCGACTAAAGCATTCTTACTTGTTTTTATTATATATTCTGGCAAAAAAGTGGATTTCCGCTTCTTGATTCAACATTACCCCCTAAGAACATAAAACTGAACCAGTTCAGTTCAGTATTCTTGTTAGATAAGTTGTGTTTTTGTAACGGATCCAACAGTTTACAGTATGCTATGATTTAGCTATTTATGACAACGCTTGGGGACTTGTTGATTAGCGTAAATGAGTTAATAAATAAGTGAGAAAAGAAGTAAAAGACACAAAAAAAAAGAAGCAGAAAGCGACGCACAGACACATTAATTACACACACACACACATGCACAGGCACACAGAGGGAGACTAATACACAAGTTGTGTGCTTAATGATGATTTATGTAGCCGATGGTTAAAACATTTTTACGACGACCCCTAACAATTATCAGGCCAAAAAATTGTATTCTACTTTTGCAGAGTCGCACGGAAGTAATGTCTATACCCCCAACCCCCCACGAATCCCTCCTAGCCTCTCTCAGTCTAATTTGTAGCGGAAATAGTGCAGCTGTCTGTTGACACATACATACATACATATGTATAGTATATAAGTCCTTTTATGATTAGACTAATTAAGTCATTAGGCATTTGCCAAAAGCAGCAGCCAACCGCAACGCAATCCCCCTCGCATTCGCAAACCCCCTGTTTACGAGCCACTGCAAGCGTTTGGCCCACGGCATTGTCATTAGGCTTATTGGCATTAATGCAAAAACTATATGAATTATTAAAATATGACACAACTATGTATATGTATTACTTACTTTCATCTCGCATCTCTTCACATATGGTACATATAGTATATATGACATGACTCATGACATAAATTAATTACACTTCAATGATTTTTGCTGCATGAATTATGCATGAGTTGTTGGGAACCCCTACGGCCAATCCACTTTTGTACACATACATATAAACATATACATATATATGTGTATATATCCAGATTGCTACTCCTTTGACTACTTAGTTGCATCATAATCACATCATAATTTGTTAAATGTGCCACACAAACTAAACAGTTGCATTAGTATACAAATAAATATATTTTCAAAATTGGTATAAGTTTTATATGAGTTTTGCTTTAACCTTTTAATACATCTTAGTTTTTTATATATGTATATCTATATCTATATTGAATAAATTGAATAAATAATATTGCTGAAAAGTTTTTAGGATTTCTGTAAAAAGGTTTTCATTCCATAAGACCTTCAACCCACATATGTTAGTTTTAAAAGAAAAACATATTATTTGAAAGTCTAATGTTTGTAAATATGTATTATGAATATTGAAATCAGCTTGCGATACTTTGGATAGCACTGTTAAGGAGATTGTATTGCTCTGAACTATTATTGTTAGGAACTTAAAGTAACTCACAGCATCAAGATATTCCGACTAATTTGACTCGGACAAAGAGGACCATGCGATTGTACCCTTCTCCATCAAATCGTAGGGGTTTCCTTGGTGGATTGGTGGATTTGGCACTTGTCGATCGACGCTTGCGCGCTGCTCTTCGGCTTGGAACATGCTTTGCGTTTTGTTAATATCTTCTTTGTCCCACGGGGTTTGGGCATTGGCTTTGTCACTGGCTTTCCTCTTGCCTTGACGCGCTTCGGCTTGAACGTAGTTGCCGATTTGTTCTTGCCTTTGCTTTGAGAGCAAAAAAAATCAGAAATGTTGTCTGAAATGTGCATCGTCACTAGACTTTTACCTCATTTAGAGATGTTGTTTTGCCGTTTTTTTTTTTTTTTTCAAATATTGAAGAAAAGATAATATTGGTGTCCGTCTGTCCGTATGAACGCAATTTTTTCCACAGTTTTGAAGCTAGTGCAATCAATCTTGATAAATATTTGTTGAGTTATATTGATGAAACTTGTCACAGATGGTTATTTCTGCTGCATATGTCAGAATCGGCCAGATCGGACCACTATATTATATGGCTGCCATAGGACCGATTGGCCGAAAAGTTTGTTTTGCAAGCTAACTTTACCAACCTTAGGAACTCATAGTTTTAGCATTATCTAAGCATGTTTCAGAAATTTCACTTAAATCAGATCATCGGATATCTAATAGCTATATCTTATTTCTATGACAACAACCAGAAGATATTGCAGTTCGATCTTAATCAACACTTAAGAAGAACTTTGAAATTAATGAGATTGTTCGTGAGCTCTTTAATATTTATTTGATCTATCTTTGTTATTTAAACAATGCACAAAGCTAAGTAAAACTCTTGACATGATTTTATGAAAAGTATTCTTGCTACCCACATGCCTCCCTCCCCCCCCCCCCAAATTCCTTCGTCCCTACTAACCTTTGTCCTGCCTGAGAAGTTAACGAATAACCCGCAATGACCTCTTCAAAAGCTGTTCACTTGCAACGGCTGCATTGTTGTTTTCATTATGCTAGGTGCCAAGGTGTGTGTGTGTGTGTGTGTGTGTATAGGTGTGTGTGTGTGTGTGTGTGTATAGCGGCTATTGCTATGCAATGCAAAGTTTACAGGCCATTGTTGATTTTTGCCATAGTGCCATTTCGAGCGGAAGAGAGAGAGAGTAAGATAGAGAGAGGGGTGTGTGAGAGAGGGGTGAGGGTTGAGAGTGGAGGGTGAAATGAATGCATTCGTTTGCTCTTGTGCATTGCCGCGTGACGTTTTTAATGAAAGCAAAAAAATGGAATGTATAAACTGAAATTCGTTTATGGGCCAAAAGCAGAGTCTTCACATTCTTGCTTTCTCTGAGTCCACAATTTGTTCAAAAATTCCAGCTGCACTTTTCAATATTTAATTGGCTGCAAATTTCCTAAAGCAGTCGTCAGAACAAATGTAGCTTTATCAAAAGAGAGCAAAGCAAAATATTCACGAAAGCAACAAAACATAAAAACTAGAAGTTACCCTTTTCTTATAAATTTAGAAAATAGTTTCTTGAGAATTTGTTAATTAGACCAAATGACACTAAACGTATATTTTAAAATAAAACAGTAACTATTGTATAACTGTTGAGATTAGATTATATTACACCCTTTGTAATCTTATGTCACATAATTGAACAGACCTTTTTATGTCTAAACATTTCTTAGTTCCTAGACAGTTTTTTAATTACATCCTGTTTCAATGAAATTACTATTTAACGCATTGAAGAAGACGTCTCAGAAAAAAAATTGTATAGTTGTGATCAGCATCAACAGCCGAGTCATGTCCGTCATGTCCGTCATGTCCGTCTGTCTGTCCGTCTGTCTGTCTGTCTGTTTAAATGCGTTTTTCAAGACTTTGTTCTAGAGCTATCTTGATGAAACTTGGCACAGATGCTTCTTCTTATTGTAGGTAGTACCTATAGTTGAATTGGCCAGATCGAACCACTATAACATATGGCTGCCATAGGAACGATCGGTTGAAAAATAAGTTTCTGTATGAAAAACTTTTTTGTATTTCAAGATAACTCAACAAAACTCACTAAACCTAAGTTTAAAGACACTTTATACAATTTTCATCAAAATCGGACAAGTATATCTTATAGCTGCCATAGAAACAATCTGTTGAAAAATAAGTTTTCTTAGGAAAATAACATTTTTTTGTAGTTTATAGTACATTTAAACAGTTTAAAGATGCGTTTTATTGAAGATGATTATTATTTATTATTTCATTCAACAAATGAATTGTTAGAATCTTTTCATAAATGGTTTTTGCTTACATCAATTGTGTCGATGATCAACCATTAATGGAAATCATAGGGTATGAAAACAAAAGAAGGCAGAAGGCTCAAGGATTATAAACAGAAAGCAAAAATATACACAACTCAATGACTAAAAGTATGCAATGAATATTTTATTTATGTTTTATGCATTTGGCCATTTGAACATTTGCTGTTTGCCTTTTGTCGCCATATTTTTATGAGAGTGCTTCTATTTTTGTTGCTGCTGTTGCCTTTCAACTTGCAACTTTTTGCTGCAGCAACCGCTCAAGTGCAGCAGCACATTTTTGTCATCATAAATATTAAATTAGTTGAACGAAACTTCGAATCGACCATGCCCACCGCCTCTCCATAATAATTTAATGCCCATTAAAAATGTATACAAAACAAAAAAACGGGTATAATCTGGATTGTTGCCATTTTCGTTGCCATTTCCGTTTCCGATGTTGATCAAATCATTTGGAATGAAAAGTTTTAACTGCTCCGAGTCTCCAAAGTATTATTGAAATGCTTTCATTCGGAGCCTTTGAAATGAAAATTAAATGTAAAATTAAACACAATATTTGTAATGTGAAAAATATTCGGAATTGGAAACAAAGATCATCACAAATAATCGATTAGTTCGACGTTCGATTTACAATTCATGGTTTTTTTCAATCGTATAAAAGAATTGTCGATATTTCTAAAACATAAACTTAAATTGTAGCCCAAAATGCAGTACTCAGTTCAAAGTAAAAAATTCGATTGAATCGATTAATGGAATGTTCTTACATGCCTATTTATTTTCCACTTTCCACTTCACACAGAGTTTCCCTACAGTTGTTTGAGAATGATAGTGTTCTTTGTACCTGATTACAGGGTATACTCGACTATAACCGTTTGACTTGTTAGTATTTATAAACTTGATATTTTCTTTTAATTTTGCAGAGTTAATTTCAAAAACTAAGAAAATATGCGCGTTGGCTACTTTTTTGAGTGCTCATAAAATGCAAATTTTCCAGTCAAGTAAAGTTTGATGTAATTGTTGTTGTTGTTGATTTTGGTTAGTAGGCTAAGAATTTGGATGGAAGAGGGGTATAATATTGTAAAATTGAAGTTAAAATTCGTCGCAAGATGAACAAGAACAACACAAAAACAAAACAGCAATCAAAAGAGGCGTTAAACTAAAGCCACAAAATCGGCTGGCTACCGAATGTTTTTGGCAACAATGTGCAAGACGTGAAATTATGGCCAAGCATATTGCAACATTCTTGTAGGACAATAAAATTTCAGTTTATTACCAAGCAGCCAGCAGCAAACAACAAAGCGAACCAAAACTGAAACTCAACTCAAACCCAAACTCAAACTCAAATCCAAACTCAAGTAAAACAGCTGGTCGGCCAACCAGAGGCAAAGAAATTTGTTCAAACGAATACCGAATGATGTGTTTTTTTTTTGTTTTTTGGAAGCTGTGGGCACACAATTCTGTTTACGACTGCGACGTTGCCAAACTTCAGTTTTAACACTAAGCTTTCTGAAAGTCGAATAAGAAACAATTAGCGATCAAGATATTTGACGATTTTAAAATAATTGTAATGATATTTTGACAGAAATAATATTATACTGCCACAAATAAGTCAGTAGCAATCATTCTTAAAATTTGTAGAATTTTCTCTGCTGCGATGTTGCCAAACTTCATTTTAAACAACACACTGACTCAAACATTTCAACTTGATATCAAAAAGATACTAGAAAACAAATACATTAATATTGTAGTATATTCCAAATATGCCAGTGCAACGTTGCCACATTTCATTTAAGAAGTAATGGTCTATTGCTCAATTATTTAAAATAAATAATGTTCAAATTTGTCAGTAATGTAATTAAAAGTATATTATGACGAGGACATTATTGACGCTGCTGCAGATATCACAGTATCAATAAATGATGCTTGAAATTGTCAAATATGCACTGCTGCAACGTTGCCAAACTTCAACATCATGTGAAGTTCACTTCCATTTGGAGATGTCAGTTAAGTGGACCAAAGCTCTCAATTATACTGCATATCAAATTGAAACCTAAGTTTACGCTTGTTAGAGTTCAAGTGTTTTTCTATGCCCATTCAATACGGTATGCTCAACGGCTTTCTAGTGTTAAGACAACTTTGAAGACATTGCTGCTGGCGAGTGGAGAGTGGGAGTGCGAGTGCGAGGCGACACTTTGTTTTTCAAGTGGCATTGGTTGTCCTTCAATTCGTGCGCACATTGTTATGAAATTTTGTTTGTCAATTGCCAATGCTTTCATATATATATATATATATGTATATATATATTGTTGTTGCTCTCTCTGTCCTCTCCTTGCTGTCTCTGTCTGACTTAGGCAGTGGGCTGTATTTTATGTGACCATCATGGCCATAAATGGGCCTCATAAATCTGCAATGCCAGCGGCCCAGTTGCTAGTGATTGCACATTGGACACAGGACACAGGACACGGGGCACAGGACATGGGACACAGTCAAACAGCAAGGCACCAAAAGTGGCCACATTAGTGCCATAAGCCATAAGCCATGTCACGTATCTCTGTGTTTGTGTGTGTGTGTGTGTGTGTGTGTTAATGTGTGTGCAGCGCGTTAACGCGTCGAAAGCTGCGCTTGGAGGCATTGTCCGCCATTTCAATTTCCCATTGGTCTAGATATCTAAAAATACAGAGCATTATCTAAAGTTTGCGTCCCATTGTCGATAAAATCCGGCTGCAGCTGAAAACGCATGCCTGCAAAAGTTTATAAGCATTATAAAGCACGACTTGCACATACCCTATACATATATATTAGTGGTAATCAGTTTCCATAATCTATTGATTGATTTTTTAAGCTATCAGTTGATGGTTTCGATAAATTGTGTTTAGCTTTGAAGTAGATTCTCTGTCACATTTGTAAGCTAAATATGTGCATATAGTTCAATTGGATTCAATATAAATTAATAGTGAATTAATACAAATCATATTCTCTAGAGGTAGCAAAACATCGATGTAAAAATCGATTGTATCGATAGTTTTCAATGCTCTTCAGTATCGATGTTTTGTTTGATGCATCGATAGTGACATTTGGTTCATTGACAAGTGACAAGTTGTCAAATAGGCAAATTTGAAATCCAGTTTTTGCTTAGGAATTTCATTACATAAATTTATTTATTTTTTCTAATATGCCATACAAAATTTTTTGTTTTTCGATAGTACAATCGAAAGTATCGATGTTTTCGACTATCATTATCGAAAACTATAGATGGCACGCAGATCGATGTTTTGCCATCATCCATCCTTCCTTATATTCGACGTTAGTTTTTTGGACACTTTATTTTAACATACATATTTATCCCGCCCTCTTATACCCATTAAAGTATTAAGTACAGGGTATAATGTCAACAACAATGATGGCTCCGGCTACGTAGCCGGTGCAAAAGTCGCAACTGTCGCATCTGTCAGGAATGTCATTTTGGTTTTTGCAAAAGGAGGCAACGCCTGTACTCGTATGTTACAATACCGCATCCGACAGCGTCAGATGGGCGCCTATAAGCGTGCATTGCGCTGATTTTATGTACACACACAAACACAAACACACACACACACTTAAACACATACATCCAAAGACAATTCTATAAACACAGAGCGTTCAGTTTGCATGTCGCATTATTGCAAAGCATTGGAGGCGTTGCCATTGTTTATATGTATGTACAATGTACATACTTGTAGATGTATGTATGTAGCTGCATTGTGCAATAGGAAATTGAAAATGTTGATGTACGTCTATTTTGCGTTGAGCAGGAAGGTTTGTTTCCTGTGCTCGTCCTTGTTGACACAGTTTCACAATAGATTTATTTGATAATGCAGCCATTAAATGTGCATAGATAAAGTTAAAATGTTCAGCTATCATCTAGATTGTTGGTATTGATCAAGATATATATAATATGTATAAAGGTTTTTAGTTTTAAAGATACATATTGCTTTTTCAGATTCCTTTGCGGCAGAGTTGGCTTACCATGAATAGTAAAACCAATCGATAGTTTCGATAGTGATCGAAATATCATCGAATAACTTCATTTGCTGTCAAAGAAATATGTAAATAGATAATAATAAAATATAAATATCGATAGTGATAACAATTCACAGCTATCGATACTACCGATAACTACTTTCATGCAGTTGAGATGGACAAGAATACTTACTCAAGGCTTTCCTTTTCTTTCCAAGGAAAACAATAAAATAAACATTGTGCTTTTCTGCAATCATATTTGAACTAAAGTATTTGCAATAGCCTTACTTAAATGCCACTTTCGAATTGATGCCACAACTTTTACTTTCGTCTAAATATACATGAAAACTAAGATGTTTATTTCCATGCTGCTCCAAAAAGTATGCTATACAGTTTTCTGTGGAATTGATTCGAATGTAGAATTCAGAACAGGCCTATGTGTAATTACTGCTTCAAATCCTTAAATTGTTGTGTGCCTGAAAAAGGGGTTTGGGCGATGGGCGTTGTTCGACGGGGGACGGGGGTCATCAAAATCATGCTCAACTGACGACACTTTAGCCGAGTCTTTAATTAAAAATGTTGGACAGCTTCGTGTCTGGGCATAAATTGCGCATCGATGCTGCCGATGGATGCTCAGCGATGCTAACGAAAATTTGCTCAACTATTTAAGCAATTAGACAAGGCCCGAAAAGGGGTCCTATACTATATGTCAATGTGTGTGTGTGTGTGTGTGTTGAGGGTGGACTTTATATTCAGCATTTGCTTATAATTAATTAGTAGCCAAAATGCATTGCATACTTTTGTGCGCAATGGGTTAAGCTGCTTCTTGCTGCTGGCATATTCTCATGTCCATTGGAGTGTACATCTGTGTGAGCCTGTGTTATGGGGGTTTTGTTTATGACAACTTTTAAATATGCACATGCACACATTCTGCCACACACAAACATACACACACACACACTCACACTCATATGGAGCAACATGTGCTGCCTACTTTTCGGCGTCGCCTGTCTGGCAACTTGCGAGAAAGGCGACAACATTGGGAACCAACTAACTGCCAAGCGACTGTGGCCTGCAAAATTAATGGCCATCAGTCGCATAATAAATGAAGCGATGTCTTTTGTTGGTTTTTACACGGCCACGCCCACACTGCTCCTACAAACTACACAGAAAGAAAAAACAAATGAATATATCAATTTACTTTGACAACATTTCAACATCATTCCAAAATTAAAACTTATCAGAACGAAAATAAAACAAGAACGTTGCAGTCGGATGCACCCGACTGCGATATACTCTTTTTTAGCCTCTTTGCTAGAAAAGAGTCTAAATATACAAAATGTAACTTTTATTTTCGATACGCAACAAGCAGAAAAAGTTGTTGATTTGGAACTTATTATTCAGGCGTGTTCTAAATAATTTGAATTAAACGGAAACGGAATTGATTGCTGTTTTGAATTCCGCAAAACGTCAATGAAATTATCAGTTTATTGCAATAACAACATTCATATACTGAAAAGATTTCTATTAATATTTAAAGCCTGTCTTAAAAGAGACTTAGTAATGTGCTCAACATTTTTATTGATATGAAAAACTGGCAAATTGAAAATCATATTTGATATTATGCTTTCATTTTTTGCAGTGTAGTGGGAGTGTGGACACATTCCACTTTTCTACTAGAAGACAAAAAGTTCTAAAGTTTTCTATCTAAGGCCTCTTTGGACAGAGACATTTGCTGCAAAACAGATTCCGCGTGGTGTCTGCTAGTGGATAGATGATAGGACAAGGAACAAGGGGCAGGTGCAGGGGCAGAGGCAGGGGCAGGGGGTAGCTTTGTCTCTTGTCTCTCGCAAAAGACAAGGACAACTCAACTCTCATTTTGTGTATGCAGCGCACACATGTTGGCCACGCTCGTTTATTCATTTGAATTATTCCCAAAAGCGCATTTAATTTTAATTATGCGTGACAATGCCTCATACAAAATGTGCTTTGTTGCTCATACTCCTAATTGCCTGCATTGTCCTTGTTGCACACCCCCCTGTAGCCGCTCCCACTTGAAAGTATTATAGTAATATAAGCTCCCATTGCTGCCAGGATTAAAGACTAGTCGGTTGCCATACTTGAGAGTACTATGTTTATTTTTAGCAGCTCAAACTAAATTATGTGCAGGTCCTTTTGCATAAACACTCAGGTTAGCTACGGTCAGACTTTAATCTACTTTAACATAATTAAGTCGCAAAGACACCGGCTTAATATGTTTAGAAACTTATGAAACTCATTAAAAAATATATATAAATTAATAATGTCCGAGTATATTCGTTTGAATAAAAAAGGGACAAACAAATAGCACACAATGACAACAACAATCATTAAAAATATCCAGGACAACGTCACAGATATTAAAACAAAAGTGGAAATCATGAGTGTCAAACTTGCAAAACTCGACTGCGAAATACTCTGTATTTTTTTGTATAAATAAAAAAGTTGCCTAAAGATCGCAATTAGCTCATTAATTAAAACCTCAATATAATGTTTGGAAATTTTAGAATAAAGTTTCATAAAATTTTGAAAAATCGTGCGAATTTAGATGCACAGAAAATAAAGTTTAATATAATACAATCTTAACTCATATTAGGTAAACGCATTTCAATTTTGTAACTGAATTTCGAACCCAAAAGTGTTTGTTTCAGTGATAATTCTTAAAGTTATTTTCAACTTAAATAAGTAAGATTTAAAAAAAATGGGTCATATCAACCAATTTCGTAGGAAGTTTTTACAAACTCATGAGTTTTGAAAATTAAAGAAAATTATTTAAATTAATTGCATTTTTAATTCAATTTATGGAAAACAGGGTATTAAAATCAAATTAATATTTAAAAGAAGAAAAAAATGGCTTTGCCTTAGCTTTTCGTTTTATCTTGCATTGTTTTGTATTTGTTCTTTTTATATTTATATTATTTTTGTGTTTTTTGGAGCAGCTGAAAGTGAGTTGATTTGGGGCTGAGCTGCGGCCCTGCAGCAAAGAGGAGGCGTGGGTGTACTTCTGCTTAACTTATGCCTGCCTGTTTACGACAGCATTTGAATGTGGGACAGCAACTGAGGCGATTGGAAAGGCATGATGGCAAAGTTGCTGAAAATTTCCTTAAAATTTCAAGCGCACAATGGCAATGTTCAAATAGTTGATAACCATTTTTGTAAGCTATAAATTTGTGCTTTAGGTGCATAATTGGGTGAGGAAATTGATTCGTTAACGATCAGTACGAAAGAATTTAGTTTGAGCTAAGGGTCTAAAAAATATATCGATTTTTATCGATATTTTAATGAATAACAATATCTGCATTGTTCGATATGATATTGCTTTTGATATATCGATATCAGCATATTTGTGTATGCAAAAATCAATTCAATTTTCGTAATTTAACACATATTCGTTGCATCGATGTATCGATATTTTACTGGCGATATATCAGATGATATGCACATGGTTTCTGAGATATATTTAACATGCTTATATCGATATAATGTTGATTTTGCATCCCTAGTTTAAAGATATAAGTTGTATGAATTACGTTATGATAAATCATAAATTTAAATATGCATAGACTATCGGCAGTGCTTTAGTTATCGATAATGAACTTTCTACGTTGAGAAAGGCAAGTTCTTTGTTAGATTTTTCTAATAGATTGGTTAATTCAATGTAAACTTAAAGTTTTCTGATATTGCAACGTTATAGCTACATTTTGTGCTCTGCTTTTGTCTAACATGCCCACTGTGCCTTGCCGTTTCTTTTATTGTAAGCTTTTAGGCGCATGGCTTAAACAAGTTACATGCATTGTGGGCATAATTCACATGCCTGACCGACGAGAAACAAAAAATATAAATATGAATAAAAAAAATAAAGCTAATAAATAGAAAAACGCACAGCGGCTGCTGTGGTCGCATTTAAGTATGTGTGTGTGTGTGTGCGGAGGGGAAAACTTGGTTTTGCAGAAGCTAAAAACCAAAATTCGTTGCCTACTTTTTGGCGCGTCCGAAGCATAAAACATGATTATGAAACGGTCTGTGCCAAAGGACCACAAGCCGTAGAGTTGTCTGCCTCTGCAATTAAAGCCGCGAATTCCATAGTTTTTACTCTCTCTCTCTCTCTCTCTCTTACTCCCTCTGTCTTTCCTAATCTCGCTCTCCCTCTCTCTCTCTTTGCGAGTGCCTTTTAACTTCACTGTGCAAAACCGCACTAAAGTTGTGTGTTAAGCGGCTTTTGGCTGCGTATTTAAGCCGTTTATGTTGTTACGTGCTACTGCGATACACACACACACAGATGCACACATTAACAATGCGAGATATACATGCTTGTACACTTGTATATATACACATATATGTAGAATTACCAATGGCGGGCCGTATGTCAGCTCGAATATCCGACGCGGTTCGCTGTTGCAACCGCTCAAAGTAATGCCAAAAAATGATATTAAGCGGATTGTCCCAACGATGATACTTACTTGCGAGTCTAGCAGCAACAGGACTCTCGGACAGAGTTCAGTGTCGCCGCGACAAAGAGTCTGAAATTTATGAAAACTATATGTGAAAAGGAAACCAACAAGTAAACAAGGCAAGCAGTTGGCACCAAAACACCAAACACCAATAATACTCATGACCAATGTGCACAAGCACACTCACACACACAAACACACACACACACACACACACTGCGTAATAGTGTGAAAAGTGTATAACTTCTGTGTAGGTAGTTTCAATGTTTCGCTGCACGCTAGCATATATATTTATGGGCATGGGATTAAAAAGGATATTGGCCAGTTGTCGCTAGTCCTTTAGTTGAACAAGTGCAAGGAACAGCAGCTGTATCATGTTGACAGGCGACAAAGTAACACGTTACAATATCGTTGACAACAATAATTGTTAATGTTTATAACACATATTTGCCAAACGATTGTCTATTTTGGTTAAAGTGTTAAGGAGTACTATCAAACGGTTAAAACTTTCTAAAACCAGTTTTTGAAAATGAATAGAACATAAAATATACAGAAATACAACGATATATTTTAGTAAAATCTATAAGTTCATATCAGAAGCTCTTAAAACTCTATATAGAAACTTATTTAGTTAACTTCTTAACATAAGCTTTTAAATATTAAGCACTTTGTAAGCAAATTATGCTAAACCGATTCAAAGATATACCTTTCTATTAAGGTGACCCAAAACTAAGCAATTTTTAAGTCAAATTTGTTAGCTACTTTTTATGAAACTGTGTAAATGAACTCAAGAAAAATGTAAACAATAGTCTTTTGTTTCAGCAGAAAAGAAATAAATTAAATTTATCATGTTCACTTTGAAATTCCGCAAAGCTTCGATTCAGAGCTCTTTAAGCATTTTTTGGAAATTTCTGCAATACTGATTTGAGTTCAAACTTTGTAACTTAAGTCTCTTCTAGATTTGTTTCGGAGCAGAAATCGCATTGGATATTCAAATGTTAAGCGTTACGGTTTTTATGCAATTTTTCTTTTTATATAAAAAAGCAATTCAAATAATTAATTTCACTTAAACTTGAGTTGTATTTCAACTGTCTAAATATTTGGTGTAATGCTGTTTTGTTCAACTTAAGCGCCTGGCAATGCCACAGTGGGTGCATGCCACATATGCTTGTACGTGTGTGTGTGTGTGTGAGTGTGTGTGTATCTGTGTGTATTTGTATTCATTTGGAGTTTACATAAATTCATAGAGTTGGCAGCTATGCTATTTGGCTGTTTGGCTCTTGGGCTGTTTGGCTGCCTGGCGCTTTAAGCGTTGGCTTAATTGCTCAACAAGTTGGCGTCGTGCGGCGTTTGGTTAGAGTCAAATACAACAACAACAACGAAAATAAGGAAAAAACGTAAATAATGTCGCTTGGACTAAAATACGAATACAATTTAGCATTCAATTTGAGCATTTCCATTTGTGGCACAGGCCACCTGCCAGGCAATGTGACATGTGGCGCGCTGTTGTGTGGCAAACAGGCGCAATGTCTAATGCCAGGCTGTTGACAGCTGTGCCGCTGGGCCAGCAGCAGCAGCTGGCCTGACTGTGGGGCATCAGGTGAGGATTTAAGTCCTTGGCTAACTAGGAGGCACAATTAAAATGGTCGACGCTCGCTTTGACATAAGCTTAAGTTCGCCTCATTGTCGCATGGCTTGCTAATTGGCTAGCATGGCTGCTATCCTTTTGGCCAAAGGTCAGCCAGAAAATCAATAGCATTAACTGCTCTAAGCTGGTACCGATTTCAGCTGATATGATGACATGCTGTCGTCATGATCATCATCATCATCATTATCATCATCGCATCTCATTTCATTTGATGCTTAAACATCATCGTCATATGCCAACACGTTTAATTTAAAATTCAAATGCAAACATGTTCTGGCAAACAGGTCGAACGAACCGAACACAGCCAACAAAGTCATTCAAATTCGCAAGCGGCCAAAACAAATGTGGCCGCGTTTGCTTTTTGCGCGTCTTTAAGGCTAACTAAGTTTCGGCTTTAATGCACACACACAATCAGCGCACGAAAGTATGCTACACGCATAGACCCATCAAAAGTGGATGTGGGGGGGGGGGTGAGTGGGGTGTGCAGACGGCGTAGCATGTGACGAAGAAGAACAAGATGTTGAAGTTGGGGAAAACCTAAACTCCAACTCGAACTCCAACTCCTCTGCCTTTGCCTTTGCCTTTGCTGCTCACCACACCAAGCAGGCAAATAATAATCAAATGTCCTGTGCTCTTGTTGCTAATCTGAAAATATTGGGAAATATGTTTTTCTTTCTGTTTTGGTGTTTTGATGTCGATTTAGCAACGCTTTTGTATCGCTTATTTTGGTTATTCTCATTGGTATACTATGATAAAGAAATACCATCCAATCACACTAGGTAAAAGTGGAATAGTTGTATCTAGTTCAGCTTTCAGCTTGAAATATATTTGTTTAAAAATACGAAAATACAATTTTCGTAAATCGTTGAAAAACTCGGTTTTAAACGTAATACTTTTGGAACACTAGAATGAAAACTATTCTAACTTAGCTTAAAAATGAAAGAACCATTCGTAGTTCGTTCGAAAACAGATACACAAAGTCAATAATGATTCGGTATATAGAAACAAGACTTATTACCTTAAATATATTTAGCTTAAGAACCAAAACGTGTTTAAATTGAATTTTGTAAATAAAAAAAATATATTTTTTATCGTGTTGAAATTTCGATTTTTAATCTATTTAAACTTTATTTGGAAAAAGTTGATGAAAATCGACATATCTATAGTCCTGTCAAAAGATTAGCGTCATTAATTCAAGCAATTTTGGCAAAATAACTGTCTTTTAAGGTTAAAAAGTGAAAACTTCGAATAAATGGCAAAGAAAATGGTACTTTTTTCTTAATTGTTTCAATCGATAGATTTTTCAATAGTTCTTTTGTATTTATTTAGACATATTACATTCAAAGTGTAGAACATAAAAGACCAACTGGTACCAACTCTAAAATCCAATGAACTTTTAACAATACTTTATTATCGATATCATTGCTAAAACTATCTATTCTTTGCTTTTTTTACTATCGATAGTTCTATTGATTTTTTTTAACACCTTTTCAAGCTCAGTACATAAAAAGTCTGATGTAGAGTATAAAAGAATATTTGAAGGCAGTTTTAAAAGCCAATCAGTTATTAACGATATATCGATACCATCATGAAAAAAGCCATTATTTTTCATTTCTAATATTTCCTTGATTTGGGGAAATTAATTGTTTTTCTTAAAATATTATCCATTTTTTTTTTAAAGCTTAAAAAAAACTTAAGCTGTGCTTTAATTTGTTCTCCGATACTTAGGCTGATATATGTACACATCATATGGATCAGATAGTTGAATTGTCATCGATATTTTTGCTGCAATAATCCAGACTCATTTAAAAAAAATTGTGCATCGATGTACATGCAATCGATAGTTTTCGATAGTGATAGTCGGAAACATCGATATTATAGAGTGTACTATGGAAAAACAAAAATGATGTTAAAAAATAAATAAAATATAAAATACAAATTAATTTGAAGATATTTGCTTAAAAATAACATTTATTTAGAAAATAGTTAATTAAACTTAAAAAGAATGAAGCAAATGTCATTATCGATACATCGAACAAAACATCGTTAGTGAAGAGCATTGAAAACTATCGATACAATCGATAACAGGTACAACAAACCATCTGACAGAAGCGCATAGAAAAGAAAAACCTGTATTTGAGTTATCCCAGCCAAATGGAAAATAGGGATATTTAGCTCACCACGATGCTATGCTCTTTCAACTCGAAACACACACACACACACACATGCGCACAATCCACAGCTGTGCTGAGTGTTAATGTGTGTGTTCGTTTCGTTTCCTTGTTGTGCTACTGACTCCGGCACTGACTGGGACGCTTGTCTCGGTTGTCGGTTGTTGGTTGTCGGTTGTTGGTTGTCGGTTGTCGGTAAATCACAACCATGGCACGGCACACGGCAATCAGTTTGTGTTTGGCTGTGTAACGCGTTGCGTGCTCGGCTTTAGACCGGTTTCGAGTTGAAACAAAACTCAACATACACAAGAAATAAAAAGACGTCGTCGTCGTTGTCGTTGTCGCAACTTGTCGAATTTGGAACGAAAATTGCAGCCGCGAATATTTAGCGTGAGATGTGCGCGGAAAAGTGAAAAGCGACATTCCACTATTTATTTTTGTTTGTAATGTGTGTAATGTGTTTGTTTTGTTTTGCCTGTTTGGTATATATCTTAAATATATTTCAATTTTAAATAAATTTGCTTTGCTTTGCTCAAATGCAGCTAGCTGAAATAATTGTTGCATACTTTTGGGCTGACAATTAATATTTATATACATATTAGATAAACAAAATATGCTGAACTCTTTGACGACAGTTTGAAAAAGGCGGCCAGCTTGGCTGTGTTGCCAAGGCCAAAACAATATATATATATATATATATCGAAGTCGAACTGGCGCCATTTTCAAGTGTAGCCTAACTGTTATTTATTCCTATATATGTTCATATATACCATATATACTAGATATAAGCAATATTGCTGCCAACAGTTTGGCGTTCGAAATGTTTGCTTTTCATTTTTTTGTTTTTGTGTGTTGGCTGCTGTTTTCTTTATATTTTTTGTTTTTTTTTTTTGCTGCTTGATTTTATTTTTCTTTCATTTTATTCTGTAGCATAATTTTTGGCGCAGCCAAGCAAATACACGAGCATATTTGATGAATTTCATGGCAAAGAAACAACAAAAAATGCGTGTATAAGTGTAATGAAGGTGTATAATATAGTATATGTATATGTATATGGTGTGTGTGTGTGTATGGTGCGTGTGTGTACGCTGAGCCATAAATATTTGATGAGCATTTCAAATGCATTCGCAACAACAACAACAAAAACAAAACAAACAAATATATAAAAAAAAAAATTAAGCATAGCATATTTTCTTTTTTTTTTTTTTGGGGCCAGCTTATTAAGTAATTGACAGAATTATGCTGTAATATTCCCTTTTATTAATAAAACATTTTTTAGACTTGTTTCGAATTTCGACGTGCTGAATAATTTGTTAGACATATGTGTAGCATCATTTTTGAAACAGGCTTAAATTATATTACATTTATTGGAAATTTTATTTTTATAAAGTGCTTTCAATAACTTTGATTTTTATTGCCATTAATCGCATAATTCGATCAAAAGTTAAATTGATTAACAATCAAAAGACTAAAACCCATTGAAGTTTCAAATTTTAGTTTATTTAAGATATTAAGATTTAGTTTATTTAAGATTATGATTTGAAGAATAGATTTGACATTGTGAATTTGATTTGTATTTTTGAGAGCTTCCCAAGCAATTTCAAAAGCAAATGAAATTGAAAAAATGACTGTCAGTTGCGTGTCCTTTTTTATGTAGAGTATTATTCCACAGATAAAAGGAAACAAAGAGCATAAAAATAAACCTTAGTTTCGTTTTACTTTCATTAAAGTTGAAAAACCTTTTTGAAAAGAACGCTTTGCACATTGCTCTAAAAAAAAGCAGAAAATGTATTCGAAAGTGGAAACTGTAACAGGCCTGTATATAAATATATACTATATACTATATATATAAATTGTGCTGCTGTTCTGTATTTTAAATACTGCGCGTTCATGCAGCAAATGCAACAAATAACTATGGAAAAAGTTGAATACAAAATTTGCATTGCATACGCTGTATGCGGCATGCAACTTAAAGCGCGCCCTTAAGTTGCAAGTCAGGCAGCGTGTCATTAATATGCTCTCTCTGTGTGTGTGTGTGTGTGTGTGTGTGTGTGTGTGTGTGCTTGGTGTTGTTGTGCGTGCGTGCAAGGCAATTGCATGAAGCTGCTGCTGCTTCGTCCTGGCTCTATGGCTCCTGCCAGCTCCAGCCAGACATATGTATATTATCTCTAGTGAATTATGGCCTGGCCATATAGATTCCAAAACGGCTTGTCCTTACAAGAACAGCAACAACAACAAGAATATACCAACTGCTGGCCAATGTCTAGCAAACACACACACACACACGCACACACACACACACACTTGCAAATGCTAAACATGTACCTCTTTCTCTGTGCCTTAGCGTATCCCTCAAACTCACTCTCTTGACTGTGTGTGTGTGTGTATCAACATCGTGCATTGTGGCACACATTGTTAAATGGACGATACAAAACTTTAGCTCACACACACACACACACACACACACACTGGCAACAACATGTCCTGCCGCCTGCCAAACATGTCGCCTGGCACTTTGGTGTCTACTCTGTCTGCTATTCCTGCTGCTCCTGTGTCGAATTACTCGACTCTTGCTCTGCTGCTGCTGCTGTTGCTGTTGCAACTTGAAATTAGATCTCAATATGCGCTCAACTCCACAACCGTTTAGCTTCTTCCTGTTTTTTATTTGTTGTTGGCTTTATTTTAGTCCTTTTTTTGTTGTTAATCAAACCCAATACATAACGCAATAAGGTTTTCGAGCCACTAATTGGTGCTCCAGTTGCTTCGTGCTCCTGCTTCGTTCAATATGCAAACTGCAACAGACAGCTGCTCTTCAATCCTTCAATCCTTTGCTAATTTATTGATGCCTGCCAGCATCAGCATCAGCAGCAGCAGCAGCAGCTTCAATCCAATGGCTAATGCTACAAATTGAGTTATTTATGCTCTGCAATTGATTGCTGTTTGTTGTAAGTCGCCCTGCTCCGTTCGCTGTGTAGTCAAGCGTGTGGCAGCATGGTAAACAGCAACAACAACAACAATTGCAACAGCAACAACATCAACAACAAATTTCTGCATGTCCATTTTTTTCAATTAATACATTTTTTTAAATTTAAACAGTCCTGTTTTCAATTATAGTTTTAATCAAAATGTTTGAAATTACAACAGATATGTGTTCTGTAAACAGAAACTCATTGTCAAACAACTGAAAATCATCTGCTATTTCGTCCCACAATATCGAAAGGAATTCAAAAATAGAAAAATAACTGTTTTGCTTTCTATTTGACATTATACAAAAATAAAATCAAACTGCAAGTTTTCTTTTTTCTTCATTTTAACAAGAGTTATACATAAATGCACTTTAGTTCTTCACAACAAAAATCAAATGTTTCAACAAACATGAAAAACTTGTTATCAACTTTATCAAAGCATTTGTTACAACATATGTTCTTTATTAGCATATTCTTGTGACACGGCGGAAACATCTTCAATCATTTATTATGTTTATTTAGTATGCTTTCAATTGAGTTTTCCTCTGCTCTTTGTCGTTATGTAAATGAGAAAATTTATTTAAGGCATTTAAAATTCACATATTTTAGAGCAAACAGACTTAAGAACAACATTTCTGCTGCCTTTTGTTTGTTTTTCGTGCATAAAATAATAATAATAAGTTCAAAATATCAAATGGATGCTTAGTCTATGTATGGAATAGCCAAAATATCATAATCATATTATCCAATTGATATTAGAATGC
Source organism: Hirtodrosophila cameraria (assembly GCA_949708635.1). Taxonomy (NCBI): domain Eukaryota; kingdom Metazoa; phylum Arthropoda; class Insecta; order Diptera; family Drosophilidae; genus Hirtodrosophila; species Hirtodrosophila cameraria. The sequence continues at coordinate 859,870 of OX453090.1, read as the reverse complement.
AATATTTAAGTTAAAGTGCCTTTTGATATTGAATACGTTAGTTGCTGGTACTTCAAAAATGCTCAGTTTCATAGTGAAATTTAGAAATTTTTGATCAAAATTAATGATTTTATGGTATATTTGTAATACGTATTAAAAAGTAAGAAAGATTTCCTCAACTTTACCAAGGTTGCTTAACTTAACGTTATTCAAAATGCACCACAATAAAAATGAAAGAAATTTCATTTCCGATGGTTTTTTTTCCTTTTTACTCCCTGTTCCCATTAAAAATGTGAAAAAGGGAGTTATAAAGCACTGCAAATGTGTGTAACAGCCAGAAGGACGCATTTCCGACCATATAAACCATATATATTCTTGAGCAGAATCAACAGCCGAGACGAACTAGCCATGTCCGTCTGTCTGTCTGTCTGTCCGTCTGTCTGTCTGTCCGCCTGTCCGTATGAACGCACAGATCTCAGAGACTATAAGAGCTAGAGACACCAAACTTAGCATGCAGGTTCCTATATACCATACGCAGATCAAGTTTATTTCAAATTTCGGATGCACCCCCCGCACCCCGCAAATCGCAAAAAGCTCCCACAGCCACAATTTTAAAGATAAAGTTTTGATATACACATATATGTTGTATCAATGTTGATCAGCTGTGTAAATTTCATTAAGATCGGATAAATAACACCAAAGTTATGGAAGAATATATTACCCCCGTCTCAGCAGGCAGAAACAACAGTTTGAGATGTACTGGGCAAGTTAAGTACGCTGCTTGCTTGTGTTGCCGCTGAACTGCTTGAAATGCAAGTTAGGAGCAGGGTGTCTCGTAGTCGGGTACACTCGACAAGAGCATTCTTACTTGTAAGTATTGATAGTTAGTCTGTTATTGGCGATATTCAAAGCGATATAATTTGAATCATTTTCATTATTTTCGACTTAATGATATTTTGTTTGATATTTATATCGATACCTTACAATACCTAGTCCAAGTTGATATTTGCAAATGCAACAAATGTAATTATTTGGAAACATTTAACGTTAATCACTTTCAATAACTGGCTTATGTGACAGCTATTTGTTATTGCGATTTTTTATAGACGGGGAGTTTTAGGGTTGTATATAAATATGTACATATGTAAATAAATCTATTCTCTGTTTAAAAGGCGTTTACTACTTAATTTCAACTTTCAATTCCTAAAACATAATGTAAATATATATATTTTATCTTTTTTTTCGTAATTCGAATGAATAAAGTAGTTAAGTTTTAGATGATTCGCTTTGCAAAGTTAAGATGGCTGGAATAGCCTCAATCTTCTTTGAAGCTGATGATGTTTTCTGAAGACCTCAAAATACAACTAAAATAATGTAGACTTTACTAAAGTTTTATGTTTAATAAGAACAATTCAATCGAATAACATTTATAACTTGTACAAAGAGTTAAAGTTTGAAAAAAGAAAACACCAGAAATACTTATCTAACTTTATTCATTCGATTTGTTTTTCAATTTGATTTCTTAGCATATAGTCAACTTTTAAGGTATATTCATGTCGAGCAATTGTCAACTTGTATATATTTATAGTTATTTGTATATATATATATAGTATTTCATTCGCAATCATGCCATTTTGTGAATTTATTTATTTATTATGCATTCATTTTTGTAGCTGCATGTTGCAAATGCAATCACATTGCATTTATTTATAGTTATTTGTTGCATATATTTATATATATATGTATGTATATTTATATAGTTGTTGTCTGCGTTATGGCACTTGTCGTTTCGATTCGATTTGCGCCCATCAAATGGCAAATGACAACAATCAGTATCAGTTTAAGTTTCAGTTTGTTGTTACTGCAACGCATTTGCGGTTAGCACACTCGAGTCTGCAACATTGTGTGTGTGTGTGTATGTGGAGGGGTGGGGGGGTGGGGGGGATGGTCGCGCTATCCTTGGGGAGTCATTAATCATGTGGGTGACGCCTAAAAGTATGCAGCATGCAGCATGCAATTAAAAAGCAAACAATCGCAACTGCAACATAAATTTGCAACGCCAGACGCATGTGGCAGGGGCGTGTTTTATGCGACGCGTGGGTGGGTAGGGCTTAGCTCACTGAAGTATGCAACAATTTCTTTGTCGAGCATCGAAAATTGCATTGCATACTTTTGAGCGTTGAGTGCTTAATGATAGACAAATAATACAAAGTGATCGCCAACAGTGAAAAGAAAGCAAAACAATATAAATTTTGTTGAACAAAGAACGCAAAAGTGGATTCGGAAATGGATGTTGCCGGCACGACGCTGCTGCTGGTAGATGCGTCGACAGCGGAAAAGCATCATCATCAACAAAAACAGCAACAGCAACAACAACAACATAATCAACATAATCATCAACGTCATTTGCAGCGGCAAAGCTGCGATCCAAGCGTTCAAATGTCCAGCGATTCGATTGCTGCCACAAGCAGCGTTTCCAGCAGCGAGCTCTCGGCTGCTTGCAACACTGGCTCTGGTTCTGGCAACAATTCTGCAACTAGTTCCGGCTCAAATGCAGCTTTAACCGAGTCTTCATCAATAACCACAGCCGGCACCTCGAATAGCTCCTCGGGCAACAGTTCGCCGGCTAAGGCCTATTTGCATCATCATCATTTGCATCATGGCACACACTCGCTGGGCCATCATCATCATCATAATCATCATCATCATTCGCTGCAGCTGCATCATACAGCACCGCCCTCGCCTCTTGCCACAATACGTCACCAGCAGCAGCAGCAGCAGCAACAGCAGCAGCAACAACAACAACAGCAGCAACAACAGCAACAGCAGCAACAGCTGTCAACGTCCTCGCCTCCACCTGGCTCTTGTCTAGCCGTCTGCTGCTCATCTGCCGCCGCCTCCTCGCATCATCACATGTCCATGAGCCATGTCACCCATTTGCCAGCCCATCATTCCCTCTATCCGCTCATGGCCGCCGCTCAGCTGGGCTATGTGGGCTCCAGTGGACCCAGCTCGCTGGTCAACTCACCTGCCCTGGGCAGACGCAAGCGCTACACAAGCACCTCATCCAATTGCTCCAGTCAGTTTAACAATAACTATGCTGGCTTGGATGTGGACTCGCTGGATGATATGCTGCGAAAGGTAAGCTTAATCTTGAAGCAAACTTCAAACCAGTTTGAAGATGAAAATATATATATATATATATATATATATATATATATATATATATATATATATATATAAAGAAAAGCACGTTAACCAAACTCAAAACTAAGTTGAACATAAAAATCTGAAAAATCAAGTTAACCAAACCTAAAATATTGTTAAAACTGAAACTTCGAAAAGCTTAGCTGGACCAAAACATTAACTTTTAGATCAAAAAGGGATAGAGTTCAAAATCACTTTTTCCCTTAATCACGAAATTATTATATACTTTTAAAAATTTTCCAAGTTTTTTTCCAACTGTAATTTTGGAAGTTTTCAATTTGAATTCCAACTTAAAATGTTTGCAAATAAAAAATATTTTCTCAATATCTTCAAAAGAGATATATATATCTTATGTGGGAGACTTGATTGGAGGCCTATAAATTGACTTTCATTTGATGTATTGTTTTCAAAAATCGGTAATGCTACAAGCAAAACTTCATGATGAATTGATGGTATGAAAGGCATTAGACTTTCATTTTTAACAAAATGATAATGATTTATTTCTCATTAATTTCGTTAAGCTAACTTTTTCTGACTTTCAGGTAATTTTCTTTGCAATAAATTATGGTGCAATGTTTCGTTTAGTTTTTTCTCAATATAGCAACTCTTAGATGCTTATTTTTAGTTTCTGTTTGTTTTATGAGAAACTCTGACTTAAAGACTTGACTTTTTTTTCTACACACACACACACACACATACACACATTGTGCCTAAAACAACATCATAACATAAGCATGGATTTTGAGCATCTCTTTCGGTTGCAATCTCGCCTTATTTTTTACTGACTTCCATCTAAACTTCGTTTGCCATGTTCTTTAGCTTGTCTGGCTGTCTGGCCGTCTGTCTGCTTGTCCGCAGAAGTCCATAGTCCGTAGTCATAAATTGTCGAGCCTAGTCCAGCGTCGCACAGCGTGTGGCATGCTTTCTGCAGCGCCCAAAAATATGCAACGCTTTTTACGTGTTTAACATTTTTAAGCGCGGCAAACAGAAGCAAACAAAAAGCTATTCATAAATAATATGCGACAAGTTTACTTTTGTATACGCTTGCTAGGGGTATTATGATATTCACATGAAATGTATAATTCAGAGAGATTCTTGCAACTTTCGAAAGTGCCTCTCCCCTTATGTCTAGGATGATTTATAAGAACTATTTTGTCTTTAAGTTATTTCGCTCAAACTTGCCAAGTTTTCTTATGCTATACATAACATTAATTATGCCAACTGATCAAGTTTCACTTCCAAAACTTATAACAGCTAACAGTTGTATCAACATTTAAATATATATATACAGTAAATTTATTAAAAATAAACCCTTTTTATGTTAAGTTTAAGAAAAAGATACCAAAGACCCCAAAAAAACGGTCGAGAACTGACTGTACGTTTTAGATACATCAGTTGCATTTTTATTTTAATGGTAGGTACTAAAAAAGATTCGATAATTCGGTTATCAAATAGAACAATTAATAATATTTGTAATCAAATCTGTGACGATGTACTTAAGTGGGCATCATTAGGGTTTCTAAACACCTTGCGCTTTTTCCTTTTTGGAAGCATTAAATAGAAAGAAAGGGCATTTAAGTTTCGTCATGCCGAAGTTTGCTTAACTTCTTGTGTTCTTTCATTTATATTGTAGGGCAACGCGGCATGCAAACAATTTAAATTTGTAATGCACCCTACCAAATGCCTAATGAGTAATGGTCCTGTGGGCAGTGGGCAGTGGACAGCGCATAGCCTGGCAACCCTACGCCTAGGTAGCGGTAACGGTAACGGTTGAGGTTGAGGTTATATTGTGTATATTTGTAGTACGTATTCGTAACGAGGCTTTTTAGGCCGGTTTGCATTTTATTAGCGATAATGAACCAGCTCTCTTCAATGTGTTGCTCGGCAAAGTGAACCGATGCGAAACTAAGCGAAACCGTTGCATACTTTTGCGGCGCAGTGTACCCGCTCTACCGTTGCAACGGTTGTTCGTATTGTTACGTGTCGCATCGTCGCATTTGCAAACACCAGCTGGGTCGATGGCTGATGTAGGTATCGGTATCGGTAACGGTAACGGCAGCGGTAACGCTAACGGTAAACCTACAGCTACAGCTAAAGCTAACGGTAGCAGTAACAGTTACTGTATCGGTGCCATCGGGTGCCAACGTTGCAACGCTTTCTCGCTGCTCCTCATTCATGCACTGCACTGCATTTGTGGCCGCCATAATAGGCTGCGGACTGCGGCTGTTGCCATTTCCCTTTTCCCCATTTCCCATTTCCCACTTCCCATTTGCTATTTGCCACTGCGATTGCAATTTGCTGTGGCATACTTTCAGGCGATGCGCGTGCATAATGGCAATTTGAATAATGTGCCAAAATATGCAGACATTTCATTGTTTGCTGCGCTGCCAACTTTCTCTCTCTCTCTCTATCGCTTTCTATCGCTCTTGTCACACCACTGCACTGTGGTTAAAATATGCATATGTAAATAGCATTATTAACAGCATTTAAATTGACAATTCTCCGAGACCTAGATCTTAACACTTCGTCTGCCTATGCTTACTATAAATAAAATGTACTGTTTTTCGGTTACAAACTCATTTTTGAAAAGAACTTAAAATTTAAAGAAATCATGATTGGATTTATATAATTGATTTTTATTTTGAAAAAGTCAATCGTAATAATTATTTGCTATACCTTATAATTTAAATCAAGCTGGATTTTTTCAAGTGATTTTTTATAATAATAATCAAAAGTTATTGATTTTTATAATCAAAATCAGTAAATAATTATAAAAACTAATTTGTATTCAAAATACTCATAGCCGTTACAGACCCTGACTTAAATTAACTAACTCTTTGTATTAATCCTTGAGGAATACATCCAAGCAAGTCGCCAATTTCTGTAATGTCTGTAATTTCTGAGCAGAGAAAATGCCGGTAGAGAGAAAAAGATACACGATCAACTCAAAGCAGCAAAGCACCGGGAGAGAGAGACAAAGGAATAAAGGAGTGCAAAGCATAAGCAGAGAGCGCCGCTCAGTAAACAGCTCATGCATTGCATACACTAATACAATGATATGCGTAATATTTTTCGCTGCTTGCGTACTAATACATATAAAACGCTGTGCTAGGAGTGCCGATCACTGATTTAACAGTAATGTTGGATACCAGAAATGTTAACATTGAATTCTGCTGTTAATTTAACAGCTGTTAAAAGAGCTGCTGCAATCGAAAACTGGATCAAACTTTTGTAACATCAAATTTGTTCATGCAAGTTTTAATGAATATTGAGGCTTTTACTTTATATTGGTAAATCTGTGCTGTTGATATTGTTCGTTATAAGTGTCAATAAAAAGATAGCTATGATATATACCAAGTTTAGTTTCTCTAGCTGTGGGAAAAAACTGCATTCCGACAGACTTGAGCATTCTTACTTGTATTTCTTTTAAATACCGAACTAAACAAATATATATTAAACTTTGTTTGAGTGTTTTTCTAAATTATATAAATTTACTTAAGAAAGCTCACATTTCAAGAGATTGCTAAAGTTCTTCATTTTAGCCATGGTATCGCTGTCAACTGATATAAAGTGGAAAAGAAATCAGTAAATGTTGCCACGTCAGTGCCGGACAATCAAAGTTTGCTTCCATTTGGTTGACGTTTGTCAAAAACACACGCCCTGTGAATTACTATATACATTCCATATATATATATCTATATATATATATATATTATATAAGCCGTAAGACATAGGCAAAAACTTTGCATCAATAAACGAATGATGAGGTCAAAGGCAAAGCGATAAAAAGAGACCCAAAAGCAACCGCAAAGTGAAAACGCACAGAACTTAAATCGAATTGGGCCGAAAAAAGCAAAAACAACAACAACAGCAACAACGACAACAAGTCAAAAGTTGTTATCGAGTTGCGACCAAGTTTGAAGTATTTTCAGAATCATCAACGAACTTTGTGGCTGCGTTTTTCAAGTGCCTCCTACCCCCCTCCCAGCCAGAGAAAGCGATCCAACAAGCCGGCTTAACTCAGAGTTGAACAATGGGCAAATTCAAATACTTATTGAGCTTTATTTTTATTTTAATTTTTGAAAAACTCAAGCTGCTTTACTTGCGAGCTGTTCTTAAAGTGAGCCAAAGTCGAAGCATTGATTTATTCCCTTTTTACTCTGGGCAAATGCCTCTCAAGCAATTCTAAGTGCTTTACAGTGTGACCAGATGCATTTATGAACTAAGTCTTAAAAACATACTCAGTTATGTGATCTTAAATTGAACTCAAACGTTCCGATTTTCGTTATTTCAATCCAAACTCAATGGCAAGTTTGTTTAATTTAAGAACAAATTTAGATCCAATGATAACCAATTTATAAGTCTATTTAAAATAAAAAGTCGCTAAAATTTGAAGGGAACATGGTTCAATTTTTGCGGAATCAAAACTTCAAAATCCACAAGAACACTGGAACCTGTACCCATTTCCGATTCTAATCAAATCGAACGGAATTTAAATTTTTAGCTGTTCTGAATTCCGAAAATCGACCAAACTTGCGGTTTTGAAAAGATTGTCTTGTGTTCTTGGAAGATAAATTATTCAAATCCATTTTCAAAAAGAAAAATAACTTGATATTTAATTCGAAAATATGCAAATTTAAACATGAGCTTTATTATAGATTCAGGATTTCCTGACTGGTGTATGGCTATGTGTGTGTGTGTGTTGTGTGTGTTGTATACATTTGTTTATTGGCCTTATCAATGTCATTTTTATGGCCAAACACACGCAGACCAGCAGCTCACAATTATTTAATGTATGCCCCAAAAACGAAATATGCCGGGTAAAAATTATGCACACCTAAACATAATTACACGCGTGTGTGTGTGTGTGTGTGTGTGTGATGGGGAAAGAAAGCCTGTTTGCTGCTGACTCCTGTCCTAAGAAAATGGAGAAGTTGCGAGGTGTTTGAGGGTTGGGGCATGGGTTTGCTATGCCCTGGTTGCTCGTTAGTCGCCATGAAATGCCTTCGTTCTGGGAGCTGTGGCAGTCAACAAATGAGCAGCAGCCCGCATAGCTCGCAACTGCTACACAATACGCATTTCACACACACACACAAAGACGGACACAAAGACATACACACACGCATACACCTTAAAACAGCTCCATTGTGAAATAATGTTTTTATAAGCCACCTTTATGTAATGACAATGGGGAATCATTAAATGTCTATTTGCGCATTTAAATACCCTGTAACCATAAATATAAATACAAAAGGGTATTATCAAGTTCAAGTATACAAAACATTATTATTACATTTTTACTTTATAAAATCAACAAAAAAAAAAAAAAGATTTTTACAATTTTTGAAAATTTTCACTCCAACTTTTAGAATTTAGATTATTCGATTATTCGAAATTTTAACGCCTAAACTTATTCACGCAAAGCAGCTCCGTGTTATTCATCATATACAATAACAAAACTCGTGTTCGAAGTCGAAAGAAAGACACGAACCCAAACCAACCAAACAAAAATCTGTAAATCATTTGGAATTCACACTTTTCAAAAACGTACCGAATTTGGAACAGGCCTGAATAATAATTCTTATACATACCTGATCAGTATCATCTGTAATACAATCTATGAGTTTATTAAGTTATGTTGAAATTATTCTTTAAAATTTCAACTCAACCATTTGATACGCTGGAAAAATACAGAGAGTACAAAACTATCCTCAATTGTAGCAAAAAAAAATTATATATCGATACATCGATAGTTTTACAGCTCATATATACAGCATAAAATTTTATAGGATATCTGTTAGACATACGATTAGATTTTGCTTTTGTTTATACTTATTGTTTGTGTTAGCTGCTCCTTTGACGTTTACTCTGTAGCATTGAGCTTTTGTCAGCCCACATACGCATTTGTATCTTTGAGCTTTGGAATTTGTGCCTAGTCAGAATTTTGAGTATGATATTAAGTAGTTGCTTTCTTTATTGTCGCCAACTCACTCTAATTGACTCTGTCGTTTGATCTTATTTTAGCTTTAAAGTCTGATTATGCTAACAACAATTGGGAATCATTTTTATTTCGCATAGCGTGTAAATCTTTAAGAAAAAAGCTAACAGTTTTGGGAGAGGGAAGAAATGGAGGCAAGTAGTAGAACGGAGTACGGACTGATAGAGGCAGCTAATTTTGAGACGCCACGCATTTATCTTGCAGCACATGTTGGCCATCCTTGCAAAACACACAAACACACACACTCATACATATATGTGGCAACCCTTCACAGCAAATTTCCTTAAGCGCTACTTCTCCGACAAAGTTAACAAAATAAAAAAATAGAAAAACGGAGAAAAACGAAGAAAAAAGCGGTAAAAATAGAAAAAACCAAAACAAAATACAAAGCGTCATAAAATAGCAAAACTAACGAACTCGGGCACACACAGCAGCCCCAGAGTAGGAAAACAACAACAACAAGAGAAAAAAAGGGTTACCGCTTAACCACTCCCGCCCCTCCCCCCTACTTCTATATGCCAATCCCTTTTGCTGCGTGCGTGTCCATCAAGGGATTTCCCTTCAATTAGGATTAATACTCAAGATACCAAAAACAACAAGCAGCAACAAAAAAAATTCTTCGACAAGTATTGCGTACGCTTAACTAGGGTAATACCTTACATACATATGTATTCCATATATGTATATACGGAAAAAAACCCCTAATACCGAAATCACCTAACTTCCCCAACTCACTTCCCGACGGACCCTACGCAATAAGTCCGAGACGAGCTCGGCCCTTAAAATGGCGCACAATTGAGGCATTATTAGTAAAGTAGTTTTACATACACAAAACAAAGGGATGTGTCGAGTATGCTGGGTCCATAGATGCCCTGTAATTATCAAATCCATTTGGGTTTTCACTTTTAAGCAGATTGAGTAATATTTTATAATTTGCTTATAAATTATATTCGATTGGCAAGCAAATTCAATCCTCTATCAAAAGTAGTTGAATTCAATTCTCAAAATTTTATAGAATGTGAAAATAAAAACACTAAAGATGAATTCACTTTCACAATATACTACAAGATTTAAAATGAAAATGAAAATTCATGAAATGGTAGGATAATTCCATCGTTCAATCGATTTTAATTCGCAAAATCGTGGCTAGAGTGAAAGTGGAAACATACGAACAAAACTTCAGTTTTGCTAATTCTATTTATCGATTGTAACGATAAATTTTAATACTATTCACAATCGATTTTTGCTTCAATGTATCGCTTGTGACATTTGTATCATTTTTATTTTTGCCAAGCTTAAACTAACGATAGATCTTAGATAGAGATAATATGCCTTGCCTTAGGCAACCAACAGGGTATCCTAAACCTAAAGGACGTATGAGAGTCAACCTTTTTTTTCGGTATCTTGACACAGACTTTGATGAGGGGCCGGCGGTCTGTTTCGGTTAGCTTTGCCTTAACTTTTCTCTTTTTGTTCTTTGCTGTTTGGCTTTAAATTGCTTAAAAGTACAATTTATCACAATTGCCAATTGGATGCTATTGTGTGTGTGTGTGTGTGTGTGTGTGTGTCTGTGTCTGTATGTGTGTAAGCTGCGTGGCAACAACTTGACCGAGTTTCCAACTAGCCTCCACTCGAGCCCACAAACTGACCCCATATCTCTGACCACAGTGTCAAAATGAGTTTTTGGCATAGAACATTGCCTTGCCATTTTTATGTACAATTGCACTGTTGTTGCCTTTGCTCCCCGGTGCCCTCTCTCTACACACACACACACACACACACACACACACACACACACACACACACACACACACACACACACACACACACACACACACACACACACACACACACACACGCGCACACACACAGCCACATACACACTTGGTATGTATTTTTAGAGATTGGGTTGTCCCAACTTTTTTTTCGACTGTTTTGTTTGGCAAAAACTTTTCTTGGCTGTCGCAACAATTATATTTGATGCCGCCCACAGATGCCATACACAATATATCGATAATTATCGTTTATTATAAATCCGAAAAATTAAGACGATCTGAGAAGTCAAGGCGTGCATCAAATTTAAATGCAATGAGGGTAAAACTGCACAATTTCATTTTCTTTTACGATCTTAGTGTAAATAAAACATTTACAAAAAAGAAAGGGATTTAAATTGATTAGTTTAAATTGAATTTATGTTTGATAGATTGATAGATAATAGCTGTTTTAACTAAAACTAGCTTTTAATTGAGTTTCCACTATAAAAGAGTTTTCCTGATAGTTAATTTTCTTTAAATTTTTCCATTTGCGTATTGAATTCTCGTTTGATTGACTTGCTATTGACTAAACAGCAATAATGAAACTCACAACAAATGCGAGTTGCAATGGCGCCTTAATCGATAGCACTTATCGATAATGTCATTTGGCAGCAGCGTTTCTTAAAAGCGCTTTTTGCATAAAAATATGCAAATGAAATATCATTTTAATTTGGGTTAACAACAAAAGTAAAATCTGCTTACGCTGCTGAGACACCCAAAGCAACCCGCTCCTCTCCGAACACACACACACACACGCACACACACACAAGACACTTTTATCATTTCTATAGCTAAAGTCTCATCATCATCATTATCATCATCATCATCATCATCTTCGTCATTGTCATAATCCAAACTATTGAAATAAGAAGAGAATGTACAAAAAAAATACTATATGAGAGAAAACATGTTGCCCGCTGGCCCCAGTACCCGCCACCCCTGTCCCCCTTTCCGCCAACGCTCCCCCGCTTCCGTTTCTGTTTACCCCCGCAATGCGATGACATCGCCGCACGGCTTTTTGGTTCGCTTTCTTTAACATACTTTTGTGCGTTGTGCTGCATTCAGTTTTCTGTTTTCTGTTTGCGATTCAGATTCAGTTTGCCAGATTCAAGCTAACCAGATCTCCAGTCCCAGATTCAGGTTGCGTTGCCCTTTTGTGTGTGGATTTCTGCTCCGAGTACGCTTGCCGCGTATATATTCATGTTCACGTGTAGATTTTATTAAACATATGAATTCATTATGTAAATGCGACAACGTCAACGACAACGAGAACGACAACGTCAACGACAACGAGGACGACAACGAGGACGACAACGAGGACGACAACGACGACTTTGACAACGACAGCCAAAGAAAATTGTATGAAAATCGCCTTTTGTTGCCTACATCATTCCCCTATTCCACATTTTACCCCTGCGTATATACATACACTCTATAAGTAGTTGGGCAACGTGGGGTTAATGGGTTATGTGCTGTGATTTTCGAAAAGTTCCCGCCCACGCCCAACGACAACAACAACTTAGCTGCTCGAGTCCTTTTGTTGATTTTTATGTAAAGCGCAAATTGATTTGCCATTGGGAGCAGCAGCAGAGGCAGCAGTGGCAGCAGTGGCATCAGTAGCAGCAGTGGCAGCAACAGCCGCAGCAAAGGCAAGCGGAAACAGCCATAAGAAATTATTAAAATTTCCATGCAACAGAAAATGTTGCTTTTGGTTACTTTTGTTGCTGCCTTTTATATGACTATTGTTGCCCTTTGTTGCTGCTTGCAGCATAATTGAATTTCGATTGTGTGTATGTGTGTGTGCGTGTGTGTGTGTGTGTGTGTGTGTGTGTGTGTGTGTGTGTGTGTGCGTATTGTTGATGCTGCCCAGACTGCACTTAACTTAATTACGCTTTTTGACGTGTCAGATGTAATGCTGCGTATACGCAATATTTTCAATAACTTAAACTATCGATACGATTGCAAGCTTAAACATGTTTTAACAGTACAGTACTCGCTCGTTAATAAGATTCTTGGCAATTTATAGTTTTTCAGAAAATCAAACTGACGTTTTCAATGCATTGAACGCTCCATAACAAGAATCGAAAATTATAATATGCAAGCGTTTTTTTTTTAACTCAAAAATACATTTTGCCTTTTAACTTTGTGATAAATGCAACAAAAGTTAAACATGATTATCAAAATATTGTAGATCATAACTTTGTAGCAGACTCAAGCTTAAATTTTTTAAATATTCACGAGCATATCCTCAAATTAAATTGAATAAAAACAAACTAATTTCATATTTAAAAATTAAGTTTTTAAGCTATATAAATTATAACTCTGAAAGCGAAGCGTTCTAATATGCAATCGACCACTGTATTAGTTTTCCTAGCTAAATTGTTAACTGTTTTTGAAGCAGCGCAAATCACAGCGAGAAGCTGTTAAGATGTCCACTAATCTGTATGTCAGTCTGTCTGTATGTCTGTCTGTATGTCTGTCTGTCTGTCTTTTTGTTATTGTTGTTCGCACACAATTAACACTTGAAATGTTAAACAGGCCTGAAGATGATGTGTTGGACAGGGGGAGTTGAGCCAGCAGGGCAAACAAGCAGGCCATACATGCTATATGCTACATGCTGCATGCCACATGCCACGTTCCAGCCACACACAGACACACAGCGCATACAGTGAATAACATGCCACTTAATTTCATTTCTTTTCGTTTTGGCAACAATTCAACGCACAGTGGAACACACTTGGCATCATTTTGTTAACTTTTTCAAATATGTTGAATGTACTTTGATATATGTAAAACCTTACTTAAAAGCCTTCAACTGAGCTTAAATGCATTAAAAGTGTAGAATAAAGCTCGTCTAAAAGTCTGAAAGTCGAATTCGAATATCTTTATAATAAATCTTAAAATTGAAAAGTTGTTTTTATACAAATTATGGAAAGTTGAAACATGAATCAAGTTATTTGTTCAACTTTTGAATAACTATGAATAATAGTTATTCCATAAAATAAATTTGATTTCTTAAAATGTAAGAATCAACTGTACTTCAACCACTGTGCAACGTCTCATTGCTGCCACTGCTATTCATTGTTGTACATTGTTGATGTTGGTTTAACTTGTTGTTGTCGTTGTTGTTGTTGTTGTTGTTGTTGTGTTTTTCGTTCGTCATAAAGCGGCGTGAATGTAATCAAGGCAGCTATTATTCTTAGATTTGAAGCGCAAATGAAAACGCCGGGCAAATGCGACGTGAGCAGCCAAGACAGCAGCACTCCAACACCCCCCTTTGGCTCATAACAAGGGCTGGGGCTCAATACCGAAACAATGGCCATATATGTGTGCATGTATGTGTGTGTGTGTGTGTGTGTTAAAGTGTGTGCGGCATCAGCATCAGCAGCAGCAGCAACAAAAAGGCAAACGCGCTGTCGCATACAAAAGCCTCATTGTTTGGTCCGCTGATGAGCAGCTGCGTTGCGTACTTATGGGGATGGGGATGATGAGTGGGAAGGTGGATAGGTGGATAGGTGGGTGGTGGGAGTTAGGTAGTAAGCGGCACGCAGAGTTCTAAGTGTTGCAGCTCATGTGCTTAAATATGCACATGAATGCGTGTGTACACACTAAACACACACATACAATTTTAAGACACACGCACAACTGAGCACCATGTTCAAAATAATACGAATAAGTTTTTGCAAGCAAAGAAGAAAAAAAACAAATTCTTAACTGTTTGTATTAACTAGTTTTTTTAGAATATATAAAAAAAAGCTTAAGTCAAGTTAAGTAATTTTCAAGAATACAAAAAAAAATAAAAATAAAAGGCAACGAACAAATCAAATCAAAGAAATATCGAATACGCACATTATGTATACAATTCCATTGAAGCCTGTTTAAATATTTGTTAATCTGTAAACTGTGTTTCTGTTAAAGTTTCTATTTGGTGCAAGATTTGCTAGAATATTTGTTAAATTTTTAGAAATGGCAGTGACATTTAAAAAACAGTGTTTTATAATATGCTGAATTGTCAGTTAACGGGTATTCTCCGACCCTATAAGGTATATACTTTCTTGTCTTTAATTGCCTAGTCGATATGGACGTTCATATGGCTAGACGTAACCGTTCTACGCATGAAAACCACAAAGGAGCAACAGATGATGCGGGAACGCGAACAAAGTACTTTGTAATCAATCATAATCAATCAAATAAGAATCAAATAAGATATGAAATAAGAATAAGCAGATATTGTCTCACAAAGGGGTTTAGCCAGGCACTACACCAACTGTTTACTTAAACTATTTGAGAATTATAAGCGAGAAAAGGGCTTAGCCAGGCACTACACAAAGTGCTTACTTAAACTGTTTGAGAATTATAAGCGACAATCTACAAATATTTTCACTATTTTTTTTATGTGGCCTGCTTTACTGTGTGTTTTTTTTAGCTTTGTCCAGAATATGAGATGTTAAATATTTTTCTTTGTCTCTTTAACATGTGTTAATTATATTTCAATTCAAATAATTTTCAAAATCAAAAGCATAATTCCCAAAGTACCTAATTATCGAAGAAATAATTCTATTTTGAATTCAATTCTTTGACCGAGCTGTAATTCTCTTATCATTTATTCTCAAAGATTTGAATCAAATTTCCAATCAATTCTTAAGCATTATCAAAAGAATGATTCACAAATCTTGAATTCTTGGTGAATTCAAAATACAAAAAGAGTCATTATTTTCCAGCTCTGTGCATTATGCACTTTCTAGTTGATTCAAATTTTGTATACGCTTATTTTTTTCTGCAAATGTTTCAGTTGAAGGTTCCAACCGTTTGGTTTTTTAACCAATTTGCTGCTTTGGTCACACTTTATGCAATAAGGGCTTTTAATTTATGCAGCTTTTGCTGTTGGATTCGGTTTCACTTAGTTCATAATAAAAAAGACTGCCTTAAATCGATACTGACCGCCAATGGGCAATGGCCCCGCAGCACCCCTCACAGCACTCTTCTGCCCTCGAGGAATGTCAAGTGCCACGCTGTCTGTAGCCCAAAGTGTATATGACATTGGGTTTGTTTTTACTGGGCCTGTTGCCCAACGTTTATATGTGTATGTGTATGTGTGTGTGTATTTGTGTGTGTGTGTGTGGATTCAGTTCCGGTGCTGGTCGACTTTCGGCTTTGACTTGGCTGCAACGTTGTCCGCAGTTCGCAGTTCGCAGTTCGCCTGCTTCTCGTTCGCCTTTCAATGGGTGCCAATGGCAAACAATTGCATTGTAATTTTTGAGCAACACACAAGCAACATTGTCGTTGTTGTTGTTATTGTTGCTATTGTTGTTGACTTCGACTGCAGTTTGCTGGCATTTTTGTCTCCTGCCAACAGTCGACGTCAATACCACAAAAGCCACTCGAAATATGCTTGCAGTCTGCAGTATGTGTGCCTGCAAACAGAATTATTGAAGCGCGCCGTTCCCCCCGAAAAACGAACAAAAAAAAAAAAACAAAAATTTCAGCCATGTGAACACAACCAGTCGTTTCCCTTTGCCCCATCCCCTTCCTTTTCTTTGGCCACCCACTATTGGCGTCCGCTTCACTTAGCCCCAACGTTGTCGTCGTCATTTTCAATGTTGCTGCAACTGCAGCAGACTGTGGCTGCGGCTTTTGGGTCACTGTAAAAGAATTAAATTACAGCAGCGTATAGGCAAAGGACTTTCAGGACCTTAAATGGAACATTCAACGCTTGACTGTGGAACAAATGGCCGCAATTTTAAACGAATTTTTCTTCTTTTTTGTTCTTTCTTCTCTGATTAGCGTTTTTTTCTCTTTGTGTCAGTTTGAAAAGTATTTTAGATAATTTGGCTTGGCAGCTTCTGGAATTTTGAAAATTGCTTAGCAAATATGGGTTTTAGTTTTACGCATCAATATTTTTAGTGTTTTCCAAAAATATGTAGATATTTGAGCAGAAGTGACGCTAAAAATAAGTTAATTATTATGTAAAAATGTTTGATGAAGACATTTTAAGATACAATTTCAAATACTGATGAAAAATCAGTTAAGCTACTCGCAATAATCACAATTCGTTGACTCTGGGGCAAACTCCCTTATCCGATTCCGATGAAAATATACGGAATAGCAATAATCAGTTGAGTTAAACTACGAATAAAGTTGGAAACTTGGCTTGATTTTGAGACCGTGGAATGATGAGGAGTTGAACTTTCCTTAAAACTGATGAATGATTTTTATTTCTTTCGAAAATAGAAACAAAATGTGGTGAGAAATATGAACATTTATATCTTTGCAATTTTCGAAGGAACTCGAACTTAGTTTAAGCCTGAACTATGCAGTTGTGTACTTTTTGGAACTTAATTCCTTGTTCTATTTCGACTTAGATCTTTTTAATACAAGTTAAGATACTGTTCTTAACATTGAATGGATTTCAAATTTACGTAAACTCTGTTTTACTCCCTGTTCCCATTAAAAATGGGAAAATGAAGTTATAAAGTACTGCAAATGTGTGTAACAGACAGAAGGAGGCATTTCCGACTATATAAACTATATATATTCTTGATCAGGATCAACAGCCGAGACGAACTAGCCATGTCCGTCAGTCTGTCTGTCTGTCCGTCTGTCCGTATGAACACACAGATCTCGGAGACTACAAGAGCTAGAGACACCAAACTTGGCATGTAGATTCCTGTATACCATACGCAGATCAAGTTTATTTCAAATTTCGGATGCATCCCCGCCACCTCCGCAAATCGCATAAGACTCCCACAGCCACAATTTTAAAGATAAAGCTTTAATTTTTGGTACCCATGTATGCTTAATCAATGTCTTTCGGATGTGTAAATTTCAACACGATCGGATAAATAGCACCAAAGTTATGGAAGAATCTATAACGCCCGTCTCAGCTGGCAGCAACAACAGTTTGACAAGCAGTTTACGAGTTAAGTGCACTGCTTGCTTGTGTTGCCGCTGAACTGCTTGAAATGCAAGTTGGGAGCAGGGAGTCTCGTAGTCGGGCACACTCGACTAGAGTATTCTTACTTGTTTCAAAGTGCTTCCTTAGCATAATAATAAAGTTGAAGAAGTAGAATGATTATAAATCCTTTTAATTTTATTATATTATAAATTCAAGCTGTTTCTTAAACATAAAGTTTGTTGTTTAAGAGCTTCAGTGCATGCTTCAAATTGCTTAAAATGAAGTTTGCTTATGAACAATATATGGAATAACTTGATTAGTCAAGAGTGATGATGATGATGATGATGATGATGATGATGATACAGGATGCAAACTAAAGGGGCAGCTAGCTAAGAATTTCAACATATTTACACAAAAGCAACATTTGATATTCCATTTCACGTTTTCGTAGATTTCGCAGCTCAGGTTGAAGCCTTGTCATTTTTGTTGCCCTTGGCTTTATGCACTGTCAACAGCCGCAGATTGCTCTTTGTTGTAGACCAATTTTTCGTGTGGCCCCCAAACTTTTGACTGCTCGAGCAGCAAATCATATTGCTTAATAGCGCCATCTCTTTTGCTCGCTCTCTGTCGCTCTTGCTCGCACTTTTTCGCAGAGTCACAGCTGAAAGTTTGTCAACAATGTTGAATAATTAAAATGCTCCCTCGACAACAAGTCTGTGCAAAGACTAGAGCGACTTGAAGCCTGCTGTTGTTGCATTGTTGTGCCAACGACTTGACAGTTTATAGTGGGTTAGGGGGGAGGGTGAGTGTCGAGAGGGTCCAGGTTTCTTGGCAGGCTTTCTTGTCTTCGTCGTCGTCGTCGACGTCGGCAGGCAGACAGGCCGACAGGCAGCAAAGCTCATCAGCAATTCTCAATTGCTATTATAATATTTTTTGCTTTACGTTGTGCTTGCTTGTTGGCCTGGTTGGTTTGGTAAACACCTGATACAATGGCATGGGGCATGCGGCATGGGGCATGCTGCATGGGGCATAAAGCATATGCCATTGGCTCCCTTGGTCCCCTTGTGGCCTGTCAGTTGGCAAGTTTCCTTTCCTTTTTTGCTTAATGCGCAGTCCCCATGCAGCGCTAAAGTTTCGTCAAGCTCAAAATTCATCAACTTTGCTGCATAATATTTCAATAAAGGCCCAAAAAACTGGAGCAAGGGGGGGAGACGACACAATTTCAGCCTTCGTTGGTGTCATCAAATTAAAGCATACTTTTCTGGCTAACTGGCGTCTCAACAACGCCCTACAATAGTGCACTGGGGAGTGTTTTAGCCCTATTGTGCAGCCCAAAAACGTGGCAGTATGCAACATTTGAAGCGGCTGCAAAAGAACAAAAAAAAACAAGTAAGAACGTTGCAGTCGGATGCACCCGACTGCGATATACTCTTTTTTTCGCCTCTTTGCGGAGTCAGTGGGCGTGGCAATTGAATTTCTGCTCAAATCTTTAAAGTTTTGCCATCAATAAAAATTTGGTTGGGCCTGTTCTACAGGTTTGGGAGAAACAAACATTGCTTGATTGCAAGGGCGGGGGTGGGCGTGGCAAAAATATTTTTATCCAATCTATTAAATAGGGCAACAGAATTCAACCTGCAAAATTTGGTGATTCTAGCTAAAGGGGTGGGGGAGATACAGACTTTGCCTATTTGTGGGGGCGGGGGTGGGCGTGGCCGAATTTTTTTTTGCCAGATCAATGAAGGATGTGATAAGTAGCCCTTGTGCCAAATTTGGTTACTCTAGCTATAAAACTGTGGAAGATATAGGTTTTTGCGGTTTGTGGGGGAAGGGGTGGGGGTGGGGGGGAGATCTTGACACTTTGTCTGCCTATGGTATATACCAACATGTATACCAAGTTTGGTTGCTCTAGCTTCAAAACTGTGGAAAAAACCTGCGTTCATACGGACAGACGGACAGACGGACAGACGGACGGACAGACGGACAGACGGACAGACGGACATTTCACAAACCCAATATACTCTTTTTTCCTTTTTTTTCAAAAAAGTTAAAAAAAGAGTATAAAAAGGTTTCTAGTCCCAAAGCGACGTTTTCTAAAATGCAAGACGCAAGTCAAATTAGTTGGCCTGGCTAATGAAAACTTGACAAACACGATGTGGCCTAATAGAATTTTCCATTAGCTTGCAACCTAAGAGAGCAGCCATGTGGCAAGCACACACAAAATCACAGACGCAAATTGCAACTTTTTGCTGCACTTGAATTTGCCGTGGGTATTTAGTATTAAGATAGTTCAACAACTCGACTGACAAATACACTTTCATAAAGATCGGCGCATTAGAACCAAAGTTATAGCTATTTATAACGCACTATCTGCATAGCACATAGTCTTTTTTTTTCAAAATTATCTTTTACGATTACTAAAAAAGTATTAATCCAATCAACACAAAATTTATACCAGTTATTTATAATGACAATATCTAGTCGCTGAACAAAGGATTTGCAATTTTTTGGAAACTAGATAGTAAAATATATTAATGGAATTTTTGATTTGAAATTCAAATTCAACTCAATTATCTTCGAAAGTCGCACTATGCGGCGAAAAGTACAACATTTTTAACTGAACTGATTCTAAAATAATATTCAAAGCAATCCTTTAAATACTCTTTCTATCTAGCTGTTGCTATAGACTTGTTATCGAAAGATTGATTGAAATTCAATGCCTTTCTTTTCGTTGCAACACAACTCAGTTTTGCATGCGCACAGCTTGTGTATAATTTTGTATAATTTAAATCCAATTAAACTTAATTAACTTGCTCGTGTATGTGTGTGTGTGTGTGTGTGTGTAACTGTAAACCAGTCGCTGTCCCTTTAACCCAACACGCTGCAAAACCAGCGGAGAACGTAGTCAGATTCCGTCAGTAATTATTGCCACTTACGGCTAAATACTGAAGTTCCAAGCGCCTCTCAAGCTCTATATATGTATGGTATGTATCTATGTAGATACATATATATGTATGTGTGGGTGTATGTGTGCTTTGGCCACGAAAAGTTTTGCTGGCCACAAAAATTTCCGTATCATGCAACCGCAACAACAACAACAACAACAACAGCAATTGCAACAACATTGAAAAGTTTTAGAGAGTTTTTCTCGTGGATAAACTTTTGCTTTAATACTTTCGCTTCACTGTGGGCTAAATTTACAGTTTTGTGCAATTAATTTATAGCTGCAATATAAGGCCAAGTTTCTTTTTAAGAGTTGAATTTAAAAGACATGATTAAATAACAGCTAGCTATTCTGGTTCTCACTTTCGGCAACATTTTGCGGAATTGAAATAACATGAAAGCATCAAAATTTCCCTCTTGTAAATTCAATTCAATGCTTGATGCAAGTCAAGTTGTCAAAAGTGATAATTGGAACATATTAGAGAAATTCACCGAAAGTGGAAACCAGAACTGGCTTAAAGACGAAATATAACTTCCAAATAAAAACGGTATTGTTTCTGCACAATATTTAAAATTGCTTTTTTTTAAATATTTTAAATGTTTAAAATGTTTGCACAAATGTATTCATGCTACCCACTGTGCCTTGCTTTTGACTTCTTCTGGTAGAATTGCTTTGGTGTTAGTTGCCTACTTTTGGGCGCATTAAAATTGTGCTTCCACCTTTAGACATGGCATAAATCTTTGTTATTCCTTTTGCTTTGTTTTGGCTCGGACAGTAACAAAATCACAGCAGATTTTCCCGTAGCTGGTAATTATTTTGGACATTTTGCGCATCTTGTTGTTGTTTTTTTGGTTGTTTTTGTTTGTTTTTGTTTTTGTTTGTTTTTGTTTGTTTTTTGTTAGTTTTTGTTGGACTTGAAAAGTCATGAATTTTTGGGTAGCCCAAAGCTTATGATGTGCATTTTATTTTTCAGTTTTAATTAATGCTGCTCGGCTTGCTCAGAAAAACCCTCTATAAACATGACTTTATAATGAGTTTTAATAGCTTCCTGGCATTTGATGTATGCGGCCAACAGCAACATTAATCATTTCCCCAGCCTTCTGCAAAACATAACTGATCCTTTGGCTTAATGCTTTGGCTTTGCTTTTCATATATTTCATTGTGGTCAAAAAGCGACTACAAATTTTGTTAGCTTTTGCGAATTTTTTTCGAAATTTAAAAACTTTACCATAATAAAAAAAAGTGAAAATATTTTTATATCGCTTATAATTCCCAAATAGTTTAAGTAAACAGTTGGTGTAGTGCCTGGCTAAGCCCCTTTGTCGCTTATAATTCCCAAATAGTTTAAGTAAACACTTGGTGTAGTGCCTGGCTAAGCTCCTTTGTCGCTTATAATTCTCAAATAGTTTAAGTACACACTTGGGTGTAGTGGCTGGCTAAGCACCTTTGTCGCTTATAATTCTCAAATAGTTTAAGTAAACAGTTGGTGTAGTGCCTGGCTAAACCCTTTTGTGGGACAATAACTGCCTATTCTTATTTCATTTCTTATTTGATTCTTATTTGATTGATTATGATTGATTACAAAGCACTTTGTTCGCGTTCCCGCATCATCTGTTGCTCCTTTGTGGTTTTCATGTGTAGAACGGTTACATCTAGCCATATCGTCTTGGATATTGTAGTCAAGAAAGTATACACTCTATACTTAGGGTCGGAGAAGACTCCTAACACCTGTTATAACATTTGTATAACATTTTGACCATACTCTCACGCAATATGTAGTAAGTATGTTCTTAAACTTAAAACATTCAATTTGGTTGAGTTGATTTAAAAAAGTATAAAAAGTTTTTCGAGCATTTAATTTTAAAACGATTGTTCCTATAGCAGCTACATGTTATAGTGGTGTAATCTGATCGATTTTGAATATGTTTTGCTTGCAGCCAAAATAAGCATCTGTGCCAAGTTTCATCATTGCACATTGCAAATCTTGCACATATCTACAGTCAAGTTAGTGCGAGTCACTAAAAATTTGTTGAGGAAAATGTATTTATTTGAAAAGAATTTCGTTCAAATGTGGTATCTTTTAGCCAATTTGAATATTCATATCTCTTTATAGATATGTCAGCATTAAGTTTCTATTTTAAAGCGCTCCTGCAAAAGTTTAAACGACAAATAAAAATGAAGCAAATTATCTAAATGACACAATTTGGAATCTAGTACACTCCGTGGTCATTAAGCTGTTAATCAATCAATCAAATTGTCACTTTGACATGGGCCATAAACTGCGCAACTGTTTCCAAGAATTTAGCACTAGCTGAAGCAATTATAGCTAACCCCTTCTCTCTCTATCTTTCAATCGCTCTATCTCTATCTCTCTTTAAAGTGCTCACGCAATAGAGAATTTAAGTGTGCATTGAACTGTGGTCTACTTAGCCATAAAAAGCTGCTAACGGTTAACGTTTCAATTTCCGTTTCCGTTTGCATGTGGCCATTAATAAGCCTTTGATTGCTATTCGAAATTTATGTTCACACGCAACATTGCTGCTACTCTCATATGCCCCTCTCAATCTCCTCTTTGCTGTACGCTTGTCACTTGACATTCCGTTAACGCTTTTTGCTGATAAATTGAATAAGGCCAACTGAAACACAAACATTGTATAGAAATATTAGCTAGAAATATTCGACTAGATGCTCCCGACTGTTGTATACTCTGTTGCCAATCGATAGATATAGATGAACTAACAAAACTTTACGCTCAACATACTCTAAATACTCGCATGTTTACATGGAAAACAAAGTATTTGGCTAACAATAGGAAGGAAATACTTGTTCACAGTCAACAATTGCCGCCTGACATTGCATTATTTATCGATAACAATTAGCAGTGATGCATGAAATGCGATAACATTAATTAGCACGCTTCTGGCACACACACACACACACACACACACACAACAAAAGGCTGCCAAAAACCAATTGGTGTCTTGTGGTTTAGGTTATGCATATAAAGTATGTATACGCCCCCTGCGCCAGCCCAATGCCCTTTGGGCTCTGCTCGCCTAGAAACATAATTGCATGGCTTTGGCAATCATAATGATACATGATACATATTCAAAGCGCACTGGTGTGTGTGTGTGTGTGTGTGATGTGTGTGTGTTAGCACCATTGATATTTTCCTTAATTGTGAACAGTCTTTCTTTAAGCTTTTATTTATCGAGCGAAAATTTGAGTATTTTCTGCTTTAATAAATCAGAATCAGAAGCAAATCGATATTTGTATATTGAAATGAATGTTAAATCTAGGGATCGTAACGATTATAATTATAAAAAAAGAATTATTCTTTGAATTTTGTTTCATTAGTTTGGACAAATAACTCTTATATATAAAAAAGTTGCTCTTGTTTTTGATTTTTAATATACGTATTGAATAAAAACAGTTATTGTTTAATTTTTATTTTAAAAATTGAAAATAAAAATTGTTTTTAAATATCTTTTGAACCAAGCCATGTATCACAAAAACTGTTCGCCTTGAAATCGACTTCTGTTTTTGTTGCATGCGATTATCTTAGTTTTTTGTAATTATTTTGAAAACGAACACTTGCCCAAAATCAACTTTAGCACCAAGAAAAGCTAAACCCCTTTTATCAAAAAAAAAAAAAAATTGATTGTTCATAAAATGTTTAAAACTTTAAAAGTTAAATTACCGAATATTTTCATAAAACAAGATTAAATTCTAAATTGTTCTACATAATTTGCTTTTGCGTTCGTTATAGCAACTTTTGACTGTATATTATGACAAAGCAGCAACATTTTCTTGCAGTATTGGTTACTTTGCATTTAAAGGCAACTCATAAATTTTGTTAACCAATTTCTATGCTTAAATAACTGTTTCTTGGTTGCTGTAAAATACATTTAAAAAGTGCTAGATGTGCTGCAAATACACACAAATACAAATACACATACACAGTCGCACTGTAGAGTGACACAAATACGAGACGACAGATGCCACTTAGAGGGCAGGGTACTGCGGGGTGTGGGTTGGGGCAAGGTGTCACAAAGAGAGGAGCCTAGCCAAGTTGGCAGCCATGTCAACACTTATCTTTATGAGTTTCCGCTTTCTGTAAAGTCATTGACATGTATTCCGCCCGCTCACTGCTGCTGCTGCTGCTGCTGCTGCTGCTGCTGCTCTGCTGCTGCATACTTACAGGCGATGCCAAAAATAAACGCACAGCTGCCGTGCAAAGTGTGCGAAAACAGAGACGAACGGATATGGAGAAAAGCTGAGAAAAACGAGAGAGAAAAGGGAAGAGAGAGAAAGAGAGACGTCAGCAGTCAAGCAGCTCGTAATATTCGCGCGTGTTTATTTGCTTGTTGTGTGAGCTCTGTGTGTGTATGTGTGTGTGTGTGTGTGTGTGCCTACTTTTCGGCATCATTTGAAAAAAAAACAAAAAATATCACAACAGAAGTCGTCGCTACAACATCGACAAAAGCCCATTGCAAACAACTGCGTCATGGAGCTTTACAGCTGCAAATGAAGTTCAGGATTTGGGGCAGGAGAGCGCAATGTGGGGCTATGGGTGGGAGGCAAATGGGGAGCAACGCGCTATCGACGCGATATTGTGGCAAATTGGTGAAATCGCTGTTGTGCTTTTATGCGTTAAATGCTATAAATTACATTTCGAATAGCATAAATAGGAGAAAGTCCTTGAATATTTATGCACAGGGAAAGGAAAGGCATTACGTGAACATATCAAGGTATATCAAATGTCGAGCTGAAGTAATACATCAGGTATTCGAATATTATAATGTTAACCAAATTGAACTATGTGTCGAACATTAACAATAAAAATTATTTATTTTTGGAATCCTCTCCGAAGATATAGATATTTAAAGCAGCAGCTTTTATAATTTCAATGAGAATAGAAGTGATTATAATTCTGTAACAATTCATTTTCGATATGTTTCTTAAATAAAATAATGTTTTTTTTTAATTATGATAGATTAAACTATTTATTTGTGCATCCGTGAAAGTGTGTTAGAAGGATGTCATAATCTATTTTAATAAATAATGAAAAATGGAGATTGAGTTCGCAAATAACTTGAAGTAAAAACGATCGTTTAGTTGAAAATATTCAGAACTGTGCTCAATTCAGAGAACTTTTAATTACAAATCGTTTTTGGTTTTGGGTTCCTATTTTCGAATGAAAAGCTATCGTGTTATCATTTTAAAGATTATTTCGAATACTTCTAATTCAACTGTCTCGAAAACCAAACCAAACTCGGAGTTCAGAAGAGCTAATAATTTCAATTCAAACTGTTTTCACCGGAATCGGAAATATCTACAGGTCTGATTGAAGCTTTTTCTTAAAACTATGCTCTCTATGACTCAAGAGCTGCCAGTTATTGACTATTGAACACACAACACACACACGCACACACACATTCATGGCCTTTTTAAGTTTCTCACACAATTTGGCCATTAATTGTTGCCATTGCGCCAAAAATACATAAAACGCATATTGAGTGTCTAAATTTGGCTAAGCTTTTAGGGCAACAGCTTTGAAGCAGCTCGAGCAGCTCTCACGCTTTTCACTTTTATTATCCTTTATGTGCGATTTCACACCTACAATTGCACATACAGCACAACAACAACAACAACAACAAGCAGACTTAGTGAATGAAAGCGAGACGTAGAGAGACGGCGACAGGGGTAAAGACTGCAGGAATAAGATGCCACACGTAGCAGCAAATCAAAATCTTGAATTTATTCCACATACGAAGCGCATGAATTTCAAATTACTGTGGGAACATCGCACAAAACAGAACCAGTTACCACTGTACAGTGGGGTGGTCTTAAAGGTTGCGTCTTCTATGCTACTATAGACACGATTGTCCAAAAGCCAGCACAAAAGACGTGTGAACACTGACCCGGCACACATAGCACCGCTCGATTTCTCTCTCTCTCTCTCTCTCTCGCTCTCTCTTACTTTCTCTCTCTTTTGTTGCTACACAGCAAACAACAAATTTGATATAAAGTACGTTTTTATTTTATA
This sequence comes from Hirtodrosophila cameraria, assembly GCA_949708635.1. Lineage (NCBI taxonomy): Eukaryota > Metazoa > Arthropoda > Insecta > Diptera > Drosophilidae > Hirtodrosophila > Hirtodrosophila cameraria. Next base: position 832,987 of record OX453090.1, on the reverse strand, counting down.
TAAAAAATAAATGCGTTCAATCATGATATTTTCGATATTGTTTAAACTGTAATTTAGGTTTTTTTTGAAGATCTGACAAAACTTTCTTATAAAAAGATAAAAAGGTAGCTTGATAACAACAAATAACCATCAAATATTATTAAATAACATTTTTTTGAGCATTTAAAGCCAATTAATTCGGTTGTTTTTATGTTTTTTAAATTCCAACTCTAATTTCTTATTTTCAATTTAAGTCGTATTTAAAATTGAAAAAACACGATTCTACCTATTCTAAAATATTTCTTAAATATAAATTTAATTTTCTTAAATTTTTTAGTATTTTTTTTTTGTATTTTAAATTTGTTTATTTGGTTTCATTTATAGTTTCAATACACATTCACAATTACAAATTGACATTTAGTTAATATTTATTTAATTTCTTAAATATTTTGTTGTTGTTTTTCAAACATATTTAACAATTTCATTTTTTTTTTTCTCTGTGTAGTGCTAAGCTCATGTTTATATCCATTTTCATTTCCATTCAAACTCTGCTTGACTGGCAGGCGAAACGTGTGCAACACGTTATGTGTAGCATACCGCAAGGGGCAGTGGCAGTGGCAGTGGCAGTGGCAGTAAGGGTAGGGGGCAATAGTAGGCGAGGGAACACCTCTAATGACTGCGCTGTGGCCGTATCTTAACCATTTGTTTTTTTTTACCAACTTTTTTCATATGCCTTTTGGTATTATTTGGCACCTTTCTGTGTGCTGCCTACATGCGAGGCACAGATAGCCAAAGGTAAGCAAAGCACACAGACAGACAGACAGACAGACATTTAGACAGAGAAGTCAGGTGAAACGTTGGAAGCGACTCATTTGAAATTCATGCGGCCACTCACTGGGTGCATAAAGCAATCAAATCAACCACAAACACACACACACACACACATACACACACACATGAGTTGGTGTTGGTGTCAGTTTCAGAGACAGCTTCAGAGTCAGTGTTGGGCTTAGGATCGGTGTCGGTATTTCAGCAAAGTCAGGACCAGTGGCAGGGGGGAGGGGGGTAGATTTTCTGTTCAGGTTTTTAGCAGCTCTTTTGGTTTCATACACGTTTCACTCGTGTAAATAATAAATAAGCTTAGCATACTTTGTGGCGCGCTGAACGCTGAACGCTGAACGTGCTAAGGCCAAAAAAGACGGCATAAAAACGGCGACTATCGATTGCAACAGCAGCAACAACTTCAACAACAACAACAATAGCAACAACAACAGCTGCCAGGCGCGCAAATCTGCACAATCCGAAATCACATCAAAAGCATCGAAAGCGAAAGCTGCCACTTGTGCTACCCTTTTATTATTATTCTTTTTTTGGGTTTTTTTTTGTTGTTTTATTTGTTTTTGTTTTTTTTCTCTTTACTTTTGGCTCAGGCCTCTTGGCCAGTTCTTGATTTATGCATTGGCTGCTGGCCAAGTGGCCAAATCTGTAAAAACTCTGCCACATTTGCATGTTAGATCAGCGTGCGAGACATGCTGCCAGGTCAGCCGAAAGACGAAATCATCGATAGTTTTGAATGTTTTCATATGGATAAATTAATATTTTCATTTCGATATTCAAAGTTAGGCATACGTTTTTAAGATGTAGCCCTGTTTGACTGTTCCAAATTCCACCTGCGATTGAATTTCACATAAATTAGTAAAGTAATCTTTTGGGACTGTTCAAAAACCAAAAAAGTACATGAACGCATACGAAAACGAAGCATTTTTTATAGTTAACTGCTTTGATTCGAAAGTGAAATGCATCAGGTCTGTGACAAATCAGGCCTGTTCCGAATTCGTATTCTTTGAGTACTCAAAACGTCAAACGTTTACGTTCTTAGAAGTTTTACTTTATTGCCTGCGGAATGAAAAGTAATTGCCAGATTACACATGGAATTAAAAAAAGAAAACAAATTCTTATATTCTTCATCATATTTGGAAAAGAATTAGTTAATTTATTAATTAGATTAAAGTCAAATAACATTATAATATCAAATTGAAAAAGTGTTTGTAAAACAAAAGTGAAAACGTAGCTGTTCTCGATTCAGCAATATCCATGGATTAAATCGGAAAACTGTCCTTTTCAAAAACAATGAAATTTTCAATGCAACATCAATCTAGCGAAGATTCGCATGGAAAAGATATTGTTTTGATAAAATAACAATAGTTATATAGTATTTTTGATTTTCAAATGTCAAAATTGAAATTTTAACATGATATTTGACTGAAGAGCACAGGCACAATTTAGCTCCCAAGCATACTTTTGTGCTACACAAAGCTCAACTTTATTTATTTTTCGAAATTTATAATATGCATACAGCTAAGCTCGTAAAACAAAATACTAAACTGAAGCCAGAGGTGAGACATTGTTGCGTAAACCGAACCGCTACCAAATTTTTGTTTAAGCAGGGTTCCAAAGAGTTCGGCCCGCTACCCGCTACCCGCTGCCCAGCTCAGCAATCGTTTGCCTAATGTGAAACCAATTAGTAATGCAATTAATGAAGCGCAATCTGTGAAGAAATTTCCAAAAAAAAAAAAGAAAAAGAAAATACAAACAGAAAAAAGTGCAAATAATGAGCGTGCTAAAAAATCAAAGCAGCGCACAAAAGTATGCAATGGAAAACTAGCTAGCTGGATGCTAAATAAAGGATAGGGTAAGGAAACTGAGCCAGAGTTGAAAGCAATGTGTGGTCGAGAGGGGGGAGCAGTTTGCTGGAGCTGTGAATGGGAATGGAAAAAAAGTGCTGCGATGCCGCGCGCAATTTGTCTTTTCATTAATTATTTAGCAAGCAAAGCGAAGCGAAGCGCTGGCAAAAATAATGCTAGCCAATGTCGGTGAAAAGCGGGAGGGGTGTAAATGGGATAGGGAAGGATAGGGAAGGGCGAGGAAATAGGAAGTAACAGGCGCTCGTGCTTGCAGGAATATTGACAGTTAATTAATTGAATCTGTTCAACGTATTGCAGAAGGAGCAGCAGGAGCAGAAGGAGCAGCAGGAGCATCCGCAGGAGTTGTAATAAGAGTAACAGCATCATCATTATCATCATTATCAACAGCAGCAACGGCATCAGCATCAGCAGCGGCAACATCACTGGGCGTGGCCTGGTCAAAGTTTTTAAAGTACAATTGTATAAAAAGTTGCACACTTAATTGTCTGAGCAACGGAAATGAAGGGAACTAGTTACAAACTTGGCTTTGGTCAAGTTGCGCGTTGCAAGTTGCGCGTTGCAAGTTTGCGAGCTGCAAGTTTGCAACTGGCGCATAAAGTCATTAAAGTTTCAATGCGATTGTGTCTGATGCTGCCATGCTCTTCTGCTCTGCCTAACTATCTCTTTCTCGCTAATGCTGACAAATTAATACAGCTTAAGCTGTTAGTAAAAATCGCCAAAAAAAAGAAGAAGAGCTTACACAAGTAAATGTCATTAAACTGACGCAAGCCGAAAAGTATATATATATGCCCCAATTTGGCGTAGCATACTTTTCAGCACTTTTGCCCATTTATTTCCCTTATGCATTATTTACGCCGTTGATTAGTCGCGACAAGTGGAAAATGCTGCGCTCAGCGCAAAAAAGAAAACACGCTCAGCTGCCGAAAATCAATGGAAAACGGAACAGCAGCCTGCTAAATTGCTGTTGGCTTCGTAGTTGCTCTGCTTTGGCAGTTGGGGGGAGGGGCAGTTGGTATGTGGGGCAATGGGGCAGCAGCGTTGCTCTGTTGTTGCCATGTGACTCGTTATCTGTCAAAAACACGCGCCCTCCCGCTACGCAGCTTACATTTAATACCTTTGTCCCTGTTGTGCCCCCTTTCCACCCACGCTGCAGCAGTTAACATTCAGCCCAAAAAAATAATATAAAAATGTGTATATAAAAATTGTTGCCTACATTTTTGCATTTGAATACGCATTTTATTGGGGCTTGTCACATTGACAACTTGTATCAACTTGCCTTCAAACATTGCAAACTGCTCAAATATTGACAAGAACGCTTTACTTTAAAGTTACATGTGTATATACTATATAGTAAAGCAACAAATAAGATTTTCAACTTGCTGTAAAACGAGGCTATTTACATACATAGTATGTATGTAATACATAGACACGCACATACATACACATTTCATTTTAGTTTATGGTACTGCAAACGATAAACGATAACGATAAGCTGATAAGCATGTGAATGGCAAAAAAGAACTTCATCTCGTTAGCCAACACTACATCAAAACCTAAGTCTTTACATACATAGTACATAGTATGTATGTAATATATAGACACGCACATACATACACATTTCATTTTAGTTTATGGTACTGCAAACGATAAACGATAACGATAAACAAGTTTCCTAAGTTTCGGTTAAAGTAATAAGCTGATAAGCGTGTGAATGGCAAAAAAGAACTTCATCTTGTTATCCAACACTACATCAAAACTAAGTCTTCGACAATCAAGGCGACCTGCTATATGTTCTATGAGGAGCCATTAGCAGCGATAACAGTCAAATTGATCTATTCATGATCATCTGAGCTTATTTTTTGGAACGTAGACTCTTGTATATCATACAAAGATCAATTTTAACAGTAAGTCTTCGATAAATGGAGATACTGACAACCTTAAAAACATTATTGATTGATCTTATCCTATTGTGAAACAATGTTTCAACAAAAGTATTACTGATTATCCATAACAGAATGTTTAGCTAGCATGTCTCTTGTCGCAGATTAACATTCGATAACATTCGATTAATAAACACCAAAGTTATTCAATAATATATTTTCCACTGTCTGAGCAGAGAAAAGTTTCAATTGTACTGCATGTGTGCTCTGCTGGTTAACTGCTTGAAGGGCAAGCAGTGTACTGCTTGATTCACATGTCTGCTATTGTTCGTAAGTAACAGAGTGTTTCGCAATCGGGTTTCACAAAGTAGCAAAAGCAAACATTATAACGAAATTTCGAGTACAAGAATTGTATCATGATTGCTTTCCAGAAATCGATATTATTAGCTGCGGCTCGATACCAGCGATATCTCAGCTGTTTACCTAGTTTCCAGATATATTTTCTGAACAACCGCTGTGTTCTTTTGCAGCAATCGAACTTAATAGACATTTGTTCACTTGGTCGCGTTTTAATCCAAGAATTGAAATTAACTTTGAATTATATTGTGATTGCATTTATGCGTCACATGGTGTTGCACGACGTCTTGCGTAGTACGTGGTTGCCGCAATTCACGATTCCAGTTTCTGTTGCCGTTTCTGTTCCTGTTTCCGTTCCTGTTCCTGTTTCTGTTCCTGTTCATTGCCCCATTAATTTTCTGTACAATACCCACAACAAGTTACAAGGCGTAGCTGTCATTCCCTGACTTCATGTACAACCCCTACTACCATCAAATCCAAACACAAACCCACAGCTGATTGGTCACGTGCCTCGCGCACGGGGCTGGGCTTCAGTTCATTGTGATTGCTTTGTATCGATTACAAAATGCATTACAACATTACCACATGATAAATAACATCGAATGGCCGGATCGGATCGGCCGGCCGGCATATACGCATACGCGTGTGTCTAGCACTTAAAATGATTCCAACAATAAGCACCTTAGATAGAAAACAACACCACACATTTGAATCTATCTTTCAAGTTTCAAGTGATTTATTATTGACTAGCTGCTGTCAACTGTCCTTGCACGGTAAATTATTTATTTTTCAATTTTAGCTTAAGATGTTTCGTGTGCGTAGTTTTCCTTTTAATACCCTTGCAGAGGGTATTATAATTTTGTCACGAAATGTGTAACGCGTTGAAGGAGGCACTTAACACTTTGTGTGCATTTACAACTTTATAGACTATATATATTCTTGATCAGCATCAACAGCCGAAACGAACTAGCCATTTCCGTCTGTCTGTCCGTTTGTCCGTCTGCCTGTCCGTCCGTCCGTCTGTCTGTATGAACGCGTCGATCTCAGATACTATAAGAGCTAGAGACACCGAACTTGGCATGCACGTTCCTGTATACCATACGCAGATCAAGTTTATTTCAAATTTTGGATGCACTCCCCCGCAAATCATAAAAAACCTCCACAGCCACAATTAAAGATTTAGCTTTGATTTTTGGCACACATGTATGTTTAATCAATGTTGATCAGAGATCAAAGTGAATCCAAAGAATATTGAAACCCCATCCACAACAGTGGCCCCCAAGTCTCAAAACAGGGACACAATCTACGCGTCCAACGGCGGCTACCTTTATAATCGGGCCAAACGAGTTACACTGATTTTATAGTCTTATGATTTAATGGCCATAAACGAGAATGTTGAACAGACAAACATTTCTTTGTCTTTATGCTAATCTCGATGTGGGTTTTCTATAAAAAAGTTCCAATAGTAACAGTTATACAGGTTAAATCAATACGATTTCTTTACAGTTTAGTTGGCTACATTAATTAAAAAAATACTTTAGGCGGTTCTGTTAAGGTTAAGTATAATCTGCGATTATAATTATCCGGATAATTAACAGATTTTAATGAATTTACAAATTGCACGCCCTGTGGTCGAACGGAAAATGAGCTTCCCGGAGATCCAATGGAGAAATTTCCAAACTGGTTCAGTTGGGAATGGAAAGGCCTGTGGAATAATCCACCCTGTTGTCCAGTCGGGAATGGTCCACACTGAGGACTTCTGGGAACGGACTGTATTGCGGTCCTCCTGGGATTGGGCTGCCCTGTGGCTCAATCGGGAATTGACTGCCTTGTGGTCCACTCGGAAACGGACCGCCTTGTGGTCCAGCCGAAAACGGACCGCCTTGTAGTCCGGGCTGAAGTGGACTGCCCTGTGGCTCTCCTGGAATTGAGCCGCCAATTGGGTACGGCACACCCTATGGTCCGCCCGGAAAGTCACCACCAACTGCAAAACTGTCCCCCAGAGAAGTGTGCTTCATTGGGATAGCTTTGTCGCGCGTCAAATCCAAAGAAGGGCTGGTAGATGGGCGACGGAAAGTTAGGAGGTGACTTGGCCACTGGTGATACATAACATCAGACCCGACATGGAATAGAAAACACCATCGTTGGCTTTCTTGCTTCAACCCAGGCAACCTCGTCTGCCAATGGCTTTTCAGCTCATTTCTCAGACTCTAATGGTTAGTAATGCTTGGAGAGGTGGCTGACATCAGTATTGACCTGTGTTAAAATAAGGATCGGGAGAAAAACATAGCATAAGTATTTAAGCCACTGACAAGTTACAAAGAAGTGGAGACCAAGTCAATCTCTTGTTAGAGTACCTTACCTTTTCAATAGTTGCATTATCTTTCGCCAGACTAAATGCTTGAGCCGTTCCCATTTTAGCAACAGAGTGAACAATAAATTTCCTTAAATATATTTGGATTTCCAGAGGCCAGTGTTCAGGGTTCAACGAGGGTGTCCACTTTTGTTGCTGTTGTAAACCATCCGACTGATATGGCAGTGATAAGGATTGACGGCGTTGTAAATTATCTTTTGTCCCTTCGGAAATCGCATTTTTTTTTGTTCAGCCCAACTGCAGAATATAATTCAAAAAATTAAATATGTAAATTGTTCAACAATATATGCTTACCTTTAATTGATGCCAACTTTAAGTTTAAGATGAAAAAAATAAGATGAATAAGACAGATCCTAATTATTCTGAATCAGAATCTTTCAAAACGATCCCTGAGAAATCTACTACGGCCGCGGATGTTTCCTGTCCATGCATACAGCATACATTCCTCATCTCCATCCATGTTTCTTGCAAATCTGCATAGTCCGCATCTGAATATTCCCCATAAGTTCGTTTGGAAACAAGGGCACTTATCTGGTCTAGCATATCCTTAGAAATTGCTTCATGGCTGCGTGCCAATTGCTTTAGCTTTTCCCATTTAGCTTTCTTTGACTCTTCTGATTTCTCATTTATATTATCTGTATCTGCCACTTCTGTCATTGAGGTAATCTTTGGAATCTCAGAAGCATTCCAACTTATACTATCCAGATCCGAATCGCTATCGCTCTCTGGTGGCAATGGAACCAAACGGCTTTCCTCGTATATCTTTAGAAATTCCTCTTTTGTCATTGGGATAATCTTTGTCTCTGTGGAAGGAGTTGATACATATGGATTTTCTGAAGCATCCGAATTGATATTACCTATATCTGAACCGCCATCCATCTCAGGTATTAATGTATTAGAGCAAGTTTCCTGGCTTAGCTCAGGATACTCCTCTTCTCTCGAGACAACCTCTGTATATGTGGAAGGAGTTGATACATGTGGATTTTCTGAAGCGTGCAAACTCATATTACCTATATCTGAACCGCCATCCACCTCAGGTATTAATGTATTAGATCAAGTTTCCTGGCTTAGCTCAGGATACTCCTCTTCTCTCGAGACAACCTCTGTATATGTGGAAGGAGTTGATACATGTGGATTTTCTGAAGCGTGCAAACTTATATTACCTATATCTGAACCGCCATTCATCTCAGGTATTAATGTATTAGAGCGAGAGTCCTGGTTTAACTTGAGATCCTCCACTTCGATAGGCATAACCTGTCTATCAGTGGAAGGAGTAGATATATGCGATATATCATTAGCGTCCAAACTTATATTATCTGAAGCGCTATCCATAGATGTTAATGTACTTGAGCGAATTTCCTGGAAAACCTTGGAACTGGTAGACTTTGATGCAATCGATGCATTTGATGCATTTGATGATTTATTGATAGAATTTCTTGAAATACTACGTGATAGTGCTTGGACTTGTGTACGTATCTTTAGTGCGTCATTTTCTTCCATAACTTTAACATTGGCCATATAAAATTTATATAGCCATCTTGTGAATATAAGATATCCATGTCCATTTCTCAAATCAGTGAGCGGAAAGTCCTCTGAAATTCCGAGCCGTTCAAAACTCCGAGCCAACAGATTGAAATTGTTCGCAATAGCGTACGGCCCATCGCTAGTGAAATTGACTTTCGATATAGGTATCAAGTTTGGAAAGAGTCGATGCATAATTTGGCATGGTATTGCTATGCTGCGCAACTCTTCCAATGTTTTTATTTTGACGTTAACTATCTCCATGACCCAATCTCGCAGAAAGCGCACACTCTGAGTATCTTTTTTGTTTAGAATGACTCGTGTACAATTCTTAGGCAGCTCCTGTCGTTTCATTTTTAGATGTCTTTTAAAAAGATAAAGGCTTGATATAAAAAAAAAAAAATATTTTAAAAATAAACGTACTTTTAGTTTTAGACAAGTTAAACGATATTTTCACAATTTGTTCAGTTTAAGGAATCTTAAATTTGTACACTTTTCTCACTGTTCAGGTTGAATAGTTTAAATATTTTAAAAATAAACGTACTTTTAGTTTTAGACAAGTTAAACGATATTTTCACAATTTGTTCAGTTTTAGGAATCTTAAATTTGTACACTTTTCTCACTGTTCAGGTTGAATAGTTTAAATATTTTAAAAATAAACGTACTTTTAGTTTTAGACAAGTTAAACGATATTTTCACAATTTGTTCAGTTTTAGGAATCTTAAATTTGTACACTTTTCTCACTGTTCAGGTTGAATAGTTTCCGACGAATGAGAGTTATATTTATAGCAATGTTAGATGTAGATCCAAATATTTTCATGGCCTACTATGAGTATTGTTATATGCGTACTAGCATTCTTTTTTTTTTTTTAAATTAAAAAAAAGAGTATAAAAATGCATGACAATTTCAATTTCAACTTAATTCACTGATTTGTTTTCTTTCATTATTTTTGGGTGCTTTTTGTTATTTTTAGTATCGATGAATATGTGTTGTGGTGCTCTTTAGTTCAATGTGACCATGTGCTATTAATAAGAAATGAAATTGCCGCCAGGCTAATGCACAGCACTTTGCCAAGTTGTCCACATCGCAATATTGTTGCTGTTGCCATTAAACCACACGTGCCATTGTTATTGTTGTTGCTGTTGTTGTTGGTGTTGCTGTTGTTGTTGCTGTTGGTGTTGCTGTAACTGTAACTGTTACTGTTGCTATCGTTGGCACAAAAATAAAATGCAATGGCGTGATTATTGAACAATTTGTATCAATTTACTTGGGGTATATGGAGCAAAGCCACAACGCCCACGCTCCCTTTATAAAGCAAGCTCTTACCGGCCATGCTATTCTCTCTGTTATTCGAATTGATGTTTATTTATGCATTTCACTTGATGCTTATTGCATGCAACTCTTCTCCATGGTTTATCCACAATTCCTGACTTTCTCTCCCCTTTGAAAAAGGCCGCCCTTTGGTTGGGTATATTACAAATGGGAATTATTATTGATATAAGTGGTGTGTGCATGTATGATTGTGTGTGTCTGTGTGTGTGTGTGTGTGCGCGTGTGTGCGTGTGTCTGACATGAAGTTCATAGCTGAAACAACAAGGAACAACTTGTCCCAAACTCCTGGGAGATACTTTGAGATGCTGCGGGATGGGAACGAACTCGCTTAAGACATTGCCACAACGTGCCGAAAGTTTTGTGATGCTTGAACAAGCGTCTCTCACACACATACACTAAACACTCACACCCCCCCTCCACACACACACTTACACACACACACACACACACACACACACGCACGCACATAGCCACCCTTAGTGTCACTTGTGTATCTCAAGTTTATTAAAGTGGCATAAAAGTGTCATTGGCGGTTAATGGTAGGCGATTAGTTGCATTAAGTTGACCACAACATCCGCCTTCACCCCTGCCATTCCCCTTCACCCATCAACCGCCTCCCTTCTCCAAGTTAGCATCAAGTAAGTGCGTAATTGAATAGCCTCTGGCGATTGAAACAATGACTAACCATAGTCTTATCAATTTAGAGCTAAGCATAGTGCTTTCTTCATAGTTGACAGTCAATCAGGCTTTGAAATAGAAACTAGTTTATAACTGTTGCCTAAATTGGTTTTATATTTGTTTTATACATCATATTTGTTCAGCCATTGAAACGGCAACTATAATAAAACAGTTGCATATGCCTTAATTGATATCAACTATTACTTTCTTATTTGACTTTTTTAACTAAATTGACACTTGAACTACTTTAGTTTAGTATTTCGATTTTTATTTTAACTTCGCTCTGCTCATTTAGATTGCGAAAGTGGTTTTCAGAACCAGACTGATTATATAAATATCAAAGTAATTCATGTAAATATACATCTCAATACTTAGCTCAGAGTGTGAATTTGAATTGAGAGCCCAGCCTCAAAGTTAGCAGCAGTTGACAAAGTTCACTTCAACAATTTGGGGCAACGAGTAAAAACTTATTGAAAAGTCATAAATGCCATAAAATACAAGATTGTCTTTGCCAAACATAAGAGGAGCCAAAAGAGGAGGCGTGTCTGGTAGTAACTGGCGGAGGGGGCTAGAAGCTGGTAAGAGCAAAAGCTTTAACTTGTCGCAAAAGCCGCATAAAATAAATACAACAAGTGTGGGGAGTAGGGGAAAGACGGGGGATAACCTGAAACACATTATGCCAATGCGATAAAACCACAAGGCAAGGAAATTGTTTTTGCTTTTTCATCTTCATGCAGTGTGGCTAAAGCGGTTGTTGTTGTTGGTGTTGTTGGTGTTGTTGTTGCTATGGCTGTTGCTGCTTTTGTAAATCATTTAACACGCTCTCGATTTTTATTTTAATGGCATTGCCGGAAAGTTTTTAATGGCTAACGCAGCAGCCATATTGATGACTGAGTTTTGGTTTTTTAGCTCCCTCGCATTATGGCCATATTCGATAATATGCGCCGCATTTGGCTAAGTGGCAAGCATCATTGTCCTTTAATGGCCATATGCCACAGCTCTCTCAAGATGTTGCCAACTCCCTGAGTGATGCGAGACTATGCGAGATAAGCTCGTGTGTGTATTGAAATGTTTATTGCTCCATCATATTGTCTACAAATTTTAATATTTACAATATGCCCCCTGAGCACTCTTGCTCTCTTTCTCTAACTTTTTATACATTTTGCTATATTGGATTAATGGGCCTCATTTTTGTTTCAATTTCCAAACTTCATTCTGTTTTAAAGCAACGCTTAATTACTCAGAGCTAAATAGTAAATTCGGCGCCTTTTTTGTTGATTTAAAGTATTATCCACATTTCATTTCTCTAACGAGATTTAAGTACTATTTCAAATGACTTTAAAGTTTAGCTTAAGAATCTCCTTGAACCTTACTTTAAATAGACTTCATAAACTTCAAGTTGTATCTATCCTTAAACTATATAAAGTGCATCAATAACACTCCTTGTTGTTTTGCAAACTTTGTCTATACTGTCGATAGCTTAAACTGTCGCTGTCGAAACTTTCCCGGCTCTTGGTTTGAAATGAGGCGCATGCTGCTGATATAACGTTTACGTATACCGCCGAAAAGAAAGCTGAAGCCAAGAGACGAGCGAGAGTATTTACTTGGTACATGGTTAGCAGAATTGAAATTAATTATAAAAAACTAGCTGATCAGTTCATCTGTTGCAGAAGAGACTATAAAATCTAGAGACAGATAAATTATTATACTGTAACATCGGATAAGTTTTGGATGTATGACAAATACGCAAGACGTTGTCATTTAATTACTTAAATAAATATATAAATTTTGCATCAGTTACTTTTCATATTGTGTCACGACTGTGACTCGTGACAGTTACAGTAAATACTTGTGACTAGTAAAAGTTGTTGCTTTGGAATTTGAATCTCCGACGCTGTGCTGAATTTTGAAATGTAAGTATATGATTCTCAATATAATATAACGCTATATTAACATGAAACTGTACCGCTTAAAGCATAAAAATGCCGAATATAACAAGTCAACTCGAAAATACCGCCAATAATCAGCTCGAGGAGCCTCGTCGCAAAGAAGAAGAAGAAGAGCCATACGTAGAAAGAAAAGCGCGTATAGGCGACTGTATTGTTGATATTGAAAATCTCATGGTTTCCTTTGGTATCATCCCAAATGAAAATGGCGATTTTGTTGAAAATATGCGTCAACTGAATGACAAAATCTCTAAGAAAAATCCACAATTTGCACATCTGATAAATCGGTAAGGTGCTTCTTAAAAATGCTTTTTTTTTTAATGAGTAATTATTCTGTTTCTGTTTTAGAATGAAAGACAAAATGCCTCAATTAAAGAAACTGCGTCAGAAGTACGTTGATCAAGTTCAGGAACAAACGCTGCAGAATAACTCTTTGGAAGTACCTAACGATGAGGATGCAGTCACTTTGAATAACGTTCCAAACTATGGTATGGATAGGGACAGCAATTTCGTTATCGATTCCGCACGTCTCCATTTTGTTTTTTGTTCCCGATGCCAACTATTCCCGAATCTCGTCCTATATTCTATACACATGAACAATTTGTGTAAATTGTATTGCAATTATTCTTTTGACTGATGTATAATTTTGTTTATCTGCACTTTTAACATGTCCTTTTAAAATTTAACCAAATTTACAATACGTCTACATGCTACAATGACAATATACAAACAAACGTTTCCGTTCACAACCCATAAATGCTGTTTACCTACTTATTTAGATAGTAAACAAGAAAGAAATAGATATATATCCTTGCAAAAAGATTTGCATAAGAAAACTTGTTCATCAACTGATTGTTCCTATGGCAGTTATAAGTTATAGTGATCCGATTTTGATACAATTTGGTCAAGATGTGTAGAACGTGCTTTAATTTAGATATAGTGAGATTGGTCGATATACTTTGAAAAACAAAAGTTTTTCATACAAAAACTTATTTTTCAACCGATCGTTTCTATGGCAGCTATATGTTATAGTGATCCGATCTGGCCAATTCAACTATAGGTACTACCTGCAATAAGAAGAAGCATCTGTGCCAACTTTCATCAAGATAGCTCTAGAACATAATCTTGAAAAACGCATATAAACAGACAGAAAGACGGACAGACAGGCAGACAGACAGACATGACGGACATGACTCGGCTGTTGATGCTGAACACGAATATACAATTTACTTTTTTCTGCGACGTCTTCTTCAATGTGTTACACATTTCATGACAAAATTATAATACCCTCTGCAAGGGTATAAAAAAAAACACCTTAACTTGCTGTAATATTGAAAGTTAACCCATGCAAGAATAAGTACTTAAACACACAATGGAATTTTCTAAATTGCAAAAACAATCAATTAGAATACAAGAATACAGGACACACGTTGCAAATGCCATTGTTTTGGTTCTAAAGGATGCTTTTGACATTTATAGAGTATTGGCTGAGCTCTCTCTGTGATAACAACCAACAATTGCCAACAATTGAAAGTGAAACCATGCAAGTATAAAAACTGAAACACAATGCAAATTTATAGTAGATTTATCAATTTTGGACCAGCTGTTTCACAGTTAACTGTACGTTTGTAGCTTGAAGTGCGAGTTGGCAAGTACTTTTTGCGTATATGGACTGGTTATATCAAGCTGGCTACGGACATACTCGAATGTGAGCGCCTAACCTATTTTTACATACTCTACTTTCCAAAGAGGATATGGAATTTGAAACTGACTGTACTTAATGGTTTCTTTTCTCCACGCAGTTGGTGAATTTTCCGAAATTGGTGAAAGACGTTGCACCATGTTTCGCAGAGATAAAAAAACAAAAACTATTTTACAGTTTTGTGCAATCTTTTTGAATTTAGAACCGAATTTTTCTAAATCTGTGTAGCTTTAAAATCGCACAAAAACTAAACTTTCGCCCATACAAACTTCACTACACAGCATTCACCCAGGGTGGTAAATTTTTCAAAAAATTGGTATGCAGTCATTGTTAAATTTTTATATAGATCTAGACTATAGCCTGATTAACAAACTTTTCACTTGCCTCGACCGAATTTCAATGTTAATACTAGATAAACAGCACTTAAAATTGTTTAAAATAATTGAAAGCTTTAATTATGTTGAATTAAAGCAAGCTCAGTCTGATGCTCTCTGTCTCACTCTTTCTCCCTGTTGTTGTCTCTGTCTCGCTTCGATTGCTCTTGTCCTGGCTTTCATCTTGTGCATATGTGATATACACAGGCGTCAAATGTTAGCGGCAATGTCAGCAGCTATAGTTCTGCAGGATACTTGTTGACCGCCCATGCAAATCTCATGAAATCACAATGCATGCTGTGTGTGTGTGTGTGTGTGTGTGTGTGTTTGTGTGTGTGTTTGTGTGTGTGTATTAATGATAATCATGAATATTTTGCTGCTTGTTTGGTGTTTTGGGCTCTGGGCAAACTGTTTGACTGTTTGCCTAACACAAAATGTTAATTTGCTGAGGCAGCGTCCCAAAGCCAAACTTGTGGCTAAATATTTGATTAGCTTTGGTTTCATTCAAATAGCTTCCTTCTTCGAACCTTAAATTGTTCATTTTCGTTTTGTTGTTGCACAGTTTTGTGCGCAATGAAATCAACTTAATTAAAGTTAAGCAAGCAGCTAATCAAATTTTTATTATATAGTCTTAACCAAGCGAATACCAGCTACCAACTACCTCTGTCGCACCCTCTACCCCTATTCACACTGTCTACCCCTAGTTGCCAGACAGTTAACTAAACGTGGCGTAATTTCATTTTAAAAATGCATGTTGCACACAACCAACCACACACACACACACACATACAACCACATGTGTATGTTTGTGTTGTTTTTCTTCTTTTTTTTTCAGCAAAGTTTACACTAAACTATTTGAAACACCTCGCCAAAGGCAGCCGCACAGACAAAGTCGGAAACAGCTAACAAAATATTTGTTGGCTCTGAGTTTTTGTACCCCTCCGCACACCCTACCTATTTTCAGTTATACATTTTTATACCCTTGCGTTGGGCATTTTGATTCTGTTAAGAAATATTGACTTTTTTGAACCCAGAATCAGTTTGGATAGTTTATATTAAAGAAACTTGTTGCAAGAGTATATTTTTTTAGAATATTTTTGCTTATGCAAAATATTCAGAAACTAGAGATACTAATACCATATCTTCTTGTATACTTCAAATACAAATAAAAAGTATTTAATTGTAATTTTATTGATATAATAAAAATTTTTGAAAAACACAAAGTTGTTTGTTATTATATTCTGCAAGGGTATTTTGCATGCTGCATATGAAGTGAACTGTTTTTTGTTATTTATTTTATAATGAAATTTAATTTTTACAGTCTAGGGAAGAAGAGAAAGAGGGTTGGGTTGGGGGGTGGTGGGGGGAAAGGACGGCAGGTGTATTAAAAGTGCATAGGGGCGAATCATTTGGAGCATTGCTCTGTGCTCACTTGAGCTGTAAATGTTTATTAGCTGATGCACTTTTACACACATGTTCCAAACAATGCTACACTTTTTGTACATAGCTGTGTGTGAGAGTGTGTGGGAGTGTGTGGGAGTGTGTAGGTGTGTGTAGGTGTGTGGTTGTGCATGTGACTGCTGCTGGATTGCATCAACTTAGAAAGCTGCTTGGCGGCTGCTCGCTGGCACCTTGAAGCCACCAGGCACGCCACATGGTCGGTGTACGCGTTTCGTAATCATCGATATTATAATGGTCTGTCTCCTCATCACAGTTCCAGGTGCTGACAATGCTTTGGCGCTGGGATAGACTGCGATTTGGGCTGAGATTGTTTGGCTGTGTGGTAATGGTGATCATTAGCTGTGGACTCAAGTCCTTTAACTGTAGATCCTGGCACTGCTGTTGTTGGCTGCTCCTTGCTGATGAGCCAGCTGTGCAACAGCAGCGACAGATCTGTAGACACATAATATCAACAAAGCACGGGTTAACTGCAATCAAACAATAATAATGGGTTAAAAGTGACATAAGCTTATTCAAAGGAATGAGTAGGTATATTTAAAGCATGCAGAAAGCAGCAAATAAACCTTTTTTTTATGAAGATTGAACATTAGTTTTGAAATGCAGTGATATGTAATATATGTTTTTCGAGTATGTTCGGTGCGGGGCCTCGAAGCTTAGGCAGAGCTTTAGCTTTGGAATCTTCAAGCCGGAGAAAAAGTCATCTGGTTCAGGATTATGTTCACACAAATATGAAAAGTTCGGTACTGTGGTGTGCAGGAAAACGAACCGATTCTGAGGGGTTCGTTTTGTAAACGGAGCAGCTCTGATAATAATTTGAATTTTAAATATACATATAACTTACATAAGCACGAAACTCCACAGATCAATTGCTTTGCGTTTATACGACTTATTTGTTGTGCAGGATCCTGCATTTATGTCAAAAGTTTATCAATTCTTGCAGTCTTCAATAAAAGACGAGACGAAGCAACAGGAACGTATCTCCTTTCTCTTTGCGTACTTTTTTGTGGCAATTGCAATTTGCGACTGTGGCAAGGCCGTTGTATGGCAACGTTTTATATAGACTTTAGCTATTCAAGCCACTTCTACACCTCACTACCTCCAATCCCTCCCCCTCTTCGTTCATACCAAGCTGCAGCAGTGTAGTGCTATCATGTTTCATATAAAACAAAAAAATACTGTTTACAATTTATGTTCAGTGGAATTTAAGCGCTTTGGCCGAACAACTGTTTTGCCAGATTAAAAGTGCCAGACGAGGGGCTTAAATGAATATACACACGAATATCAAATCATGCTCGAATACAGTTTCGAGTACTCATAATACAACAGCTGTGTCGTTATTGCAAAATGTTGCGCTTATGTTAATCCAAACAATTATGTAGATTATTATTAAATAACTATAATAAATACATGCATTCAAGTTGATATTATTACTATTATTATTATTATTATTATTATTAGACTGCAACTGCGGCTGCTGCTGTTGCTGTTGCTGTTTATCATCATGTAGAGTGGCATTTTTGGCAACGGCTTTATGTTACCAATTTGCAAATGCAAATGCGTTGACAAGTCTGAAATTTAACACACACATACACACACACACACAAGGCGAAAGGTTCTAAATACTGGCAGTTGTTGTTAGGATGATGACACAACTGAATAAAGCTGCAAATTGATGAAATGTAAGCCCATATCAAAGTCAACTTTGAACATTGAACTTTCAACTGATTAAGTTACACACTGCTGTTCGAACTCAACCTACGCTTTGAGTTCAGTATTCATTTCAAACGGAATCTTTTGACATCAAAACCTTTAAGCTTCATGGCTTATAAACAGTTTAGTTAAAGATAAATAAAGGCAAGAAATTTAAGTTATTCTTGGTGTGCCCAAGATGTTTACCCTTGCAGAAAACTTTTGCACATAAATACTTAATTTTTCATCGATATAAACGAATGATTTTCAAAAAAAAAAACTAGGCTAGCATTTGTGAAACAACTAAAATTGAGTACTAGCAAGTTCAGTTGAAATATCTGCTTAAACAAAAAAGGTTTTCACACAAAAACTTATATTTTAACAGATTGTTTCTAAGATATAGCAGCCCGATTTTTATGAAATTTCGTTAGCATGTGTAGAGCGTGCTTGAAATACGATAAAGAGAGTTTGGTTGAGTTATTTATATAAGAAACAGACGCATTTCACGACAAACTTATATTACACTAAGCAAAAGAAAAAAAAGAAATAAATGGAATGTTTATTATTATATTATTTATGATAACATTTCAAGACAAAGTGTTTCTTTCTTGTTTAGAAAACAAAATAGTGTGCACCGTTGCCCAGCTCCACATCCGTAAAGACTTCAATTTCATCTTTAATGGCCACACCGGAAGAACGCTCTGTGCCGCCAGCTGTTGTGGCAACTGGCAGCTCTTCGTGCAACAATTTGCTCTGATGCACATCCGCTCTAATGCTAAGCTTCTCCAGCCGCGCAGGTGAATGTGAGCCACGCATTGTGACAACATGGGGCAGTGTCTGCATATCCTTTTGCTCCGTGATGGTCAAGTTAAGCGGTTGTTGTAGTGTATCTGTTTTAAGCTCCAGCTGTGGAGCTAGCTGCAGCTTCTGCTCCTGCGCCTGCTCCTGCTCCTGCTCCAACTCTGGCTGTTCGATTTTGATAACATGACTCGGCGCCTGCTGCTCGAGTTGATCGGCAAAGGTTTGCTCATCGTCCTGATGCTGCTGCTTGAAGCACATGGCAAACAACAGGCACTCGGCAAAGATGCGCATTGTTTGGCTGCCGGGCCAGCACTGGCCAATAGCGATGCCAACGGGCAAGTGTCGCAATTTTATAGAGGCAGAGAGAGGTAGAGAGCAGTTGGTCACTTAATTGAAATTCAAATTGAGTTGAAATAAAGAAACAAGCACAATGTATGTGTTTTGGCAAAGGTTTGTCAGCTGTTTGCTTATCGATTGAGAGGTCGTGGCAGCTGCTTCTTGTAATGCTTTCTGCCTACTTGAAACAGTTTCAATTTCAATTTCAAACTCAATTTCAAATTCAATTAACAAACAAACGCAGTCAGACGCAATTTACACTTTCCGTTGCCTACTTTTGTGCGCCCCAAACTTTATACTCTAATGAGTTTTGTAATTATGCAAAGTTGAATATAATTACGCCAGCTCAAATGCAAAATTACTAAAGAAAGAAATGAAAAATACCCATTCCATTCGAAAACAATTATTAAATACTTAACTTTTAAGCAGTTCAACAGACTTCTGAAGAAAACACACAATTTTAAAGTAGGAAAAATTAAAAAAGAGATGACAAAATGTAGTGTATCTAAGCCTCGTTATGAATTAAGCTTAGTTCACTTAATTTTTTTTATCAGAAAAACAAGAAAAATATCTACGTCATTTACAGGCCTTTTGGGGTGGCTTTTTGTCGGTCATGTGGTTTGTAGAGCAATTGGGTGGTTTATCTATTGTTGTAACTATGTATGTTATGTTATGTTATGTTAGATGTCTGTTTGTATGCTGCTGGGGAACATCATTGCGGTTTCACTTTGGTTGCCCCGGCGATTTGCTACTGTGCACTGTTTTGAGCATATTTGCTGTTGTTGTTGTTTTTGTTTGCTTGTTTATTTGGCTTTTTTGGTCTCATGGCTGTCAAACCAAGCGCATAACCTCAAAGCACAAATACACGCACACACATACAGCAGAACCCAAAACAGGAGTCCAGGAAATCACCCTAGAATGGTCATATCACGTTTTTTGGATAGCACGCAGCTATTTTCAATTTGTGTAGCAACTAAAACGAAGCTTCTACTGCTGCTGCTGCTACTGCTTTTCAACACCCGCCAACTGCAAATCTCATTTATTCACTTTAATGTTTTCCCATACTCTACTTCAGAAAGAGAAGCAGAGTCCTTTCTTCTGCACGTCCTTTCGTGTTTGATTTAAGTCAACAATCTTACAGCTGGAGCATTCAAATTTGGTGCGCATATTCGTATTCAAATCAGCACAAAAAAACTACTATTAGCTTATTCCCGACCCTCGAAATCAGTTGAAGGAAAATTAAGCCACAATTTAAAATCTAGTTCTATTACGGACTCATCAGTTTAAAGTTGACACCAAATAGAGTATAAAGCAGTCGAAAGCATCTAACTGCAAAGTTGAACTTGTGTTTTTGTTACTGCCACAAATCCGCATCCCAATTCGCATCTCAGACCGTACTCCGTACTTGATTCAACCCCAATTGAGAACCCATCCAAGTTTTCTTCTTTTTTTTTTTTTTAACCATTTCGTTTGTCCGTCCGTCCGCTCGACTGTTTGGCTGTTGTTGCTTTTGTGGTCATGCCCACTTGATGCGTATTTAATTAACGTTAATTGAAATTGATTTATGTATGCAGTGTGCGTACGTTCACCCCTCAGCATCCCCCGCCAACCACTCAGCAAAGTACCGAAAAATATGCTGCGTGTAATTTGCGGCAAGTTGTTTCTGGTGTCGCCACCCATCGCCAGCGTCGCCATCCTCAGTGGCCCGGCACAATTCAACAAATTTGGCGGCATTTTGAAGCATGACAAATTTGCCGCAATATTAAATTGATTAGGCCAAATCCAAGCTCAGGTTTGAAAACAGTTAACGAGTTAGGAATTGCAGAAAAAAAAAGGGTTATTTGAAGAAATGTGTGAAAGAAACTTTCGACTCCTTCAGATCGAAGAAGTTCTTGTGAGGCAAGTAAAGCATACTAGTTAATTTTGCAATTTATCACCATATTTTGTTTACATAAAATTGATTAATTTTAGAGTTTTCTCTTTTCTTCCGTTTTGGGCTGATCATCACTAAACGAGGTTTTTAATTATATCAATAGTATAATTTCTTGAAATCGGTAAAATAGAATGCCTCCATCCTTTGGATGGACCGCAAATTGCAACAAATTTTTAAAAAAAATTCCTCTTTATTAAACCCTGTTCCCATTAAAAATGGGAAAAAGGGAGTTATCAAGTACAGCAAATGTGTGTAACAGGCAGAAGGACGCATTTCCAACTATATAAACTATATATATTCTTGATCAGTATCAACAGCCGTCTGTCTGTCTGTATGAACGAACAGATCTCGGATACTATAAGAGCTAGAGACACCAAACTTGGCATGAAGGTTCCTATATACCATACGCAGATCAAGTTTATTTCAAATTTTGGATGCACTCCCCCGCACCCCCGCAAATCATAAAAAACCTCCACAGCCACAATTAAAGATTTAGCTTTGATTTTTGGTACACAAGTATGTTTTTATCAATATTAATCGGTTGCGTAAATTTCATTACGATCGGATAAATAGCACCAAAGTTATGGAAAAAGCTATTACCCCCGTCTCAACAGGCAGCAACAACAGTTTGACAGGCACTGCACAAGTAAAGTGCAACCTCGTCTGCCAATGGCTTTTCAGCTCATTTCTCAGACTCTAATGGTTAGTAATGCTTGGAGAGGTGGCTGACATCAGTATTGACCTGTGTTAAAATAAGGATCGGGAGAAAAACATAGCATAAGTATTTAAGCCACTGACAAGTTACAAAGAAGTGGAGACCAAGTCAATCTCTTGTTAGAGTACCTTACCTTATCAATAGTTGCATTATCTTTCGCCAGACTAAATGCTTGAGCCGTTCCCATTTTAGCAACAGAGTGAACAATAAATTTCCTTAAATATATTTGGATTTCCAGAGGCCAGTGTTCAGGGTTCAACGAGGGTGTCCACTTTTGTTGCTGTTGTAAACCATCCGACTGATATGGCAGTGATAAGGATTGACGGCGTTGTAAATTATCTTTTGTCCCTTCGGAAATTGCATTTTTTTTGTTCAGCCCAACTGCAGAATATAATTAAGAAAATGAAATATGTAAATTGTTCAACAATATATGCTTACCTTTAATTGATGCCAACTTTAAGGTTAAGATGAAAAAAATAAGATGAATAAGACAGATCCTAATTATTCTGAATCAGAATCTTTCAAAACGATCCCTGAGAAATCTACTACGGCCGCGGATGTTTCCTGTCCATGCATACAGCATACATTCCTCATCTCCATCCATGTTTCTTGCAAATCTGCATAGTCCGCATCTGAATATTCCCCATAAGTTCGTTTGGAAACAAGGGCACTTATCTGGTCTAGCATATCCTTAGAAATTGCTTCATGGCTGCGTGCCAATTGCTTTAGCTTTTCCCATTTAGCTTTCTTTGACTCTTCTGATTTCTCATTTATATTATCTGTATCTGCCACTTCTGTCATTGAGGTAATCTTTGGAATCTCAGAAGCATTCCAACTTATACTATCCAGATCCGAATCGCTATCGCTCTCTGGTGGCAATGGAACCAAACGGCTTTCCTCGTATATCTTAAGAAATTCCTCTTTTGTCATTGGGATAATATTTGTCTCTGTGGAAGGAGTTGATACATATGGATTTTCTGAAGCATCCGAATTTATATTACCTATATCTGAACCGCCATCCATCTCAGGTATTAATGTATTAGAGCAAGTTTCCTGGCTTAGCTCAGGATACGCCTCTTCTCTCGAGACAACCTCTGTATATGTGGAAGGAGTTGATACATGTGGATTTTCTGAAGCGTGCAAACTTATATTACCTATATCTGAACCGCCATTCATCTCAGGTATTAATGTATTAGAGCGAGAGTCCTGGTTTAACTTGAGATCCTCCACTTCGATAGGCATAACCTGTCTATCAGTGGAAGGAGTAGATATATGCGATATATCATTACCGTCCAAACTTATATTATCTGAAGCGCTATCCATAGATGTTAATGTACTTGAGCGAATTTCCTGGAAAACCTTGGAACTGGTTGACTTTGATGCAATCGATGCATTTGATGCATTTGATGATTTATTGATAGAATTTCTTGAAATACTACGTGATAGTGCTTGGACTTGTGTACGTATCTTTAGTGCGTCATATTCGTACATAACTTTAACATTGGCCATATAAAATTTATATAGCCATCTTGTGAATATAAGATATCCATGTCCATTTCTCAAATCAGTGAGCGGAAAGTCCTCTGAAATTCCGAGCCGTTCAAAACTCCGTGCCAACAGATTGAAATTGTTCGCAATAGCGTACGGCCTATCGATAGTGAAATTGACTTTCGATATAGGTATCAAGTTTGGAAAGAGTCGATGCATAATTTGGCAAGGGATTGCTATGGTGCGCAACTCGTCCAATGTTTTTATTTTGACGTTCATTATCTCCATGAGCCAATCTCGCAGAAAGCGAAAAGACTGAGTATCTTTTTTGTTTAGAAAGACTCGTTTACAATTCTTAGGCAGCTCCTGTTGTTTCATTTTTAGATGTCTTTTAAAAAGATAAAGGCTTGATATAAAGAAAAATATAAAAAAAAATATTTTAAAAATAAACGTACTTTTAGTTTTAGACAAGTTAAACGATATTTTCACAATTTGTTCAGTTTAATCTTAAATTTGTACACTTTTCTCACTGTTCAGGTTGAATAGTTTGCAACGAATGAGAGTTATATTCATAGCAATGTTAGATGTTGATCCAAATATTTTCATGGCCTACTATGAGTATTTTTATACAGATGCATACTAGCAAAATGAACCGCACGAGCGAGGTGGGAAAATACATTTCTGATTCATTAGGCGCGACAGGTTCGAGTTTGTTTTCCCCGTACACTGGGTACACTTGGCTGTTGCACAGTGTTGTTAAGTCATTCGCGGTTTCGTTTAAATGCATTTTGAAAGTGAATAAAAGCAAAACTTGTGGGAATCATTTGACAATTTTGTAAAAAATATATGTTGAATTGATTGAATATAATTACCTCAAAATTAGTAGCTTATTAACTTATATTTCAGAGAAAATCTTTTAAATCGCTTAAGCCTATAGAAAAGGCGTTAGGAACTTAAAGAGCTAATTCAAAGCTTTTAAAAAATGAAAGTTAAAAAAAATTAATATCAAATTTATATAACAGTTCTACAACATGGACAATATCCAAACGCTTGCATGCAAAATCAAACAAAAATTCAACATTTATAAAAATAATTGTTAAAACGTAGAAGAACAACAAGCAGAGTCTATGCGGTGCTGGAATTTTAATTTGATTTTTGATGTTTTTGATGTAAAAACTAATCAAATCAACGCAATGCAAAAGTTTCCACACAGACGCTTTACCCAAAAGAGCAACACGCATTAAATTAACGAGCAGCGCCTGAAAGTATGCAATGCGTTTGCGCAATTTCCACATCATTAATTTTTTTCATTTGGCAAACACAATTGCAGAAGAACAACTGCTCCTAACTCCCAACACACACACACACACACACATATATGTATGTATGTATGTATGTATGTATGTACAGCACCTTTGTTACCCCCTACTGAGCAGCAAACATTAAAAGAGCTTGCAAAACACATGGTCCGGGATGGGGAGGCTGCTGCTGTTTTAGTTTTTATGTTGATTTAATTAGAAAACGCAGCGGGCGCAACTTTTCTTGGAATCTTTTTTATTGCATAATTTGAGAAAAGCGCCAAAAGCGAAATCGAAGCTGCGCCAGAGGGCAACAAGCAAGGCAATAAACCGACAGGCAAATAACGACCAAAAGCGGCAGCACCTGCAACACCACACACAACCGCACAACCACACAACCACAAAACCAGAGAACCACAGCACCACAGAACCAGCAGAGCAACGAAACCACAGTCAAGTCTCGTAAATTAGAAATGGTATTTTATGCGTGTTCGCAAATAAATGTATTGCATACTTTTAGGCAGCTTGTTGGCGCATAAAAAGTTTTCAACAGCAAATGCTTTTTGCCACCTAATATTGCCAATAAAATCACTCATACGACCCGTTAACCGTTTCTTATAACACACATTAACTTATTTACCGCTGTTACTTATGAAATCTCTTATTTTCTCTTGTTTCTCTTTGCAGGTGAGTTGCGTTCTATTTGGGCTATATTGAAATTTTCAAAATCAATCTCAGCAGTGAGTTATGAAAGTGCTTTTTATTAAATACAGGTATATTTCAGATATTACATTTAATTCCTTTTAAATTAAAGTTTTAACAGTAATATGTGCATAATTTTATTAAAATGCTTAGATTCTTTAAATGTTTATTTACTTTTTAAAAGATTTCTGTCGACGGTTTTCGAAAATTGAATCCAAAAGCTGTTTTGTGATTTAATTCAATGTTTTATAAAGATCTGTTCCAAAAATTGTATTAACTTTGTACTAAATTACTTTGAGTATATACAATTAATACACAATCTTAGATAGCTATATTGAGCTGTCCATTTTCGGATTTTAACACATATAAAATTTCAACATCGTGTTTTTAAAAGCTTAATCAGTTCTTTTGACAAACTAGCTAAAAGCCGATTAAAAATCAGTTTACTGCAATCAAACTGGTTTGAATTGATTTTAACGAGTTGTTTCTCCTAAAGCAAAACCAAACAAATCAAGACTTATAAACAAAGTTTCAACTATCAATCTCGAAACTATCGATCATCGGCATTATCAATCGTTTTCGAGCTTTATAAGTACTTTTGTTTAAGCCCATTAACATATTTGAATGGGATATGATAATTATAAGCTATGATATTCATAACCCTTTTTGAATCTTATGTTCTCATGATAATTACCTTTTCTATATTCCCGCACTTTAAGCTTTACTCCTTCATCATCTTTCTAATTTATAGGTACTCTGTTCAATTTCCTCCTGTGTCAACTTATACGACTTTTAAAAAAATAAATAGAATATTCAAAAAAATATAGAAACTATACCAGCTTTCATGCTTAGTTTTTCCATGAAAAAGCTTTTCTGCAAGGGTATATATACTTTCGGCTATAGCAAAAAGCCAACTTTTCTTTCATGTTTTCTTTCCTTATTTTTCTAATTTCGGCAACAATAAAACGTTGGCTGAAAATGTTCCTAATTATGCGCTACCTGCATGTACGCAGAATGGAGAAGGAGCTTACAGTTGCCTGGAGGCGAACAGATTTGCAAATGGTATGCACTGTACGCACTGCTCTAAGAGCCCACTTCCACTCTACTCATTACTAAGTCAATGGACCACAAAAAGAGTGGAAACAATAGTGGCCAAAATGGCGCAAAATTTTTGGATTGGTAGCAAAAGAAAGCAAATGCGCTATGCAAATTTTGTGTGTGTTCTGAGAGCAAAAGCGAAACTCAGCTGCTATCCCCTGCTTAACATTCTTATGAAAGTCACACACACAGATACACATACACATACACATACACGCAAACTTAAATAACGTTTCTGTGATTAACAATTACAAAAACAGAAACAAAAACCTCAGAAGCGTTCCCCAAATTCAAATCTAAACCAGCAAACAATACACCAGTCTTTTTTGCTTTTCTAGGTGGTTGGCCTGTCTAGCAGATGAGGGGGAGTAAGGAGAATGAGTAGGATGAGCCTTGGCATTTGCTGGCGTCCGCTACGTGCGTTGCCATAAGCAATTTAGCTAATTTTGTACAACGACTAACGCAAAATAATCGAAGCGTAAGATAACAAAAACAGTTGAGAGACCTTCGTTTTTGTCGTTCTCATTGTTGTTGTTACTGTTGTTGTTGTTGTTGTTGTTGCAGCACTGCTACGCCTGCCTTATCTCCTGCCATCCTTGTTTGTCGCACAGCATCTGAAATAGTACAAAAACAACAAACAACCAACCAACCAACAAACAAACAAACAAACAAAAGATACCAAAAAAAAGCAGTGGTCATGCCTTGGCAAGAAGTCTGGTCTAGTAAATGGCATAGTTGCCATGCTCTTGGCCAGATTTTGCATTAGGTTTGTGGCATTTGCTATGCGGTTGCTTTTCTCTTTGCCCACATATACCCTGCAGCCAGCATTTTTGGCTTTGTGCTACGTATTAACAGTTGCAATGTTGAATTAAACAGGGTTTTACATACTTATAGAAAACCTCATTAAGCAACTGTTTTTTTGTCAGCTTGTTTGTCGTAAATTCCATAGTTTTATTGACGCTAAAATCTCTTTTAATTATGTTTCAATTTTAATATTGTTAAAGTTAATGTGAAAAAACCTCTTAGTCAGTGCAAGAACACATTAAAAAGAAAAACCTATTGCAAAAGTGAAAAGAGCTGGCAGCTGTAGAGAAAATTAGATCCCCTCTTTGATCGAATGCAAAGCGACAGCAACCTACGCTTTGTAACACTTAAGTAATTGAAAGTGAATAAATTTCCTTTTGTTTTTTTTTGTTATTTAGTGGTGTTTTACATTATATTTTCCTATTTTTAGGGTATTTTTCCGTAGTGCCCACAACAGTTTACAAGCATTTTTTTGTTCCAAGTTGATCTCCACAAAAATCTGAACAATGTTTTTGCTTTTTGACGAAATGGAATACATTTTCTGGCGAGTAGTCACCTAAAGTCTTTAGCTTTCCATTGATATACATATTTCTGTATAGTCAAAAGTTATGGCTAAAATAGCCAACTGTGCCCACAACAGGATATGTTCCCCTACCCATATCATTTAGAATTGGCTACTCTGTTCGTACAATGTTCCGAAGTTCATAAATTCAAAATTTGTTTGCTGCATATTGTGCACTGTAAATGGTTTCATTGTTTGTTATTGCAACAACATTTTGTTAGACAGTGCATAAGCATAACAATAAATGTAATGCTCTGTAGTGTAGTGTAATGTAGAGAGTGTATGCGTAGTTTTTGTAATAATCATCATCATAATCATCATAAGCGCAATAACGTTGGGATATGTTGGCAGCTCCTTGCTGCTCCTTGGACTGCTCGTTTAATAATCGTTGCTTTTTATGCCAATGTACATTGGCTAGACTATGAATGGAGTCGACCGGGGGTGTGTGTGAAAGGAACGTATCTGTTCAATCTGGAGCAGCTAAAAATCAAATTTGCCTTCACTACATATACGTATATATCTGCCTACACTCGCTTTACCTTTCTATCTCTCTTTTACTCTCTATCTCTCTATCCTTTCTCTGTCTCTCTCTCCTAATCTCTGTGGCTGTTTGATTGAATTTTAAATAACGCCTCAAGACGATGCAACTTGTGTCCTGGTAGCTATTGGTAGTCTGCTGCACTGATACTACTCCAGATTCCATCTGCCACGTACTCAGTTCTTTCAGCTTTTTAAAGTGCAAGCGAACAAAATCGGAAACGGAAATGGATATGGAAATGGAAATGGCATTGAAATGTACATTGGAGACCAAAACCAAAAAAAGTGAACAAAACACTTTTGTCTGATTTTCGAGATCTACTGCTAGATTCGCAAAAATATCGATAGTTTATCCGAAGCTTTGTATGAAAGCTTTGTATGAAAGCTTTGTATGTTTTTTAAGATAACTGAACCAAACGCACTTTTCGTAAGTTTAAAGACAGTTTATATATGCTGACAAAATTTGATTAAAATCTGACAACTATATCTTATAGCTGCCATAGGAACGATCGTTTGAAAATCAGTTTAAGTATAAAAAACTTTTCTGTTTTTCAAGATAACTTAGTTACACTCACTTTATGCAAGTTTAAAGACAGTTTATATATGCTGACAAAATTTCATCATAATCGGACGACTATATCTTATAGCTGCCATAGAAAACTAAGTTTTCTTATGAAAAACTTTTCTGGAAGGGTATATATTTTCGGCACGCCGAAGATAACATTTCTTTTGTGTTAAAAATCTCGTTGTGGTTTTTGACTAAACGTGTCACAAAATTCAATAAATTGTATTTTAATTGAGGCTATATATATACTAAAATATGCAAGATTATTGATTCCTTTTTAATTTTTGGCAATCAACCATTAGGAAAAGCTTGCAGTTTCTATCATCTACCACAATTCCGCTGTTCGTCTATCTAGAAACATTACTGTGCTTAGTTGCACCACCTTTTGAATATGCTGCAGTCGGTATAAAGCTCAGACGCTGAGCAGCAGACCCAGACACAGATCCAGATCCAGATCCAGACATGGAATCATATCCAAAGCATGTAGTCAAATCGCTCGAAGTTCGTTGAATGTTCGTGTATGTAAGTGAATTAAATAAATTTTCGTTGAAGTCCTCCCGTTTTGGCAAGACAAATGCGCTTATTGACTTGAAAGGGCCGCGCATAAATTGTGCAGCTGCTACTTTGGCAGCGAGTCTACCTGGCAGATGTCCGGATGTCCGACAACAGCAGGATGCTTGAGTGTCCACCTGTGTGTCTGTATAAATTAACGACAATTGCCTCTTATCCTTACCCCCCTTAGTTAGCCTTTGCAAGTGCCAATGTGCGACAAATGTTCACAACGGAGAAGATTTGCAGCTTTCAAGTCTAGTGACAGTTGTCTGGCAAGGAGTTAAGACTGTCAGGATGACCTTACTTATATCCACGGGGCCAGACACTTAAATTGATTGCACTGCAGGAGTAATTAAATCTTTATTATAATACATTAACATGCAGCTATCAATATTAAACATGTTTAATGAAATTCTCAAATGCAAATCGATTACTGAATTGCTTTAACTTTGTGCATCAATAAGTTTTGAAACAGTAATATTCTCATTTGTTATTTATAGAACCTTAATATGTGTCGCTCCACTTTTCAAATCGCAAGATGGAGCGCTCTGGTATACGCAGAACGCAAAATTATAAAGCCTGTTTCTATTATATTTAAATCAAAGGAGTTAACTTTTTTTCAATTACCTTACACCAAATCTCTTTGTGCTATAATCTTGAAATATCAAACCGTACTTTTCTTAAAAATGGTTCTATATAGCCTCTATTGTCAGAATTTTAGCTAAGTTTTGGTCCAAAGAGTTCAAAGTGTTTCCATTGATTAAGGCTAAGCAAATAGGTTAACAAACACCTTAATAATCTATCAAATTGTATGTTTTCTCTCTTTTTCTCTTTCTAAATCTATCTCTGTCCATCTATCTGCTTTCTTAGTGTGTTTGTGTCTACGTGTAGTTTGCATTCCATTTAATATCCCAGACACCTCCGGCAATCACGCACACAAACTCCATTTCATGCTCGTCATTTTATCCTTAAGCGTATCCTTCTGCTCAAGGGACTCTCTCTCTCTCTCTCTCTATCTCTTACTATCTCTCTCTCTCAGTCTGTCTTGCTGTGCTATCTCATAATTGCGTAGGCGAGTTAGTACTCATTAAAATCGTTAATCGTTGTCGCTTTTATGTGTTTGCATTTGGAGGACCTTACTTTTAATTCGATGGCACAAAATGACAGACAGACAGACAGACAGACAGACAGACAGACAGACAGACTGACAGAGCGACAGGCAGATAGATAGACAACTTGGGGACAAAAAAAACCGATTTGCATAAATTTACGCGCTATGATAGCTCTCACTCTCTATCTCCCTCTCTCCCTGACCCTGTCTGTTGTATGATCAAACACAGTCGTCCATAATGCCGCAAGCTCTGTCCGTGCAGGACGATGACGAGAACACCGAAAAGTGGCTGAAAAAAAAGACACTTAATTAAAATTTATATTACGAAAATTTTGCTTTTGTGTCGATAATTTTATGCTTATCATCAGAAGCGAGCTGCTGGCGGCTTCTAATTTGCAACATCAGCGCGAGAGCAGGCAAAGGTGTGTGTGTGTGTGTGTGTGTGTGTGTGTTGTGCAAAAAACACAAAAGACAGCACTTGCTTTATCGCTCCCTTCAACTGCCCCTGCCACACGCCGCCATTGTGCACCATAAAAACGGAAATTAAAAAGGAAGCCAACGCAGCAAACTCCACAAAACGCGGGCACCCGATAACTGTGCTCTGCTCCTTGCTCCTGTTTCTACTTTTGCTTCTAAAACTGGCTACAACTTGGACTTGGACTTGCTTTTTGTTTTTTTTTTTTTGTTTGTCTGCGACTTTTCCTTTGATTTTGTGTATACCTCTTCCCTGTTGCGTCTCCTGCTTCTTGTCCCTCTTGCAACTTGGAGAGCTACGCAATACAAGCGGAAGTTTTCGCTTAATATGCAGGAAATTTCATTAAAGTTGCCACAAGTTGGCCAAGTGTAAGGCAATGCAAAGGGACATGAGGCAATGACTGTCATTTGATCGTTGTTATTTTTATGCTCATCAATCTGCCAGTTTGTAGCACGAAAATAATAAGTGCTGTTATGGCATTCAACGGTATTGTAATCATTTTTTGTATCCAGGGTATAATGAAGGAAATTATTAGTCGAAATATCTCACATCTCATTTGCTGGACAAAGCTAAAGAAAATGCGCAGCAAAAATATCTATTTCAAAGTAGGCCACATACAAAAACGTGAAAATGTTTTTAGATTGTCGCTTATAATTCTCAAATAGTTTAAGTAAACACTTGGTGTAGTAGTGGCTGGCTAAGCACCTTTGTCGCTTATAATTCTCAAATAGTTTAAGTAAACACTTTGTGTAGTGCCTGGCTAAGCCCTTTTCTCGCTTATAATTCTCAAATAGTTTAAGTAAACAGTTGGTGTAGTGCCTGGCTAAACCCCTTTGTGAGACAATATCTGCTTATTCTTATTTCATATCTTATTTGATTCTTATTTGATTGATTATGATTGATTATGATTGATTACAAAGTACTTTGTTCGCGTTCCCGCATCATCTGTTGCTCCTTTGTGGTTTTCATGTGTAGAACGGTTACGTCTAGCCATATCGTCTTGGATATTGTAGTCAAGAATGTATATACTTTATAGGGTCGGAGAAGACTTCTCATACAGGTTACATGCACTAAATTATGCTGCAATTGCCAATGTGTTTTATGGAAGCATAGTGTAACATATGTATATTAAAATTGCTGTACAACGTTAAACAGGATAACGTTAAGAGAATCACTTAAATGTCACGTAACAGCTTACGTAACGTGAGAGCTTATGGCAAAGCCAAGGCACACAATTGATATGCACATAATTGATATGCAGCTATTGCAGTGAACATTTGAGCTCTCAAGAAGTGCTGCCCACTTTGGAGACGTTGGAGGCACTCAAGCAAAACTAATGGGCCTATCACAGTCTGGCAGCAACAATTGTTGCCTTGCTGCCCAAAAACATCTCCAATGAGTTGGTGGCACAATCAATTTGACAGGCAGGTGGCAGGTGGCATGCCCCTGCTGGCAGTTGGCCAAAAGAAGCCGTCGCGGCGATGCTGTGGCAAAATGAGTTTCAATCATGAGAACGACACAATAACACAGCAAATACTGGACCTGGCCTCACACGTCAAACAGTCAAACAGCCCACAAGGAAGTAGGAGCCATAAAAAATTTAAGCAATGCGGCATTTTACACCTTTGGCAAGGATAACTTTGCCACCTGAAAAGCTGAAAGCGTTGCAGGAATCCAGAGTGCCTGCCTGGCCATAGCTGAAGCCATCAGTGTGGCAATCAAAAGCAATGATTGTTGCTCATAAAATGAAACGGTTATGTTTATCTGGCCTGTGAACTTCCCTCGCCCCTCTTCCTACTGTTTTTTTTTTTTTTTTTGGTAGCAGCCTAAGTAAAAGAAATGAGTGCGCGAAGTAAATATTTAATGGCTATACTTTCCACCCACAAACCCTCTGGGCCTGATTCTGGACCGGGGGATGGAGAAGGAGATGGGGATGGGTCTGGTCCGTGCGTAGCTAATGGACTCACTCACTGTAAACTGTTATTGTTGTTGTTGCTGTTGCTGTTGCTGTTGTTGCTTACTTTTTGAACAAGTGCAAATGTTTTTCATGGCATTTCATTTTATTTAATTTCTGTTTTATTATGATTATATTTTCAACGTGTTTTCGTTGTTTTCTTTCGTTTGTTGCCTTCATTTAGCCTAACGAAAATTACTTAATAAAAAGGTTTTTTCGTCTTCAAGGCCCCAAGCCTAATCTTATCTAATCGTCTTGAACCGCTCCTGTGTTTTGTTTAGATACGCTCCTGTTCGTTTTGTCTTAAAATCAGTCGCGTAAAACAAACGCAAAAAAAAAAAACAAACAAATGCTCACGCAAATAGCATGAAAATTGAATATTGAAAATGAAACGTAACACGCCGCAATTCAGAAAACAAATGGTTGCCAATACCAAAGATGGCAACTGAACCAAAACCCAAAGCCAAAGCCCACAAAGAATTTCTCTCAGCGCGTATGCAATTTCCAGCTGGCAAGACTCGAAGCTGAAGCTCAAGCTGGGAGCAAAAGCTTCGACTGCATTGAGAGCAAAACAACAAAAAAAAAGGACGTGCAGACATGTCCTGGGGCTCAGTAGCGACAGTCAGCTAGTAAAGTCAGTTTACAGTGGCTAAAATCTAATTTGAAAATTACTAAAAATTAATTTTGTTACGCATTGAAAGAGACTTCTCTGAAAATTACTAAAAATTAATTTTTGTGACGCATTAAAGGAGACTTCTCTGAACCCATAAAGCATATATGCCCATTTTTATCTCTTTCTATAAAAACTGGTCTCTCAGTTTTTTAGCTGTAGCCATATTTCGGATATAAGTTTATGTATCAGAGCTTGCCGGATCGGTTCACGAAACGATTGGTTGAACATTTTGTTTTTCAAGTTAACTTGAATAATGTAACCAATTCTTACTATAAGTATGATCTACACCAAACCGAACTGGTTTCAGATTTTTGTCTCAGACGCACCTCAAAGCGATCCAGTATACATACACAATTTTTACTCCCTGTTCCCATTAAAAATGGGAAAAAGGGAGTTATAAAGTACTGCAAATGTGTGTAACAGGCAGAAGGAAGCATTTCCGACTATATAAACTATATATATTCTTGATCAGCATCAACAGCCGCGACGATCTAGCCATGTCCGTCTGTCTGTCCGTATGAACACACAGATCTCAGAGACTATAAGAGCTAGAGACACACAACTTGGCATGAAGTTTTCTGTATACTATACTCATATCAAGTTTATTTCAAATTCCGGATGCATCCCCCGCACCCCCGCAAATCGCAAAAGATTCCCACAGCCACAATTTTAGAGATAAAGCTTTAATTTTTGGTACACATGTATGTTTAATCAATGTCTTTCGGATGTGTAATTTCAACACGATCGGATAAATAGCACCAAAGTTATGGAAGAATCTATTTCCCCTGTCTCAGCAGGCAGAAACAGCAGTTTGACATGCACTGTGCAAGTTGAGTACGCTGCTTGCTTGTGTTGCCGCTGAACTGCTTGAAATGCAAGTTGGGAGCAGGGAGTCTCGTAGTCGGGCACACTCGACTAGAGTATTCTTACTTGTTGGATTTAGGATTACAATTAATTAATCAGTAAAAGGTTGGTCATTTGTTCCACTGTGCATGGTGGGGTCAGCCAGCCAGCCAGCCAGCAAGTTAGGAGCCACCGAGCCGAAGCTCGGTTTAACTTTGGCAAACGCTTACGCAACGTTTTGTTTGCACAGTGCGAAGTAGACAAGGCGTAAGGAGGTGAGGCGTGTGGCACTTGGCACGTAGTAGGGTGCGAGGAGACAAATGGCTGCGCCCGGGTGGCAACTGCCAACTGACAGGTGCAGCAGCCGAGGCAACCAAAAGCAAACGGACCAAACAACAACTGGCAACTGCAAGTCACTAAAAGCACTGAGAAATAATACTGAGCGAGAGACTTGCACTGCAGGCAGAGGGGGCAGAGGGGGATTTACTACAAATTTACATAAAGCAAATGAATCTGAAATGGAAGATGGGCAACTGCAGCTGAAAGCAGAAAGTAAATACTTATTCAATATATAGTCATATCGATAACTAGCTGTTAGTGCATTATAAAACTATTGATGGTATTGATAATTCGCTGTTCAGCTAGAAAAAAGTAGCAAAATTTAAAAATTTAGCCGAAATGGCATAACACTATGTAATATTCATAAAGATTTTCGGACGACGTATTTTTTGGACACTCTTTTTTTGCATATTTATCTACAGATTAACTATTTTTGCGACCGAAGTCGATTGCTTTTACCTATAGCTTAATGTTGAGAGCCATAAAAACGTTTGTTACTTTTAAAAAATGCAAAATTTGATATTTACTCCCTGTTCCCTTTAAAAATGGGTAAAAGGGAGTTATAAAGTACTGCAAATGTGTGTAACAGGCAGAAGGAAACATTTCCGAATATATAAACTGTGTATATTTTTGTTCAGCATTAACAGCCGAGACGAACTAGCCATGTCCGTCGGTCTGTCCGTCTGTCTGTCTGTATGAACACACAGATCTCAGAGACTATAAGAGCTAGAGACACCAAACTTGGCATGCAGGTTCCTGTATACCATACGCAGATCAAGTTTATTTCAAATTCCGAATGCACCCCCCCGCACCGTCGCAAATCGCAATAAACTCCCACAATTTTTAAGATAAAGCTTTGATATACACATATATGTTGTATCAATGTTGATCAGCTGTGTAAATTTCATTAAGATCGGATTAATAGCACCAAAGTTATGAAAGAATCTATTACCCCCGTCTCAGCAGGCAGAAACAACAGTTTGACAGGAACTGGACCCGTTAAGTGCGCTGCTTGCTTGTGTTGCCGCTAAATGATGCTAAATGCTTGTTTTGCTAAATGAATAAAATTAATTTTTTAAAACTGTTCAGAGCAGGAAGATATGTTTTTTGTGTAAATATCTGTTGATCGCTCAGCTGCTCAGTGTAGACTAACTATATTTTCAAATGGATCCCGGTGCTCCTGAGCTAAAAAAATACAGAAAAGTCAAAGTCTACTAGGTATTTATGTTTAGAAATACAGTCGAACTTCTCAAACTCGAAAATATAGTCTTCGAGGTTTTTGAAGAATATTTAGAAATACAGTCGAACTTCTCAAACTCGAAGTTACTACTAGGTTTTTGAATAATATAGTATTTAGTCGAATTTTCATATCTAATTGAGTGGCAATAGCGTTGTTTTTAAACTGTTTTTTTTTCTCATCTGTCCATCTGTCTGTCCATTTGTTTATATTCGAACTAGTCTCTCAGTCTTAAAGAAAATTTGTTGCAGCTGCTTAATTGTATCTCCTTTAGAAGCGTTGTTCATTTGCTTTAATCAGCCGATAGCTTTGACGTCTCAACGATCGAGACCGCATAAGCCGCTTGCTTGTGTTGCCGCTGAACTGCTTGAGGTGCAAGTAATCTCTTTGAATAGCCATTCTCGCCCAGCTTTGGTATACCAGGGCAACACTATCAGCCACAACACTTTGCTGACGAGCCACAGGCAGAGATCAAAGTGAATCCAAAGAATATTGAAACCCCATCCACAACAGTGGCCCCCAAGTCTCAAAACAGGGACACAATCTACGCGTCCAACGGCGGCTACCTTTATAATCGGGCCAAACGAGTTACACTGATTTTATAGTCTTATGATTTAATGGCCATAAACGAGAATGTTGAACAGACAAACATTTCTTTGTCTTTATGCTAATCTCGATGTGGGTTTTGTATAAAAAGTTCCAAAAGGAACAGTTATACAGGTTAAATCAATACGTTTTCTTCACAATTTAGTTGGCTACATTAATTAAAAAAATACTTTAGGCGGTTCTGTTAAGGTTAAGTATAATCTGCGATTATAATTATCCGGATAATTAACAGATTTTAATGAATTTACAAATTGCACGCCCTGTGGTCGAACGGAAAATGAGCTTCCCGGAAATCCAATGGAGAAATTTCCAAACTGGTTCAGTTGGGAATGGAACGGCCTGTGGACTAGTCAGGAATAATCCATCCTGTTGACCAGTCGGGAATGGTCCACACTGTGAACTTCTGGGAACGGACTGTATTGCGGTCCTCCTGGGATTGGGCTGCCCTGTGGCTCAATCGGGAATTGACTGCCTTGTGGTCCACTCGGAAACGGACCGCATTGTGGTCCAGCCGAAAACGGACCGCCTTGTGGTCCAGCCGAAAACGGACCGCCTTGTAGTCCGGGCTGAAGTGGACTGCCCTGTGGCTCTCCTGGAATTGAGCTGCCAATTGGGTACGGCACACCCTATGGTCCGCCCGGAAAGTCACCACCAACTGCAAAACTGTCCCCCAGAGAAGTGTGCTTCATTGGGATAGCTTTGTCGCGCGTCAAATCCAAAGAAGGGCAAGTAGATGGGCGACGGGAAGTTAGGAGGTGACTTGGCCACTGGTGATACATAACATAAGACCC
This sequence comes from Hirtodrosophila cameraria, assembly GCA_949708635.1. Lineage (NCBI taxonomy): Eukaryota > Metazoa > Arthropoda > Insecta > Diptera > Drosophilidae > Hirtodrosophila > Hirtodrosophila cameraria. The sequence continues at coordinate 795,568 of OX453090.1, read as the reverse complement.
GACATGGAATAGAAAACACCAACGTTGGCTTTCTTGCTTCAACCCAGGCAACCTCGTCTGCCAATGGCTTTTCAGCTCATTTCTCAGACTCTAATGGTTAGTAATGCTTGGAGAGGTGGCTGTTGTAAACCATCCAACTGATATGCCAGTGATAAAAACTGACGGCGTTGTAAATTCTGATTTTGTCCCTTCGGAAATTGCATTTTTTTTGTTCAGCCCAACTGCAGAATATAATTAAGAAAATGAAATATGTAAATTGTTCAACAATATATGCTTACCTTTAATTGATGCCAACTTTAAGGTTAAGATGAAAAAAATAAGATGAATAAGACAGATCCTAATTATTCTGAATCAGAATCTTTCAAAACGATCCCTGAGAAATCTACTACGGCCGCGGATGTTTCCTGTCCATGCATACAGCATACATTCCTCATCTCCATCCATATTTCTTGCAAGTCTGCATAGTCCGCATCTGAATATTCCCCATAAGTTCGTTTGGAAACAAGGGCACTTATCTGGTCTAGCATATCCTTAGAAATTGCTTCATGACTGCGTGCCAATTGCTTTAGCTTTTCCCATTTAGCTTTCTTTGACTCTTCTGATTTCTCATTTATATTATCTGTATCTGCCACTTCTGTCATTGAGGTAATCTTTGGAATCTCAGAAGCATTCCAACTTATACTATCCAGATCCGAATCGCTATCGCTCTCTGGTGGCAATGGAACCAAACGGCTTTCCTCGTATATCTTAAGAAATTCCTCTTTTGTCATTGGGATAATCTTTGTCTCTGTGGAAGGAGTTGATACATATGGATTTTCTGAAGCATCCGAATTGATATTACCTATATCTGAACCGCCATCCATCTCAGGTATTAATGTATTAGAGCAAGTTTGCTGGCTTAGCTCAGGATACTCCTCTTCTCTCGAGACAACCTCTGTATATGTGGAAGGAGTTGATACATGTGGATTTTCTGAAGCGTGCAAACTTATATTACCTATATCTGAACCGCCATTCATCTCAGGTATTAATGTATTAGAGCGAGTTTCCTGGTTTAACTTGAGATCCTCCACTTCTATCGAGATAACCTCTCTATAAGTGGAAGGAGTAGATATATGCGATATATCATTAGCGCCCAAACTTATATTATCTGAAGCGCTATCCATAGATGTTAATGTACTTGAGCGACTTTTCTGGAAAAACTTGAAATTGGTTGACGTTGAAGCAATCGATGCATTTGATGCATTTGATGCATTTGATGATTTATTGATAGAATTTCTTGAAATACTACGTGATAGTGCTTGGACTTGTGTACGTATCTTTAGTGCGTCATATTCGTACATAACTTTAACATTGGCCATATAAAATTTATATAGCCATCTTGTGAATATAAGATATCCATGTCCATTTCTCAAATCAGTGAGCGGACAGTCCTCTGAAATTCCGAGCCGTTCAAAACTCCGTGCCAACAGATTGAAATTGTTCGCAATAGCGTACGGCCCATCGATAGTGAAATTGACTTTCGATATAGGTATCAAGTTTGGAAAGAGTCGATGTATAATTTGGCAAGGGATTGCTATGGTGCGCAACTCGTCCAATGTTTTTATTTTGACGTTCATTATCTCCATGAGCCAATCTCGCAGAAAGCGAAAAGACTGAGTATCTTTTTTGTTTAGAAAGACTCGTTTACAATTCTTAGGCAGCTCCTGTTGTTTCATTTTTAGATGTCTTTTAAAAAGATAAAGGCTTGATATAAAGAAAAATATAAAAAAAAAATATTATAAAAATAAACGTACTTTTAGTTTTAGACAAGTTAAACGATATTTTCACAATTTGTTCAGTTTTAGGAATCTTAAATTTGTACACTTTTCTCACTGTTCAGGTTGAATAGATTAAATATTTTAAAAATAAACGTACTTTTAGTTTTAGACAAGTTAAACGATATTTTCACAATTTGTTCAGTTTTAGGAATCTTAAATTTGTACACTTTTCTCACTGTTCAGGTTGAATAGTTTGCAACGAATGAGAGTTATATTCATAGCAATGTTAGATGTTGATCCAAATATTTTCATGGCCTACTATGAGTATTTTTATACAGATGCGTACTAGCATTTGTTTTCAAAGAGGGGTGGGAGGGGGGCCAAGGCAAAACAACTCAAATTGATAGAATCAAATCGATTGGGATTAATTTCAAAATGAACCGCACGTGCGAGATGAAAATACATTTTTGATTCATTAGGCGCGACTGTCTCGAGTTTGTTTTTCCCGTTTCTATCTTAAGTATGAATATACACGTTTTTGAGTTCGAAACAAATACTTGAGTTACATCTTTAAGACCTTGCATAGAGTTTTGCAAAGGTATGTAGGCAGGTAAAAGGAGGCATTTCCGAATATATAAACTATATATTCTTGATCAGCATCAACTGCCGAGTCGATATAGCCATGTCCGTCTGTCTATATGAACACACAGATCTCGGAGACTATAAGAGTAAGAGGCACCAAACCAGTTTTACAGGCACTGGATAAGTTAAGTGCGGTGCTTGCTTGCGTTGCCGGTGAACTGCTTGAAGTGCAAGTTGGGATCATGGAGTCTCGTAGTCGGGCACACTCGACTAGAGCATTCTTACCTGTTATACTCTTTTTTAATTTATTTGAAAAAAAAAGAAGAAAAAAGAGTATATTGGGCTTGTGATATGTCCGTCTGTCCGTCCGTCTATCCGTCTGTATGAACGCAGTTTTTTTCCACAGTTTTGAAGCTAGAGCAACCAAACTTGGTATACATGTTGGTATATACCATAGACAGACAAAGTGTCAAGATCTCCCACGCCCAACCCTGCCCTTGCAATCGAGCAATGTTTGTTTCTCCCAAACCTGTGGAACGGGACCAACCAAACTTAAATTGATGGCAAAACTTGAAAGATTTGTGCAAAATACAATTGCCACGCCCACTTCTGACTCTGCAAAGAGGCGAAAAAAGAGAATATCGCAGTCGGGTGCATCCGACTGCAACGTTCTTACTTATTTTGTTCTGTTCTTTTGCAACAGTGCAGCGCAGGGTAAAGCAAATGCGGGGCAAGGCAAAACGATGCAGGGCAAAGCGGTGCAGGGCGAAGCGGGACAGGACGAAGCGGGCCAGGACGAAGGGGCGCAGGGCGAAGCTGTGCAGAACAGTGCGGAAGCAGAGTTCGCTGTGTGGGTCAGTTGAAAAATGTAAGATAAATATACCTCAGTCGTGTATTTGCCACAGCAATAGCCATGGAACAGCAGGAGCAGCGCAGCAGCGCAGTAGCATCAGGACCAAAGCAATACAAAGTGAAATGGAAAATTGCTAAAAGAAATTGAAAAGTTTACCCATACACACACACATGGACACACACATGCATACAGGCATATACGCCCTCTTAATGAAGCTGTCCGTTTGCGGTTCTTGTTGCTGTTGCTTTTTGGTTTTCTGGATCGCTGCTTCATTTTAGCTTGCTATTCTGGGCTTAAAGCTGTGTGTGTGTGTGTGTGTGGCCCATACACACTCATGTTTGCTTAGTGCAATGCTTGTTGCTCTCAAATGCCATAAGCCTTACCCCCACCCCCCTTGATTTCTTTTCACCCTGACATATGTCCAGAAAGGGGGCCAAACGTCAAAGAGCCATAAAAACATGCAAAACTGTTGCAGCAGATTACAAATGTGTCTGTCTTTGAATCTGTATATGAGCTGGGGCTATAAAATGATACAGTTTTGTAGTAAAGCAATTTACAAAAGCTTTTATCTAGCAGAATTATGTAACGTAAGCCGCTTTTGAATAATTCTTGTTAAATAATAGACGTACAAAATGTTGAAAACTGTACACAAAATAGTTAACTTTTTTATTTTATTTATAACCTATAATATATATATACATATAAATACTGTTAGATTCGTACAAGAAAAAAAATACAGATCGTGAGGCACGTGGCAGGTTTCCAAACATATCTGCCACGTGACTGTTGCCAACACTGAAAAAAAAAAAAGTTCAATATCAACTTGTTATCCTCTTACTATATATAAAATACTAAAATTTTTTATTATTTCAAACTTAACAAATATTAAATTATCACTAAAATTTGATATGAAATATTTATATTATTAAAATGAAAATTTATCCATATTCGAATGCAATATTGATATTTTCGAACATATGAAATTGGTATAAGTGCTTTTAAACCTTTTTTGATATGAGAAAATATGATTTTGTTTTGTTCTGTATATGCCTAAGATTCAAAAGTGGCATTCACAATGCTCCAAATGACATTAAACAGCTCTTCAAAGCAGCGAGCTGAGCGCATCAAAGACAATTCAAATTCAAATTGAAATTGAAATTGAAGTTGACTTGCGTCAAGGGACATGTTGCCAAGGACTTCTCGGCAAACATTCTGTTCAGGCAGGTGCTTTCGTAGCGGCATTTAACATTTTAAAGTGTGGAATCCTTTCAAGGCAGTGTATTGACAGCTGTTTGTCGTCATTTCCATTACTTATCCGCCCCGTTGGCATGCCAAATGCTAATGCCAATAAAAAAATACAACAAAAAATAAAAAACAAAAAAGAACCTTTCAATGTATTATTTTGCACGCGCTGTGTTGCATTTGTTTTTCTTCTCTTTCACAGTTTTTTATTTTGTATTTTTTGTTCCCTTTTAATTAAAAGAAATTAAAATGTAAATTTGCGCACAACATTTTTGTGCTGTTGCTTTTAGCCAGGCTTTGTGAGTGTGTGTGTGTGTATTGTTTATGTGTTGGCGTCTTATTAAAAAAGCACGTTGAAGCTGTTGTTCATGTACTCCTGTGCATTAGAAGAGCGACTGAGAAAAAGTGAGAGAGACAGCAATGCAAAGACAACAAAGTGCTGCAAAATAAACCAAAGTACAAATGTAAACAACAATTAAATGTTCACTAAGCACACAGTGCTTCCCCTTCTCTTCACTCTCTTGCATTCCTAGCTTAGCTTACAATACAGCATGTGGCATGTGGCATGTGGCAGCTGCAAGCAGCAACAGCTGTTTACCGTTCCACACAGTGCCACAGCAAGACACGTGCACATGAATTTGATGATTATTAAAACAATGAATGTGGCATCTGCATGCAATCAAGTACATATATTTCCATATTCTTTAAATATATCAGTCGAGAATTGTTGAAGCATCAAACTTGCAATCAAACTTTTAGACATACGCAATAAAGGTTGCATTTTAACAACAGGACAAAAACTAGTTAAGAACTAATTGTTAAACATGTCGAGTGTCCAGAAAATGCAATACGCAGATAAGAACATTCAAATTGATTGAGTCAAACTTTTGTTGAACCTAATTGAATTCATTTGGCATTACTGCAAATTTATTGCAAATTTATTGCAAATTCAATCCAATTTTAACTATGTATGTCAAAGCAAAGTATGTATCAATATGTTGATTTGATTTGGTCGGCAGCTGAGATATCTTAGATTGAGTGTTGTGCGAAGATCTGAGTTCGAATCTATGTGAGATTCAATCATGCCTGTTTCGAATACGTATTCCGTTCGAAACTTGCGGATCTGAAGTACTCCAAATGTCAAACTTCTTTGCCAGCGAAATGGAAATTGTCAGATTACACAACCAATTCAAAAAAAGATAATTCTTTAACTCAATTTTCATATTTGGAAAAGAAATAGTTAATTTATTCATTAGATTAAAGTCAAATACCATTAATTATATTTAATCGGTTTCGAAAAAGAGAATATGAAATCACTTCAATCAGAAATCCGAAGAGTAATTCGTAAATCGTTCGGAATTCATTCATTTTTAACTTTTCAAAAACGTAATGAACTATATCCTACTAAAATATCATTTAAAGTAATTTTGAATGTAAATAATTCAAGTTACCTTTAAATTTTTCGCATTGTTGAATTTTGCTCAAATTTCCAATGTAGAACTTTTTCCAATAAATTTTGTATTAATAACAAATTTAAGAAATATATTGTTTATTTAATGTTCATATCAACTACCTATTACAAATATCGAACAAAAAGTGATTAAAATATGATGCACAAATATAAATTTTACTCAGGTAATCTACGTTTAAAGTCAGTTTTACAGGATTTACGCATTTTCGAATTTCAAGCAACTAAAAAAAAGATTAAAAAGTAAAAATAGAAAAACCCAATCAACATTTCAAATGATGACAAAAATGACAATCCGAATGCTAATCGAATTAGAATTACTAAAGTTACAAATTTTAAAAAAAGCATTTTTCAGTTGGTAGACTTGACTGCAACAATGAATAACAAAACAAAATATGATTCATGAGTGATGCATTCGTAAATACTTCTGACGATTGTTCGATTGCTTTTTTCTTTTTGTTGCAACACCACACAGTACCTGGCTTTCACGTAGTTTGAATCACAGGTGTTTCTAGTTTTTAGTGCACATCTGCTGTTCTTCGAATAATTGATCTGTAAAGCAACTGTCAAGTGTCCAAGCCAAGATTAAAGTTGTATAGTTATGGAAGACTAACGACTGAAGCTAGACCCAATCCATCAGTTAGTTGAGTTAGTTGCTGCTGAAATGTTGACAGTTTTGCAATTGTGTTGTCTGTGGAGTGGCGCTGGCGTATTTTCCAAATCCCGACCGGTAATGAAACTTGAGTTGGAAGTGGAACTCAAGCCAAGTCAAACGGTAGCAGCAGCAACAGAAGTGTCCAGAACGGAAGGATCAATACCATTTACGAGTCAGCCCACTCAGCATATTTGTTTTGCGGCCTCATCAACGGATTTAAAGTCAATTGCATCTATGGAAGAGTTGAGGTTTGCATCAGAAATGAGTTTGGATTTTAATCCGTATGATGCACGCTTTAATATACAATTGGGCAATTTGAATATATTGCATGAATGCAATTAAAAAATATATTAAAAGTCAAATTGTTTTTCAATAATAATACTCGTAATTGTTACACTGTGTTCAAAAAGTAAACGCTTCGCTTGCTTCGATTATATTTCAACAAATTTCAATAAGAGTTGAGTGTGTTTCCTAAAATTTAATAAATTTTAACTAAAGGAAATAATTTTTTGTTGAAAATTTCGTTTGTGCAGAAAACACAATACGCAAATAACAATATTTAAATTGATTAAATCAAACTCTTGTTGAACCTAATTGAATTCACTTTTCATTACTGCATATTTATTGCAAATTCAATCCAATTTTAACTATGTATGTCAAAGCAAGTTACATTCTCAATATGTTGATTTGATTTGGTCGGCAGCTGAGATTTTTAAGAGACCGACTGACTATTGTTGGAATGATCACTTTTAAGATCTTTTTAAAAATATTTAAATAAAATATGTAATGTGTAATATATTGTAATTTTAAATATAATAAAATGTTTATAATTGTTTTATGAGTTGCAAGATAAGCTGCTGTTACTATTCAAATTATCCAAACTTGGGTGGGAATATTGGTTTAAACTTTTTTTCGTGTTTTTATGACTAGAGTTGTATGGAAATTAGGAAAATTAGGCAGATTAAGGAGTCCTTTTGGTTGTCAATTAATATTTCTCGATATAAGGTCACACTGTCACATACTCAACATATGCATGCATAATCTCAAATGTTTTCATTCCAATTCATTCCTATTTGAATTGTATCTTATATCGTTTTTCTATTGCCATGCATGGTCACACTGACACATGCTCAACGCAACTCTGGTCTGTCTAACTGCGCTCACACGTAGCAAATCCAATCAGAAGCGTTTTTCCTTTTGCTTTCTTTGTGCTCAGTTGTGTGGGTTCTTAACTTATTTGGTGTTACTTTGCGGTATCATTAACCTTTAAACTTGCAACACACAGGCGACCGAGCAGGCGAGCTCCACGAAAATTGTAAACTTTTGCACTCGCCAAAAAGTTTTCTTGTGTATGTGTGTGTGTGTGTGTGTGTGTGTGTGTGTGTGTGGGACGCAAAGTTTTTGCAGTCAGTGTCGCAAACACGCAGCCGAAAACGTACAATTTTTAACTTTATTTTCGATATTCGTTTGCCGCAAAAATTGTATTTGTTGCGCGCGACGTATGGCAAAAGGGGATCAGGGGCAGGGGTTTTTTTTTTTTGTAAAGAGGGCCGAAACTTAATTTGCACCCGAAAACTTTTGTCGCGCTTTCTGCTTTTGCCCCCCTACCCCCGCACCCTTTTGTATTTCCTTTTTTAAATGCAATCAAGCGGAAATTGATACGTCACCGCCAGGCCACAGCGGGGAGGTGCGGAGTGAGCAAAGGTGGGTCGATACCCCGCACAAAAGTGTTGCCAAATTGTTGCAAATAAAATTGCTGATATGGAAATTTTATGCGCAAGTTTTTCACACGACACACACACACATACAAAAGTCTTTTGGCTTCTCTGTGAGTGTGTGTGTGTGTTTTATGCAGGTGGAAGGAAGTCTCTGCGACACTTTTGTGGCACAAGTGTCCTTTGTCCTTGGTATTTAACACAACCGAACTGCGTGGCATTTTAGTTAGTTTTGGATTCGGGTTTGGGTTTGGGTTTTTTGCCATTCTCCGAGTAGTTGTCCAAGACAACACACAAGCGACGCATAAATTGTCTTCCTTTCCTTTGGCCTCTGCTAAGATGCCGGAAATGTTAACCGGAAGTGGCTGGCAAAAGTGGCAAACAGCAGAAGCTGCTGTCTAAGACTATTCTTGGACCTGTTCCCCAAAACAATTTGCCGCCTTTTCTGACACAAAACAAAAAAAAAACAAAAAAATTACCTACTATCAAGTGCAATTTTCTATTGTTTCGAGACATTTAATGGCAAATTGTGTCAGTTGAACATTGCATTTGAGATTTATCTAAAGCATTCAAGTAACAAAACCAAATTTACTAGATTTAAATCTTGTATGCGCTTGATGCTAAGACAGTTTATTACAAAAAAATAGCCCAATCCAGTTCAAAAATGTGTTCGAAATATCGTGTTGCTTTTTATATTCAAATCCTGTAACAAAACTTCGAAAAAGCAGAGCATTTATATGTGCATTTAATGAACCAGAGATTTCCATAAAGCAACTTATTGTAATAGCTTTATTAGGTCTGTTTTCTATTCCAATTTTCAAACAGAAAATCATGCATACTTTTAAAGGCAGAATTGAATTAAAAATCCAAGTTTTCTTGTTCGCTTATATAAAAAACTAAATTTTTCCAACCCAAACCAATTGGACTGTGGCTCAACAACTGGAAAACCGATAAAAAAAATGGCTATAGTTTGGAACTTTTGACATAGATTTTAAAAAGCGATGATTTTTTCAAAAACAAAATATTTTCCAAATGTAAAATATATTTCCAAAACTATTAGATAAATGTATAAAATTTAAGAGATGTTAATGTTTTTTAAAATCGATAAATTTCAACATTTTTTAAACAAATGGTAAACTTTGTTTTGAACAAAAAAAATATAAAATTTTGTTCGTGTTAAGAGTTCCCAACTGCATCAGAAAAAGTCATTTTTGCCTATTTAGTTGCATAGAAATCCGTAAAAAAAAACACAGGTAATCTTATGTTTATTAAACTGTCTATAAAAAAAAGTTATTTCTAGATATTTCAAAAACTCGAAATGACAAAAAGTTTTCTAGTGTTTTGTTTGTCTTACTGATGTCCAAAAAGGTGCAAAACAGTGCCCCAAAATATGATCAAATTTAAGTTTGGCCATCAATGCGGCTTACAACAACTATAATCCAAAAAAAAACCAAAAAAACTATGTAATGTGCGCTCTCAGCTGTGGCCCCAAAAAGAAACTCCACAATGCCCATCAATTTGAAACTTAATCTTGCCGCACAAATAAGCCGCGCCAAAAGTTAAGACCTGAGCTGGCCAACAAATGACTTGGACGTTGGGTAGAAACAGGAGTTGAAACTGGAACTAGAACTGGAGTTGGAGTTGGAGTTGAAGCTGGAGGCAGGAGACATTAGACTGGGACTGAGACTGAGACTGGAGACTGCGACTTGGCACTGGCTTTGGCACTGGGCGTTTCTCTATTGTATGCAAACAATTTACAGCGCAAATGGATGGCAAAAGTAGAAAGCAAAAAATAAAAAAAAAAACAACAAATACGAGAAATACAAAAAAAAAAGAAGACATGTAGACAAAGTGAAGGCGGTTTGGGCAGCAGCTGAAAAAAAAAAAAACAACAAAAAATGAGATTGAGTTTGTCGAATGAGCAGGAATGAAAAAACTAGGCGGCGTCTCATCCATAAAACTGAAAATGAAATACAAGGCACAGGCTTACAAAAAAATGAAAACCAGAAAAAGAACAATTTCTTTAGTATGCCGAAAATTTGATACACTTGCAATATTTCCAACGAAATCAGCAAAGTTTCATCATGCAAAAAGTCAAATTTCAAAGGCAGCTATACTCGTATAAATAGGCTAATTTCGATTTGGAAAAGCAATTATTAGCTGTTCTAAATTCCGATTATCTAAAGAAAATTCTGTTTGAAACCGTTTGCGAAGAATCCGTTTTAATCTCTTTAAAGAACGAATCGAGGCACAAAATAGAAAACGTTGCGGAATGAAAAGTGAACAACTAAAGGAAAATAAGAACAGGCGTAAATATTTTAAACTAAATTTAATTAAATTTAAAAAAAAAAACAAATTTAATAAAACTGACAATTTCTATATTTGATAGGGAATTTAGGAGTTTCTTTCTTTCTTTTTTATAAAAGATTCAAAGTTTTGAGCTATTATTGTTTTGGCAGCTAGATGTTGAGGTTGTTTTGTTCATATTCTATAAAATCAAAAAAAAAAAACAGCTCTTTTCATACGTTACACATTGTGTGACAAAGTTAAAGTACCCCTAGCAAGGGTAGCTAAAAAAAAAAACGAAAATTGTGTTGAGGAGCGCAATAGATGGAGCGACCTATCAGGGATAATTGAAATTCACCGCAGAGCGAAACTGAGACGCCCGAATGGAGCATGGGGCCATGTGGCAAGTAGCATGGCGCATGGGGCACGAGGCAAACAAGTTGCTCGCACTATGCAATTTAGCTGTGCCACAATGGCCAAGAGCTGTTCTGGCCAGGCTAAAAAGTGCAGCATGCCGCGCGGATTTGATGTTATTAAAAGCTTTACTTGCTCTGTCCTGGGATCCTTATACTCATTAATTTGCTAGCTAATTTTATAATGCGCAGCGTTAAGCTAAACACCCACCCACCCACACACACGCACACACACACACACACTTATAAGCCACACCCTTAGCCTGCTGCTGCTGGGCCAATCGTAAATTAAGTCAAAAGTTTATTTTTTTTTTATTTTTTCTGTTTTCTTTTTTTTTCATTTTTAACTTGGCAACTTTGGCACCGCCTTGAAGCATAATTCTTGGTGCACAAGCTGAAGTGGACAAGTTCAAGAGGCGTTTGCTAAGTGGCAAAATATTATTGCATACTTAGTGGCGCTTTGGGGCGGCATGTTGCGCTGTGGAGCAAAACAGGGCGTTTACATGTTGCAAGCCGCATGCATTGAACTTTGAGTGGCAATTACGAGTGGCAGCCACTTGACAAAGCACCAAAAGCAAACCAAACTAAACTGACTAACTGCCCACAATTAGCATAATTAGTATAACAAAAAAAAATGCAAAATAAACGAAAATAATATATCTAGAAAGTAAACAGGCACAATTTACTAAGGCGCTGCCTTCAAGGTGCTTTCTCCGCGAGAATTAGAGTTTAGAGATGAACGCTTATTGGATCTTTTGAATACGATTTCAAAGACGATTTCAATATTTATATAGCTTTCAGAATGGAATCTATTCAAATATTTCTTTGAAAGACAAAACACAACTAGTATAAACGGAAGCACAAATCCCAAGGCGCATATAATACACTATTGTGGTATTCAAGATGAGGTGACTTGGTGAGATGGTCACTTTTCACCAGTGAATACCCCAATTGATTAACAGAATTAACTTGTTACAAATTTATACACAATATTGTATCATTAGCATTCGTATAAGGTCGTTTTAAGTGTTTAAGGATTGTTCTAAACTCTACTTACGAATGAATTCCACATTAATAAGGATTGTCTAGAAAAACTAAGAACTATTATGGTATGCTTCGAAAAGAATGCTATACACTTTTTTGCGGTATCGATTTGAAATTGGTATTCGAAACAAGCCTGTTTATTTTGTAGCCAAATTCGGTTCACGGTTCCTGAGCTCGGTTCTTTCTTGAATTTTTAAATATAATTTTGTTTTCTCATTGAATATTCACATATATTTAAATGTTTGACTTAAAATGGAAAAATTATCTGATTAGTCAGTTGTATTAAGATATTTGTTACTTTGAAATTTTCTTGGATCTCAGTACTAGTCTAAAATTGAAATGAATTTTTGTAATTAACATTAGTGCGGTTTCAAGTCGAGCTTAGCTGCTGCTCTTCATTTGTTTCGTAACAGAAAGGACAACACGCTTCCATCGCTACTTGCTACATGCCACAGCTACTTGCCACACCAGTTTGAGTCGCAGAGTCCATTAACAGTAGCTGTCTTGCTTTTGTTTGTCATTCTTGGTTCTCTCTCTGTTGTCTGTTGTCTGTTCTCTGTTATGCCTCTTATCTTTGGATGTTTTCTGTTTTCAGTTTTTCTTTTTTTGTTGCTTTTTGTGCGCAATTAACTTGATTGCGCCTATAAATATGCAGCACTTGGCTGTGATTATTGCACGCGCGTCTTTTCATTTGCCTTTTGCGCCCTACCTTGTCTTGTCTTGTCTCCAGCTTCAGCTCCAGCTCCAGCTCCAGCTCCACCTCAGGCGCTTTTTCTTATTCCGTTTGTATTGTATTGTATTTGGTTTTTTTTTTTTGTTGGTTTTACGTTTTGTTTTTGGGCACTTTTGAGTTGTTTTTGTTGTTTTGCTTCTTCATGTTTTGCATTCGACGCTTGTAAGCCTAAAAGTATGCACTAATTGCTATTCTTGCCGTCTGATTGCGCTCCTCTGCAAATCGTTTGGTCCTTTGGAAATGCCTTTGTCCCTAACACTCTTTGGCCGCAAGTGCTTGGGATCGCTATCAACTGCTAATAGCTTTAGTCGTTGTCTTTTGCTCATTCATTCATTCATTCATTCCATTCGTTTATGCATTCATCCACTCATTTATGTACTTTTGTTCTTCGCATTGTTTCAGTTGTAGTCACCTCTTCTTTACATTGTATTTATCTAGCTTAAGTATTTTGCAGCTTTTATTTCATTTGCATATCATCTTTTTACACCCTTTTGTCACAGAGCGCGTAATAGTGTCATAGTTTGTTAAAGTTTTATTAAAATCGGGCGGCTATATTGTATATATCGGTCGCAGAGTCATTTTGTCTTGCTTTGGACTTAGTTCGGAATATGTTGTTGTTTAGGTCTGTTTCCATTAAAGTAACATTTTCAAATAAAACTTGTCATACGTACATACATTTCGGAAAATATTAGACCTGTTCCTAATTCCATTTCGATATTAATCTCACTTTAAAATGTGTAGCATACTTTTTGGCGCTGGTGAAAACTAAGAAAGTTTGCTTTTTCCTATGTTCATTCCATTTGTTTGCTGTATTTCTGTGGAATCGATTCGAAGGTGGAATTTAGAACAGTTCTCTATGATTTGTTTTTCGAAACATTTCGTTTTTTAACATTGATGTTCCATTTCAAAGAAATTCCAGAGTCAAAAACAGCGCACGCTGCGTCTTCTAAGACTCTAAGCATGAATTTTCCTTATTTCCCTTTTAAAGGTATGCAATTTTCTTACTTAAGTTTTGATTTTCCTTACTTCCTATATAAGCAGATATATTTATATATTTGGCATTCCAACAATCTTGTTTCTTTTCATTGCATTCGAAAAACATAATCTTTCTCCAACAATTCTTGTTTCTGAATCAATTCAAATCATTCTGCATTGCATAATTCTTATACCATTCCGCTTTGCATTGCAGGCCATAAAATGAAACGCATCTTCAACCAAAGGATACGCTTCAGTATCATAGCGCCTTTGTGACTTTACTCCTGTTGCCAATCGAGCTTAGCTTTTGTCATGTCGAAGGTAGAACAAACTAATTGTGGGCGTGACGACAGCGTTTGACTAACTAGAAGAAACCCGTTGTAACATCTGCCGCTGTCTGCTCTTGTTAATCTTTAACCTGAGTCCTAATCCGTGCGTCATGATTGAAAGCAGCTGCAAAACGTTGCGTTACGTTACGTTGCATTGCGTGGCCTGCCTCCAATTGAAGCTGAAGCGTAAAAGCATTCCCCTTTTGCCACAGTGGCACAGAGACAGCAGGCAGCAGCAAGACAGACAGTTCTTGTTAGATAAAACTGAAAAATGCTTGTGGGGTATTGTCAGATGCAAGAAAACGTCGCACAAGGGGCTTCTTTGCCCGGAAAACGTATCGAAGATGATGTTATCTGATTGCAGATTTTGATTAGAAAATTGTTAAGAGTTTATTATAATAATCCTATCCTGAATATGTTAATAGCTTCAACATTTCTAAAAATATCATTATTTCTTTGTAATTGCCATTACATTTTACACTTTGATTTGCTTTCAACTTTTAGTCCTGTTCCAAATTCCATTTCTGCATCAATATCACAGAAAACAAAGTAAAGGTTAAAGTAAAGAAGCTAAGCTGTTTTCTACGTTCATTTTCATGTTTTATGTGAAACTGATTCGAAAGTGGATTTTCGAATTTGATGTAATTGTAATGCAGCATTTTCCACTGTAAATAAAATAGATTTTTGAAAAAAATATTACATATCAATTTCAATATTCTAATCAGTTTTATGTACAAAAAGATTGTATAATTTTGAACAATATCTTTACCCCTCAAGGAGTTGAACTTTTTGCAATGAAAAATATCTAAATGTCCCACTGTGCAATGTCTGAAAGTAGAATAGATGAGAGACTGCGTCGCACATGATAAGCACATTGACAAGAAGATTGCCGTTGCTGATGCTGCTGTTGTTGTTGCTGTTGTTGTTGTTGTTGTTGTTGCTGTTACTGTTGCTGCTGCTGCTGCTAATCTGATTGCCATGATGTACTTGCCTCATGTCAATTTGTGTCAATTTGGTAGAGTTTTTGCGCTGCACTGAGCTGCTTACACAGTCAGCGGCAACGCCCCAAGGTGGTGGCAACTTTAAAGGCTGCTTGAAAGCTTAACCCTAAGCTGCTCTTAAATGGCTTGCGGCTGCAGCATGCAACATACACATACACATACACATACACATACACATTTAATTAGCTCATCTGCGCAATCAAGTTGCAACTGGAGGCGCTGCTTGCCACTGTTGCATAATGAGCCTGCCTGCTTGAAGACGCCTTTAAAGCTTGATATTTGTATATTTGAGCAAGTGTGTGTAAATGCAGGCTAATGAGGCACCTTAACCCATGCTAGCCCACATTTTTTTGGTCAACAGTTCATAGTACTTGACCCAAAGCCAACAACACCACTTCAATTGCTTTGACTCATGCGGCTTTGTTGAGGGTTACGCAGTTAAAACATGCATACAACAACAAAAACAGGGTATACAAATATACAAAAGTAGTGTATATGTTGTGTGTGTGTGTGTGTGTGCTGGCCTTCATGCAATTGACACCAATTGCCAACGCGACATGCTGTTGTTGTCCTGCTTTTCCGCGCTTTCCTTTTGCGCCACACAACAACAACAACAACAACGAAAAATTGCGCATAGCACATGAAATATTTGTGGCATTTGCCGCAGTCGTAAAATAACAAATCTAACATTCTGCCAAACTGATTTCCATCCTTAACCATTATATTGTTTTGCATAAGTACACTGTACCAAAAAAAAAATATTAATTTTTGGATATTATTTAACTGAGTCGATTAGCTTTCAAATAACCTTTCTGATCTGCAGAAATTGAGCTATTAAATTGCTTTAAATATTTATAATTAATTTCTGACACTTTACATTGTTGGTTAAAAATATATTTGAATTATGATTTGCATACATTAACATTTGTAAAAGTCACTTCCGTAAATTATAATTATATTATTTCCTGCTCAGAGTACATACAAATAAACTGATTGTATTTTAAAGCTTACAGCTCTTGTTAATTTTTTTTTATTCAATTTCTATTAGGGGTGTCACGTAGGGGTGTCACATAGGGTTGCCAGCTTATACAAATAATAATAATAACTTACTAAAACGCTGAATACGTTAATTTCGTAAGCATAGTTTGAGAAACACAAAAGTTGTTTAAACAAATACTAATTTTTCAACCGATTCCTATAGCCTAGTGGTCCAATAGTGGTATATTGACAAAATTTCATCAAAATCAAAGCACTACGAATGAAAACTTTTTTGTTTCTGAAGCTATCTTAACCAAATTTACATATTCTGCTTTTGCTGATCACGAATATACAACCATTTTTTTCTGAGACGTCTCCTTCAATGTGTTACACATTTAGGGACAAATGCAATTTTGTTTATTAGTAAACTGAAAAGTTGAAATAGAGTTTCATATACATAAAATACTAAATAAAACATACATTTTACATAATTATAGTAATTTAATGGTGAGCTCATTTGACGAATAATTGATTATAATTTGCCAAATAAAAGTAATTTATTATGAAATTTATAAATTGTTATATTTGAATCCACGGCACATGTTGAAAATGTGTCATACGGGCTAATCGAGCTTTGCAATTGGATAAACGTAGATCAAAGCACTTGTGGGTTGGTTCATAGGGGGCTTAACTGGAGCCATCAGATGGGTCTCGGGTTGCGAATAGCTTCGTTGTTGGATCGCCGGTCCGAAATCAGTCTTATCCGAGTTCTGCAGGATATTCCAGAGGCAAATGAAGCACAAAATATTGGGGCCGACTCCTGAATATTCAGCGATCATCCTCCACAGCGTTCAGCTCAAAATAGGTGAGAGTCATCGGCATAGCAGAGCCAATAACAACTGCGAAATACCCAACGCCATCCAAGCACTACGCGGCAATGCAATCATCACTTTGCTGCATCAACTCGTCTGGATTATCCCGATAGATTCGTGCGCCTCTTAACGGCAACGGGTGCAGGGACTGCCACGTCTAAGCAGGAAGATGCAACTCCTGACACCGCATGGACAACTGGGTGGTCTGGATAAGATAAGCAATTCAAGCGGCTCCAGGATCAAATTCTCCATGTCAGGGCTCGGCCAGGTCAGGGATTCTCCAGTCAGGGTTCTTCCAGGTCAGGGCTCCTCCAGGTCAGGGCTCCACCAGTCAGGGCTCCGTCAGTTTCACCAAATGCCAAATATGTCGGAAAACCAGATGATTATCAGCAGTAGCTGAACTTCAAGTCGCAGAGATTAAAGTAAAACACCAATAAATAATAAAAATGTTTTTCAAAATAAGATGATAAATTTAGATAAAATTAGATTTAGCGCGCGAATATTAAAGCCAATACTAGGCCAACGAGAAGGTAATGACTAAATCCACAAAATAATTCACAACTGTTTTTGACCAATAAAAAAAAGGATTATAAAAGAATACGAAGTTTACTTCACAACCGACGTTTGTTAACTAAATAATATTTGAGTGTATCAGAATCATATGCTTTTCAGAATTTCAATGCCTACTTGGATAAGAAAACTAAGAATATTGCAGAATATCAATGCCTACATTGATGTTTGCTAAATGAATAGTTGAGAAATTTTAAGAATTTAAAGAAACTTTAAACACTCATTATAATATTTGCAAATGCAGCACAGAACATTTGTAAATAACGCTATATCTGACAAGATTGAAGAGCCTTAAATGTTTACAAGCTAGTAGCTATATAAAACCTTTCGAAACTCAAGTGCAATTACATATATTTGATTTACAAAAAATGCAGATAATAAGCGTATTTGAAGTAGATGAAAAAGTAAGAGGATGAATGGTGAATCAAAAAGAGATATAGAACGCTTTGTGTTTGAACGTTTTGAAAAGTCAATTAAGTTTCTTTCAAACGGTGGATTGACATCGTCGCTTCTGAAGATTTAAACACCATCACCCTTAAATCAGTAAAACCTATTTATTACCTATATTAATAGAGATTACCATTTGTTTAATTGAGATTTTGTAAAATGTACAAATTATAATGCAGATAGTTCAGAAAAATAGTATTGTTTTCATAACAAATATTGCTTTTACTTTTTAAATTGATTTTGGTATTATATAACGGTATTTTTCAAGTCAATCCCTAGTAATTTTACTGGATCTTTCAAACCAACCGAAAGAGGTTTTTGTGACATCTATGATACTTAATTTGTCTATAAACTTGTTGAAACTAAGTTAAAATAGCTCCAGTGAGTCTTCCATAAGTCAAAAAACTAAGTATCTAAAAGCATTTGAATGAAAATGCAAACCAATCGAAAATCTCTAGAGATTTCCGTGACAGCTCTGTATGCTTGAATATGTTCAGTATTCAGTTTATTCAATTTGTTTCCATTAATCAGATTATTAAAGCATTCATTTATTTTTCTGATACGCATCATTTATAAATATTAATATAATTTATTCAGATGCTGCGCCGTCATCTTCGTTTGAACCACATGGCGTATGAGCAATACGATTGCCAGGCATTAATTAAAAAAGTCATCGGCCGTAGGAAGAAAAGAAAGTAGAAACTTAAACGGCCAGTTGCATTATTTCGGTGCCCCTCTCCAGTCCCCTCTGTCGCCTAGTAGCCTAGCTCTTAGTCACATTACCATTTACACGCCCTGCCCCTTCTCCCTGCCACTTAAACCTTTAAATATTATTTGAAAATAAAAGCAGATGTTGTGCATGTAAATGCAGATGTGGTCAAGAGCGTGAAGAGAGGGGGTAGAGAAAGGGAACTAGCAGGGGGGAAAGCATTATGCAAATGTGTTAGCCATACAATTTGATGGGCGCGCACATAAATGTAATTATAAAATGCACTTTCAGGAATATAATGCATTTTATGTGTACATAATTTTGTATGTAAATAATATGTATTAATATTTACAAACATCAATATTTATTATTATTATTATTATTATTGTATTATTCATAATGGCATAACAATCCAATACGTATATATTTGCACACGCTTCTGCACATTTTAAATCAACGCGCTGCATTTAAACTTCATTAATTTTGCCATTTGTTTGACTATTCATTATCTATCCATGGCTTTACGCTAATTACTATGTTTAGGGTTTAATTCTATTTTGAATTTAGCTCATGACACAATGCAACTAAAGTTGAGTTACTCCAAATATAAGTTGTATATACTTATTTTTACTCCCTGTTCCTATTATAAATGGGAAAAAGGGAGCTATAAAGTACTGCAAATGTGTGTAACAGGCAGAAGGAGGCATTTCCGAATATGTAAACTATATATATTCTTGATTAGGATCAACAGCCGAGACGAACTAGCCATGTACGTCTGTCCGTCTGTCTGTCTGTCTATCTGTCTGTCCGTCTTTCCGTATGAACGCACAGATCTCAGAGACTATAAGAGCTAGAGACACCAAACTAGGCATGCAGGTTCCTATATACCATACGCAGATCAAGTTTATTTCAAATTTTGGATGCACCCCCCCTGCACCCCCTCAAATCGCAAAAAACTCCCACAGCCACATATATGTTGTATCAATGTTGATCAACTGTGTAAATTTCATCACGATCGGATAAATAACACCAAAGTTATGGATGAATCTATTACCCCCGTCTCAGCAGGCAGAAACAACAGTTTGACAGGCACTGCACATGTTAAGTGCACTGCTTGCTTGTGTTGCCGCTGAACTGCTTGAAATGCAAGTTGGGAGCAGGGAGTCTCGTAGTCGGGCACACTCGACTTGAGCATTCTTACTTGTTCTTAACAAAGATCAGCATACATATCAGCTTTCACTTCAAAGAACAGCAAGTCATCTCTATGAAAGTTTTAATATTAAAACATAAAAATGTTTGTCTATAAATATAATATTGATTTCATTTGCAGAAATGTGTTGAGTTGTTTGATTTCAATTATATATTGTATACTCCATAAATCAAGTGACATTTGGAGCTGGCGTCATTGAGACTTTAGGTTTGAGGTTTCCAAACATTTGCTTTGAAAGCAGCTGGCGATACAATTGGTATCGTTTCGCTTTTTATAATCAATCGATAACAATTATAAATATACAAAAACCAAGTGCTGTCTGGGCTTAGACATAAAAAGCAACTGAGCACAGTTACAGTCTCTTAGTTGCGTCTTGACCAGCAATGACAGCCAAAATGTTGTTCTCCTTTCTGCTGGATATATTGAAGTGCCGCAAGCCAATCTTGGGCAAAAGGACAGTGAAACCAACAACAACAACTGAGGCACCACCACCAGCAGCAGCAGCAGCACCACCAACACCACCAATACCACCACCACCTCCACTCGACACCTTGACAGACGATAAGTTGCATCAAGTTGAACCATCAATAGATACGAGTTCCCTTACAGATTGCTCTGATTATGATTCAGTTTTGAACTTGAAGCTGCAGCTGGAATCGAAACTGGATTTGGATTTCGACGTGGAAATGAAACTAGCTGATGAAGATGATGATGATGATGATGATGATGATGATGATGATGATGATGATGGTGTTGGTGATGATGATGATGTTGATGAGGGTTACGATGATCCCAGGCTGCCCGAATTGATCATTTAATCCACTATGTGCACATTTTTTGTTTTTATTTGCATTATAATTATGCATTCAATTAAAACGCTTCATAATCCCATTTCGATTTTTATTGACAAGCAATACAAATGGCGGCAAAATTAATCAGCGCCCAAAATGACATAATGCCCAGACAGCAACAATGCCATCAAATTCAATTACAACAACATTTTAATTAACTTTTTGCAATTAACACACAAATGCTAAAATATAACACCAGAAGCAGCTGACAAAAAACAACAAAAACATACAAAAATTAAACCAAATATGCAAATAAACAAATTAAACACATGAATGAAATGCCTATAAATGTAAAAGCATGACAAATTAATCTGTATGTCAAATGTTTACAAAGACTTTTCCTCAACTATATCCAATTATTCTGAAGGCTTTTATTTTGTTATTATTGTTATGTCATTTTACACATAAACAAAAGTCTGTGTTTAAAACATTTTCATATGTTATACTCTTTTTTTAATTTGTTTGAAAAAAAAAAAGAATAAAGAGTATATTGGGTTTGTGAAATGTCCGTCCGTCCGTCTGTCCGTCTGTATGAACTCAGTTTTTTCCACAGTGTTGAGGCTAGAGCAACCAAACTTGGTATACATGTTGGTATATAACATAGTCAGACAAAGTGTCAAGATCTCCCCCCCACCCCCACTTATTTCCCCACAAACCGCAAAGACCTATATCTTTCACAGTTTTACAGCTAGAGTAACGAAATTTAGCACAAGGGCTGCTTATCACATCCTTAATTGATCTGACTAAAAAAAATTTGGCCACGCCCATTCCCGCCCCCGCAAATGAGCAAAGTCTGTATCTCCCACACCCCTTTAGCTAGAGTCCCCAAATTTTGCAGTTTAAATTCTGTTGCCCTATTAAATAGATTGGATGAAAATCCACCCCCGCCCTTGCAATGAAGCAATGTTTGTTTCTCCCAAACCTGTAGAACAGGCCCAACCAAATTTAAATTGATGGCAAGAGATTTGAGCAAAAGTACAATTGCCACGCCCACTTCTGACTCCGCAAAGAGCCGAAAAGAAGAGTATATCGCAGTCGGGTGCATCCGACTGCAACGTTCTTACTTGTTTTCGATATGGTTTACTGACAAATGCAATCAATGTTGCCTTAAGTGACAAGTAGCTGACACATGGATTTGATTACATCGTTTTCCATTTGATAACAGTTCTTTATTATGCTTTGTTTTTGCCGACCTAGTTTTAAATGCTTTACAGCCAACAATCTCTAATAAAATGTTCAACTATTTGAAATTTAATTAACAGCCTAGTTATAAACAACATTTGAATGCGAAATCCAATCTGGATATCAACATTTTTTTCGTTTACTTCAGTTTTGACAAAGTTATGGGACTTTAAAACATAGAAAGAACATTTTTATAGAGCTTTTAAACAAAATAAGTAGGCTCTGAAATAATTTTGAATAAGTTTTTTATAATTATTTTAATGTTTACAACAAAGAGAAACAATTTTAAATTTGATATATTATTTTTGATTTAATTTTTTGTAACTTTTAAGCAGAAATCTTCAAGAATTTCTTGTACGCCAACAAACTGTATGGCAACTCTTTTTGTATCAATCAATTTCGAGCAAGTTGGCAAGTCCGTAACTTTTATTTGAAGCAAGCTGGCATCTCCCATGTTCAGTTGGTTTGAGTGAGTGCACTTTTGTTGTTAGAAAGTTTGAAAAATGTAAAATAAAACAACTCAAATCTTTATAAATTATAATGAAGATAGTTCAGAAAAACAGTTGTGTTTTCTTTACAAATGTGTTGGGATTAGATTGGAATGGCTACAGTGATTCTTCTGAAAACTTCTTAAACTAAATATCTCAAAGTACTTCAACACCAACTGCAAATACAAAAACAAAGCAACCGAAAGTCCTTAGAGATTTACGAAATACCCCTGTAAATGACATATCATGATCAAAAATCGGTTAATACTTGACTTTCTTGAGTTTAGACGAGTTATAAATGACTAGAATAATATCTAAAAAGAGTCTTACAAACCGAATGCTGAAAACGATTTGGTTTGCAGTCATTGTTGCAACTCAGCTTTAGTTTATATTCATATTCCCTTGGCCATTTAGATGCTTTCAAGTTAGTTTGCAACATTGAAACTTTGTGTGTATCTTTGTCTCTCTGGGCTGGCAGCTAATGTGAAAGTGTGCAATGCAACACTTTCTAACCAACACCAACACCAAAGTCAAGGAAGATGAGAATGTTAGTGGGAATGAGAATGAGGATGACAATGCCAATGCCAATGACAATAACGATGAGGATGAGGATGAGGATGACGATGGTGACAATCATGTTCCAGTCAACTAATGGATAAAGTAAACGCCCACATGCTTACGTGTCTGGATCTGTGTCTGGCAGTTTCTCTTTGCAACTATCCAACTCTCTGTCTGTCTGTATGTCTGTCTGTATGTCTGTCTGTCTGTTGTGGCCATTTGTTTGTCCAAAATTGCATTCGTGGTTGGCAAATTAGATTTGTGCACACAAAATTGTTCTGGTTGTGGGATCTCGTCATCATTTTGATTGCCATTTGGCTGGCAGTTAACTGCAAACTTGGCATTTGAAGTGACTTCCAACGCATGTCTCATAACTCTTGCCAACAGCAACAATAACAAAAACAACAGCTGAAACGCCCATGCAATTAAGCCAAAACGTAGCTGCTTTAAGCAACAACAACAACAACAACAACTACAACAATAGAAAACAAATATATAAAAAAATAAACAAACGTTGAATGTTGTTGTGGCGTGGTCAAAAGTTCTAATTAACTTGCCAATTGGCAGGCAGAGGCTGCCAAAAGCGCCTATAATTAAACTGCTAAGGGCACAATTTTGTATATGTGTGTATGTGCGTGTGTGTGTGTGTGTGTGTGTTTGTCTGTGTGTGTGTGTGTTGCAGGACACACCTTTCCAAGCAACCAAGCCACAACACAAGCACAATAAAGCAACAGACCCCTTCTCTTCAATTCCCAGCGCCTCCTACCCTCGGCACCGACACTCTCAGCTCTAGTTTCACACACGCACACACACACACACATACACGCAAGCGGCGCATAACTTTCGAGCCGTCGGACTTTAGTATAATCCATTAACTTCTTTGCTAAACTTTGCCCTGTTCATAATATTGATGAGTTTTGGCATTTGCTTATCATGTTGCTCTTTAATTGCCACCCAGCGTAAAACCATACAAAAAAATTATCAAAATTCTTGTCTATTGAAACAATTAAAGCCAAAAATATTGTCAATATTTGCAGTAGCAATCTTCTATATATGCAAAAGACATTATAGTTTTTATCAACCTTCAAAAAACGAAGAAAAATCACATATTTTAAATCAGTCAGTTTCTTTTTCAAATCATGCTGATTTTGTTTATAAAAAAACATAATTCTGATTTATCCAAAATTGTTCAAAATTGTTTTTCCTAAGTGGGAAACGATGGGCTTTTTTTTGTTTTCTGTTTCGAACTTTACAAACTCATTTTTCTTATTTTAAGAACATTTGTTCTCATTGTTTGATAACTGCTTAAAAAAATAAATATTTTATTATTGAACTTTTTGGAGAGAAGCTTTTGGCTGTATCTTTTTCAATTAACAATTAATAACATTTATTTATTATAACATTTTTTATTAATGCATACATATTTGTTTACACATTATACATTTTTTGAAGTTTCCCGTCTCCGATGGGATTCGAACCACAGTATCTAAGTCTGCTCTGCTCAAATCTGAATTGAAAATGTTTATGATTTGTATATCTGAAGTTAAAGTTAACAAATCCAACTAAAATCTAAGCCACACCCTTTTAATACTTAAGACTATCAATAGAGCCGTGTATCGACTATTAAACTTATCGAGTGTTGCCGCAATCGATAGCTCTGATTTAGATAAAACTTTTATGTACGTTAATCTAGACCCAAAATACCCATATACAAATAGACTATCGATAGTACCGATAGTGTTTTCAAAATCTATCGACAGTGCTATACATTATCATTGAAGACATTATCATCTAAAATCTGATCATGTCGTTCCATGGCTGTATAAGAATTGCAATTGTCTCGATTGGTCCTTGCTGTCGCTGTCGCTGTCGCTGTCTCCGTCGCAGTCGGCGCTGCGTCGCATGCTGGCAGCGGCGGTGGCGGCTGCTTGGGTCGCTTTGGACGTTGACGTTGGGGCATTGTCTCCACACTCAGATTCCTAAGTGCCACAATCTGTTGCCGGTGTGTCACATCGAATTGGTAGTGGTCCTGGCCATTATGCTCCTTATCCCTTTCCTCCTTCGCTGCCTGAGCGCAGCTGAAAAACTTGGCAAGTTTTGTGCACATCTTCAATTGAAGTGCAAGTGGGTTGCAGTTGCAAGTAATCTTGTTGCTTATATGTTATATTCAGTGTATTGTCCATCACAATCTATGAATAACCAAACTCCCACCTGCTTCTAGCAAATTGATAGCAATACAGATGCTGAGTGGCAGCTGTTTTAAGCCTGGCACGTGGGACGCAATGCAGCCTGATGACGCACTTGGTTACGCTGGCCAATTGATGTTTATAATCTGCTGCCTGCCTGACACTTAGTTGACGCTCAGCTCTTGGCGACGTCATGTCGTGGAACATACTGAGTCGCATATTCTGCTGCTGTTGCAGCTGCCATAAGACGGATGACGAATTGACAAGGAACGCGTTATCGACGCTCACACTGGAAATTGTCATCGTTGATGATGATTTGGACAGCCCAATAGTTAATGCTATGGAACTGAGTCCTGCCACAGCCTGGCCAAATTTAATGGTGCTCTAAAAATAAAGTCAATTCACAAATGAAATACAAATACAAAATGAAATTAAATGAATAAAAAAAATGATGAAAATTCAAAATGAACAACGATTTTATGCATCGGATAACAAAATTGGAAATTCGGTTAACAAAAGCGCTTTGGTTGTTTCGATTAATCTGAACATTGGATAAAAAAAAGTTGAAAAATCAAACATCAAGTTCAAAGTCGATATACATTGTTTTGGTGCACATCGATACAACAAGATTTTGATGTTTTTTTACATCACTTAAAACAAGTTTAGTTTATCTAGCTTTAAAATTGTGGAAAGAAATTGCGTTCAAACGGACGGACAGAAGGAAGTAAAGACAGAAAGATTGTAGCAAAAACGGACACTTCACAAACTCTAATTTAAAACAAGTAAGAATGCTCTAGTCGAGTGTGCCCGACTACGAGACTCCCTGCTCCCAACTTTCATTTCAAGCAGTTTAGCGGCAACTCAAGCAAGCAGCGCACTTAACTTGTAAAGTGCCTGTCAAACTGTTGTTTGTGCCAGCTGAGACGGGGGTAATAGATTCTTTCATAACTTTGGTGCTATTTATCCGATCGTGTTGAAATTTACACAGCTGATCAACATTGATACAACATATATGTGTACCAAAAATCAAAGCTTTATCTTTATAATTGTGGCTGTGGGAGTCTTTTGCGATTTGCGGGGGTGCGGGGAGTGCATCCGAAATTTGAAATAAACTTGATCTGCGTATGGTATACAGGAACCTGCATGCCAAGTTTGGTGTCTCTAGCTCTTATAGTCTCTGAGATCGACAGACAGACAGACGGACAGACAAACAGACAGACGGATATGGCTAGTTCGTCTCGGCTGTTGATCCTGATCAAGAATATATATAGTTTATATAGTCGGAAATGCCTTCTTCTGTCTGTTACACACATTTGCAGTACTTTCTAAAAAATAAAAAATAGTATTCAAGTTTCAAATTAATTTCCCTTAAATATTCAAATTTTGATTAGTTCAGCTCCGTTGATGGATTGAATTGAATCTTATCTCAACATCAAGTATTGAATTCTGCAATAACCTTAAAAATATCTGCATGTTGTATTCGAAAATACATTTTCGAGCATCTCAGATAGATAGACAACCATTTCTTGAAAATGTTTCTGTTAAGAACTAACGAGCTTGAAAATATGCACAAATCAACTTTTCAACCATTATCAGAAATGCCAAATACATACAATTTTATTCAGCTAACAAATTCGCACACTTGGCCATCATTTTCATAAAAAGCTAAGGCTTCCAAGGAACACTTGCAACATAAGCTAATCAAACAGGCACTTGAAATGTACTTAAACATTATCCTAGGCAATTTCAGTAATAAAGATAACCCTTAGTTACTTAATCAGAGCGCTGACTCTATGACTTCCGTTGCTGCCCCACGCAACCCTTGGGGCGCCTCTATTGCTTGCAGCGAGCACTTTGGCAGCTTCCGCTGCTTATGTTATATTCATCAGCGTTCTTGTTGGTTATCCTTCATATTTTGGCAGCCATCAATCAATGGTTGGCGCTTCAAATCTCACGCTCTGTGGAGGCACTTAAATGCCATAAAAAGCGGAAATTAATGCACTGAAAGCATTCAAATAGAAGTTGTCTAGGGGTGAGGCTGAAGGAGGAATGTTGGGGTAGTTGGGTGGGGTGTGTGACACAAAGCTTAAGCTCTGCCTGCTCTGTAGCGGAATCAAGTCTTTAACGTCAATGGTCGATGGCACAGTCCATTGGAGCTCACGGGCCACTCTGGTGATTAATTGATGGAATTCCAAGAGTCCCTTAACGAAGAACACACCCAAAACACAACAAATACACACACACACACACACACACACACACACACACACACACACACACACACACAAGAGCTTGAGGGAGGAATTGGTACTCTGTTATATCCGTTATGGGCCCGTTAATGGCAAGCCATTGAGCAGTTAAAAGTGCGAGATTAGCATTTCCGCATAGTCAAAGCCATGGCCCGAAGCAGCTAGAATCCTGCGCTCCTTTGACAAGTGCCTGCTGGTTGCGGCTGCTTCAAGTGGCCTCCAGGCTGTGTGGCAAGGTGTGGCAACCGCGATACACCAAAGAAGGAAACATTGTATACCCTGCTCTTAATACTCTTTAGAAATATGGTTTTGTTTTGGTACAGAAATCAAGTTGAATTCTCATGGAACAATCAGGCCTGTTCCGAATTCCACTTTCGAATCAATGCAACATAGCATTCTCTTATACTCGTCTCAAAGTTAAATGAATAAATTGGATTATTTTTGGATTTGGTTCTAAAAAGTATGCTACACACTTTTCTGTGGATATAATTTTAAAGTGGATTTCAGAACAGGCCACTTTTCTATCAATTGTAAAGAATTATGTAAAGCGTACTCAATATCAAATAAACATTTTATTTAACTTTGAGATAACTTAAATGTTTGTCTGTGACCACAAACCTTGAGTTCGATTTCCAAACGAGAGTAAATCTACTGATTGATCCGAAAAGTATGTTAAGCAATTTGCCATTGAATTGATTCGAAAGTGAAGTTGAAATCAGGTTTATATTACTTTAAAGTTTCGAAAACGTTTCATGTAATATACATTATACATTTCGTGACATAATTATTATGTACCCTACCCCCATTCACCCCTCCCTGCAAAGATATAAACGCACAACGCACGAAACGCAGTCAAAAAGTATAAAGAAGACTGGGACGATGGGCAGTACAAGCTAATGGGCAGTCTTATATCAATGGAGTTTAAGTTTGTTTTCATCCTGCCACTTAAAAACGCAACCCTCCCCCTAGCCACAGCTTGAAGCAGGTGCCGCTAGCGCCTAAGCATAGGCAATGAATTGTATTAGCTGGCGCATTATCCTTACGCAGCCGCAAATCGACTGTCATTTGCTATGATTGATTGATTGATGCTGATGCTGATGTTGATGTTGATGCAGCGCAGGAGACGGCACAAGCACAACATGAAAGTGGAAGGAGTTTGCAGCTGGCGAATGGCACCTGTGGCGCCACCTGTCGTTCAACTTGAGTGCAACTCAACACACTTATTTTAAGCTTTCAAACTTCACCACACTAAAATAATGGGAATTCTTGTGCTTTATGGTGTGTGTCACAACTAAATATGGTGGCTGTTCGTGCTAAAAGCTCAACTCGAGGGCAGCTTTTACTGACAAATAGCATTTCAAACTGTTCAGTTGCTCAATTTGACTGTTTTCGAAAGCTTAAAACATATGCTAAAGCATTCAAATTTGTTCACATAAGTTGGTATGTTCTGTAGATTTATTTAGATTCCCGCAGTTGAATCAAAACCGATGTCTTTCTAATTTCTTGCCCTGTTTTCTAATATTTTTCAAAGCTGTTGCTCTTTATCAAAAGCTTTTTATGCCACATCACCACGTTTTTGAATTTGTGATCCGATATTCGAAAGTAATAGCAGCCGGTTTTATTTATGTAAGGTTTGAATAAATTACATTTCACTGACTTAAAAACAACATTTCTTACTTCAAGACAGCTAACAGTTTTTCAGGCCTGTTCCGAGTTCAGTACGTTTTTGAAAAGTAAAAACGGATGAATTGATGTTGTGATCCCCAATGGGAATGGTTACGTTTTCTCTTCTTCGAAACCGAGTTCGAAACCGAGTTTTCATAGTCATCTAGAAGGCATTGCTGAATCGAGAACAGCTACGTTTTGTTTTACGTTTTCGCTTCTGTTTGACAGACAGTTTTTCATTTTAATATTATAAACGTTATTTAACTTTAATCTAATGATTTCGTTTCCAAATACGATGAAGAATATTGAGTTTAAGAATTTTAAAACGTAAACCTTTAACGTTTTGTGTACTTTAGAACAGCAAGCAATTCCTTTTCCGCAAACTTCGAGCGGCATTCGAATTCGAAACTGACCTGATTAACAAATAAAGAAGATGAAAACAGAGAAATACTTTTTAACAATCTTATATTAAGTTGAGCTTCTTGTTAACTATGATCCACTTTGAGTACATTCAGGACTTAATGTTGTTGAAACGCGTTTTTTCTAATGTAACTTAACTTTTGAAGTTTATCTATGCTTCAGAGCTTATAGTTTGAACCTTAAGCTCTCTCTTTAATTTTGCTTCATGTTTAAACTATAAAAGTAAAACATTAGCCATGTGACAAATACTGATAAACTTAACCACTCGATTACTTGCACATGATTTCCGTCGTTTAAGTAACTTGAAGAAAAAGCATTAAAACCGTTGCCTGTTTATTTTTTATTTTTCTTGCAGTTAACGGAGCTCGAACAACGCGTCATTGAAGCGGAAGAGCGCGCCGAGGACGCTGAAGATAAGGTAAGTCATTAAATGACTGACAGCTAACAGCCCCACCTCCACCTCCACCCCCACCCACACCCACACACTGAGTATGAAGGATATTAAAACAAGGGTCGAATCCTTGGCCAGACGGCAGACATCACAAACCGCGTCTGGGCAGATAGAATCGCCTCATTAGAAGGCAGTTTAAAGCATTTAAGCGTATGCGGAATTTACATGACAATACTGAAGTCACTTTCGCAGATGCACTGAGAAAATAAAAGTATTAACTTTACTATTATGGAATTCATTTAAAAATGATAAATATTAGAAATGCTTTTCATAATAAGCAATACCTAACTAATGTGATTCATATGATATAGGGATATCTTTACGTTAAATATTCACTTTATTCACAATCGAAAAAGCTTCTTTCAGTGCATTGCAAATTTCTTATACAAAAGCACAATAATCTAATTTTAATGAACGATTTGGGTATTATTTGCTCTCTGTGTAGTTCTTTAGATAAGTTTGTGGCTGGGTTTGCCCAACACTGAACAGACAGCTAGACAGACTAGAACTTTTGGCACATGCGGGCAAACAAACCAAACCCAACCAAAGCAAAGCAAAGGCCGGACAACAAGCCAACAAAATGTTGTCGCCGCCAACTGTCCCCAGACACGGTACACAATACATAAATCGACTTCCGTTTCCAGGACCCGGAAATACACATTAATGCAACGCTGCGTAGCTGTAGCTGCTGCTGCTGTTGCCTTCCCCTCCTCTGTCCAAAAGATTGAAGTTCGTGTGGTTGCAAGTAATGCTGGGCTTTGCTCTGCCCCCTCACAGCTCATAGACATTATAAAACTACCCCGAATATATACTCGCAACAACAAGGAGCAAGGAGCAACAAGGAACAAGCTGCACCCATTCCAGATTCTGATCCACGCGCGTTTTCAATATCAAATGCGCATTGTTTGCATTAACAAGTCCCGAGGGGCTTTTGGCTTTACCTACGCAACACCCCCAAAAACAAGGCGAAATGCAAATATTTTCCAAGGCCCAGGCAAGGATGTGAGCAGGTTTATCTCTTCGCAATACCACGGTTACGGCTATGCCTATCGTCGTTTATATATCCCCTTTAGGTTTTGGTATCGAGCCTGCCGTTGTCGTTGCCATTGCCAACCACTGTGACAAATTGAATTCTTGTTACTTTGTTTGCGCCGAGATTAAATTCATGTAGAAACACGTGAATGTTAACTAGCTGGCAACTGGGTTCTAGCTTTCGCTCTACCTCAGGACCAAGCGCTTAGTTCCGACATTGCCCGGACAACCCTTCTTGAAACTTCCAACAGTTGGCAGCAGGCAAGCTGTTAACAGGCTCATTACTTATGCTTCAATTAGCTCATCTAATGTCGCTCTTTAAAATTGTTTTGCTCATTAAAAACAATTAGCTAAGACGCAGGACTAATATGCTCTAAGCATTAAGGGGTTGGTCACTTGCACTTACTCTAGTCATGAGTTGCGCCTTAAAGGACTATCATTTTCTTTGATCTCAAATTGTACATGTTGCCTGTTATTGTCAGATAGAGTTAGTCAGTTCCAGTTGACGCTGTCAAGCTTAGAAATATATAGTCATGTCTATCCTGAATTCAATTCTTAATCATTAGCAAAAGAATGATTCATAAATCTTGTATTCCTTGGAATTTTAAAACAAGAAAGAAATGTTATCTTCGGCGTGTCGCAGATATAAAACAGAAAACATTATTTTTCATGTGATTGTTCCTATGGCTGCTATAAGATATAGTGATCCGATTTTGATAAAATTTTAGAAAAAAACACAAGTTTTTCATACAAAAACTTATTTTCAACTGATCGTTTCTATGGCAGCTAAAAGATATAGTCGTCCGATTTCGATGAAATTTTGGCAACATGTGTGAAAAATGCTAAAACTTAGACATAGTGAGTTTTGGTTGAGTTAGCTTGAAAAACACAAAAGTGTTTCATACAAAAACTTGTTTTTCAACCGATCGTTCTTATGGCAGCTATATGTTATAGTGATCCGATCTGGCCAATTCAACTATACATAGGTACTACCTGCAATAAGAAGAAGCATCTGTGCCAAGTTTCATCAAGATAGCTCTAGAACAAAGTCTTGAAAAACGCATATAAACAGACAGACAGACGGACAGACGGACATGACTCGGCTGTTGATGCTGATCACGAATATACAATTATACATATTTATATTACAAATATCTGTGACAAATATCTGTGACAAAATATCTGTCGGTGACAAAATATGAATCAATTGCCGTGAATCTCAGACAGGGACATTTTAAAGATATAAAATTATCCTGTAAAATCGGATAAGTTTTGGATGTATGACAAAATAAATATATAAATTTTGAATCAGTTACTTTTCATATTGTGTCACGACTGTGACTCGTGCAGTTACAGTAAATACTTGTGACTAGTAAAAGTTGTTGCTTTGGAATTTGAATCTCCGACGCTGTGCTGAATTTTGAAATGTAAGTATATGATTCTCAATATAATATAACGCTATATTAACATGAAACTGTACCGCTTAAAGCATAAAAATGCCGAATATAACAAGTCAACTCGAAAATACCGCCAATAATCAGCTCGAGGAGCCTCGTCGCAAAGAAGAAGAAGAAGGGCTAGAAGTAGAAAGAAAAGCGCGTTTAGGCGACTTGATTGTTGGTATTGAAAATCTCATGGTTTCCTTTGGCATCATCCCAAATGAAAATGGCGATTTTGTTGAAAATATGCGTCAACTGAATGTCAAAATTTCTAAGAAAAATCCACAATTTGCACATCTGATAAATCGGTAAGTTGCTTCTTAAAAATGCTTTTTTTTTTTCTTTTGAAAATAAGTAATTATTCTGTTTCTGTTTTAGAGTGAAAGACACAATGCCTAAATTAAAGAAACTGCGTCAGAAGTACGTTGATCAAGTTCAGGAACAAACGCTGCAGAATAACTCTTTGGAAGTACCTAACGATGAGGATGCAGTCACTTTGAATAACGTTCCAAACTAGGGTATGGATAGGGACAGCAATTTCGTTATCGATTCCGCACGTCTCCATTTTGTTTTTTGTTCCCGATGCCAACTATTCCCGAATCTCGTCCTATATTCTATACACATGAACAATTTGTGTAAAATTGTATTGCAATTATTCTTTTGATTGATGTTTAATTTTGTTTATCTGCACTTTTAACATGTCCTTTTAAAATGTAAGCAAATTTACAATAAGTCTACATGATACAATGACAATATACAAACAAACGTTCC
The DNA here is from genome assembly GCA_949708635.1 of Hirtodrosophila cameraria. Taxonomy (NCBI): domain Eukaryota; kingdom Metazoa; phylum Arthropoda; class Insecta; order Diptera; family Drosophilidae; genus Hirtodrosophila; species Hirtodrosophila cameraria. The sequence goes on along the minus strand of OX453090.1, from coordinate 762,437 downwards.
CGTTCACAACCCAAAAATGCTGTTTACCTACTTATTTAGATAGTAAAGAAGAAATAAATGTTATCTTCGGCTTGGCAAATATATATATACGAAAAAATTAGCTTGAAAGTTCTGCCATAGATTTAGACGAGTGATGACTTTTTCCAATCATTAATCGATATCCATGAATCGAATGAGCATTGCATTGGTTTTTTCTAATTTTCCTCGAGTTTTATATTTTTATTGACTTTTATTTAATGTATTGTTTATTTAAATCGGTAATACTTTACGAAAGTTATAGTCAAACATTTGAGTTCACTTCAAAAAAAAACTCTAATTGGAAAACAATTTGAAAATTTCGTTATTAGGAACTTTTAATGTATCATAATTTTCAATATGAGCCCAACTGCAAGCTAAAAGCCTCAAAGTGTTGCATATTGTAATTAGATAATAAGACTATTACCTATAATCTCTCTCAAATGTGTAGAGCTCCTTAGTTTTAATCATTCGTAATCATATTACAGCTTTTCTGTTGTTGCTGCAACCTTATAGAACTTATAATCCAGCATACCATACCAAAAGCATTCCCCCATTGCTTTATCCCATTTCCTGTTGTCAATCAAATTAATTATGCAATGAAAAAAAGCAAGAATATAAACAAAAGCACACTTAAATTTGCCTCAACGCTGGCAATTAAGTGCAAGCCTTCCTCAAAGGAAGTGTGGCAGCATTGTCAGAGGGGCTGGATTGAGGCTTGTGGGTGCGAAGGGGAGGGTTGGAATTTAAAAGTGGCTTTAAAGTCGTTGTAAATGGATGTTGCATACGCATAGGCGCACATGGCACACATTGCACACAGTGTTGCAAAATGCCGGTAAGAAGAGAAAACGAAAGCAAAACATAATAAAAAGAGGCGCGCGTGCGTGCGTACAACAAACAAAACAAAAACGACAACCAAATGCAGCTCAAACTGTGGCACAGTGCTACCTCAACTGTAAGCACAATTTCGAGGGTTGCTTTGCCCACAAACTTAACAGCAGCTGGCTGAACGAGAGAGAGATAGAGAGAGAGCAAGAGTTGCAAAAAAGGAAAGAGAATGCGTGAAGTGATTTTTTTACATGCATCGAACTGCAACAAGAGCCAAAGTCTTGAACTGCAGCTTTGTAGCTGCCAGCTGTGTGCAGAACAAGACAGAGAGAATAAGCGAGAAGAGAGGAGAAGAGGCATAAAGGACAGCGTCGTTAAGAACCAAAAAGGAAGGCACGAAAAGTTGAAACAACCACCGAAAAAAAAAAGCGCTGACTGACTGACTGAATGACTGAGAGCACGAACGAATGAACGAACTAACGAACGAAGGAACGGAATGAACGAAATGAATAAAGCAGCGTAACAAAGCGCAGAGCGCAAAAGTTGTGCAAAAGAAGACTTGTAGCTGCCACAACGCTGCTCTGCTCAAGTTGCGTTTTATTTTACGTTCCATTTGTTTAAACAATTTTTGTAGAAGCCAGCACAAAAGCTGGCTCAAAGAACACAACGCAACAACAACAAGTACGAAATTCAGCAGCAGAAAGTGTTTGTTGTTAATATGCAGCTTAGTAAAAAGTTATGTTTGAAAGATATACTTAGTGCATAGTAAAAGGCGCGCGGGGGTGGCACAAATCAACCTACATACATACATAACTGGACAATAAACAAATGTTATCAAAAATTCAACAAAAAAGAAAAGTGTTGCGTGAAAATTACACAATTTTGAAATATCAGTGCATGTGTGAGTGTGTGCGTGTGCTCATGTGTTCATGTGTGCGTGTGTATGTGTGCCTAGGCTATTGATGATGACAGCCAAAAGTTCTAAACGTAGTAAATTATAGGCCAAATTTTGGATTGTATTGCGCAAAAATATACACAAACCATACATACAAACATAAACATACAAACAACACGCAGCGGCCATTCACATTTACAACGTGCATGTGCTTTGTAACTGTGTGTGTGAGTGCCACCCTACGCTCTGTATTGGCGCGCGCCATAAAGAGGAACAGAGAGAGAGAGCGCGTGTGAGCGCCAGCGAATGCAGTCGCACAGAGAGAGAGAGAGAGAGAGAGTGAGTGAGCAAGCCGTGAGAGAGCGCGCATATGTCAATGACAGACAGCTGACTGGCAAACCACACGCAAAGCAAATAAGCAAAAAAGGAAAGGAATGGAAAGGACAGGAAAAGAAAGCAGCCGAATGTAGTAGCTAAAGGAGACAACAAGAAGCGTGTGTGAAATGTGCATAAACTAATAAAGCAAATCAATCAAAAAAGGCAATAACAACAGCAGAACAGCAGCAAGCAAGCAACACGCCAAAAACAACAACAACAACTACAACTACAACAACAAGAGCTGCAAGCCGCTTACGCATACATTGAAACATATCAAAACAGACACACAACAAGCGTCCATTTACAAAAACAACAATAGCGACTGCAAAAACTACAAACATACATAGATAAATACATGCATACATATATATTGATGTATATGCCAGAGTTATGCATAAATAACAATATTGGATAACAACAATAACAATAACAAAAGGCAATAGCTGCGCTGCTGCTGTTAACACTCAGCATTGCCAGCAGCGTGCAACTCGGCGTGCCTCGGGCATTGCCAGACAAAAATGACAAGAAGAGCAACAAAAACAAGTACAATAACAACAATAATAACAATAAGTTGAGCATATTTGTTATTAACCCTTAGATGGCGCAGTGTCATAAAATGTTGCTCTGTCGCCGCATGATTGGCAAACGTCGCCGCTGTTGCGTTTGCTGCCGCCACAAACAAAGAAAATGCCAGCAGCGGCTGCTGCTCTAACAGTAAAATGAGCCCAAAACTCCCTCCGCCCACCAAGCCAGGCAAACAGCTAAAACATTAAACAACGATAACAACAACAACAACATCGATAAGAACAACAACGACTTTAACATTGGAAAGCGCGAAAAGCAAGAAAACAAGTTTTTTGAATGGATAACTATAGAAAAAAGGTAAGCTCGTTAAGAATTATTGCTTAAATCTCGCGCAAAAGAAACTAGTTAGTTTGTCCGTCTTCTTCTTCTTTAGTGAGTGTAAAAATCCAAGCAACTAAAGTTGAAATCGAACAGACGCAGCATTCTTCAAAAATGCAACTCACATTAAACTTGACTACATTTTGAAACAATAAGTTCTTGTATCTAGAAAGAAACTAAAGAAACTATTAGTTCTTTTATCCGAAAGAGAACTATAAAATTACCAACTATATATTTAAAATGTCTTTTATATCCTGTGAATATACTCAAACAAGATATCTTGACTTATTAAGTTGAAGTTGAAATTCAAATATTCCACTTGATTTAAGATCTTAAATTATTCTCAAGAATCCCATGATTTTTTTTAATGTAGTAAACAATGTACATATATCTTAGGTTATTTGGAGCACAAAAGCAATTCCTCAATTAATTTTAATCAATTTATGGTGCAAGATTCAATACCATATTGATTGGATTGGATAAATTGAAATATTAGTATTGCAATGATTTTCCATGTAAAGAACATTATAAGCATATCGAGAACTTTTCAGTACTTTTCAGACTTTTATGTACTATACTAGCGGGAACTCCCGTCCCGATTCGATTTTAGATACTGGAGAATTTCGGGTTCCGGAAATTGTTTGCGACACTCGCGTGTTTCTCGTCCCGTTCCCATTTCTAAACTATACTGCGAAATATGTATTAAGAACAACTATAAAAGTCTACTAGTGCATTTTCAACACACATTCTTAAACTTAATGACTCCAAAAACATTTTCCAAAATTATGTTTCTTATTTAAATGTGTTATATTTGATTGGGTAATCTCCGGTTTGACGCCCACCTGGCTGACTGCAGCTATGAATGATCTGATCAACCAGAAAGAAAGCCGCATAACAAATTTATATTAATTTTGATGCTCGTAATACATAAAATGACTAAAATTAGAGCGCCCCGTTTCCCCATATATCCATCTATCCAAGTATCAAGTCATAACACTCAAAAAAAACATCATGAATTTATGTGCATATCTCTCACATGTCGCATTTCAAAAATCAGTTCGTTTAGATGTATGGCCCATAATTTATGATCCTTCCCTCTTTACTTCATGTTATCCCATCCCATTCCATCCTATCTCGCCCACACTTTTATTCTGTAGAAGAAATTCAATTAAATATTTCGCATTCGTATTTGAACTTTTAACCTTTTCCGGAGCATCTTTTCAGTAAATAATTGGGTCATTCAGCTGTTTGGATTTCTTTCTTTCAATTATTTCATCAGTTATCTGCTCGTCGTCATCTCTTTTTGTTGTTGTTTTTTGTTGCTTCTCTGCGCTTCTTTTGTGTTTGTTTTGTTTGTTTTCTGTTGCCCCTTTGGGGCGCCTCTTGCATTCAACTTATCAAACACAAACGCAAACGAAAACACTGCAAAATCAATTAACGTGCAACGTGGGCGCATCAGTATTGCATTCATCAGTTGCAGTGGCGTATGCAGCATTTCCTTTTTGGGGGGACTGCTTAATGGACTTATTGGTTTATCGAATACTTAAAACTCGTAAGTCTCTATCAAAGAAGATCAGAGACATTGTTGTCCTGATGTTTCCTAATCTTATATTAGGTATGTATCTTTAAGTATATCCTTTCCATTTGTAAACTTGTGTTAATAATGAGCTCAAAATGAACCCGAAAGGAAAAGTTTTGTTTGATGGTTTTTTTTAACATATTTCAAATTACAATATTTTGAAAAGTCAATAATTATTTTGGATAAGCAACTGGGTAATGTTTCGATATAGCTGATCCTCCTAAAAAGACAGTTTTCGCGAAATTTTAAATGAACTGCCACTAAACGAAACCTTTATAACCCCTAACATCACCTTAACAGCCACTCAATAGCCCCATTAGCAGCCCCATTAACAGCACCTTAACAGTCACTTAGCAGCCCCATTAACAGAACCTTAACAGCTACTAAATAGCCCCTTAACATCACCTTAGCAGCCACTTAATAGTCTCTTATCAGCACCTTAACAGTCACTTAGTAGCCCCATTAACAGTACCTTAGCAACCCTATAACAGCACCTTAGCCTCATAACAGTCCCATAACAGCAACTTAACAGCCACACAGCATCTATTGGCAAAAACTTTTAATGATGTTTTCTTTATTAATTCTTCAAAACAAAGGGAATTTGTGGAACCAGTTTTGATATTCTAGAATTATTTCAAATTTGTAGAGCACATAAATAAATCAAAATATGTCTGCATAACTTTCTTGTCCCCTTTTGTGTACGCCACTGCTCAGATGCGCTCGGCACAGTTGCATGAGAAGCATCGCCTTGCCGCTTGTTGATTGATTGCTTGTGGCGCTGCTGTTCCCCCTTTTCCCCACAAGCTGACGAGAGACGCTGCCACATTAAGTTGCATTTGTTGCCTGGACACGTGCCAATCTCTCAGTGAATGCCCATAAATGAAGCGTTTAGCACATTCGCCTGAGTTGGCATCTCTGCACACTTTCTCAAAAGCGTTCTCAAACAGTGGCCATTTATCTTCATGTAAACAAAGGGCAGTGATGATTAGATACACACATACATAAACACAAAACACACATATACATATACTAGTAGATACAATAAACAGTTACAGTTACAGTTATAGTCGTACTTCAATGTGGGCCAATGTTGATTGCATTCGCCACTCGGCACTCCACTTACAAATGCATTTTGCCAGCCATTTGGACTTGGCTTAGAGATGCCCTACCTTTGGGGCATATCAATTAACTAACTAACTAACTTGGTCAACAATTAAAGGTATTTCATTGAATTTATGTAGCTAAATGGAGATAATATATGCTTATATTACTCCCTGTTTTCAAATTGTAAATCTTGCAAATGTACACTGAGAAAAAACACTAGCAAAATTAAAGATCTTTTTACTATTGACTCCCTGTTCCCATTAAAAATGGGGAAAAGGGAGCCATAAAGTACTGCAAATGTGTGTAACAGGCAGAAGGAGACATTTCCGACTATCTAAAATATATATATATTGTTGATCAGCATCAACAGCCGAGACGAACTAGCCATGTCCGTCTGTCTGTCCGTCCGTCTGTATGAACGCGTCTATCTCAGGGACTAGAAGAGCTAGAGACACCGAACTTGGCAAGCACTTTCCTGTATACCATACGCAGATCAAGTTTATTTCAAATTTTGGAACAACAGTTTGACATGCACTGGACAAGTAAGGTCCGCTGCTTGCTTGTGTTGCCGCTGAACTGCTTGAAATGCAAGTTGCGAGCAATTGGAAGTCTCGTAGTCGGGCACACTCGACTAGAGCATTCTTACTTGTTTTACTTTCCAAACTGAAGTTGCACATCCTAAAAATCGATTTGAAGGTGAAAATATTGCAAATTAAAATGAAGTATAATGGTACTTTTTCTATAGTTCAGTTTCAGTTCAATATCAACATTCAGGTTCACGAACTAAACCCAGAGGTGAAACATTGATAGATATTGAAATTGATAGTTTCGATAGAAAGCAATATTTGTCTTTGATCCTAATGGATTCTGCCTAAACTAAATGCATTTTAAGGAGTAGGAGTAGAAGCAGAAGTAGGAGACAAGCGCAACTAAAGGTCGAACTAGTTCAATTTATTTCCACTCTTTTTCACAATAATTATGCATCAACTCGTAAGTTCACAGAATGAAGAAGAAAGCAAAGCGCGTTGGCGTTGCCTCCTTTCGTTGTTGTTTTTCTTGTTGTTGTTGTTTATTTATTGTTGTTGTTGTGCGCTGCTACAGTTGAATTAATGATGCATGCATCCGTCATCAGAGTGCAGCGTAGACGACGCAGACGCTGATGCTGACGCCGACAGCGACGGCGCCACTTTCGCTTGAAGCCTCCTTCACAGCTGCCGCCCACTCGCAGTCGGCCCTCGCAGTTGGCGTCAGCGTCACCGTCACCGTCGCTGCCGTCGCCGTTGCTGTTGCACATTTGAAAAATGTAATGCGTTTTATGCGTTGCATTTTTCTTGATTTAAGTGGTCTTTTTGTTGTTGTTGTTGTTGCTGTTGTTGTTGTTGCTGTTGCTTTCTTTATTTAAAACTCATCAGCAAGTCGACGACATCATTTGGCGGTCCCGACAGCAAGCCACATCGCAACTTGCCTCCAACATTAATATGCATTTAAAAATAGCGCCCCAAAGTCGCGAGTTGGCGACTCCATGCAACAGTTGCTGCAGTTGAATGATGATGATGATGACGATGACGATGATGATGATGTGCCACATAGCCATAGATATAGACGGCTATATAGCCAGCTTTGCTTAAAGACTTGAATGGAATATCGGACTTGACAAATACTCCAAATGCAGCCACACTGCAAAAAATAAAATAAAATATCAAAAAGATGTTTAAAATATCTATCTTACATATTTAAAATGAAGTTTATTATCATAATACTTTTATTTTGTGAATCTAAGACTGTATTAAACTAGAAGAACTCAGAAAAATTTCTGAACATATAGAAAATGGAATAATTTGATTATCTTTTTGGCTGTTCCCTTTTTCGATCAATTCAGAATCGGAATGATAAGCCCTTCTGAATTCCGAATATCGATCGAAAATCGAAATTATCTTTAAAAAAAAAAGTTGAAATATTACAACTTAATTCAAAAACAGTAATGCAAAACCGAAAACGTTTCGAAATGAAAAGTTTCCAAAAAGAAGAACAGGCTTGATTATATTTATAAAATTAAACATTAAACATATTTATCAATGATAATGGCGTACACACATATTGGAGTTTTATTTACTTACTGATGATGTTCGGAACCCATTAGAAAGTGCACTTTAATATCTGCGATATGGCTAAGAAGTGTGGAGCAGCAGAGTGGAGGGGTAAAGTGTTATTTGGCTGCCAGCCAGTCTAGTCGGGGCGTATCACACTAACGCGCTCTCATATGAGGATGTTTTGGGTATGTTTTTTTCTTGTTTTTTGTTTTGTTTTCTTTTCTGTTTGTTTGTTCTTTTTTTTCTATTTCAATATTTGTGTTGCTTTTGGCTTTGTTTTTGTTTTTGCACGCGTCTAGCCAATAATCTTCATGCTGGCTGGCGCTCTGATGGATGACGCGGACGACAATGAAACTGACTCATCTCGCTCATCTGGGCGCCCATCGACCGACTGAACTGACTTTGCCTGGCTGCTGTTAGCTGTTAGCTGTTAGCTGTTTTGTTGCTTTTTAATCAGGCAAATTGTTGACACCCAACGCAAACAATCAGCTTAAGAGCTAAAATTGTACTCCAAATTGTGCACCCAAGCAACATGTTACATATTACATTCGATGTACATTTATTATACTACAACGCTCCTTCTGACTGAGCTACAGCTGCTACAGAGACTACAATTTTTGGGTGTTCCATAGCACAGAGATAAATTGTTGTGGCGATGCTGTTGCTTCTGTTCTGTTCTGTTCTGTTCTGTTCTGTTCTCAATGTTGTTCCGACACATAATCTGACAACTGACATGCATCTCTTAGTTCCACTCCTTGCTACATGACACGCACTTTTGGCCGGAAGGAAGCATGTACTATATGAAGAAAGGCAGGAAGGCTGGCAAAGTGACTGATGTTTGGTCTGTTGCTAACCCCAAGTTCTTCCCTTTCCTCGCTCCACTAAATGAAGCTCTCAAAACTTAGCCAAAGTCATTGACACCATTAGTTAAAAAGATGCTCGACAGTGGGATACCCATTACAATATATCTACACGAGTTACAATAGATATAGCTAAGTGTAGCTTAATTCTGAATACTTTTAATGCATATTACTTATGTGAAACGATCGACGTTGCTTCAATTCTATATATTCGTTTGTCAGCACCTTCAATACTATCAATAGTCTTAAATTATGAAATAACTTTATATTTATAGCTGAAAAACAAACAAAAACTACAAATTAGATATCGCTATTGGCGTTATGAATCATTAATGCTAGTTACTAGTGCAGCGGAACTATCGATAATAATACAATTTCATACTTTTCTTAGTCAATACAATCGATAGTCATAAATTAGTGTATTTGCAACCTTATATTTTAAGCTGAAAAAACATAAATTAATTACGATTTAAAAATATCTTTAGTTCAATTCGATACTTCCGCTAGGCAACACCATAAATACCATCTAAAGTCATAAATACAACCTTCTATTTATAGCTGAAAAACAAGAATAAAGTTCGATTTAAAAATATCGATAGTCCGACTCGATACTTTCGTTAGTCAGCACCATCAATACTATCGCTAGAAAAAACAAGCCAAAAAAGGGCTTACACATATCGTAATACCGATAGCTATCGTGCGTATCACCTCACAGTACAGTTTCGAAACTATCTGTAGTTTTGCTTGCTACTGCCGAAAGAATATCAATCGATTTTCTTAGTAATATTAAAAATATCGATAGTTTTGCTTAGTACTATTAAAAATATCGATAGTTTTGCTTAGTACTGCTGAAAAACAATCGACTGTTGTACCCTGAGCTGTCGCTAATCATTACTAATAGTGCACTTATTCATTCCGATTAGTTAACTAATTTTAAATCAGTTGTTAATTAGCAAAGTATAATTACTTTGTGATTGCAGTTAATAAAAAGTAATTAACAAAAGTAATATAAGAAACATTTAAACAACATATTCTTCGTCTGATATATATTTGTATAAACTTTTCGATTTATTGAAAGCGAGTACCCTGGAACCATTAGGTTGAGTGAGTCATCTATCGTATTATTTGCTATAAACTGCTTTTCAACCAGCCCATTAAAGCCAAACAGAAGCAAGAAATCGAAGCATTAATGGCCATTATCCGATAACTGATAACCCATTAGGCTCTCTGACCAGAGCGATTTCTATATACATATGTAGATTACCTTTTTATTTGTTGTTGTTGATATTTCGGCGACTATATAATATATTATTAATGTACATATGTATTATTAAGACGGTACAGAGCGTGATATATGACATATATTGCAAGATGAATTACCTGCCACCCCAAAAATAACATTAAAGACACATAAAACACACGCAAACGTTTCGCTACGCTTCGATAAAACTTCCCTCGCTCAGCTGTCGGTCATGAATTTCCCTGTTTCATGCTGCTTAAATTTCCCTCGTATTTGCCACTTGGTGTGGCTGCCACTTGGCTTGCCTTTGGCAACTGAACTGAACTGCCTGCCGGTTCAGTGCTTCATAGTTGCTCGACTCGTGCGCGTCGCATTTTGGCGGCGTCTCCAATTTTGTTGCGTTGCGCTGCCAATTGTTGATTTTGTAAAACGCGTCGGTTATTTTGTTAACATTTTCCATCTTCAATATATTTTTTTTTTTGTGCATTTTTTGAATGTTTTTCAATTTTTGTTTGACCTTTTTTTTATTGCGTTTAAGTAACAGTTTTTGCATAATACATATCTAAAAATGCCAGCTAGGGGTTCTTGAAAAGCAACCCTTAGCAGCAGTGGCAGTGGCAACGTGCTCGCGATCAGCGCCCGCTACTTCTATGCCTACTACCCTTCTCCTCTCTCCGCCCACCACCACCAAAACCGGTTTTTGCTTCTCAAATTGTTTGAAAACGCGAAATTATTATTTTGTTTTGTGCGATAGTTTGAAAAACAACCCCCAACCCTTACCAGCCTGTTTAACAACATGGCAATGAACTTCTGATCTTATAAGATTCGTGTGTGTGTGTATGTGTGTGTGTGTGTGTTTGTGTTTTCAGAGTTGCCTAACTGCGTTTATATTTAACTCAAAGTGACAAACTTGTTATCAAATTTCAAATAAAATGGCAATTATTTTAACGGAGCTGATAATGGGTAACTGCACAATATGCCCAAAACGTATGTAACTGCTATATAATCCAACATATCTTAATAATCTAACCTATAGTACCTATATATCTAAATATATTCAAAAAAATCAACAAATATTGACTTGAAATATATTATTTACTTTATTCTCAGCTGATATATTGGTCACTCTTCGGTATATAAATTAATATGAGCTCAGGTTGAAATACTGTCTTAAACTCTACATGATTTATTATTACAAATTCGAAATATAAGTTCGAAATTTGCTATTTAGAAACCTTTTTTTTTGAGTCTTAAATTCTTTCATATTGTTTTTGATTGTCTGTGAGACTTACAAGGCATATGAGAGAATCCAAGAATCCAAGAATCCAAGCAAGTTCAATCAGTTAATGGTTTATTCTTTAAAAACGTTTGAACTCTTTGGTTCAAATACAAATTTCCTAAATCAATGAGATTTTTTTAAAATTTTGTAGTTCTTTAATATGGTTTTGGATTGTTTTTGAGACTAACTAGGCATATGGAGGTTTCGAATCATATGTATTCATTAAGAACGTCTCGATTCTGATGCGATCCCAAAGTTTGCAGTAGCATATCGAGGTTTAACTTCGATATCTCAGTTAACGGCAAATTCAGCTATATCAGAAATTTAATACAAATATTCTCTTTTCTTATTCTTTCTTCCCAATTTTTCTAATATCATAAATCTTATAATCTGATCTTTCAGTTTTACTATAACAACTGAAATTTCAGTTGCTCTGCGAATCTTGTAGAGTTCTATAAAAAATAAATCTTATATTTATGAGCAACAAAGACAAAGCAAAAGTTTCAAACAAAAAATATATATCGAAAAGAACTTACTAAGTGCAAGCTGAAAAGAACATTTTCTACAGCAACAACAATGAGTTGGGTGGGGGGGGGGGAGAAGGGGGAAGAAAAATTCTTTTAATTGCTGACAAGTTTTCATTCATCTGTCTTGTTGCGCGCGGAGGTTTTCCCAAAGTCAACGCATCGCTGAACTCTCCAAAGCAACATCGCATCGATGAAGTTGTCTTTGTTATTCCTCAAGTTGCTTGTTGCTTGTTGTTGTTATTGTTGTTGTTGTTATGGGGGAATGTCGCTTCACGCTTAATTGGTTAGCAACATCGAAAAGGTCACGTTTATGAGTTGTGATCAAAAGTTGGCGCTGCTTTTGCAGCTCTCCAACAAAATACTTTAAAATTAAACTGTCTGATAATATTTAATTACTTATGAATTGTACTGGGTGTGGTTTTAAGTAAATTAAAATGTTTTCCAAAGAAAATCATATACATAAATTCCAGACAATTCAAGTCAGCTAAATCATACGCTTGAAATAATAAAAAGATCGCTGAAAATAACTTTTGTTCATTATGAATTATATTTTAATACATCTTTTATATTGACAAATAACATATTAATTTTTTTTTCGATATATGTCATCTTTCTAAAAGTTGTTCTTTAAGAAAAAAAAAACTCTTGCTTTGAATAGAAATCAAATATTGCAAATGCTCTTTTCAATCAAAACTAAGTTTTATAGATTGGATAAATATTCAGAAAATTAAGGTTCCAAAATCAGAAAATTCTTTGTTTTTTTTTTAATTAAATGGGAAGCAGATTTTAGCAAATCATTAAAATAATATTTGAAAATAAACACATTATTGTTGCCAAGTTTTTAGTCCAAAATTGTTACAAAGATTCTACAATTCTTTGTTTTTTCTGATTATGTACAACTTCGATAATGCCAAATTATAGTTAAAGATTATAATAATAATCCTTTATATTAAAAAAACAATTAAAAAGCTTAATAACCATTTTGATTGAAAAGTGGGATATTCCGAATATATAAAATTCAAAAGATACTGAAACAGATGAACATTTAAAATAAGAATGTAATATAATTTGTGCAATATGTAAAGTTGGCTTGATTCGTACTTGAATTGAAATATATCTTCGATTAAAGTCTCTTTAGTTCCTTTTTTTTTTTTTTTTTTAGCTCAGCAACTTCAATACTTTCTTTTGGAGTATCGTTCTTAAGACTTTTTGCTGTCTTGCCTATGTTGAAAGTTTGTTGAATATTTTTATTTTAATATTATTAAAAGTTTCAACAATATTTCAAATATTATTCAGAAAGGAACTAAGAAACGATTAGTTCTTTTATTTGGAAAGAACCACTTTTAGTTATTTTAACCGTAGATGAAGTAAAGGAACTTAAAGAAAGTTTAGTTTTTTTTTTTGGGAAAGGTAGCTGAAGTATATCTTCAAAAGGAACTAGAATGCCCAACTTTACAATTAAGCTATAGTTTCTTACCAAATCACAACAAATTGTAAACATTCTTCACGAATGATGTGAAATAGATGAAGTAAAGGAAATAAAAGAAAGATTAGTACTTTTATCGGGAAAGGAACTACTGAAGTATATCTTAAAAAGTAACCAGAATATTCAACTTTACAATTAAGCTATAGTTTCTTACCAAATCACAACAAATTGTAAACATTCTTCACTAATACTTTGAAACTTTTGTGAAAGCTTTAACAGAAATGCATTAAAAGTTGATATTTATCAACTGTTCTTTGGACTTTTGAGTTGAAGTTGATGAATAAAGACAGCAGCAACAGTAACTCACTCTCTCGCTTACACTTGAATGCACTTTTGTCATTGTCCAGCCAACATTTGCACAAAGCCTTTTTCTAAATTAAAAAAAAAAAGGAAAACGAACAAAAAGTGGGTAAAGTGGGTAAAAAAGAAAAAGGGAAAACAAAGTGCAATTTGTAGCAGAGGTGGCGCTGTTCGCTTTGTTGTGTGCAACTTTGTGGGGTTTCCCCGCATAATTAACAATGATGCAAAGGGGGGGAACTGAACACTGAACGCTGCCCAATGAAATGGGTGCTGTTTTTGTTATTTCTACCGATGTCTCGATCATTGAAACTCGTCTTTAGTTTTAACTTGAGACAACTTGGGACTGCCGTCAGGTCCACTCAAGCGTAAAAACATCATTTGCAGCACAGCCAAAAACAAAAAAACGATAGGGGAAAGAAACGAAAATTGTGCAAGGCGTGGCGCATGCCACCCACTGTCAAAAACAGTTGCTGCAGCTGCCTCAGACGTTAGCACGGCTTGAAGAAAAATAAAGCAAAATGTATTGAAAAGCGCTTTTTTCCAGCCATTTTGCACTCTGTCCACTTTCATACACATTTTTGTCGCGAAAATGTCGGCATCTTTGCTTTTGGCCGGGCTCTCAGACACAATGGACTGGCTATGTTCCGGCCTGGCACATTGTTGTTTGGCATTTAGACGCTGCTCTCGAGTGGCTCAAAGATACTTGAGCTGAAATTGCTTGGACGAAAGATACTTTCAAGTTGCTGAATCTGAAATGCTAAGCGTAGATAGCTTCTAGTAGATAGCTGATATTCGATATACTTAGTTCTGCTTAGTTTAAAGTAGAAACTTTAAAGCCAGCATATTATTATCAAGCACCCTAAATGCTTGTTGCCAGGGTTGGGGGACTTGCTTGAAGAGGGGGAGGCTTGGTGCAGAAAAACTTTTATCAGCTGCGAAACTTTTGTTTTAGTTTATTGTCTGGCAAAGGCGCATCGGAGACGTTTTTTCTCTCTCTATCGCAGTCTCTATCGCAGTCTCTCTTTCTGCAGTCTTTTCCTATAAACTGATTAAGTTAAGCCTGTGTTGGGGGTTGTGTGGGCGTGGCAGCTGCAAGACCATTCAAGTTTTCAACTGTCGGCCACAGCTTGCAGGCAAATTACTTGAGATGCATCAAGCGGCGTCTGCATTATAAATAAATCTGTTTGCCAAAGAAAAAAATCCGTGCAACAAAAAAATAAACAAAACTAGATAAAAAAGGTAATCTTTGAATTGCCGAACTTGAAACACCCTTTAAAGATATAATATTGCCGATATGTGTGATATTGTAAACAGATCTTAATCAATACCAATTTCAAATGGTGTTAAATAAAATAAAAAAAACTTGAATAAATAAAACTGAAATCATATTAGAAAGTATTGAAATGAAAAAAACTATGAAGTGAAACTTTGATAGGTCTTTTCGAATGAAATCAAAGTTTAATTCAATTCTTTTATTTTGAAAAAGAAAATGAAGTCAACTTCTTCGAATCATCCAGAATGAAGTCAACTTTCAACCAAATGTTTTTTTATAAAATTAATAAAGTTTATTCTTTTGCAGCTCTGTGATATAGTTATTCGATTTGCAAAATTTCATTTATAACAAGTTTCAATAAAAAAGATAGCACGCATAATGCCTACTAGAGATGGGATCGGAAACAAATCTCCCATATCTACCCATTGCAAGGGTATAAAGTAATGCGATTAAATATGATAAGACTATGTTCTTTAATGCATTTAATATCTGTAGAATATAGCTAAGTGTGTGCATTTAAGTTAAACGTGGCCTGTTCTCGAGCGTGCTTTAAGTATAATAATTTAAGTTAAAAGACGCAGCAAAGTATGCAACACGTTCTTCAAAGTGACACACGTCAACGTTGTGGCAAAAGCTGCGCGTAGCACTCGACAGACGAGTGCCACTTGTAAATGCAACAGCACCCACCACCAACACCACCCACACCACCCAAACCACCCAAACCACCGGCAACATTGCAACGACAACCACAATTACAGTCTTGGCAACGTCCGCGAGATTTTTAATTGTTGTAAGCAGGAGACGACAATGAGAGGCAGAGACAAAGAGAACGAGAGAGACAGTAAGAGGGAGAGTGAGAGTGAGAAAGTTGCAGTGTCGCTGCCTGCCACGTTGCAAATAATTTGCAACAAGCACATTTTCAATTTCAAAAGCTGCCAAAACATGCTGCAAATATTGACATTGACTCTAATGGAAAAATCATCAGGCAGACAGCGTTGATGACAAGCGCCACAAAAGGTTGCAACAGCGAAAATGCGTGTGGCAGCCAAATGATTAGATGCGACGCCATGTTGCAAACAGAGATGGGATCATTTCGCAGCAACCAACATCAATCAATTTTTTCTCGATATTTTCAAAATTACCAAAAAAACTAAACAAATCCGAGTTTTAGCATTATCTATGAATGCTGATAAAATTTCTTTAAGATCGTATAGCTGTATCTTATAGCTGCCATAGGAACGATTGTCTAAAAAATAAGTTTTTGCATACAAATTTATTGTGTTACTCAAGTTATCTTAAGCAAAATCGCACATTCTAAGTTAAAGAATGCTTTTTATCAAATTCGGATGACTATTTCTTATAGCTGTCATAGGAACAATCTAAAAAGCTTTTTTGTTTATGCAGATATTTCAGCCAATCTAGCTAGAACTCAATTTTGTAGTGCTCCACACATGCTGACTAAATTTCATCAAAATCGGACAACTATATCATTTTTTTGGCATGACAACAATCGGTGGGAAACTATATTTCTCTATGCAAAACTGTTCTGCAAGTTTCTGAGTTTAAGGCTAAAACTAATTTGATTTAATTATGAAGCTTTGACTATTATGAATATTAAGTTGGACTTATTTTCTTTTAAGGATAAAGTTCCCTTGAAATATAGGAAATGGCTACCTTGAATAACCCTGATCATTTAGTTTAACATTATAATTTGTAATATTTCAAAGTAGATTGCATTTAAAATAAATTTAATAATTAACTTATAATTATATTAATAGAAATGGCATGTTATATAAAATATTTTAATTCAATTAAAAAGTTGTAACGAAATTTGAAGCAGACGCGGAATTTTGCAACCCCAACTCGACTCCAATTGCATTAGTATGGGCAACATTTGGTGGCTAGTTGGCCAACTAAAGTAGTTATGCACATACATAAATATATTAAATTAAAAATTTCGATGGCGTTGCCAACATTTAAAGCCAGAACGAGGAAGCTGCAGCCAGATAAGTGGCAGTGGCAGTGGCAGTGGCAACTACCCCAGACTAAACGACGACGCGTCGAGTCGCGTGGCAACGCTGGGTGGGGCAGAGACGCTGGAGTTGAATGCTGGTAGCTATGGGTAACAAGGGGGCTTTTGTGAGTTGCAAATAGAGGGGGAGAGAGGGGGATATCCAACAATATTTTATGGAGTGTTGTCTAGAGTGGCTGCTGCTGCTGCTGCTGCTGCTACTCTGCTGCCGCTTTGTTGACTATAAATAACAATGGAATCATGACTCGAAATTAAACGTCGAAAATGTAGCATGACAACAGAGACAAGGGGCATGAAGTGTGGAGCACAGAACGTGGGGCATGTAGGGTGGATGATAGCAGAGGAGGCTGTAACGGCTGTTTGCTCAAGAAGTCAAAGAAACACAAGAGACGCAAATAAAAGCAAGGGGCACATGTGAAAGACGCCAAAGATGATGTGCAGCAAAGTGGATGCCACGAAAGGCGACACACACACACACACACACACACACAACGGGGAGAAATGGAGAGCAAGTGGCAGATTTCAACATTTGTGTTTGCTTTGTCATGTTGCGGCACATTTGAGCATAATATGTATTAACAAATTGCCAAGAAGCCCATCAATTTGTTCAAACAGTAACAGTAAAATAAAACAACTATACGCATCTTGCTACACAACCCACCCCACCTCACTTCACCCCACCCCACCCCGTCCCTCTACGACAAAGATGCGACGCACTGCCTAGATAAATAAACAAGCCAGGATTTGCAGCCAAGAACTGTCAATCAGAGTCAACAAATTGCCAGCTTGTCGTAAGATATGACCAAAATGAGCAATGGACGTTTTCAAAGGCATTGCAAACTTAATGATATCAAAAGAAAACCCTACAAGTCGCAATACACTTGATTTTTTTAGAAGCCGAATCAAATACAATCTGTCAATCTGGCCTGTTCCGAATTTTGTATGTTTTTGAAAAGTAAAAACAAAGGAATTCTAAACGATTTACGAATTACTGTTCTGATTTCCGATTGTTTTCACTTTTTCGAAACCAAATTTGAAACCGAGTTTTCATACGATTTCGAAACAGGCCAAATTTCTAAACAAGAACGAAAAACTATCTTTCCAAATGCCGAAGAATAGTTTATTTTGGACCTTTGATAGCTATAAATAATAGTCAACCGATTTTAATCAAACTGAACCAAACTAAAACCATTTAGGCATCGGATTGTGCTATAATTGAACGATTTTCACAAAAAAGCTTAAAAGCTATAGGATATAAGCTTCCCCTTTTGATACAATTTTGTCAGCATGACAAGTTCAACATGGGTTCGGAGGGTTCTCTTTGAATGCGTTACACACTTTGTGACAAAATTACAAAAATTCTCTTAACATTCCTTTTTAATCTAAAAAAGTATGCAACTATAATTTGTATGCATCTAATCGCTTGAGAACAATTATTTCCCTGTCAATTCCATCATCTACTGCATACAAAGCTTGTTTTTTTTCTTTCGTATAAGCCATAATTAAAACGTAGCGCCATCTAGCGGCCACATTAGCACTCATTACAAACATATTAATCACATCTATGACATCAACTTAAATGTGGTTGGCTGCCTCTTCTACTCCCCCTGCACTAACTGCACAGCAGCTGAGTCACCACAAATGGCCATTCTGTAGCCTCCTCCCAGCCTAACTCCCCTTTTACACGCTCCAAACCCCTTTCGCTACCTCTGGCTTTCAGCTTTCAGCTTGCATACAATTTTCAATAAGAATTCAGTTGGCAAGCGAAGTCCATTGGACGTTGGCTCAGTCGTGGCTCGTTGTCGTTAGTCATCTGCCGGGTGCACCCAACACTCCACCCAACACCACCCCCCCGTTTCTCGCTACACCCCTGTTGTTCAACCCTTCAGGCGGCACAACCTACGCCACTTAATTGCGTCTGCTCATTTAGTAATAAAAACAGGATTCATGCTTGGCATGAGCACGAGCCAACAAAATGGGGCAGGAATGCTGTGAACGCTAGCTGAAAGGGGAGCAGGGGAGCTATGGAGTATTGAATAGTTTACCCCCCCACCCCTTTTGCTCACTTTTTCCATTTACTTTATGTCTTTTGATTATTTGCCATCCTTGAAATATGAAATTTCAAAACTTTCTTCGTCTCTATCGACGCATTACAAATTCAAATGAATATCAAATTTTATTCAAATGCTTTATGCATAAATCTAAACACATTCATCTTTTATCAGTTTTTTATTGTGCAAGTTCTGCTTCTTATTTCTCTCTCTCTCTCTCTCTCTCTCTCTCTATTTTCTATTCATAATTCAATTGTGCGTTGGGCCAAATTATTGTGTAGGATTTTGGGTTTACAGTTAATGCAAGCTGGCGGCTATATGCGAGATTTATGTTAAGTGGCAGACAGTTGGGGCTAGTCGCCAGATACAACTAGATCCAATCCAACTCCCTTTTCTTCGCAACGTTTTAGTGCAGTCAGCAATAAAAATGTCGTTTCGCAATGAAAATCGAATTGTTTCCTTTTTATTTTTTTTATTTTTCGCTTGACAGCTGCAGCTGCGCTCAGCCGTAAAGTGACTTTCTTCTCCCTCTTTTCCCAATGCATTTGCTAGCCCTGAGGAGGAGGAAGAGGAGGAGGGGGAAAAAGAATGCACTTATAAAAATTACGATTGTTTTAGTATAATTGGGTTTTAATTCGTTTTTAGTTTTCTAAAATTAATTATGAATAAATATTGAACTTTAAATCAATCGTTAAGTGTCTTCAAATTGTAATGGATATTTTGTATCAAATTGAAAATATATATTACAAGAGATTTGAAGCTTAAGTGCGCTTCAATTAAACTAGAAATGTATTTCTTAAAAAATGTAACTATTTAAGTTGAGTAAAACATTTACCAAACTGTTATTTATTTCGATTCAAAATTGTTGCATGTTCTGAGTTTCATAAGAAGCTTTTAGACTTGCATATTGCTAAATATTGGAACAAAACTTCAAATAGTATAAACAGTTAGATATATCTTTCAAAACGAAAACGCAGTATTCAAAATTAGGGGGAATGAAAAAGTTCCCTGAAATGATAACAGAAATGATGAGTTAGCTTTGTCAATTCCTCAATGTAAATGAAGAATATTTGAAACCGTTTTCCTCATCCTAATTAAAGATCTAAATAAGACGTTCTAAAGACAGTCGAGTGCTGTTTTTTTTCGCTGAGTGTAGCCTGCTTGTTGCATAGGAAAAAGACGAGCTGTAAAAACTAAATATGTGGCCATAATCAGGGAAGTTAGTATACATTCGATATATACATATGTAGACTATGCTACAGCTGCGATAACAAGGCTCAAAGAACTGCACAGGACTTAAGCCTATGTCAAACCCCCTACGCCTCCGCTCCCTCCGCCTGGCTGGAAAATCCAATCAAGTGGCGAAAATTGCTGGATTTAGTTGGCTGACAGGGCGCAGATACATTTGTTTGCCACATGACAGCTGGTGGAAACTTGAAGATAAAGTCGAAACTCTTGCCTCTTTCACTCTTCCCCTCTTCTAGTCGTATTTGTTCTTTGTCACAGCGTACAACTTTTCGCATGCCTAAATGCATTCTACTATTTCCAAGGAAATGCAAACTTTTCTACGTTTTTTGTATAATGTATACGAACAATGCTTTAAATAGCCTCCAAAACTTAAAGTTTTAAGTTTGTGGCATTAGAAATCCCATTTGCTGGCATCTTTTTGTGACACTGTCGCAAACCAAAAACGAATTGTTTTTTGTTCTTTCGCTTGCAACAAAAAAGCGGGAAGAAAAATAAACGTTGGACAAGTTTTCTAAACACGCCGAATGCTGTCGCTTAAATGTTGCCCATTTGTTGTGTGTAGTTTTGTTGTTGTTATTTTGTTGAACGCCATCAAATTTTATGGCTCAAGTTTTGCAGCGAAACTTGAAATCGTTACTACTTGGGCGTATTTAATGCCTTGATTCCCTGCCCTGCCCAGCTCAGTTGCATGCCACAGAATCGCACAAAGTTGCATAGTTTTTCGCGCTGCAAAATGTCGCAGTAAATGCTTTGACTTTTCGTTGGATTAACTTTGAAAAAAACGTTGTTTCCTTTTTATACAACGACGAAGACAGGCAAAAGTATTTCAGCCTAGATTAGTGTTAAACCAAAGTAAAAGACATCAACTTGTTTTTCAAAGATTTTAAGTTTGGATTCTGAATAGTTTTTTTTTGCATCATTTTAGTAGCGTAATGTATAATGTATTCTGAACTTTATCGTCCTTTAAAAATACTTAATTTCGGTACAATTTCAAAAACGACAATTTGTTAGCTTAAAATAAGAATAAATAGCCTTTGATTGAGTACAAAATTGTTTTGAACTTTCAAAAAACGTCCTTAATATAAAAATGTTGTACTTGGCCGGATTTGGTCAATGTTTGTACTTGATTTGAGTACAGAATGATTGAAATTTTTACCGACTGTACTAGAATTGAGTATAGAATACCTTTTTTTGCAAGTGTATCAGACAAAGTGTTATGATCAGTTTACAAGATTAAGCTAGGATTTACACAAAAAATATTTTTAAAGTTTTCAAATCCTAACAAAACATTTGGATTCGGCATTATTATCTGTCCTAAATTCTGAATATGGATGGAAAATTCGGTTGAAAAAGTTTTGCTATTAAGACAATGAAATGAGAAGTATTCGAACTTATCTTTAAAGAGAAGGAACGATTGATATTTCGTTCGAAAATAGGACCGCAAAATCGAAAACGATTGGGAATGAAAAGTTCACTGAAATGGGAACAGGCCCATTTGTATTTAAGTTATAAATTATCATGTTTTACATAAAGTTGTTACACTATAATCGATAACTGTCAAAAATCGATACTATCGATCCCATTGTCTTAAAAAATAGAGCACTAGAATCGTTTTTCCTTTAAAACCAACCAAATGGGAACAGGCCCATTTGTATTTAAGTTATAAATTATCATGTTTTACATAAAGTTGTTACACTATAATCGATAACTGTCAAAAATCGATACTATCGATCCCATTGTCTTAAAAAATAGAGCACTAGAATCGTTTTTCCTTTAAAACCAGAATTAAGAGCAACATTATTTAGACATTTGTTTTCGATTTCAAGAAAGTTGAACAAAAGTATGTAGCTTTGATATTTTATGTATGGCCATTTGGGGTACTTTAAGCTGAAAAAGCAGACTCTTTACTTTAGACCCTATTTCGGTTCGTTGTGTTTTATTTGAACCCATTTCCAGTGGTGTCATCAACCGACAACGAAGCCGTCAGCTTTTGTTTTGTTTTGCATGGCCATAACTCTGTTTATGCTCAAACATGTAACTGTCAGCTTGGGTGTGTGTGTGTGTGTGTGTGTGGGTGTATGTGCGTCAGTGTGTGTGTGTGTGTGTGTCTGCTTTTGGGGTTATGCAGAGCTGCTGTTCTTGTCGTGTCAGGACAAGCATAAACTTTGCCATTTTATATGCGTTGCGTCCAATAACCCAGCGTTATGTTTGCTATTTTTGGCACTTTATTTATTTTTAAAAAACATTCGCAGACCCATTTGCCAGCTGAGCTTTACTAAAGTTGACAACGTGCGTTTGAAGCGCGATAGGTTGCATGCAACATACAAGATGAAGTTCTTCGAACTGTACGAGTATTAAACACATCGGAACATTGGGAACAATTGACCCATTTGCGTTGTCATCCAATCCCAAAGTGGCAACTACTTAAATAATAATGCAATAGGTGCAGACAAACTCGTGCTCGTACTTAGCTAAGGACTTTGCCACTTGCTAGTTGCTACTTGCCACTTTGCCACGAGTGGTGCTCAGAATGCTTCCGGGTTGGTTTAGTTGTCAGTTTGGTTTCCTGTCTTCTTTTTGACCAGGCCTTGAGGGCAACTTGACAACTTGGCGTGCCAAATGAAGTTATTTCATTCATGTCCTGCTGCACACAAAGGCTCTCTCTTTCGCCTCTCCCCTAGCCTCTATACCTACTTCCTTTCTGTCTGTCAGTCTGTCTGTCTGTTGCATTACTTGCAAATTGTTGTGTGCCCATAAAAATATGTTCTTGGGCGTGTGTTTTCTAACCAGCAAGTTGGCATTGCTCGCATGCCATTGGCTTATACCATATCCATATCCATATCCTTGTCCAGAGAACTGCAGCAAAGCAAGTGTTAAATGGTCGCCATTGTCTCACTGCCCCAAATGGTTGCGTTTAATGGTTGCGTTTAATTACACAATGTTTTTGCGCCAGTGCGCCACATTATTTAGCCAGGCCCGCTTTATAATCTCTTGCCACATGCCACATGCTACTTGCCACTGGGCAGTCTCTTAAGTCTTGTGCCTACAGGCAAGCTTTTAAGGAATTTACTTACTAACCTTGGCCAGCTTAGCTCCTTAATGCCATGAACTTTCTTACAAACTTTTTTATTATATAATTAAAAAACATGTCTTGCACAAACGGTACATTTTTATATTAGATTATGATATGTTTTAATTTGTTAATGTCTTTGACTTTAATGCTTAAGTGTGTACCTTCTAATCTTCAAATGATTTTTTAATATATTCTAGGTCAGCAACTAATTTCAGTTTATCAATTTAGATTAGAAAAACCCAACATACACTCATTAAACTTATTTTCTGAATTTCACAGGCGATTTTCTAGTTTCAAGGGCGAATTTAGGTTCTTTTTTATGAATGTGGACATTCTAAACTTCTAAAGTTAACTTAAAGGAAGTCAACCTATTAACTATTTACAAACTTTGACACAAAACATCCAGAAGTGTCTAATGTTTAAATCTAAACTTATTCCCAGCTTTAAACACATGTGGGCTAATCCTGCGTTGCGCACGTTACATTCGTACGCAAATTTGCTTGTTAATATTGACACAGCTAGCGTTCACATTCGCATATTTTAATGAAATGTTTTGCAAAATGCAGTTCTTTCGGAGTACTTTTAAACCTATTTTAAAATAAAAGATTAACTCTTTTAGAAAAAAGTTATGCCTTAAAGTTGCGTTGCGGACGTTATAACAAATGGATGTCGACTTTGAGGCTTATGTGCATTTGGACATTTTATAGAAAATTTTGCATTACAATAAAAAAAAATCCATATACAAAAAATTAAGTAGAATATATGACCATATCAAACCAGTCGGTTCGCTCATGATATTGAACTGGACTGTAAATTGTTAGATTTTATAATTTTCTATCAATTTACATATATCGATTAAAGCATATAATTCGGGTATTAATAATGTCTTTGAAATTTTCGGTGCTGGTTCAACTTTTTCTGGAAATGCCTGATATCTTTAAAGCTGTACTATCTTACGCTGAAAGATTTTAGTTTCTTTCTAGACTAATATCAAATTTAAGATGCATATGCATTATGCTCCTGCCAAGAAAGTATATGAAGTTCTTCTGAGCTCTTAATTTAACTAAGAAGACAATATACATCTAATCCTTTGGGGCCAGACCATATATAACCATTAGTTCTGGCAGAAAGAAAAGGAATCTTTTAAGTTAACAGCCGCTGCAGCTTAGTGCGAAATCTAATTGAAATTTCAAAGTTTTTTGCGCAAAGCGAGCAGCTGTCTGGAAAAGTTGTACAGTTTGCAAAAAGGGGTTGGCATTGTAGTTTTGGAATAGGGGTTGAATAAGTAAGGTTTAGTTTGTTAACTCTTTTAACACTTTGTGTTCTTGTTCTTACAGGTGCGTGCTATGGAGCAGCGGCTAAGTGAATGGCCAAAGCCCCCAGCACAACAACAACAACAGCAGCAACAACAACAGCAACAACATACGGCAACCAGCTCGCCAATACATCAGCAGCAACAACAAACAGTTGCTGCAACAACAAGCGGAGCAGCAGGAACGGGATTGGGAGCGGGAACAGCAACAGGCACAGGCACATTGCCACACAAAGAGGCAGCGGAACAGGCAATCAACTCTTTGGAGATACAGGTGGAGGAGCAGCGTCAGCTGCGCTTGCATGACGCACGCCAGATTGAAGCCAAGGCAGCCAAGATCAAGGAGTGGGTTAACAATAAGCTACGCGATCTCGAGGAACAAAATCAGCTGCTACGCGAACAGAATATCAAGTGTAATCAACAATTGGAGCTGCTCAAGAATCACATTGCCAATCAGTCACAAAGACATAGCATTGTTGGACCTGTGCGAAATAGTTTGAGCTTGGATGTGCAGGATTTTGCGAGCACAGCGGAGACGCGTAGACGCAGTGAGAGCCTTGATCCGCAGGAGATTATAAGTCGACCATTGACTAGCTCATATCCGCATCATCAGCATCGACGCAATCTTTCAATGGAGCCACAGGAGCTGGAACGCAATCTGGTTGCAGCCGTCGATGGCTTGACACTGGCGCCGCTTTCTAGCATCTCCAGCAAGGCGTCACAGTCGCAGTCGCAGTCAGCGGCAACGTCGGGCAATCGTCCCGATAGCTCCGATACAGATACGGCACACGACTATGCTGAAATCTATACGCCATCGTGCGAGAAGCTGCCCGCCTGGATGAAGAACAATCCCGCACTGATGGCCAGTGGTGGCAATTCGAGCACCACAACAACAACCACCAGCGATGTGGGCGTGCCCAGGCCGCCAACGCCGCCGCTGCATCGCTTTCCCAGCTGGGAGGCTAAGATCTATCAGGTGGCTAACGATGGACTAGCCGGAACTGGAACTAGCACTGGCCATACCGACAGCACAGCCAGTCATGTGGCCACGCCGGATGTGCAGGAGCACAGTCAAACTTTATCAAATGGACGAATGAGGCATGCCCAGGATGGCAATGGTACGCTGGGCAGCAGCGGCACACCGGGCACACCTCAGCCGCCAACACGTCAGCAACAAACCGCCAGCGGCGGCTTCTGTGATATATCCGTGCCCGTTTATGCCACGGTCAAAGGGCGTGCCTCACAAATACGCTCCATGCCCTTCACGGGCGACTCCAGCGACGATTCCAGCGATGGCGAGGATCATGCCGTCATGCTAACCCACAACTCACACAATTCATCCAGCACGGATAATACGGAGACATCCACATCGGGTAGCGCATCAAGTCCCTCGAAAAGTCTTAAGACTTCATCGAGCTTAAGCCCAGCGAAACGCAGCGGTTCCGAGAGCCCCAAAAATGTCAAAGCGCGTGGTAAGTACTTATTATCCACACAACCCCTTCAACCCCACAGCCCCCAACGAAATTCTTAGCTCACCCAGCACGCGCATCTGTCCAGTAAAGAAAAACAAACCAGTAAAGCGTAAAGGTAGTGATAGCGATAGCTCAACGATTACACCACCAAACCACTAAACCACCAAACTAAACCACCAAACTAAACCTCCGAACCACATCAGCACTAACCAAAAAACTATGCTCGATACTAACAATCAACTAGAAATCAAAATACCATCCTAACTTATAATATCCTGATACTTTTCCTGCTTGTAAATCTCATACTTACTTTGTACTTTCCCAAAGATCTCATAAACAGAAGTCAATCTTCATCGTTTTTAGATTTTTAAAGTTGCTCCCAATAATCTCCTCCTTCCTTTTTTATTATAACTTGACTTTAAGCAAGTTTTTTGATTCCTGCTCCTAACCCAGTATTTATTTGCTTCCCAAAAATCTTTTTATGGCTTCAATGAAAACTTCACTAGTTATTTTCTTTATCATACTTCTTAAGTCCTGAATTTCATTAGCATTATAAATTCCAAATTTTGAAAATATTTATTCTATTATTTCCTCTACATCCTTCTAGTTGTACAAATTATTTTTATTTCCAATCTTAAATTAGCTTCTTTTCTTTCAATTCATTTGTCTACTTTGTAACTTTCTTATGCTCTCCTAGTTCCATTACTTATAGCAAACGTAATTGCTTTAACATTTGGTATTTTCCAAACTAAGCCCAAACAACATCCAGTCTTAACTATTTAACAAAGAACTAATTTTCAATGAAATATTCTAACAACTTACAAACTGGTTGCATCTCCTTCGCCTTTGCCTTCGTCTCCGCCTTTGCCTTTGGCCCTCTTTCATTTGTGTCCATTAATGATCACTATTAACCAATCACCATTCACCATTCACCAACACTTAACCACATCCACCTAACAACAGTCCACACACGCACATCCACGTCCACAACACAACAACAATTACACCAACAACATCCAAAACAACAACCACAACAACAACAACATCATACGCTGCCACACCCACAGGCGGCACATTTGTTGCCAGTTCATGTACAGAGCACGCTGCCACGCCTACATACGCCCACTGGCGCGCAGCTGACGCAACTGCGCGTGAGCCCCCACATGCGTGGCACAGTAATTTCAGATCTTTCCTTTGAATCAGGCCTCTCTGACGACTATGCCCTGCCTCCCGATGCCGTCTCCGAATCGACCTGCATGGATGCCTCAATGCCGTCGCTATTGATGCGCCAATCCTATGTGGACTCGCCCAGCAAGAAGCTCGAGTCGCTGGAGAAAGTGAGTACCTACTACTAAATATAGTACAATATAGATTCCATTTTGATGACAACTCCCGCTGCTTCTACAGATGGGCCACCTGGCTAAGCTGGGCGGCAAATTGAAGACCTGGCGCAAACGTTGGTTCGTCCTTAAGAACGGCACGCTGAACTATTGGAAAAGTCAGCACGATGTGCAGCGTAAGCCGCAGGGACAGATCCTGCTGGATGAAGCATGTCGCATTAGCCGAGCGGAGGGCGCCTCCACCTTTGAGATCGATACGGGCAAGAAGGTATACTATTTGACCGCTGACTCGCATGCCACCATGGATGATTGGATACGCGTGCTGCAGAATGTGCAGCGTCGGAATGCGACGAAGCTGCTGCTTAGCAGGGATGATCAAAAGCCCACGGTGCAGGGCTGGGTGACCAAGGTGAAGAATGGACATGCCAAGAAGTGCTGGTGTGTGCTGCTGGGCAAGATGTTTCTATACTTCAAGGCACCCGCCGAGACGGTAAGTGTTTAGTGTGCCTTAGCCCAATCTTCAATTTCAATAATCTAACTCAAATCCCTTGCAGAATCCATTGGGTCAGATCAATATGCGTGATGCGCGTGTCGAGGAAGTGGAGCATGTTTCTGATTCCGATTCAGAGGAACGCGAGGATGCCGCACAGGATCAGGCACGTCTCACCGTTGCCATCTACCCAGCGCATCAGGGTCCCACATATCTCATACTATCCGGCAAGCCAGAGCGCGATAATTGGCTATATCATCTGACCGTCGTCTCGGGCGGCGGACCTAGCGCGGGCACACAGTACGAGCAGCTGGTACAGAAACTCATGGAAACCGACGGGGATCCAAGTAAGGCTACAAACTGAGTTTGATATATGGTATCCTCTTTTTATATTGTTCCATCTATCTTCATTTCAGACTGTGTACTCTGGCGTCATCCCATTTTGCTACACACCAAAGATACAATCACAGCGCCGCTGTCCTCCATGCACACGGAGACTATGCAGCCGGAGGCTATTAAGTTATTCAAGGCAAGAACTGAATTATCTCATGTGCCAAACATGTACATAACTCATCCTCTTTTTCAAATTCAATTTCACAGAGTATTCAGCTGTTTATGTCGGTGGCTGTGAATCAGCCCGGTATCGATTACCATGTGGTGCTCGCACAGAACGCCTTGCAACATTGCCTGGATATGCCGGAGCTACAGACCGAAATGATCTGTATACTGATCAAGCAAACCTCCCGACATATGGGCCAGAAACTAAGTGTCGGTGTCCAGGTAAACAAGAAACTGGGCAAGCAAACGCGCGTAAGTTTTTCAGTTGCAAAGCTTCTTATTCATAAATGCTGTTTTAGTTGTACTCAAATTAGTTGTTTTTAAATCTAACAAATCGGATTTTATGTGTGTTTCCCCCAACTTAATCAGATACTAACACACATTATTCTACAAGTCTAGCTATTTGTATTCACTATTCTAAAACAAACAATAGACAAAAGCTACTCAAAAATTATAATTCGAAAAGTTTCAATTTGTCGAAAACTATTTCAAAATTTGTACTTCACTTGCACTCTGAACTCTTTTCATAGACACCCCATTTACAAACATACATATATCATAATTTCAAATTCATTTCAATAAAAAGCTCGCTTTTAAGAGCGAAAGCTTTGCTTCAAAAGCTTTACTTCAATGCAGCTTTCAACTGATATTACTTACCAAGTTTATACATCTAACAATATGTAGGTATCGTATGTTAAAAACGCGAAATTGAATTATTTCATTATTTTAACTAACTCAATATTTTTTATTGCTTATCAACTAAGCAGCTAAAACAAGCTTTGCTTCAAATTAAAAGCTTACAATCGCTTTATAATCAATTAAAATACTTGTACTAAATAATCTATTACATACTCAAAACATGCCTCTTATACAAACTTATCATTATTAACAATATTTCTAAATACTTCATGGTTCATATATATAATTTTGCATGTTCGATTTCTACTAATACTAAGTAGTTATATACAAACACATATATATTTTGTGTATTCTTTTTAATTTGTATTTAAGTAGTAAACAGACAAGAAATTTCCCCCATAACTGTCATACTTTATCTATATTTCTATGTGTACACAAGAAAGCTTCTTTAAAATACATACATATAGCTTTCAAGAACAACAATAAAAATCAAAAATAGAAAAGAAACACCAGAAAATCATTAATTATTCTATCTGTACATATTTATGTATATTTATTTATCTGATTATTCTTGATTCGTTATTCATTGTATAAAGTAATTGCTGTAAATTTCACAAAAGTACATAAATACTTATATACAAACAAACATACATACATACATACATACATAGTACATAAAACACGCCACACGGAACATCCGATAGTTACTAGAGCTGGAAATATATCGATAGTTTAAACTATTGTTAGTATCGAACAAATTTGAAAGCAACATAAAAAGTGCATACATAAATAATGAAACTTATAATTAGGTTGTTTATAGATAAGAGATTCTGCTTAGTTTTCAACAGCGATATAAAACTATATTTTATCGATACTATCGATTGTTTTCTAGCTCTAATACTTACAGTCAAGCAACCACAAATCCATATCCATCCACATCACACAACCACAATAGAGCAGAAGTTGAAAATATACTTTTAAACACGCTGTCTCTGTCACTCACTCGCTCTTACTTACTCATGCTACGTTTATGCGCTGTGTTTATCGTGATATCAAGTTTATCGTTCAATGAATTGAATATCCCGCTCATAAACGTAGTATGTGTGATAAGAGTTTGTAACTTGTTTTGGTTTGTCCTGTTCTGATGTTTATTATGCGCATAGTTTGCTGCTTTCTATACTTTTTTTTAATGGCTTTGAATGTTTTGCATTGTTCATAAAGTTTAAATGTTTACTTTGCATATTGCGCTTCTAAAAAAAAAAAAAAAAAAAAAATAAATAAAAGCTAGAGAAAAAGTTTTGTGTATAGTGTGTCATACATATATGAATGGTGCTCTGTAACAAAAAAAAACCAACAAGAAATTTATAGAAAGAGATAAAAAAAAAACATTAAAAATTGATCAGCAAATGTTTTTTGGCTTTTCTTCTATTCTTCTATTCTGTTTCTTTACATTTTGCTTTACGCGCGTTTTGAAACGTTTTCGTTTCGTTTGTATGTGTGTATCGAACCAAATCCAAATACCGATAACCGATATTCCGTAAAAAAAAAAACAAAAAAAACGTTTTCCAACACTGTACGTACCTTATTTTGACGACAACAACAACAACCGACGACAACGTTCACGAAATTTACAGCAACTACTATTGTGCGCCACCCAAAGCCTGTTCACCTGTGATACCCAACAGGCTGGCCAAGCTCAGGCCAACGGCAGTTCACCCACATCGATACAGGTATGAGGGGAAATTTGTCTTGTTTTTTGCGTTACTCGATATGCCATTGATATCGTTATCGTTATCGTTATCGTTACCGTTATCGATTTCGTGTGTTCCGAATTATACAATTTGCTTTCAGTTCTTGTAGTCAATTGTAGTGTTGCCTAATCCAAAATCCAAAATAATTCGTTTTCAATTCTAATTGGTTAATTGTTTCACTATCTGTCACTCTCAATCTCTCTCTCCCTCGCTCATAGGCTCCCGTCTCCACGCCCATTATCGACTGCAAGTCCAATCCGCCCGCCTACAGCTTTGTCCAGGGCTGGCAGCTGCTCGCCCTGGCCGTTTCACTCTTTGTTCCCAAATCCAGTCGCCTACTCTGGTATCTAAAGCTGCATCTGTCCCGCAATGCGGACACCAAGACAGAGACTGGCAAATATGCGGCCTACTGTGAACGTGCTCTGGAGCGTACCCTGAAGAACGGAGGACGCGAGACGAAACCCTCGCGCATGGAGGTCCTTTCCATATTGCTAAAGAATCCATATCATCACTCCCTGCCGCATGCCATACCCGTGCACATGATGAACACCACCTATCAGGTAAGCAGAACTATTTATTTTCTTGTTCTTTTCTTTTATGAACTGGTTCATTTACTAGTTCTTTTCGTTTGTATTTTATTTGTAATAGTTTTGACGTACTCACATGTTCTTGTTATCACATTTTACCAAGATTTTGAGGAAGCAAATTTCTTAAGAGTATTTCAATTTTCAGTCGCTCCTGATTTATGATTGCTTTAACTATAAATAGAAATTGAATTTTATAATACAATTCGGAAAATACAAAGTTTTAATTCCTTAAAACTTTGCGAAACGAAAGCAGTTACGATTTAAAAATAATTTAGAGGTAGTAATTTTAAATTTTCAAACAATTTTTTCAAAATAGAAATGTGTTAATGGGACGCAAGCGAGATATTGTTGGGGACGTTTTCAAAGTTGATAGTAAAATCTCCGCCCAACATTTCTTCCTCCCACACAATTCGGCAAAAACACATCTTTCACAATTTGCAGATAGAGTCACATAATTATTTCTCTCTGTGTATAATCACAAAATTTAGCATAAAGATTTTAACCGAATAAATAGTTAAATTCGAAATCTAACTTTAAATTTTGAATTTATTTAGGACATTGATTGTTATACATGTTTTTTTGTTGTGTCCCTTTGTCCAAAGGATACTGGAAGTCTTTAGGGTATCTACTGCTCGTCTGACCAGTTAATTAACATTAGGTTTACACTCGTCTTCACTTGAGGGCTCCATTGCACACGTGTCGTCCATATTTTGGTAAATTGCCTTTTTACGCGGCGAGAGGCAATTCCACACCTTACTGCCCAAGATTGCAACCTCTATTACGTCGACTCCATATTTATTTATGGTGAATGCTCTGAAAAAATTTTCAAAACTTTTGTTTTCCGCTGCCCTTCAGAGGAAAAATATATAGTTTAAATTGAAATACCAAAGGTCAAAGTACTTAATAAATACTTACATCTTAATTACCTCTTCCATTCTATGAGAATTGTATTATTCAAGAATAAACGAAAAAATAATACTATTGAGAAATGTATGAAAAAAGCTAGTGTTGATGATACAAATATTTGAATAAAACTTGATGTTGCTTGTAAGAGGGGTTGTATGAGAATGAACATGTTTAATGACAGCTCTGTTAGCCTGAACTCGAAAATTTGACAGTTAAAACATCGTTTACAAAGCAAAATTTGATAGTTAGATCAACGCTTACTAAAGCTTATGTGTTTTATAAATATTTAGATCCACGCTTGCTTAGGTATAAATGCTACATTTAGTATATTACCCCCAATACAATACGGGCTTAGATCTGGCCTAAATTGCACAACCCCCTGCCTAAAGCTTAAAAATTGTATTAAAAATAATATGCAAAATAAAAAATCAGTGGGATGGGTTACGCTTGACATCGAAGCTGCCTTTGACACAGTCCGGCATGAAGGATTAGTACACAAATTAATAAACATAGAAACACCCTCATACCTCACTAAAATAATTCAAAACTTTTTGACACAGCGCATGTTCTACATCGACCTAAATGGTGGCAAATCCACTCAGCGACACATTTTGGCTGGAGTACCACAGGGCTCAGTCCTGGGCCCAGCTCTTCAACAAGATGTAAGCTTTCCTTATTTGCTGACGATGCAGCCATTTATACTTCCAATATTCTATTTGCAAACATTAACAAGTAAGAATGCTCTAGTCGAGTGTGCCCGACTACGAGACTCCCTGCTCCCACTTTGCATTTCAAGCAGTTCAGCGGCAACACAAGCAAGCAGCGCACCTTACTTGTCCAGTGCATGTCAAACTGTTGTTGCTGCCAGCTGAGACGGGCGTAATAGATTCTTCTATAGCTATGGTGCTATTTATCCGATCGTGTTGAAATTTCCACAGCCTATCAACATTGATACAACATATATGTGTACCAAAAATCAAAGCTTTTTCTTTTAAATTGTGGCTGTTACACACATTTGCAGTACTTTATAACTCCCTTTTTCCCATTTTTAATGGGAACAGGGAGTAAAAATACCATACAAGACTATCTTAACGAACTAGAACAGTACTACCACAAATGGAAAATCAAAATAAATCCTACCAAAACAAACGCCATATTTTTTACAAAAAGAAGAAAATTTTGTTATATTCCAAATGATAACCTCCAAATATGTAACACCCATATTCTATGGGTGGATAACATCCGGTATTTAGGAATTATTTTTGACAAAAAACTTACTTTTAAACATCATATAGGATTTACAATAGATAAAATAAATAAAAATCATTCGCATCATGTACCCAATCAAAAACCGGAAATCAAAACTATCTTTACAAAACAAAATTATAATTTTTAAAACTATATTCACACCAGTCCTCATGTATGGCTATTCGATTTGGGGAAAATGTGCACCCACACATATTAAAAAAGTCCAAATTACACAAAATAAAATAAAAATATTAAAACTAATGTTAAATCTACCATACTACACAAGTTCCATATATGTACATAATATAGCTAAAGTTCGAACTGTTCAGCTATATATAAACTGTTAATACTACATATAAATTAGTTTTAAGTCCCATCAAGGTTTTGATCCCACATTTTTCCTTGAATATAAATATTGTTAACCACAGCCTTAAATCATAAGTAAATATAAGAAATATCTCAGTTGAAAAGCATAAATACTAACCCCTGTAAAAAATTGATTTTGTATATTAGCTTTAAATGAGAGAAGGGAAACAAAGCAAGAAATGATAATAGTAATAATATTAAATATCTAGCCAAATAGTTTGTAAAATGTATTGTTTCAGATTTCACACAGTGTTTTTCCAACTAAAACTAATGTATTTCCAAATCGATCTGTTGACTAAAAACAATTACAGTTAATCGCAATAACAGTTGCAAATTCGCTAAAAAATCACTATATAGGTCTGCAGTTTTTTAAATTTTATAGTTTTGGTTAAACAAAATTAATAAAATTTAAGCATACCTACATTTTTAAGGTTTGAAAAAAATGGAGATTCCATAGCATAGTTGCTCTGGTTTTCGGTTTCAGCACAGTTTTGTGGAATTTCAATTCACTTTAATTTCGAATTTACCAATTTTTGTTATTACTACTGAGCTAGTTATTCAATTTTCATTTGAAGTTAATGCAATCATAGATCAAAAGCGACTGCAAATTGGAATACTTTTGGGAAATTCTCGCCCTCAAAGTTTTGGTAAAATGTGAAAACAAGAACATATCATTTAATTAGGTGACTAAGTATATTGAGTTTAATAAATACAACTAATCAACTGTTTAAAATGTACAGGTGGTTTCCTTTGACGGCTCCACAACCATCGAGGAATTCCAGACAACCCTCGCACAGGAGCTGGGCACACGCGATGCCACCAATGGATTCTGCCTATTCAGCGATGATCCCATTGAAAAGGATCTGGAGCACTATCTGGAGCCGCTGGCCAAGCTGTGCGATGTGATTAGCAAATGGGAAACGGCATTGCGTGAAAAGGGTTCCGGCAAATTCGAGAACTCACGCGTCATACAGCTAAGCTATAAGAATCGACTGTACTGGAAGCATACCATCAAGTGTGAGACGGATAAGGAGCGACTGCTGCAGTGCTATCAGACCAATGCACAGATTGTCCAGGGCCGCTTTCCGCTCTCCCGTGAGCTGGCCTTGGAGTTGGCCTCGCTGATGTCACAGATCGACATGGGCGACTACACGCACGATAAATCACGCGACGTTGGCTTCAAAGCACTGGACAAATTCTATCCTTATCGGTATAGGGATGCACTGGGCGCCGAGCAGCTGAAGGATGTGCAGGAGCTGCTCATAACCAAATGGACGCTGCTCAAGGGACGCTCCACGCTTGACTGTGTGCGCATCTATCTGACCTGCTGTCGCAAATGGCCCTACTTTGGTGCCTGCCTGTTCCAGGCGAAGCCCCGCCAGTGCGAGCCGCATGCAGCTGGTACACCTGTCGCCTGGCTGGCCGTCGCCGAGGATGCACTCAATGTGCTCGAACTTTCGACAATGGCGCCTGTGGCACGCTATCCCTACAGCACGGTCATGACCTTTGGCGGCTGCCAAGATGACTTCATGCTGGTTGTTTCCCACGATGATGGCACTCTCGCCGGTGGTAGCGAACAGAAGCTGCTCTTTGCCATGAGCAAGCCCAAAATCTTGGAGATTACGCTGCTCATTGCGGATTATATGAACGCTTTGGGGCACACTGTGCCAGGCACACCACAGATGAACTCCCTCACCCGTAATGGCTCGCATCGTTCGCTGCGCACCTCGCAGCGACCAGCTGGAGCTGGCGTAGCAGGCCTTACTGCTGTTGGTGCTGCCAGCAGCATCACTGGCTTCTCCACAAATGCCACCACCACGGCTCACAACACACTCAACTCGCATGCCACACACACGCTCAATTCAACGCATTCACACACGCTGAGCAGTTCACATCATGGTGGTGGCATTGGTGGTGCAGGTGGCAGCCATCAGGGTACGCTCAGTTCACAAAATGCGGCCCATCATCATCATCATCATCTGCATCAACAACATCATCAGGTGACGCATCCGCATCCACATCAGCCGGATATACTAAAGAGTACGCCCGATCATCAGCGCATCAAGTGATCTGAAGCCAAAGGGCAGGTCGTGTACAGGACTAAATGCATAGACACATAAATATATCATATATCATAAAAGGGTCTCTTTCAAATTCCACATTCGAAACAATTGAATAGACGATCCTAAAAGTATGCTTTATATAATTAAGTGAAATTGATATAATGGTGGAATTGCGAACTGGCCTGATATGCATATACCATACCTGTTCCAAATTCCACTTTAAAGTCAATTCACATAAACAGCTGGACGATCCTTAATAGGACAGTATGGATTTGATGCGACTGTGGAATTTGGAAAAGGACTGATTAACTCTCATCGTATGCACCTATAGCATATTGCATAGTTTAAGCAACTAATGCCGTAAAGTATACAAGGGATTGTACTTTATGGTCTACTTCACACTAAAAATGTTCTTTCCTAAGCTAAACTAATTACGGTACTCGTACTTTAAAGCTATACAAAAACAAAACCATGCATACATATATATTGTAAACAATATTTATTTTTTTTTAATAGTTATAAGACTTGACCCGCTTAAGATACTACATACACATATGTATTATTCAGTGTATGTAGTCTATTTCCCTGACAATTTGTTTTTGATTCCAATTTTATATTGTACAATTTTCTTGATTGCGGCAGCGTTTCTTGCAATTTATTCTCTCAGCTATGTGTACTCTAGTATATTCTTGATATTTAATGCTTAATCATGAATCTCACTTTGTCCCTCCATGCTCAAAAACTGCCTTTTGAATGTAGAAGACAAACCAAGATAACGAAACAAGCCAAAAACAAAACAACAAATGAATAAGAAAACAACATACAATACATTAGCTAAAACAAAATGCAATATGCAAATTAACATTAGGGTTAATTATGAGCAACGGGGTGGAAGAATTAGAAATTGAAGAACAATATTTTGTAAAGCATTTTTCATGCCCAACGGGCATAGAATTTTTTTAAGGTCATTTGTTTCTTTTGTAAACGAATATAGTAATCGAACAATTAGAAGACATAATATATATATAACTATGTAGTACCATATATACATGCATATAAAGTATGACTATTGTTTCTGGTTTCTATTCACGTCGTATGTAACTAGTTTTGCTTCGATAGTTTTTTTTTTTTTATATAGAACCGAATATAAATCAAGTTTGTCTACGGATATATGCACATACATATGTTTCATTATATTTTAATATTTGTAACTTGTAAAGCTCAGAGTTTATTTTTGAAATAATTTTATATTTTTGTCTAAATTTTAAGCCTTTCAAAAAGTCATCTCATTTAACAGCAAAAAAAATGTTTTTATTCCTTTTCAAATGTTTAAACAAAAAAAAAATACTTAATATGTGTATGAAAACGAATATGAAAATGAAAATGAATAAATAATAGCCAACCGAACACAGCCAGAGCTTTTAGTGAAAAACAAAATAACAAATTTAAGCAAATACGAGTATTTAGCAATTGCAAATGATATACAACATAAACATTTCCTTTTGTGATTTATACAAAAGCAACAACATTACAACAAAATATATATATACATATATATATATATATTTAAATTTACATAAATAGAAGAAATCAATTTTTTGCTAAGTACGTTATATACACAACAAAAAAAAGTGAATATACTTAGAAACGTGTTTAGTAAACAGTCACAAGAAAATCATATAAGATTATAAAAAATAAAACAGCTAGCACTCAAAAGCAATTTTAGAATAAAACATATATAGGATGCTTTTCTTTAATAATTTCAATTGTAATATTTGGTTCGTCTTTGAAACAATAAAAACTGCTCCCTGTCGATTGGCCCTTTCTACTAAATATTTCTCGAAACGCTTTCGAATTACTTTTTCTTTTTTTGTTCAATTTTGTTAAACCTATTTATATATATATATATATTATAGGTATATATGCATATTACGCATACACACATACAATATATTTAACAATGAAATTATACAAGAATTATATAACTGTGTAAATTGTAACAGCGCATTTTTTTCATAATTGTAAAAATTTGATATTAAAAATTTATATGCAACATCGCAAAGCAAAAAAAGGCGGCATTCAACTATATATGTATACACATGTGTCAGCGCAGATATGGCAAGGAATAGGCGAATATATCATCACTCAAATGAATGGAAATATATAATGGAAAATTAATCATTAAAAACACGTACATATAACGCATTTTTACTGGGCTTTGGATGGGATTATGGACGCCATAAGGAATTGGAGAACTTATTGTCAAGACGTCGCGATAGATATTAGATAACCCACCATATGTCATATTTGATTATTAAACAATGTAAATTGATTTCATTTCATATTATTTCATATAAATTACCTAAAATTGTATTTTATTGATGTTACATTGCATACATCATTAGTCATTTAACATGATAAGAGCATCATTATACAATGTATTTTTATACACACATATATTTTGATTGGATTTCTATAATTTATAATTTACAAAAAATTTTCCACCGATCCATTAAATATTTATAACTAAAGCTGCAATTACATTCCTGCATGCAATTTGATTCAAACCGTAAATGTTTAGCGAAGAAATCAAATTAAACGCGATAAATTCAAAGCGAAAAGAAAACACAATAGAAAATAAATGCATAAACAGAAGTCAAATTGGGGAACAGTGTATAAAAGTATAATATTTCTCGCTGGTTTTATGCAGTTATTTCTCGTAGTGTGTGTGTGTGTGTGTGTGGAAATGAAAATTTAAACGCAAAAGGTAAATTATAGCAAAAGCGACGCATGTCAAGATTGCTTGCCCCCAATTTAATGGTTGTTATTATCTAGCTGTTGTTGTAGTTGTAGTTGTTTGTTATACAATTACTATATATAAAATATTTTCAAATGTCTTTTGGCCTTTGTTGCTGCCGCATTGCGCTGCTCTGCTCTTTGCTCTGCTCTTTGCTCTGCTCACGACGTCTATGACGCGTGTGACAGTGGACAACGGACATTATTATTATGATCGTTATAACCGACAACAACAACGACATTTTGAGGCCGCTGTTTACGCCAATTTACGATTAACAAACTAAACAACTAACGTACATACATATGTATATTACAAAACCCAAAAGTATAATATAAACACTAGAAATATAGTGCCCACAGCGGCCGCCTTCACGTACATCGATTTGCGATTCAGCAATTTGGCATCTTTCTTATACTTCTGTGACATCATTGACAGATTTTGCGTTTTTGTATCCAGCTCTATAATTTTATAATGCAACGATTAATAAATCAATTTTGTTATAGCTATAAATATAGTTACGCACCCGCCAAGACAGTGCCACGTTGCAGCACATCATCAATATTCTGCACCATAATGCGTTGCACATCCTGCAGCTGTGTATTAATGTTGGTTATGTTGCGTCTGCGATCTGTCAACTGCTTTTTCGCCTTCTGTATATACACGTCGAATTCGATGAAGGCATATGGACGTGTCACCGAATTAACACGTCTGCCATAGTTTGTGTGAAACTCCTGGGCGAGATCTTCCAGATAGTTGAAGGCCAAACGTTTTGAATACATTTTGTCAACCATTACCAAGTAGCAAACGTCATTTTCAATCAGATAGCTGTTATAGATAATAATAAGTATTGGATATATAATACACATATTGCATCATCTAAAACATTACAGTACGCGCTCGCTTACTGTAATAAATATAAAATGATTCGATTTACTTTAATTTGACTGTAGAAAAGGCAACTCTTTTTGAATGGAAATCGGTTTTTTGGCAATTTTGCGATTTTGCTATCGAGGGCGTACTGTACTTTTATTATACTCACTGGAATAGATATGGTCCTGTTTCGATGCTGCTGCGCTGCGGCGAGTGTGTGCCCAGCTTGCGAAAGAGCATTTTGGCTTGATTTTGATAGTCCAAGATGCTGCGACCGCTCTATGTGACAGATTGCAAGTGAAAGTATTTTTACATTATTTGTATGTTTTATGCTTTTTAATGTTGGGCAACTCACCTGTTCATCGTCCTGCATGGTCCCTACCAGCGGCAGGCCATCGATGACACGGGCAATCATAGTTAGCAGCGCCATCTTTGTGGCTTGGCCTGTGCCTCGAGAGCTTCAGCAGCTTCAACGTGGACCACAAATACAATGTATGCGCGTGTATGTGTGTATGCGTGTGTTTGTGTGCGTTATTGTTGTTGCTGCTGCTAGTCGAGTGTGGCCACGGCTACAGTTTAATGCGTCTGGCTTTCCAATTGGATTGTTGCCGCTGCTCCTCACTGCTAACCGCTATCTTTGTTGTTGCTGCTGCTGTTGTTACTGCCGCTGTTGCTGCTGCTGCTGCGGTTATTGTTGCTGCTGCTGCTGTTGTTGTTGTTATTGCATTTGCCAACTTTCATTCAAAGTCTGAAATATTTGTGTGCAATTTGTCAACTGTCGAAATGTTTTGACTCTGCTTCCCTTTCTCGCACTGCCCTCTCTGTCTCACCTTCACGGGCTTTTACTCAAATGCCGTTTGCCTTTATTTCCTTTTTGTTTCGAATCCTTGTCACTTAAATATATCAAATTATTATGCTCTGCTCTGCTTTGCTTTGAGTTGAAGCTGATTCGTGTTTTTGTGTTGCTGGAAACACGTCAGCGGCTGGCGCTGGCTCTGTCAAACGGCTATCGCTAAACTGCCTATCGATATGTGCTATCGATAGCTTTAGTGAACGCAAATCGCGCGTTCTTTTGAAATTACAAATACAAAAGACCTTTTGTGATGAAATTGCCTTTTAGATTGCTTCAAATGTAATGCGTCACTTTTGGGTTGATTTTTAAATAAAATTGCTCTAGTCGAGTGTGCCAGCCTACTAAATACCCTTTTATATCCACAAACCCATCTTTGCACTCACGTACACATGCAAATACGTATCAAGCAGAAAGGAGGGAAATTATGAATGAGTAAAGAACATATTGATTGAAAAAATGATTTTTAATAAATATATGAAACCAAACGAAATTTAAAGCAAACTTACAAGTATAGAGCCGCTTTCTGCAACGGGTATATGATAATAAGTTGATAAGAGACAGCATATCTCTGTCTATTATACATGCTTCGACTTAATGGGCCAGCTGTCTCTTTCACACAGTGCAACAGAGTAGAGTGGAACGGGGAAAAAGAAGAACTTGAAGAGCTTGTGGCGGTTAAGTTTATTAAATAAGTATATAATTGCATGCATAGTTTTGAATATGTATGTATGTAATAGGCTGTTGTGGTCTGCTTTTATTTTGTTTATTTTAAAATCAGGTGGAATGCAGGCCGTATCTCGGCCACCTTATAATTTTCTTGTGCTGTCCGCATTTTTTGCACTTCTTGCAGCTGCGGGTTAGCTAGGCGGCCTGCACCGATTGCTTCTGCGAGGAGCTGATCTTATCGCCCAGGCTAAGTGCCATGCCCTGTGGATAGAAAGTGAAATAGCGGTGAGTGAGAATAGCATAAGGTACAAAAAAAATATAAAAACCCAACACCCACCTGACTCTTGGCCCTTATGCGAATGTGTCCAGTTACCTTCGAATCGGGATCATCGACAGGCTTCTCAATGCTTAGATTGGCCAAAGCATTCTCTCCGAAAATGGATCTGTAAAATGATTAAGTAAACAATTGATAAGCTGAAACAAAATCAAAGCTGTATTTGCACATACTTGGCATACATGTTGGCGGCCATAAAACCACATTGGCCGGATAGCGCCTTCTCGGGCGTCAGGCACTTCATGTTGGTGCTCTTCAGCAGATGCTTGAGATATTCGTGCAGATCTGTGAAGCTGGTGTTGACCGTAACTTTGTTCTCCCACTCAAAGTCCTGCCACATCTGACGGAATTCGGTGTCTGTGCAGCTGGCCGGGATTATGTAATCCATGATGTCAATGTGTATGGTGTTAAGCACCACAACGTTTGTGTTCAGCGCCGTATCATAAACTGTAAAAGAGAAAAGTTCCAAGCATGAATAAGTTTGTCTGCTCTGCGTGGAGAGAGAGAATCACCTATGTTGCCAAATATGATGCCATTCTCTGTGGAGGAGACCTTAACATTGGCCTTAATGTTGCAGAAATCGTGCGGCGCTAAAACCACCGGATGTGGACGTTCCACCAGCTTCAGATCGCCTAATGTGGCCAGCTCCAGCGTACAGTTTTGCAGCGTGTCATCTGTTGATTAGGAAAATTATAAATGGAAACACCCCGGGCAGGTTTTATAGCTAACTTACTTGTCTGGTTAACAATCAGAACATCGAGCACAATATCATACTGATTGACATTGACGTAAGCCTCGGCATAGACCGGATCGGAGAAGCCCGTTAGCTGGGTGACCTTGTTGAGCTTGTTATTCGGCGATGACATGTCATTCAGCTGAGCGGTCTTTGTGCCCGCCAAAGCTTGGTTCAGGCTCGACTCAAATACGTTCTCACCCAGCTGATTGTCACGTCCGTTTGATAGTTGGGCAAATTGCACCGGCGAATCCGGCTGCACTTTGGCCGTTGCACGCTGTTTCTCTTTTAGCATGCGCTGATCCTCCTCATTCTGTGCATCCAGCATCTTGCCAAGTGCCTCGCGACAATCGTGCATAAACACGGCCACTGCCTCCGGTGTGCGTTCGCTGAGCGTGCGCAGGCAAATCATGATGCGATCGGAGTCATCGTATGTGATCGGTTTGCTGGGATAACCCGATTTGCCCAGATGCAAAATGGAGCTCATGATGAGCATCACCTGTGTGGTGAGACGATTCTGTGTGCGTTCATCTGTCTGTAGATCAGCATAGCGCAGCGCCAACTTGGTTAGCGTTGCGGAAAGAGCGGCGCCAATAAAGAAGTCCCCATCCATGAGATACTGGCGCAAAGGTGGACGCTTTTCCTTCTTGGTGACACTACGGGCAAGAAGAGAAGAGTAAAGATATAGTAACTAAATCAGGGATAGAGCATGTCTACTTACGGTGCCAGGCTGTAGGCGCTCTGTGTGGCATAGGTGCCATCTGATGTGACCTTGTTGGTACTGCTGCTGCTGCCCGAACCGGATGCGGTTGCGCTGCCCGATCCGCCGGTTGTGCTGGACACCTCGCCAACACTGCCGCCGCTTGTTGTGCCCGGTTGCTGCTGTTGCTTTAGTTGCTCCTCTGTCGGATCGCCGGCAAGGCGACGCTGCTCGGCATCCACCATGGGTATATCGCCGAGGGTTTGCTGTATGGCCGCCACGACCTCCAGTATTTGTGGACCCTCCACATACTCGCCTAGTATCCAGACGGCAGCACGATGAATCTTGGAGGTTTTGATTTGTGGAAAGGCCTCAATCAAATGCTTAATAATAAGTTCGCGCAGCGCTGGAAACTTTTGTATGGCCTCGCGTATAAAGATGAGCACATCAACAGCGGCCAACTCATTGGTATCGGAGAGGAACTCCACCAGCACTGGTATTACATTGCCGGCCACATCCGGGAACTTAATGGAACAGGTGTGCAGGGTGCGCACCAGCAGCTGACGATACTTGCCCGTATCCTCGTGCTCCACGTTATGTGTCTTGGCCACCTCCTTTTGGAGTACCTGCA
Organism: Hirtodrosophila cameraria; assembly: GCA_949708635.1. Classification (NCBI taxonomy): domain Eukaryota; kingdom Metazoa; phylum Arthropoda; class Insecta; order Diptera; family Drosophilidae; genus Hirtodrosophila; species Hirtodrosophila cameraria. The sequence goes on along the minus strand of OX453090.1, from coordinate 718,960 downwards.
CCATTTCATTGATGTTGCGCGAATAGACCAAGTCCATAGCCAAAGCTAGCGTCTTGCGACGCACCTCAATATCTGGAGCAGCTAGGACACGCAATACATCCATAACCAGATCCTGCATAACCTTCTCCATATTTTCGTTCTCCTTCATGGCAATCAGACGATCCAACACAATGAGCTTCACATTATTATCGCTTTCCTTGACAATCAGCTCAATATAGCAGCCGGCAGCTGCCTTAATGGCCGTGGGCGCCAGGGAGAGGGTGATGAGTGTTCCAGCGGATTCGTAGCGTACAGCATTTGAGGATGAGTTGAGCAGATTGTAGATGCAGCGTATGAAGCGGGAACGCTCCGATGGATTGGCATGGCAAACCTTATAGATGAGCTCCACTATAACCAGCTGGAGTATGTCGCCAAAACTCTGCACCTGATCGATGCACGAGGCCAAATAGTTAAGAGCACGTTCCTGATCAGCATGCAGGAGCATAAGGAACGCATTCCGCTTGCAGGACATATCCTGCTGTGTGTCCAAGAAGCTGGCAATTAGCTCGGGACCATCGGGAACCAACCAATCAAAGTTCTTGTAGATAGTAAAGATGGCCAGGACCGCATTCCTGCGCACATATGAGTGACGATGATCCAAACAGGCGCGTATGGCCGGCATTAGAGGCTCGAGCAGTTCCGGCTCCTTCAGCTTGCACAGGAAGCGCAGCGTCGAGCCACGCAAGAACTCATTCGGATGTTGCAAATCCTAAGCAAATCGTACAGTCAGCTATGGATGCACTACGTCAGTATTAAATATTACCACTTACCTTGCGATACGCATCGCACACCAAGATCATCTCCTGCAGCAGCTTGCCATCGGCAGCAGTCTTGGGCACAATCTCCCAGAAGATTAACAGCAGCTTCTTAATGGTATGGTTCTGTACGGGCAGCACAAACCGTATAATTGTCATAATGAGACCCGGATACCGTTCACCATTTAACAGCAGCTTAATAACTTTCTTCAGCGTCTCAATTTTAACATTCGTGTCGCCTTTTTCGAGATCTTGTTTCAGCTGCATCTCGTTGGGCACCTCGAGGTCCGGCGAGTTGATGATCGTATAACACGGTACTTGGGTCATCTTTGCTATTTTCAGCAATGCTGTCCCCTTTTTTCAAATATTTATGTATAATTTATTGTATAATTTATATTGCCGACTTATTTCACTGTTTCCCTGCCAATATGCAATTCACTTGACGTGTCATTTGTTTCGGCCCAAAGATTCGGTGTGACCAGAGTTTTTGGTGTGCTTGACACAAGTGTAAAGTTCACTTAAATGGCGCCAGATGTCGCTAACTCATTTAGCGCTGCCACTTAAGCCAAGTACAATTAGCGCTGCCACCTATTTCAACTATATTTAGCGCCCCTGTTTGGCGCAATATTCAAGTTTTTGTAAACTTTTGTTTCTATTTTGCTTGCTCGAAAATGATTTATCTATAAGCCTGCAGAAAATTTAATAATTTGAAAATTCAATGCACAAAAGCAGCAGCTTGCCTGCCAATATGTAATTCACTAGACGTGTCATTTGTTTCTGCCCAAAGAGTCGGTGTGACCAGAGTTTTTGGTGTGCTGGACACAAGTGTAAAGTTCACTTAAATGCCGCCAGATGTCGCTAACTCATTTGGCGCTGCCACTTAAGCCAAGTGCAATTAGCGCTGCCACCTATTCCATCTATATTTAGCGCTCCTGTTTGGCGCAATATTCAAGTTTTTGTAAACTTTTGTTTCTATTTTGTTTGCTCGAAAATGTTTTATCTATAAACCTGCAGAAAACTTAATAATTTGAAAATTCAATGCACAATAGCAGCAGCTTGCCTGCCAATATGTAATTCACTAGACGTTTCATTTGTTTCTGCCCAAAGAGTCGGTGTGACCAGAGTTTTTGGTGTGCTGGACACAAGTGTAAAGTTCACTTAAACGCCGCCAGATGTCGCTAACTCATTTGGCGCTGGCACTTAAGCCAAGTACAATTAGCGCTGCCCCCTATTTCAACTATATTTAGCGCCCCTGTTTGGCGCAATATTCAAGTTTTTGTAAACTTTTGTTTCTATTTTGTTTGCTCGAAAATGTTTTATCAACAAACCTGCAGAAAACTTAATAATTTGAAAATTCAATGCACAAAAGCAGCAGCTTGCCTGCCAATATGCAATTCACTAGACGAGTCATTCGTTTCGGCCCAAAGAGTCGGTGTGACCAGAGTTTTTGGTGTGCTGGACACAAGTGTAAAGTTCACTTAAATGCCGCCAGATGTCGCTAACTCATTTGCCGCTGGCACTTAAGCCAAGTACAATTAGCGCTGCCACCTATTCCATATATATTTAGCGCCCCTGTTTGGCGCAATATTCAAGTTTTTGTAAACTTTTGTTTCTATTTTGTTTGCTCGAAAATGATTTATCTATAAACCTGCAGAAAACTTAATAATTTGAAAATTCAATGCACAAAAGCAGCAGTTTACCTGCCAATATGTTATTCACTAGACGTTTCATTTGTTTCTGCCCAAAGAGTCGGTGTGACCAGAGTTTTTGGTGTGCTGGACACAAGTGTAAAGTTCACTTAAATGCCGCCAGATGTCGCTAACTCATTTGCCGCTGGCACTTAAGCCAAGTACAATTAGCGCTGCCACCTATTCCATATATATTTAGCGCCCCTGTTTGGCGCAATATTCAAGTTTTTGTAAACTTTTGTTTCTATTTTGTTTGCTCGAAAATGATTTATCTATAAACCTGCAGAAAACTTAATAATTTGAAAATTCAATGCACAAAAGCAGCAGTTTACCTGCCAATATGTTATTCACTAGACGTTTCATTTGTTTCTGCCCAAAGAGTCGGTGTGACCAGAGTTTTTTGTGTGCTTGACACAAACCATGTGTGACCATAATCGTGTGCGTGTAACTGTTTAGTTCACTCGAATGCCGTCAAATGGCAACGTGCGCCAAGTTAGCATCGGTGATTTTTTGGACTTAGCGTCGATTTGTTCCCGTAATTTTTGCACTGTTTGTAAATAATAATAAAAATTAATGCAAAGACAAAATGAAAAAATTTTAAATGCCGTATTGTAGAGAATGAAGAGATCTATCAAAAAAAAAAAATAATCATTCAATTTTATGCTTTTTTATTTACTAAATGGGCATTAGAAAATTGGGGCTTCTGCATTTTCAGAAATATCTCCGACTAATAAAATGGATGCGCCTATTTCAAAAATACCAATAGATAGCCCCAAACATTAAAGAGAAATTCAATATTATGTGGTCCGACCTCGGTCTGAAGCCCATACAAAATTGACCAAAATCATAACCACTCATTTTCTTTGCTTATACCTCTTTTCACAGACTAGGTGCGAAAATGCACGGTATACCAAATTAAAGATTGCTCTTTAAGGAAGCTATTAAAACAAAAAGTTATCAACATTTATGGATTAGTTTTCGAGAAATAAGGCAATGAATCTAACCCCTTCTACTAGCTCCAATGCAGATTGTTAGTTCATCACTGAATCGCATATGAACCAAATGTGGCTGATGGGCAGCACTTTTTGGCGCAATTCATAACATTTGAATTCTAGCACAATTCTAGATTTCTAGACCGACTGCTGTATTGCACGGTCTATTTTCAGATTGGGAAAAGAAATAAAAATGATTGACAATTAAATATATGTACATATATCTCCTATGTTTTGATCGAGGGCTGTAGTGTCGCTACCAGGGCTGTTTGCAGTTCAAACACTACACGTGTCTTCCAACACCAAGTACATACATACAAAAATGCGACCATGTTTAATTGTACCTGCATTTTAAGCCGATTTCTAGAAGGGGTGCAGTATGGCAGGGTAATTTTTTTCTTTTATCAACAGATTGTTACCAGGATGAGCACACACGCGACGGCGTCGTCGTCGGCAAGCCCCCGGCAACTAAACCGAAGAGCTAAGCTCATCCCATGGACACTCGAGTAATCTGAAGCAGGCGAAATCACCTATGTAACTTACGTTTCTTATGTTAATTAAAATATTAAATATATATACGATACTATGTAAAAAGTTATAAACAAAACAAAATTTACAAAAATGAATAAAAAAAAAGAGAATAAATAATACGAAAATTAAAATTCAACGGACTTTTTATTAAAAGGAAGAAACTTAAATTTGTTGTGCAACAACAACAACAACCACAGTAAATTTTAAAGTATGGTCGCAAAATTGCTACCCAAACTTTTAAAATACCAGGCGAACAGAATCAGCAGAAGATCGCAAAATATATATATGAAAAAGTTCAAACTCAACGGCTTTTTCATTGCCGAAACCTAAAAAAAAAAGTACTGCATACTTTCAGGGGCACAGGTTAATGCAGCCACAGATAAGGTATAAGCACAAAATCCTTTGTATCTCTAAAACTATAAGGACGAGTGTGATATCCTTTGGTCAGTCGATAGTCCTTATTAAGACGCGTTGTTTGACACAGGACTCGTAAGGATTAGCAAGGATACGGCCGAGATATAGCTAGTTTTCTGTATACAAAAAAGTCCTTATAACTCGGTTGTTTAAAGGACGAACGTCCTTTGAAATATATTTTCTGACGCGGGTGAACAAGGACTATCTTTTGGCCAAACGACATTCAAATCGTCCTTCAAATGGCCGAGTTACAGACGATTTTGTGATTTAAGGTCCTTTTTCCCTAGCAACCCCCTTGATGAAAATTTTGACAACATTTTTGAAAAAATCCTGAAAATCCTTGAATGTCAATCGATAGCTCTACTGTCTCTGATTACAAAATGGTATGTCCTTTCAAAATCCTTACGGATACGACCGAGTTATAGCTTGAAGAAGAGTTTGTTTTCGTCCAATTAGCAGTTGTTGGAATATTGTTGCATACTTTCAGGAGCAATTTTGGACTTAGAAAATTTTAGCCTGAAGTCGAATGGAAATGAATCAGAAACACAAAATCCTTTGTATCTCTAAAACTATAAGGACGAGTGTGATATCCTTTGGTCAGTCGATAGTCCTTATTAAGACGCGTTGTTTGACACAGGACTCGTAAGGATCAGCAAGGATACGGCCGAGATATAGCTAGTTTTCTGTATACACAAAAGTCCTTATAACTCGGTTGTTTAAAGGACGAACGTCCTTTGAAATATATTTTCTGACGCGAGTGAACAAGGACTATCTTTTGGCCAAACGACATTCAAATCGTCCTTCAAATGGCCGAGTTACAGACGATTTTGTGATTTTAGGTCCTTTTTCCCTAGCAACCCCCTTGATGAAAATTTTGACATTTTTGAAAAATCCTGAAAATCATTGAATGCCAATCGATAGCTCTACTGTCTCTGATTTCAAAATGGTATGTCCTTTCAAAATCCTTAAGGCAACGACCGAGTTATAGCTTGAAGAAGAGTTTGTTTTGGTCCAATTAGCAGTTGTTGGAATATTGTTGCATACTTTCAGGGGCAATTTTGGACTTAGAAAATTTTAGCCTGAAGGCGAATGGAAATGAATCAGAAACACAAAATCCTTTGTATCTCTAAAACTATAAGGACGAGTGTGATATCCTTTGGTCAGTCGATAGTCCTTATTAAGACGCGTTGTTTGACACAGGACTCGTAAGGATCAGCAAGGATACGGCCGAGATATAGCTAGTTTTCTGTATACACAAAAGTCCTTATAACTCGGTTGTTTAAAGGACGAACGTCCTTTGAAATATATTTTCTGACGCGGGTGAACAAGGACTATCTTTTGGCCAAACGACATTTAAATCGTCCTTCAAATGGCCGAGTTACAGACGATTTTGTGATTTTAGGTCCATTTTCCCTAGCAACCCCCTTGATGAAAATTTTGACAACATTTTTGAAAAAATCCTGAAAATCCTTGAATGCCAATCGATAGCTCTACTGTCTCTGATTTCAAAATGGTATGTCCTTTCAAAATCCTTAAGGATACAACCGAGTTATAGCTTGAAAAAGAGTTTGTTTTGGTCCAATTAGCAGTTGTTGGAATACTTTCAGGAGCAATTTTGGACTTAGAAAATTTCAGCCTGAAGGCGAAAGGAAATGAATCAGAAACACAAAATCCTTTGTATCTCTAAAACTATAAGGACGAGTGTGATATCCTTTGGTCAGTCGATAGTCCTTATTAAGACGCGTTGTTTGACACAGGACTCGTAAGGATCAGCAAGGATACGGCCGAGATATAGCTAGTTTTCTGTATACACAAAAGTCCTTATAACTCGGTTGTTTAAAGGACGAACGTCCTTTGAAATATATTTTCTGACGCGAGTGAACAAGGACTATCTTTTGGCCAAACGACATTCAAATCGTCCTTCAAATGGCCGAGCTACAGACGATTTTGTGATTTTAGGTCCATTTTCCCTAGCAACCCCCTTGATGAAAATTTTGACAACATTTTTGAAAAAATCCTGAAAATCCTTGAATGCCAATCGATAGCTCTACTGTCTCTGATTTCAAAATGGTATGTCCTTTCAAAATCCTTAATGCAACGACCGAGTTATGCCTTAAAGAAGAGTTTGTTTTGGTCCAATTAGCAGTTGTTAGAATATTGTTGCATACTTTCAGGAGCAATTTTGGACTTAGAAAATTTCAGCCTGAAGGCGAATGGAAATGAATCAGAAACACAAAATCCTTTGTATCTCTAAAACTATAAGAACGAGTGTGATATCCTTTGGTCAGTCGATAGTCCTTATTAAGACGCGTTGTTTGACACAGGACTCGTAAGGATCAGCAAGGATACGGCCGAGATATAGCTAGTTTTCTGTATACACAAAAGTCCTTATAACTCGGTTGTTTAAAGGACGAACGTCCTTTGAAATATATTTTCTGACGCGGATGAACAAGGACTATCTTTTGGCCAAACGACATTCAAATCGTCCTTCAAATGGCCGAGTTACAGACGATTTTGTGATTTAAGGTCCTTTTTCCCTAGCAACCCCCTTGATGAAAATTTTGACAACATTTTTGAAAAAATCCTGAAAATCCTTGAATGTCAATCGATAGCTCTACTGTCTCTGATTACAAAATGGTATGTCCTTTCAAAATCCTTACGGATACGACCGAGTTATAGCTTGAAGAAGAGTTTGTTTTCGTCCAATTAGCAGTTGTTGGAATATTGTTGCATACTTTCAGGAGCAATTTTGGACTTAGAAAATTTCAGCCTGAAGGCGAATGGAAATGAATCAGAAACACAAAATCCTTTGTATCTCTAAAACTATAAGGACGAGTGTGATATCCTTTGGTCAGTCGATAGTCCTTATTAAGACGCGTTGTTTGACACAGGACTCGTAAGGATCAGCAAGGATACGGCCGAGATATAGCTAGTTTTCTGTATACACAAAAGTCCTTATAACTCGGTTGTTTAAAGGACGAACGTCCTTTGAAATATATTTTCTGACGCGGGTGAACAAGGACTATCTTTTGGCCAAACGACATTCAAATCGTCCTTCAAATGGCCGAGTTACAGACGATTTTGTGATTTTAGGTCCATTTTCCCTAGCAACCCCCTTGATGAAAATTTTGACAACATTTTTGAAAAAATCCTGAAAATCCTTGAATGCCAATCGATAGCTCTACTGTCTCTGATTTCAAAATGGTATGTCCTTTCAAAATCCTTAAGGATACAACCGAGTTATAGCTTGAAAAAGAGTTTGTTTTGGTCCAATTAGCAGTTGTTGGAATATTGTTGCATACTTTCAGGAGCAATTTTGGACTTAGAAAATTTCAGCCTGAAGGCGAAAGGAAATGAATCAGAAACACAAAATCCTTTGTATCTCTAAAACTATAAGGACGAGTGTGATATCCTTTGGTCAGTCGATAGTCCTTATTAAGACGCGTTGTTTGACACAGGACTCGTAAGGATCAGCAAGGATACGGCCGAGATATAGCTAGTTTTCTGTATACACAAAAGTCCTTATAACTCGGTTGTTTAAAGGACGAACGTCCTTTGAAATATATTTTCTGACGCGGATGAACAAGGACTATCTTTTGGCCAAACGACATTCAAATCGTCCTTCAAATGGCCGAGTTACAGACGATTTTGTGATTTAAGGTCCTTTTTCCCTAGCAACCCCCTTGATGAAAATTTTGACAACATTTTTGAAAAAATCCTGAAAATCCTTGAATGCCAATCGATAGCTCTACTGTCTCTGATTTCAAAATGGTATGTCCTTTCAAAATCCTTAAGGATACAACCGAGTTATAGCTTGAAAAAGAGTTTGTTTTGGTCCAATTAGCAGTTGTTGGAATATTGTTGCATACTTTCAGGAGCAATTTTGGACTTAGAAAATTTCAGCCTGAAGGCGAATGGAAATGAATCAGAAACACAAAATCCTTTGTATCTCTAAAACTATAAGAACGAGTGTGATATCCTTTGGTCAGTCGATAGTCCTTATTAAGACGCGTTGTTTGACACAGGACTCGTAAGGATCAGCAAGGATACGGCCGAGATATAGCTAGTTTTCTGTATACACAAAAGTCCTTATAACTCGGTTGTTTAAAGGACGAACGTCCTTTGAAATATATTTTCTGACGCGGATGAACAAGGACTATCTTTTGGCCAAACGACATTCAAATCGTCCTTCAAATGGCCGAGTTACAGACGATTTTGTGATTTAAGGTCCTTTTTCCCTAGCAACCCCCTTGATGAAAATTTTGACAACATTTTTGAAAAAATCCTGAAAATCCTTGAATGTCAATCGATAGCTCTACTGTCTCTGATTACAAAATGGTATGTCCTTTCAAAATCCTTACGGATACGACCGAGTTATAGCTTGAAGAAGAGTTTGTTTTCGTCCAATTAGCAGTTGTTGGAATATTGTTGCATACTTTCAGGAGCAATTTTGGACTTAGAAAATTTCAGCCTGAAGGCGAATGGAAATGAATCAGAAACACAAAATCCTTTGTATCTCTAAAACTATAAGGACGAGTGTGATATCCTTTGGTCAGTCGATAGTCCTTATTAAGACGCGTTGTTTGACACAGGACTCGTAAGGATCAGCAAGGATACGGCCGAGATATAGCTAGTTTTCTGTATACACAAAAGTCCTTATAACTCGGTTGTTTAAAGGACGAACGTCCTTTGAAATATATTTTCTGACGCGGGTGAACAAGGACTATCTTTTGGCCAAACGACATTCAAATCGTCCTTCAAATGGCCGAGTTACAGACGATTTTGTGATTTTAGGTCCATTTTCCCTAGCAACCCCCTTGATGAAAATTTTGACAACATTTTTGAAAAAATCCTGAAAATCCTTGAATGCCAATCGATAGCTCTACTGTCTCTGATTTCAAAATGGTATGTCCTTTCAAAATCCTTAAGGATACAACCGAGTTATAGCTTGAAAAAGAGTTTGTTTTGGTCCAATTAGCAGTTGTTGGAATATTGTTGCATACTTTCAGGAGCAATTTTGGACTTAGAAAATTTCAGCCTGAAGGCGAAAGGAAATGAATCAGAAACACAAAATCCTTTGTATCTCTAAAACTATAAGGACGAGTGTGATATCCTTTGGTCAGTCGATAGTCCTTATTAAGACGCGTTGTTTGACACAGGACTCGTAAGGATCAGCAAGGATACGGCCGAGATATAGCTAGTTTTCTGTATACACAAAAGTCCTTATAACTCGGTTGTTTAAAGGACGAACGTCCTTTGAAATATATTTTCTGACGCGGATGAACAAGGACTATCTTTTGGCCAAACGACATTCAAATCGTCCTTCAAATGGCCGAGTTACAGACGATTTTGTGATTTAAGGTCCTTTTTCCCTAGCAACCCCCTTGATGAAAATTTTGACAACATTTTTGAAAAAATCCTGAAAATCCTTGAATGCCAATCGATAGCTCTACTGTCTCTGATTTCAAAATGGTATGTCCTTTCAAAATCCTTAAGGATACAACCGAGTTATAGCTTGAAAAAGAGTTTGTTTTGGTCCAATTAGCAGTTGTTGGAATATTGTTGCATACTTTCAGGAGCAATTTTGGACTTAGAAAATTTCAGCCTGAAGGCGAATGGAAATGAATCAGAAACACAAAATCCTTTGTATCTCTAAAACTATAAGGACGAGTGTGATATCCTTTGGTCAGTCGATAGTCCTTATTAAGACGCGTTGTTTGACACAGGACTCGTAAGGATCAGCAAGGATACGGCCGAGATATAGCTAGTTTTCTGTATACACAAAAGTCCTTATAACTCGGTTGTTTAAAGGACGAACGTCCTTTGAAATATATTTTCTGACGCGGGTGAACAAGGACTATCTTTTGGCCAAACGACATTCAAATCGTCCTTCAAATGGCCGAGTTACAGACGATTTTGTGATTTTAGGTCCATTTTCCCTAGCAACCCCCTTGATGAAAATTTTGACAACATTTTTGAAAAAATCCTGAAAATCCTTGAATGCCAATCGATAGCTCTACTGTCTCTGATTTCAAAATGGTATGTCCTTTCAAAATCCTTAAGGATACAACCGAGTTATAGCTTGAAAAAGAGTTTGTTTTGGTCCAATTAGCAGTTGTTGGAATATTGTTGCATACTTTCAGGAGCAATTTTGGACTTAGAAAATTTCAGCCTGAAGGCGAATGGAAATGAATCAGAAACACAAAATCCTTTGTATCTCTAAAACTATAAGGACGAGTGTGATATCCTTTGGTCAGTCGATAGTCCTTATTAAGACGCGTTGTTTGACACAGGACTCGTAAGGATCAGCAAGGATACGGCCGAGATATAGCTAGTTTTCTGTATACACAAAAGTCCTTATAACTCGGTTGTTTAAAGGACGAACGTCCTTTGAAATATATTTTCTGACGCGAGTGAACAAGGACTATCTCTTGGCCAAACGACATTCAAATCGTCCTTCAAATGGCCGAGTTACAGACGATTTTGTGATTTTAGGTCCATTTTCCCTAGCAACCCCCTTGATGAAAATTTTGACAACATTTTTGAAAAATCCTGAAAATCATTGAATGCCAATCGATAGCTCTACTGTCTCTGATTTCAAAATGGTATGTCCTTTCAAAATCCTTAAGGCAACGACCGAGTTATAGCTTGAAGAAGAGTTTGTTTTGGTCCAATTAGCAGTTGTTGGAATATTGTTGCATACTTTCAGGGGCAATTTTGGACTTAGAAAATTTTAGCCTGAAGGCGAATGGAAATGAATCAGAAACACAAAATCCTTTGTATCTCTAAAACTATAAGGACGAGTGTGATATCCTTTGGTCAGTCGATAGTCCTTATTAAGACGCGTTGTTTGACACAGGACTCGTAAGGATCAGCAAGGATACGGCCGAGATATAGCTAGTTTTCTGTATACACAAAAGTCCTTATAACTCGGTTGTTTAAAGGACGAACGTCCTTTGAAATATATTTTCTGACGCGGGTGAACAAGGACTATCTTTTGGCCAAACGACATTCAAATCGTCCTTCAAATGGCCGAGTTACAGACGATTTTGTGATTTTAGGTCCATTTTCCCTAGCAACCCCCTTGATGAAAATTTTGACAACATTTTTGAAAAAATCCTGAAAATCCTTGAATGCCAATCGATAGCTCTACTGTCTCTGATTTCAAAATGGTATGTCCTTTCAAAATCCTTAAGGATACAACCGAGTTATAGCTTGAAAAAGAGTTTGTTTTGGTCCAATTAGCAGTTGTTGGAATATTGTTGCATACTTTCAGGAGCAATTTTGGACTTAGAAAATTTCAGCCTGAAGGCGAAAGGAAATGAATCAGAAACACAAAATCCTTTGTATCTCTAAAACTATAAGGACGAGTGTGATATCCTTTGGTCAGTCGATAGTCCTTATTAAGACGCGTTGTTTGACACAGGACTCGTAAGGATCAGCAAGGATACGGCCGAGATATAGCTAGTTTTCTGTATACACAAAAGTCCTTATAACTCGGTTGTTTAAAGGACGAACGTCCTTTGAAATATATTTTCTGACGCGAGTGAACAAGGACTATCTTTTGGCCAAACGACATTCAAATCGTCCTTCAAATGGCCGAGTTACAGACGATTTTGTGATTTTAGGTCCATTTTCCCTAGCAACCCCCTTGATGAAAATTTTGACAACATTTTTGAAAAAATCCTGAAAATCCTTGAATGCCAATCGATAGCTCTACTGTCTCTGATTTCAAAATGGTATGTCCTTTCAAAATCCTTAATGCAACGACCGAGTTATGCCTTAAAGAAGAGTTTGTTTTGGTCCAATTAGCAGTTGTTAGAATATTGTTGCATACTTTCAGGAGCAATTTTGGACTTAGAAAATTTCAGCCTGAAGGCGAATGGAAATGAATCAGAAACACAAAATCCTTTGTATCTCTAAAACTATAAGAACGAGTGTGATATCCTTTGGTCAGTCGATAGTCCTTATTAAGACGCGTTGTTTGACACAGGACTCGTAAGGATCAGCAAGGATACGGCCGAGATATAGCTAGTTTTCTGTATACACAAAAGTCCTTATAACTCGGTTGTTTAAAGGACGAACGTCCTTTGAAATATATTTTCTGACGCGGATGAACAAGGACTATCTTTTGGCCAAACGACATTCAAATCGTCCTTCAAATGGCCGAGTTACAGACGATTTTGTGATTTAAGGTCCTTTTTCCCTAGCAACCCCCTTGATGAAAATTTTGACAACATTTTTGAAAAAATCCTGAAAATCCTTGAATGTCAATCGATAGCTCTACTGTCTCTGATTACAAAATGGTATGTCCTTTCAAAATCCTTACGGATACGACCGAGTTATAGCTTGAAGAAGAGTTTGTTTTCGTCCAATTAGCAGTTGTTGGAATATTGTTGCATACTTTCAGGAGCAATTTTGGACTTAGAAAATTTCAGCCTGAAGGCGAATGGAAATGAATCAGAAACACAAAATCCTTTGTATCTCTAAAACTATAAGGACGAGTGTGATATCCTTTGGTCAGTCGATAGTCCTTATTAAGACGCGTTGTTTGACACAGGACTCGTAAGGATCAGCAAGGATACGGCCGAGATATAGCTAGTTTTCTGTATACACAAAAGTCCTTATAACTCGGTTGTTTAAAGGACGAACGTCCTTTGAAATATATTTTCTGACGCGGGTGAACAAGGACTATCTTTTGGCCAAACGACATTCAAATCGTCCTTCAAATGGCCGAGTTACAGACGATTTTGTGATTTTAGGTCCATTTTCCCTAGCAACCCCCTTGATGAAAATTTTGACAACATTTTTGAAAAAATCCTGAAAATCCTTGAATGCCAATCGATAGCTCTACTGTCTCTGATTTCAAAATGGTATGTCCTTTCAAAATCCTTAAGGATACAACCGAGTTATAGCTTGAAAAAGAGTTTGTTTTGGTCCAATTAGCAGTTGTTGGAATATTGTTGCATACTTTCAGGAGCAATTTTGGACTTAGAAAATTTCAGCCTGAAGGCGAAAGGAAATGAATCAGAAACACAAAATCCTTTGTATCTCTAAAACTATAAGGACGAGTGTGATATCCTTTGGTCAGTCGATAGTCCTTATTAAGACGCGTTGTTTGACACAGGACTCGTAAGGATCAGCAAGGATACGGCCGAGATATAGCTAGTTTTCTGTATACACAAAAGTCCTTATAACTCGGTTGTTTAAAGGACGAACGTCCTTTGAAATATATTTTCTGACGCGGATGAACAAGGACTATCTTTTGGCCAAACGACATTCAAATCGTCCTTCAAATGGCCGAGTTACAGACGATTTTGTGATTTAAGGTCCTTTTTCCCTAGCAACCCCCTTGATGAAAATTTTGACAACATTTTTGAAAAAATCCTGAAAATCCTTGAATGCCAATCGATAGCTCTACTGTCTCTGATTTCAAAATGGTATGTCCTTTCAAAATCCTTAAGGATACAACCGAGTTATAGCTTGAAAAAGAGTTTGTTTTGGTCCAATTAGCAGTTGTTGGAATATTGTTGCATACTTTCAGGAGCAATTTTGGACTTAGAAAATTTCAGCCTGAAGGCGAATGGAAATGAATCAGAAACACAAAATCCTTTGTATCTCTAAAACTATAAGGACGAGTGTGATATCCTTTGGTCAGTCGATAGTCCTTATTAAGACGCGTTGTTTGACACAGGACTCGTAAGGATCAGCAAGGATACGGCCGAGATATAGCTAGTTTTCTGTATACACAAAAGTCCTTATAACTCGGTTGTTTAAAGGACGAACGTCCTTTGAAATATATTTTCTGACGCGGGTGAACAAGGACTATCTTTTGGCCAAACGACATTCAAATCGTCCTTCAAATGGCCGAGTTACAGACGATTTTGTGATTTTAGGTCCATTTTCCCTAGCAACCCCCTTGATGAAAATTTTGACAACATTTTTGAAAAAATCCTGAAAATCCTTGAATGCCAATCGATAGCTCTACTGTCTCTGATTTCAAAATGGTATGTCCTTTCAAAATCCTTAAGGATACAACCGAGTTATAGCTTGAAAAAGAGTTTGTTTTGGTCCAATTAGCAGTTGTTGGAATATTGTTGCATACTTTCAGGAGCAATTTTGGACTTAGAAAATTTCAGCCTGAAGGCGAAAGGAAATGAATCAGAAACACAAAATCCTTTGTATCTCTAAAACTATAAGGACGAGTGTGATATCCTTTGGTCAGTCGATAGTCCTTATTAAGACGCGTTGTTTGACACAGGACTCGTAAGGATCAGCAAGGATACGGCCGAGATATAGCTAGTTTTCTGTATACACAAAAGTCCTTATAACTCGGTTGTTTAAAGGACGAACGTCCTTTGAAATATATTTTCTGACGCGAGTGAACAAGGACTATCTTTTGGCCAAACGACATTCAAATCGTCCTTCAAATGGCCGAGTTACAGACGATTTTGTGATTTTAGGTCCATTTTCCCTAGCAACCCCCTTGATGAAAATTTTGACAACATTTTTGAAAAAATCCTGAAAATCCTTGAATGCCAATCGATAGCTCTACTGTCTCTGATTTCAAAATGGTATGTCCTTTCAAAATCCTTAATGCAACGACCGAGTTATGCCTTAAAGAAGAGTTTGTTTTGGTCCAATTAGCAGTTGTTAGAATATTGTTGCATACTTTCAGGAGCAATTTTGGACTTAGAAAATTTCAGCCTGAAGGCGAATGGAAATGAATCAGAAACACAAAATCCTTTGTATCTCTAAAACTATAAGAACGAGTGTGATATCCTTTGGTCAGTCGATAGTCCTTATTAAGACGCGTTGTTTGACACAGGACTCGTAAGGATCAGCAAGGATACGGCCGAGATATAGCTAGTTTTCTGTATACACAAAAGTCCTTATAACTCGGTTGTTTAAAGGACGAACGTCCTTTGAAATATATTTTCTGACGCGGATGAACAAGGACTATCTTTTGGCCAAACGACATTCAAATCGTCCTTCAAATGGCCGAGTTACAGACGATTTTGTGATTTAAGGTCCTTTTTCCCTAGCAACCCCCTTGATGAAAATTTTGACAACATTTTTGAAAAAATCCTGAAAATCCTTGAATGTCAATCGATAGCTCTACTGTCTCTGATTACAAAATGGTATGTCCTTTCAAAATCCTTACGGATACGACCGAGTTATAGCTTGAAGAAGAGTTTGTTTTCGTCCAATTAGCAGTTGTTGGAATATTGTTGCATACTTTCAGGAGCAATTTTGGACTTAGAAAATTTCAGCCTGAAGGCGAATGGAAATGAATCAGAAACACAAAATCCTTTGTATCTCTAAAACTATAAGGACGAGTGTGATATCCTTTGGTCAGTCGATAGTCCTTATTAAGACGCGTTGTTTGACACAGGACTCGTAAGGATCAGCAAGGATACGGCCGAGATATAGCTAGTTTTCTGTATACACAAAAGTCCTTATAACTCGGTTGTTTAAAGGACGAACGTCCTTTGAAATATATTTTCTGACGCGGGTGAACAAGGACTATCTTTTGGCCAAACGACATTCAAATCGTCCTTCAAATGGCCGAGTTACAGACGATTTTGTGATTTTAGGTCCATTTTCCCTAGCAACCCCCTTGATGAAAATTTTGACAACATTTTTGAAAAAATCCTGAAAATCCTTGAATGCCAATCGATAGCTCTACTGTCTCTGATTTCAAAATGGTATGTCCTTTCAAAATCCTTAAGGATACAACCGAGTTATAGCTTGAAAAAGAGTTTGTTTTGGTCCAATTAGCAGTTGTTGGAATATTGTTGCATACTTTCAGGAGCAATTTTGGACTTAGAAAATTTCAGCCTGAAGGCGAAAGGAAATGAATCAGAAACACAAAATCCTTTGTATCTCTAAAACTATAAGGACGAGTGTGATATCCTTTGGTCAGTCGATAGTCCTTATTAAGACGCGTTGTTTGACACAGGACTCGTAAGGATCAGCAAGGATACGGCCGAGATATAGCTAGTTTTCTGTATACACAAAAGTCCTTATAACTCGGTTGTTTAAAGGACGAACGTCCTTTGAAATATATTTTCTGACGCGGATGAACAAGGACTATCTTTTGGCCAAACGACATTCAAATCGTCCTTCAAATGGCCGAGTTACAGACGATTTTGTGATTTAAGGTCCTTTTTCCCTAGCAACCCCCTTGATGAAAATTTTGACAACATTTTTGAAAAAATCCTGAAAAGCCTTGAATGCCAATCGATAGCTCTACTGTCTCTGATTTCAAAATGGTATGTCCTTTCAAAATCCTTAAGGATACAACCGAGTTATAGCTTGAAAAAGAGTTTGTTTTGGTCCAATTAGCAGTTGTTGGAATATTGTTGCATACTTTCAGGAGCAATTTTGGACTTAGAAAATTTCAGCCTGAAGGCGAATGGAAATGAATCAGAAACACAAAATCCTTTGTATCTCTAAAACTATAAGGACGAGTGTGATATCCTTTGGTCAGTCGATAGTCCTTATTAAGACGCGTTGTTTGACACAGGACTCGTAAGGATCAGCAAGGATACGGCCGAGATATAGCTAGTTTTCTGTATACACAAAAGTCCTTATAACTCGGTTGTTTAAAGGACGAACGTCCTTTGAAATATATTTTCTGACGCGGGTGAACAAGGACTATCTTTTGGCCAAACGACATTCAAATCGTCCTTCAAATGGCCGAGTTACAGACGATTTTGTGATTTTAGGTCCATTTTCCCTAGCAACCCCCTTGATGAAAATTTTGACAACATTTTTGAAAAAATCCTGAAAATCCTTGAATGCCAACCGATAGCTCTACTGTTGCATACTTTCAGGAGCAAGTATCAAATGTTATTTCAAATGTTATTTTAACATTTTGCAAAATGTTAATATAACTTGTAAATAACAGATCCAGATTTGCCCGCCAAATTCAAGTTTGTTTCATTTTAATAATAAGAAGGCCGTTAAAAATTGAAATTTCTCATATATTATTTATTCATTTTTGTATGGCTTACAAAATATAATTAATTTTATGTATAAAAGTATATTATGACGCGCAGGATAGGATGTACTTCTGGATCATCTCAGTGCTCATTTCCAGTAACGTGACGGTAAAGATGAGTAGGCATTGTTGCAAGGATGAATTTAGCTCCTCGATGTAGCTGCCGGGGAACCATTCAGCGGTGGCGTGGCGTGTGTGCTGACCCTGGTAACAAGCTGTTGATAAAAAGGATAAGAAAGCCAAATATATATTGAGAAGGATACTCAGTGAAGCATACGTACCATCTGGCAGTTTGTGTGAGACGTTGGCCAAATAGTCCAGCTCGAGCTGTAGCATATATGGCTCATTCCATTTTAAATGGGAATAGGACTTTACTGCATGTTGCTCTGTTAAATATGAGCCAAAATCTAAAATGCTAGCCGTGACATACAACTGCTGAATTTTATATGAAGTGAAAAACATTTATTTTTGAAGCTATAAATAGTGTTTACGTTACAAAAAAAAAACGAACTAGAACACAAAATACGCGTATTTCTTGGTGGTGCATGCCTTGAATGAATCTTAATTAATTAGCTGTTAGCACATTGCCTTAATATTGTTATTATTTACTCGTACATTTATTTCGTTTCAATTGCCTTTTGCTTGATATCACCAAAGTAGTTTTTCTTCAAAAATTGTTCGCAGCGCCTCCAAAATAAACAATCCCCGCTACTCTGTTAACTCAAAAAGGCACCGATATGCACTATCGATAACCCAACGTGTCGCGTGGGTATCGACTCAACTTAAAATTGCTTTTTAATATACATATTTGCGCAAAAAAAGTATTCTAAGCCCAGTTTTGACATCTTAGAATTATTCTGCATTTTTAAGAGCCTAAAACCAAATGTTTTTAAGCTTTCTTTAGATTTCACTTGAGGTAGCTGTAACGAAACATTACCTAGCTTTGTATCGTATGTCGATACCTAAGTTGGGCGCAAAACTTTCAAATTCGATTATTCTTTTGGCAAAAGTGAGACATATGGCAACGCTATGGCAATTGCCGCTAGGTGGCGTCTGCATAAGTTTAAATTAATGGTTATCCATTTCAGCGTAACTTCAATTAAATATACAATATAAAAAAACAAACATGTTGGCAGTTTTAGTGAGTTCGAAAATTTGCTTTATTTTGAGTTTACAATTCAATACAATAATATAAGTTTAAAATTTAAATTGGTATAATTCATTTCTGTCTCTAATTCGTTTGCAACGATAGCAGCAACATGAACACCAGCAGGCCATATAAATCTAACTAAAACCATATCAATTATATTGCTTTTAAATTTCTGAATAATTGCTGCGCTTGCTGGATGTTATAGCCACCACTGTCGGCAGCCAATACGCCCCTGTATATAAGTTTTGTATACATATATTGTTACATATGTAGAATTTTGGTCTGATTTGGGATTTAATAATTGGTTAGTAGCGAAAACTGTTACGCAATGTACGTAATTATGTGCACGTACAAAATATATGATTATATATATATATATATGTATATATATATATATGTATATATATCTATATGTATATATATAAGAAGCCAGTAAATTTGTAATTTGTAAATATTGTTTTTTTTTTGGTTTTTTTTTTTTTGTGTGGTAGAAAGCTATTGCTTTTGCTATTATGCTATTTAGGTGCCATCCTTGACATGACAGGTTTGATTCACTTTAAATATGTTTGTGAGTTCATCCAATAAAGTTTCATAGCGATAGGCGACGCGTATTTCTGGCACATTGGTGCGAGTTATATCGTTGCCTGATATACCATCCTCAAAGTAGTGGTTACCTAGCCATTGTTGTTTGATCTGAGTGTGAAAAAAGACATTTAATAATAAGGTTACTCACGATAAAAAGAGCTGAGTCAATATGTTGATGAGTTTTCAGCAGGACTTCAACACGAAACTCGACAAGCGTGATTCCGTACGTATAAACAATAAGAAACTCACTCAAAATATCTGCTATCGTGAAATGATTTAACTTACACTATGTGAGAATCCGCTCATTATAACACTGTTGCGGGCCAGCTCGCACATGTCGCAGGAGCTGAGCTTCCAAACCTGCGCCGCAATGCTGTATTCCTCCATTAGCGGTTCCTGTTTGACAGTAGAAAGGTGAAATTTCGAAATGGTTCGTATGTGAAAAGGTAAAACTTACCTTGGTAAAGTGAAATTGCAGCGGATCATCGGTAGACAACGAGATGATTAGTCCACGGGCCAAATATTCTGGCAACGGATTGCGATGATAGTTCAGAAATAGAGAGTTATTCGACAACGGCGACATGGCAATGCCAATTTGGGTCAGATAATATAGATATTGCAGCACGGGCACCTTGCGCAGCAGCAGGCCATGT
This sequence comes from Hirtodrosophila cameraria, assembly GCA_949708635.1. Classification (NCBI taxonomy): domain Eukaryota; kingdom Metazoa; phylum Arthropoda; class Insecta; order Diptera; family Drosophilidae; genus Hirtodrosophila; species Hirtodrosophila cameraria. The sequence continues at coordinate 699,147 of OX453090.1, read as the reverse complement.
GAGATATTTTCGGCCATGAGGAAGCCACAAACCAAATGTTGCACGGGTCCAGCCTCGCCACAATGTGGACGTAGCACAAACGTGTTCATGCCGCGTTTCCTGAATATATTTGGATTAGAGCTAACGTATGCATAACTTATGGTAAGATACTCACTCTCTAAATTTGTTTAGAACCGTCATATTGGCATACATATAGTAGATATAGTAAGCATATGGCGGATTTTCCTCATAGATCCATTCCTCAGGTCTTGGAACATCGTTATCAAACAATGGATTCTCCGGCTTGGACTCATCATCAACGGAATCGAAGCCAATTACATAATGCAAGAAGCGATGTAAATTTGGATTGTCATTGGGCCTATTGGTCGCCTCGAAAAGTGGCAGAAAAATGTTGTTGATTATCTCCTGGAATGATGTCATCATCTTGTTGGATTTGAATATATCGAAAAGTCGTGGTATTTGTATTAGCCAGCGTATGTTTGAGCTGTGAACATTATTATCGATGGCCCACTTGGCCAGCTTGTTCCACTCATCGGGTGACTTGCCATAGATGGAGAGACGTAGTTCTGCATTCTGATACTTGGATTCCTCCAGATCGAAGGCCACTTCCTAAGGCAATAAAAAGTGAGTGAAGATTTTAAATATGAAAACAGATATTATTAAACCAACCTTTATAATTTGTGCAAAATATTTGCCATTCAAGAAATTGTCCGTCTTGAGAAATACTTCTCGGAGACGCGATTCGCCAATGGGATTATACTTGGAATTAAATTTGTCAAATCGATGGAACGTATTGCGATCGGCATGAACATCCAGCATATCAACAGTTAGGTCATACGTGGTCAGATTCATCGATTGGAAGACCTGAGCCAATGTCATTGGCTGTCCATTTGTGTGGGTGACCACCTCGTTGGCACTGTTCTTCAGCGTCTTCTTTATAAAGCGCAACAAATGCTTCTGATTCATGCAGGATGCTGCATGTATATGGGTATCAACTTTTCTGGTATTGTAAAAATCACGATGCGGCACCGCCTTCTGGGCGGCAAGCTCACGCAGCTCGTTGAGCAGCACATGCATCTGATACTTGGATGACAAATAGCAGAGACGACGATAGCAAAACGATTTCCTAATCGAAACAAATCAAATAAAATGTTGTTAGCAACCTTAAGTGAAGAAGTTTTGTTCGAATATATGCTTAAAAGTACGCTAAAAGGCAAATAAAACACCTTACAAATTTAATGGTAACAATAGCATCATGTACTAAATTAGGTCAGTGAAACTTAAGTTTTTAATTTAAGATTTGAGCTTGGATCATTTTAAGAACACATTTGGGCAAATCCATACTTTAGCTATGGAAAATCCGAAAAACAACTTCAGAATGCGACTTTCGGTAGCGTAGGTTGACTAGTTTGCAGAATTGATGCAAAACGAGTCCTTTTTATCGTTAACATAAAAAGTAAGTGAAAAATGTTAACAAGAAGTTGGTCAAATTCGGACCAATTTAAAAAAAAAAAAACTAAATATAAATTGTATAAAAAGTACTTACAGTGGCCCATCGGCAATCATATTGCACATGACCTGCATGTCATTTACGAACTGGCTCATATCGGGATACTTAAAGCCCATGTCACTAGTATGCTCCTGCAAAAAGAACAAGTTTTAGGGTACGCATTGCATGTAGATCAGATGGATTTTGAAACTTACTTCATCGTTATAGACGTGAAAGACTCCGTTCACTGGCTTGATGTAAAAGTTTTCATTTGGAACGAAATCAACTTCCCACGCATGTAAAGATCTTGTTGATGACGCTTTAGCATGAAGTTCTGATGAATTTCATATTTTGTTATGAAGTTTCGATGTCAAGTTGTAAGATGCGTAAGATCGTGCGTAAAGTGTGTTTTATGCAAAAATAAATAAATAAATAAATAAATAAATTTATATGTTTTTGTTTTTGTTTTTCAATTCAGTTTAGTTGCTCGTTTTGCAAAGAGTAGAGTAGTAGTGTGTTGAAAAATGTTATACAAATAATGAAAAACTACTTTGTCTTTTTTTTTTTTTTGTGTTGTAAGATAAACAATACTTTACTACAATTAACTACACACAAACCTACATAGTGATGTTGTATTTGTGTTTGTGTGAAGAACAGGGTTGTCTCCTTATACATACCATAAAATATATACATAATAGATTAGAGCTAGAAAATTATCGATTCGATATAGATGGTATCCAAATGAATGTTCAATTTTGTAGAATTCAGACTTATTACGAATAAATACATAAAAAAAATTAAAAAATTAAAATCGATAAAGTCGATAGTGCCATTGATTGTTTTTCAGCTCAGTTGAAAATAATCGATTGATGCTATCCAAAAAAAAAAAATGGTCAATTTTGTTGAATTCAAACTTATGCCAATTCAGTACTAACGATAATAAAAAAAAAAATCCTTTAAGATCGATACTATCGATTGTTTTCCAGCTCTTTAGTGTACACATAGAAATATCGGCTAGTAAAATGATTTGTAACATTGTATTACCTTTATTTTTGACCTTTATGGAACAAGAGCTGTAAAAGAATGATTAATTTGTATATATTTAATTCACAATGAATTGGCAATATTTTGATTTCATTCTTATTACATAAAAATAATTGATTCGGAATTTGTTGTAATTCCAAAATATATAATTCTCAAATTGTCGATAATATTCATTTCGACAATCAAATAGAGTTGAATTAGAATCTCAATTGATTTCTGATAAATTAACAATCTGTGACTTAGCTTATTTTTTGCTGAAAAAAATTCAATTAAAATTCGATTTATTTTTCAACGAGTTCAAAATTTTGGTATTCACAGATTCATTAAAAAATGTATCAATCTTTCACAGCTCTGTATGAAACACTGTTATGCATGTTTTATTAAAAAAAAAAAAAAATAACATTAACATTATTTAATCGGATACATATGTATGTACATACATAATATACATATGCACATATATAATTATTTTCAAGAGACTTTTGGGGTCAGAAAGATATAGATAACTCAACCAGTTGATGGCTCAGAGATTTTAACAATTTTGCGCTGTCTTCTAGGGTTGCCACCTTTTATGAAAAATATTAATGTTTGGGCTTGTCGTTATATTTATACATATATATATATAAAGATCAGATGACATGAATAATTTTTAATAAGTGAATGTGCATTTAACTGTTAAAATATATATGCAATTATTAAACATAGACGACAACCCTGTTTGTAAATACACATATGTATGCAGGAACATAGAACATTTAACTTGTATTTTGTACTGAAGTGATCCAATTCAAAGAGCGCGCTTTTTTAAGAGGTGAGCTTTTTGCATCTTTATCATAGGTGGGTCAAAAACGAAGCAGATTTATTTATTCCGAAAAAAACAGGGTGAGAAAAAAGGATAAACATAGAGAGGGAGAGAGAGAGAGAGAGAGAGAGAGAGAGAGAGAAAAAAAACATTGGAATACAGGCATAAAGCGTGCAAGCCATTAAAATTGTTAGCCAAAAAGAAAACATCGGAGAGGAAAACAAACTACAAAAACAACAACAACAACAACAACAACAAGTGTGTGTTGCTGCAAAAAGCATAATGAGCGAGCAGTGTAGACAAAGGAGCGCTTGCAGTCGCATTAACAGTTAGCATTAAAAAAGAGAACACACAAAACTGGCTCAACATAGTTATGAATGAGAGTGAGTAATATTTGATTTGATCAGTGAACAAAATATAACGAAACAAATTATATCATTAGATGAAATAATAAGATGAAAAGAAAAAACAAAAACATATGCATGAGGGATAGCAACAAAAGAATTGAAACGATTTGATTCGAACGTAGTGGCAAGCCACGCACGAATTACCTGTAAAGCTCGCCATACTCTGTTTGCGAATGACGTCTATAAAAAATGAAAATATATAGGTATATATATATGTCTATATAGAAAAATCAAAAACACAAAAAGGAAAGTACATAAATTAAAGAATGATAACGTAACGCAATAATAAAAGAAAATCAGACGGAAGAGACCTGCTCATAAAAAAAAAAGAAAGAGCTTGGAGAAAGCCGGACTTAAGAAATCATACATACATATATAATATGTAAAATGGAAAACTTACTAAACGGAATAGAAGACATGACAGGAGTAATGTGGCAGCGGCTAGCGAGCAAGATATACAAAAGAGAGACACATATGCATATAAGTATATACATAAATGTTTAAACTTTAAATATATATATGTAATATTGGAGAGATATATATATATATATATGGAATAATAGATAGTTTTCTAGCTGAAAGTAAATGAATAAACAGCTTAACGCATTTCTCTAGAGCAATCACACTAAAATTAACAATTAACTATTCGATTGTATTATACATCGCATACACTGCAATTATATTGTAATTTTCATGGTGCAAACACAACACTGGCAGAACTCTCTACTTCTTGGTGTGACTGTACAGCCGCGGGAGGAGTTGCGCTCTCTCGCTAAATTCGACTGTACATTAGAAATGGAATTTCTAGTAGGTATCAAAATAACGTTTCAATCAAGTCCATCATTACGTGATTCATGAACTAAATCTAAGTCTGTCATTTTTAATTGTTTGTATAAGTTATTCAAGTCAATTAGGAAAGTAAAAAACAATATTAATCCATCGATTATAATAAGAGTTGGGCATTCTAGTTCCTCTTCCAATAAAAAAAACTCATTTTTCTTTTAGTTCCCTTTCGGGCAAGGGAAAGAACCAATTTTTTTGTACTTTTTTTAAACTTTTAACTCCTTGTTTCCATTAAAAATCGAAAAAAACTCGGCTTTGATTTTTGGTAGACATATATGTTTAATCAATGTTGATCGGTTGCGTAAATTTCATTACGATCGGATAAATAGTACCAAAGTTATGGAAGAATCTATTTAAACCGTCTCTAAACAGGCAGAAACAACAGTTTCACTGGCACAGTTAAGTGCGCTGCTTGCTTGTGAACTGAACTGCTTGATATGCAAGTTGGGAGCTGGGAGTCTTGTAGTCGGGCACACTCGACTAGAGCATTCTTACTTGGTTTTTGTAATTTTTTCCTAATTTTTAAATATTAATATTTAATTGATTTTAATAATGTTTTTATTTTACTATAATTCATTGTAAATTCAAATTTTTCCCGTGTTGACGGATAGGTGTCATATTTGAAAGTGTTGAAACTTTTGACAATTTGAAAACTAAGCTATTCAACAAATTTCAACATACGCAAGAGAGGAACTAGTCGATCGAACGACAATCAAACTAAAGAAACAATAATCAAAGATATAGTTCAATAGTTAATTCAAAGAGCCGTTCATTTGAACTAGTTCAGATTGGATCAACCCAACTCTCATTATAATCGAAAAAAAAAATGAAATTGTTTTTCTTAAAAATCTTCTTAATGATTTCAACGGCTGTGCAAGCTTAACGGAGTTTCGTTCATGAATCACTGAATAAGTTAACCAAATTCCAATTAAACTTTTTCGAAAAGAAATGACGACAAGTCTACTTTACATATGGGTATAAGAAATATAAGGATGACTTACCTGAAACCGATTTAGCTGGCATATTCTCATAACGATCCTTGAGTCGCACAGTCTTGAGAAAACGTGCCGTGGTTGTTGGAAACGACTGATCCGACATGGCCATATAATGGGAGCGCATCTTGAGCGCTTCAATAAGCAGCGTAGATGCACGCTCCAGATCCTCGAGTGGAACACCGCTTGTGTCCTCGCCCGTGACGGACACACGCTGAAAATTGATGTCCGCATCGGTTTGACGGGGCTGTCCAGGAACATCCGAGTCGGAACTGCTATTAACTCTGGAATTGTCAACGGGCAACGGATTACGTTGCACTGTCGATTGCCTAAAACAAAATGTTGAAAGGGAAATTGTTTCAATTTGAATATGTTTTTGGTTTTGAGCACATTTTGAAAGTGTTAAAGAAATGCACCATTGTTCCGCCTCGTGCTGGTACTCGTAATGTCGGCAGAAGCTATAGCTATCATCCGCAAACGACATATTGCTCCTGAGAACTGGTCAGCGAATGGGTCACGTTTTCACTCGAGTTAACAAACAGACTCTCGATGATCGATTGACCGATTCGATTTAAGAGCTTTGCCAAATGAGCAACTCTGATAATTATAATTTGCAATTGGGCACGCGATGGCAACCAGTTAAACTGGGAGGGATTTACCATCTATAGGGTGCTTTGTCGACTTTAAGAAATGGTTGCTTGCTTAAATTGTAATAGCCTGGCCAAATGTAAGTATTGCTTAACCGCGCGCGTGTTTTCAAAACATCAATCATTTTGATATACACAGAAAAAAAAGGAGTTATTTGAAATAGTCATCTTGTTTTTTTAATTTACAAAAAACACCTTCCCTTTCTATCTTCTATCTAGTATGCTCAAATTAGTGATTGCAAACAAAATTAATAATCGATTACTTGAATCGAGCAACTATTAATTGCGATTCATTTCAATTTATCTAAACAAAATTAGCCGATTAACTTAAACTCAAAATAGCATAAATAATACAAACATTTTTCCCTGAGTAAGAAAACTTGTTCAAATATTTAAAACACTTTTTATTTTGGTCATTTTAAAATGTTTTTTTATAGACAAAAACATTTGTATTTATTATTAAACTAATTTCTAAAGTTTCAAAAACAAGAGTTTTCAAATTCGATTTGTTGTTAATCTAGTATTTTTTTTCATGGCCGTTGTTTTGGGTATAGTCGATTAATTGGTCAATTAATCGCAAGTTTATTAACGATACAATTAAATCATTGATTGCAAATAAGCGACTACAATTAATTGTTCGATTAATCGAGCTATCACTAGTTTGAAAATATTGCAAGAAATCAGTCACAGCTTTCTTAAAGAGCATATAAACGGCTTTAAACCATTTCGCAAGTGAAAATAAGAACAATCAATCATTTTGTTTTAATTATATGTATGTATATTGTTTCTTTCAGTGTACCTATTATTTGCTAACCAAGTCGATTTTTGAACCTGCAAACTGTTATAAACGCTAGTTAACTCCTTTTTGTTATGACTTGCTGTCTTCGAAAAACAACAATAGCAATAACAATAACAACAACAACAACAACAAACTTCAAGTGCTATGTGAAGTTGGAGAAGTTTTGACGCTTAGCGTGTGACACGAACTAAAACAATAACAATTGTGCGTGTTGTGTTTTTGGCCAGGTGATTGAAGGATGATTGTGAGTACTTCAATGTCGGTGTAGGTCGTTGGACAATTCAGTTGGAGCAGCACACACACACACACACACAAACACACACACACACACACACACACACACACGCACACATAGCGTAAGCGAGGTAAATGTTAACCGGATCCGAGACAAAACTTTGTCAATTAAATACTTTCTTTGCTTTCATGCGATACATAAGCGTACCATTGTAAATGGATGCACAAATTGTACTAAATGTGAGGGCAGCTCGGCTGTGAACCGTGAACCGCGAACCGCCTCGAATTGTCGAGTTGGTGGTGGTTTCATCATTATGCCATAAGCCTCCAGACGACCTCACGGTCACTGTCTTCGTAATGATGGTTGTTGTTGTTGGTTGTTGGTGGCCATCGCCTAATGCAGTCCCATTCAAAATCAAAACGTGCCGTTGTGTTGCCTTCTATGTTTCTGGCCCGAACAGAACAAACGACCATAGCCAGAACCTAGACGCCGAAACTAAACCCAAACGCCCAAACGCCACCCTGCTTTAGCCCCTATTACCTATCTATGCTATCTATGTCAAAGAATCGTCTGGTTCTCGTCATATTTGCTTGGATTACCCGTGTCCCCAAAACAATGCCAACACACAAATGATTGTGGCTCATTAGAACGCTTTACAAATCGTAGAAGGTCTATTGGCTTGGGAATACATTTACTTTGAACTAGTTCCAATGATCGGCTCACTGCATTGAACTATTTACCTAAGACCTGTTTTTCCCAATGGCGTTTCCGCCATGCAGTTTTTTCGATTTTCTTTTGAAAGTTGCTACTTAAGGCAGCTGGCGTTTTGGCATTTTCGATTACATAAATCGAAACATTTAAATCGATTTTCAATATAAATTCGAATTATCATGCATAGCCTATAATATAGCTGGGAATCGAACTAACTTTTAACTTTCGCGAGCTCGTTTTCGAGATAAATAGAATTAGCTAGATTTTCGATTTTTCAAAAAGTTGCACTAAGAGAATTGTCAATATCTTCAAAACCAGATATTGGATTCTTATGAAATTTCCATTTTTGAAAAAATTATATAGTGTCCTAAAGTCCACCAGGACACCACTTATCAAAATTATTTTTGGCTTGGGCGCTATTTAGACTTAAACTGAAAATTGTACATCAAAGTTTTTGAAAAAAAGCTAGATTTCAAACGGGATTTTCTCCTAAAAGCAAACAAATGAAATTTTTTTCTTTCTTTAGGTCTATAGCTCAATAAATTTAAAACAAAATAAAGGATATTTAATCAAAATCGATCGACAAATAATGAAGTTATTAGCTCTTTAGTAAAACATGAGAACATTCATTTTCATATCAGCTCGCTGATATCCAAAATTAAGCTAAAATTAAAAAAAGTGTGACCGTTTCGAGATAATCTAAAAATACTGTGTTTTCAACAGTTTCGACAGTGACTTTGTAAATTTGTAAATATATCTCCAGATTGTGTTTCTTGATTTTAAATAAATTGACTTTTTATAGAAAGAGCTTAGCTCAATTCCTTACTTTACTTTATATTTAATAACATTTACAATAAAAGACAATTATTTATTATATATACCAATACAAATCATTGTTATTGACAAAATTGATACAACATATGTATATGTGTACCAAAAATCAAAGCTATGTCTTTCAAATTGTTACTGCAAATGTGTGTAACAGGCAGAAGAACTATATATATTTTTGATCAGCATCAATAGCCAAGATGAACTGAAGTATTCGCAAATGTAAGCAGGCCGGACAGGACATGCTTGATAAGAATTGTTTAAAAGATGTACTTACTTTTCATTTAGCTGACGTTGAACTTGCAATTTTTTTTCAATCTGTTCAATGGGAAACTGCGGTACTTCATAGGGTGCTGAAATTTCGTTAGTGAGCTCATTATCAGCATCGGGCTTATCAGCAGTCTCTGGTAAATCGGTCATATCGCCTGTAATTTAGAATGAACAACAACATTGACAATTAATTGAAGTTGTTTTTGAATAGATAACAGTCTAAAAATAGTTAAGTATACTATACTATATAGTGATGTTCAACCTACAAATCGGTGCTAACGTCTCTAACACTATTTCGCTGCTATTGTTATTAATCCTACTATCCATGACACTGCCCCCAAAAAGTTTGATATCCACTCGCAAACGATGTGCACTGTCCATGCGATTAAAGTTCATAACTTGGCCAACTTGCCGGGCCTTAATTTACGACTTTTCAAAACACGCGATCGTCAATTGAAACGCTTGTAAACTGAACGAACGCTGGCGTTTCAATGACTGCAACCTGAAACTGAGACTACGATTGAGACTGGAGATTAAGTTTGAAATTGAGACGGGTACCTGATAGCTGTTAGCTGATACCTGACAGCTAATAAGCGCTCTGAGCTGCCCCAATGCGTTTCTTGTTCGAAAACAATAATTTATAAATTTAAAACAAAAAAACAAAAACAATATCAAAAACACGAAGAAGCAGCTATGAAAAAAAGTGCGAAGGCAGCTCAAACTCAAAAACCAAAACAAAATGCTACAAGAATTAAGTTTGCGTACAACAAAGTCTAGATACTCTGTAAAATGATGAAAATGTATGAAAGTAACTTTTCGATATTTTATATCAATTTAGTATTCAATTCACAATCTGTTGACAATGTTGAAATCAGATCACTTAAGCCAAATTAACTTTCAAGAAATTGAAACAGGACTGAATGTTTTTAGAAGCCTTAACCATAACGGATCAAAAAGGGTTTCAAAAACTATGTCTTGGTGAACTTATCGACTTTAAAGACAGAATATAAGCACAAGAAAATAATTTTTATTGTTTTTCTTTTGTTTTCTAAAATAATCTTATAGACTTTTCAAATAACGTAACAAAGCAATGCAATGCTATTGCATTTGTAAAAAAAAAAAAACAAAAAACAAACCATTTACATACATACGCGCTCCGTTTACATGTTGGAAATCAATAGCAGCCCAGTCGTGCCCAAAACAACCCACACACTGCTAACATCCAGTTCATAGGCATAGTCATAAGACATACATAAATATACATAAAAATGGACATAGTGTCGATTAAATTCAAGTCGAGTTGAGCTGAGTTGAGCTGCATTCATAGTTGTTGCATATATGAGCTGACACGCATCAGCTTTCTTGTTTGCTCTGAATGATGCCACATTTTCAAGGTGGGCGAAAAGCTCGAAAAGCGCAGCAAAAATAAACACTAGAAATTTAACACTTCAAAAACGAGCAGTGCTTTAACTTTTTTTATTTATTTTTTATTTGAAATAAACTTGATCTGTGCATGGTATACAGAAACCTGCATGCCAAGTTTGGTGTCTCTAGCTGTTATAGTCTCCGAGATCTGTGTTTTCATACGGACAGACAGACGGCTAGTTCGTCTCGGCTCCTGATGCGGATGCTGATCAAGAATATATATGGTTTATATAGTCGGAAATGCTTCCTTCTGCCTGTTACACACATTTGCAGTACTTTAAAATGCCCTTTATCCCATTTTTAATGGGAACAGGGAGTAAAAAGAAAAAAGATTATATTGGGTTTGTGAAATGTTTTTCTCCACAGTTTTGAAGCTAGAGCAACCAAACTTGGTATACATATTGATATATACCATAGGCAGACAAAGAGCAAAGTGGTTTTCTCCTAAACCTGTAGAACGGGCCCAACCAAACGTAAATTTTGATGGCAAAAATTGAAAGATTTGAGCAAAAATACAATTGCCCACTTCTGACTCCGCAAAGAAGCTAAACAAAGAGTATATCGCAGTCGGGTGAATCCGACTGTAACGTTCTTACTTGTTGTAATAGAGATTTTGTAAAATGTAAAAATAATAATCTGAACAACTCAACTATTGAAAAAAAAAAATATAATGCTGAAAGTTCAAAAAACATTTTTCTTTCCATTACAAATTTACGTTTTTGAAAGTTCTACATTTTTGGCTGCGTAATGAAAAGTAATTGTCAGATTACTTAAACCCAATTTTTATATGTTCAACATAATTTTTGGAAAAGAATAAGTCAATTTATTGATTAAACTAAAGTGCAATAACATTTCTAATATTAAATTCAAAAACTGACTGTAAAAAAGAAGAGAAAACTTGCAAGAAAACGTAGCTGTTCTCGATGCCAACTAATTACAATGAAAACTCGGTTTCGAACTCGCTTTTAAAAGAGAGAAAACGAAATTATTCCGATCCGGAATCAGAACAGTAATTCGTTAATCAATTGCTTTGACTTTTCGAAAATTGTACTAAATTCGGAACAGGCCTGTATATCTTAAAGTAACGGCTGTTTTAATGAGCCAATTAAAATGGACAGCAATAATTTACAGCCCCGTATACCTTAAGATAAACAAAAACAAAGTGTTGAGTTCTCTGTTTATGGTATAAGGACTTTTGGATTTGACCAAAAAAAATGACAAATAAACGGAATTGTTTTCAAATTACGAGTGTTTTAAGGTAGATATCAGATAAACAAATATATATTCATTCGAATATATTCAAGATAAAAACAATTTGTTGTTGCATATTCGCACTATTGACAGGTGTGTGTATTTTAGAATGTGTTTTTGGGTGTGTGTGTTTTCGGTGTGTTCTTTCTTTTCCGTGTTGAAGAGTTGTCGCGAGAAAGATGAGACTAGCTAGCTTAGTTGTTTGATCACACTTACAGTTACAGCGCGGTATGGGTATGGTCTTAGCTCGATTCACTTGGGATACTTTGGCCATAGATCTTGGCTGCGCTAGTTGTTGTTGCTGTTGCCTATGCGGTAGTTGTTGTTGTTGTTGCTGTTGTTGTTGTTGTTGTTGCTGTTGTTGCTGCTCTTGTTGCTGCTGTTGCTGCTGTTGTTGTTGACTAGAGTTGACTTGAGTGCTTCGTTTGTTACGCTTGGGCACAGGTTTGATCACGTCATGGCTATGATCGACAAGAGCGTCCTCCAGCGAATCGGTGTCGGCATCTTTATCCGTGTTTGGGCCAATAATGCCGCGATAAGCCATCTTCTACAAATCGTTAGGCCACTTGCAACTTGATTCTGACGGATTCTCGTGGATCTGAGCGTACCTCAGGGTCTGGCAATAACGGTTGTTCTGACAGTACCTCTGGATCTGAACCGCAACCCGCTAGCTCGACTAATTCTGTTTAACTTACGAAAAATGCATTACTATCTCACACCAATTTTGCAATGTTTTGTTCACAAAAAGAATTTTATGTAATATTTGTAATTTTGTTTAGTTTTATTGGTTTTTTTTTCTGCTCACACTGTCTCTCTAGCTCACACTTTATTTTGTTGTTTGTCTCTCCTGTCGTAGTTTGACAATTAACAAAAATTGCTCCTTTCTCGTTGATTTTATATAAATGAGTTCTTTTTCTATATCAAAGTTGGACGTAGATAAAAATTTGCACATCTACGCGCTAATTTCAATTTGGATATGTTCTTTGTTTTGCTAAATGGGAGGCAGTGTGTTGTTTTTTCATTCAAAGTTTATACATTGGCTAAAGTTTAGTATTATTTTTGGTCGAGAGAGAGAGAGAGAGAGAGAGAGCGATCAGCTTTGAGAGCTTTCGCGAGCTCTCGCTCTCTGCGAATTGAAAAGCTTTGCTTTCTCTGTTGTTTACTATAGATAATTTGTTAGATCAACAAAGTATTCATATAGTATAGACGTGTAAGCCTATCTATATATGTATTATCTATACCTATAGCTTATCCAGATAGATGTTGAACGTGCGCAAAAAGTTACTCTACAATTATTTTGGTCAAGGTGGCATGGAAAAAAGTTCAGTTCATTATCAAAGTCTACATAAAATGATATTAACAACTTGATGTTCAAATTTTGGAAAATGATTTCAACATTATATTTAGTTAGTTAGTTATTAGTTCCCAGTATTAGCTATAAAAACATGCGGATTAATTTCACTGTAAATTTAGAAAGTATGTGCTTCTCTTCTGTGACGATTCGGTTAATTCGTTAATAGATTTAGGGTACAGGACTTCATTTCATTTAACACTGGTCTACAGCCACGTGCTGAAATGAATACCATATATTTTATTTTGAATCATACTGGAACGTCGACCATACTGAAAATATTTTGATACATAGCTCACTATAGTGTTTTCTGAAATTGAAAAAACAGAAGACCTTTACGATATAGACGATCTAGATAATTATTTTGATTTATATTGTAAGTATGTAAATTGTATTTATACACATTAATCATGAAATGAATTAGCATTTCAATTGTCAGCATATAGAAAGATATTGTTACACATAGCTAAGATTTATAGCCTTGAAAGCCTTCAGCTTTCAAAAAGTATTATATAAATATGTTGATATATTTTTACATAAGGCATCATTGTACGTCCGAGTGCTGCTCATTTTCCCCCCCTCAAGCAACTGGGTGACAAGTAAAGGCCATGTTTCAGGCACTCGGCCACTTAGCGGCAATCAATGCTTATGGCTCAAACATTGACGTTCATTTTGAGTATTTTGAGTGAATTGGGTTACGGGTAAGCAGTCAAATTTGATAAACTGAACTGTCATATCAAAATTAGCGTCCAAATGATAACAAGCGAGCAGCAGCTATGCTATGTTCAATTGCTTTATTGTGTTGGCTTCTTTTTTCTATTCATTGTATGTTCGATGACTCTATAAGTAAAACAAATACGCAGTCCAAATTGCAAGTCATCCCAGTTCATTTACCTTCTTCTTCTTCGTTCTTTTACTTTTACTCGGCCAATGACTATTAAATATTAAACAAGTAAGAACGTTGCAGTCGGATGCCCAGATACCCGACTGCGATATACTCTTTTTTTTAGTCTCTTGGCGGAGTCAGAAGTGGGCGTGGCAATTGTATTTCTGCTCAAACTTGATCTGCGTATGGTATACAGGAGCCTGCATGCCAAGTTTGGAAAATCTAGCTCTTGTAGTCTCTGAGATCAAAGTGTTCATACAGACAGATGGACGGACCGACAGACGAACATGGCTAAATCAACTCGGCTGTTGATGCTGATCAGGAATATATATAGTTTATATAGTCGGAAATGTCTCCTTCTGCCTGTTACACACATTTGCAGTACTTTATAATTCCCTTTTTTCCATTTTTAATGGGAACAGGGAGTAAAATGAAAGAACGTTGCAGTCGGATGCACCCGACTGCGATCTACTCTTTTTCCGTCTCTTTGCAGAGTCAGAAGTGGGCGTGGCAATTGCATTTTTGCTCAAATCTTTCAAGTTTTGCCATCAATTTAAGTTTGGTTGGGCCCGCTCAACAGGTTTGGGAGAAACACACTTTTCTCGATTGCAAGGGCGTTGGTGGGCGTGGCAAAATGATTTTTATCCAATCTATTTAATAGAGCAATAGAATTCAACCTGCAAAATTTGGGGACTCTAGCTAAAGGGGTGTGGGAGATGCAGACTTTGCTTATTTGTGGGGGCGGTGGTGGGCGTGGTCAAATTTTGTTTAGCCAGATCAATCAAGGAAGTGATTAGTAGCCCTGTAGCTGTAAAACTGTGGAAGATATAGTTTTTTGCGGTTTGAGCGGGAAGGCGTGAGGGTGGGGGTAAGATCTTGACATTTTGTCTGCCTATGGTATATACCAACATGTATACCAAGTTTTGTTGCTCTAGCTCAAAAACTGTGGAAAAAACTGCGTTCATACAGACAGACAGACAGACAGACGGACGGACATTTCACAAACCCAATATACTCTTTTTTTTGCAAAAATTTTAAAAAAGAGTATAAAAATTGCATTATAATTGTCAAAGAACAACAAAGAGCGTTGAGTGTAAGCGAATGTTTGATTTGATAGCTCGTAAATAAATGTACAAACTCATTGTTGTTATGAAAACAGTTGACTTATATGTACATATATGTATATGTATATTGTATTTGATTTGTTGTTTTTGTAAATGTTAGATTTATTTTTGGCAACACACAATTTGGCTTTAATTGTTGATTTTATTGAGCGCATTTTGCGCTTATTAATGGCTGCGTTTTATATCTTATTCTCATTCTCATTTCCATTTTGCATTTTCGCATTTTCGCATTTTTGCTGTTTCGGGCACTTTGCCATTTGGCCAATGGCCGCATTTCAATTGATTTTCATAAAAATGTCAACTGCCACAAATTGCAATGGCCCCTTGGGATTTAGTCTTGGACTTGGGAATTGTGTTTTTTCGTGTTCTTTACGTGTGCATAGCGGTCATTGCATAATGCCCTATATCTCGGGAAAGCAACTTGAGCTAGGTACGCGTAGTACAATTATCTGGGTAGCCAAATTGGATTGGATTGGATTGGATTGTGTATTGCGCTATTGCTTAAACGAATAGAAGACGCGAAGTCAACTGACATTTTGTTCGCAAGTCGAGACAGAAGCAGCAAACAACAAAAATGACATGATACAAATTGGAAAAGCTATGCACAACAAATCATGCACAAAAGGTTGTATAACATATTGTATACACTATACAGATACACATGCAATTTATTTCGAATCATAAACTACGTTCTGCGAATCGTTTGTCATATTCAATTATTCAATTACTCAATTTGTTAAAACTATTTTAAAATCCTTCTTCTTGCCAAGACTCAAGCGTCAAAGCTCGAATGTGATTTGTTATCTCGTGAATTGAATTGAATTGAATTGACAAAATTGCAAATTATAAACCTAAATTTCTTTAATATGGGCTAATCCTGCGTTGCGCACATTACATTCGTACGCAAATTTGCTTGTTAATATTGGCACAGCTATCGTTCTCATTAGTATAGTATTAGTTTTTGCAAAATTCTGCTTTTTGAGAGTACTTTGAAACCTTTTATTCAAATAAAACATTAACTGGTTTTGTCAAACAAGTTATGCTTGTTTAAAGTTGCGTTGCGAACGTTACAAAAATGGAAGTGACTTTGAGGCTTATGTGCATTTTGACATCAAAACAAATCCATATATATATATCAATGCAGCTTAAAAATGAATGATAAGTAGTCCCGTTAACAAAAATCTGAATTTTTTGTCTGTTGCGGACGTTACGTTGCGCACGTTACAAGATTTCCATTAACTTTGCACTTAAATATTTATAGTTAAGCTAGGTTAAATTGATCTCTTGATATTTGTATTAGTTAGTGTTTGTTATTATTGAAGTCTTATAAAAATAACTTTCATTAAGTATCATCTCATTTGAAAACGTAAATATTAAAGAGAAAATGCTCTAAAAATAGACAAAATAAGCAAAAGCCATTTTTGCTAGTCGGTTCGCTCAAAATAATTATTGAACTGAATTGTAGATTGTTAGATTTGATCAATTCAGAAGAAATGGGTAATAATAATGACTTTGAAATGTTCGGTGCTGGTTTAACTTTTTCAGGAAATGCCCATATAATTGTGAATTGGTATATGCGAGTGTTGTAAAAAGTATCGATTGAGCGATTAACTCGATTTATTTAGCTACGAAATGAGTAATTGATATCGATGCTTTGGGGCTTCCTACGATTATCGATCATGTACATACATACATTCTATGTTTCACAACAAATTCCTTAGCCAATTGATTGTTTGTATCTAATTTGTTAAATTGGAAAAAACTTTGAATATTTTTTAGTCAATTTAATACATCTTTTTAATAACCAATTTTTGTATTAAATTAAATTAATTGTTATTCAAGTGTAAAACGCGATCATTTCAGGATCACTAACAAATCTACAAATCATGAATGATCCATCAATATTATATAGTAGACCTAAGAATTATAAAAAAGTACATCAATCGAATTATTGAGTGGCAGTTATTCGCATTTTTTCGTTTCGACAGAGCGACAGAGCGGCAGAGCTGCTAACAAAATATTAAAACCTAATGCAAGAGTAAAACAAATTGAGCAACAACAAAATAGAACATTTGTTTTTATCGTGACTAAAAGCCGTTACATTTTTGGCAAAGAGCAGCAAAGAGAGCGTCCTTCACTGACAGAGAGAGATAGAGAGAGAGAGAGAGAGAGAGAGAGAGAGAGAGAGAGAGAGAGAGAGAGAGAGAGAGAGAGAGAGAGAGAGAGAGAGAGAAATACGAGAGCAAGAGTTGCAAATTGAAGAGCGAAACTATTAAAGCTCAAAAAAACTTAAATAGAATTGCAGAGAAAACAAAAAAAACCAATGTGTGGGAACTTTCGATTGTTCTTTTTTTGCTTTATTATTTTGTATTCGTATGTTTCTAATTGAATTCCTGACCTATGCCTAGATAAAAGCAAACCGGCCGGTTCCAAAGTTCTTAACCAAATGAATAACTCATTGCTTATACTCGATGTCACAGCCGATGACTATTTGAAAAGCTTAATTATGATGAAATGCGTACATAGATCGAATGAATCACCTTCTCTATTCTGAGTACTTATAAAAATACACTTGTATATTATATATACATATAGTCGAAGAAAATTGTTATAGCTAAATGATTTGTAATTTTAATAAAAATTTTCGTTAAATAAAAACTACCATATACAATGTTCTTGGCGTATGTTCGAAATGCATTTAAGAGTAAAATAATTATTTTGTTGCCATAAAATGACTGATTGATATTAATATCGAACGATTATGATTCTATTTTTGTATCCATAACAGATTTCAAACAGTTCTATTTGTTTTGAAGCTGTTTTGAGCTGATTCTGATTCAGCCTTAAGTTGTGATTTTCAGCCAGTGGAATGCAAAACTTCAAAAACGGAAGCACAAAATCGAAACAAACTTGATGAGTACTCCGAAATAGGATATCATATATATAAATAGGAGATCTTGACACTGTGTCTGTCTATGGTAGCAAATACCAACATGTATACCAAGTTTGTTTGCTCTAGCTCTAAAAGAGCATTAAAACCCGACTTTCTTCACTTGGGTTTTAAGCCACGGACGTTTTTGTTACAAGTTTATTCGTTTAGGACCATTGTATGATGGTAGTAAGAATAGGGAATTTGGAAAAGGAGCTAAGCCTAACAGATACGAAATTACCTTTCTTATATAGAACGAGTCTGTAGCTTCTTTCGTTACGAAACTGTGTAAGTGTTCATTTTAGCGAGTTTTAGCGATTTCCCGCTAAACTTTTGGTTAGTAATAGGATACCAACCAATCGACTTAATTCCTGAAAGCCATCTTTTTGATTTGTGTTTAAAGCGATCTGAACGGACAATTCTTTCACTCTTCCTGTATATATTATTAGTCGCATTTCGCAGCCTTCGTTATGCTTCGTCACTAGAGTGGACAGGCGTCCACAGTAATATACGTATGTATGCATATTATAATTATTACCAGCTGCTGAAATTGCCGCCAATTGTGAAAGTGTCTGCATAATATGTTTGTTAGCTATGTTGTTATTCATGAGGCTAATTTATAGCACTGCCAAGAATCTAATGATAAGCTCCACATCACAGAAATTAAAGGGGCTGATAACATACACAAACAAGGGCTATATTATTATTATTATTATTATAATTGTCGTTGATTAGTTTGTGTTCGGTTCAATTTTGGGGTTGTACTCGTATCTAGCTCTTTTTCAAGCATCCCATAAGTTGCGCTATATAAACAATAAGTTTTTCTGCTGATATTTATTTTATTGCTTTGTTTTGTTTTTTTTCTTTTATATAAATGTGCACCAGATAAGATTATGTTCAGCTGTGTCAAATTTATATAAACGCAATGGACGAGAGAACGGGAGTATGACTTTAAAAACTTCATACTAGCTTGGTACAATCTAATGTACATGTATCTAAAAACTATCTAAGGGCAAAGAGTCAAAAGCTATTGACTTATTTAGTGCACGTTTACTGCATAAGCATTCCTACAATCTATCCAATTTCCATTCGTCTGTGCGTGCACATTGTCATCCAATATTGTAAATGCTTTTACTGTGTCTGCCACTCACAGTCTGGCAGTCTGTCTGTCTGTCAGTCCATTTTCTTGGAATTTGTTCCACACTTAACTTGCGTGCTAAACAAAGCGGTTGAGTATTGAACCCAACTCGTATAAACAAACATACATTTGTGCTTCAGCTTGTGTGTATGTATGTATGTAACATGGAGTACCTTCGAAATGTTGAACTCATCAACAAAAAACAAGAAAAGTTATTTTCCAGGTGCCAAAGATAAACATATGTATTAACTTTCAGAAAAGTTATTCTTATGGAAACTTAATTTTCAGCCGATTGTTTCTATGGCAGCTATATGTTATAGTGGTCCGATCTGGCCAATTAAACTATAGGTACTACCTGCAATAAGAAGCAGCATCTGTGTCAAGTTTCATCAAGATAGCTCTAGAACAAAGTCTTGAAAAACGCATATAAACATTTCTTTCTTGTTTTTTAATTTAAAAAAAAACTTATTTTTTCTGTGGATTGACTCTTGTGTGCTTCAATTTTGTCAACATATTTAAAGCATATAATAAAGTAAGAAACTTCATTTAAATATCAAAACAATTAACATACATATAATTGAATTTTGAACAAATTTCTTAACGGTATCGAAAAATTAAAAAAGTCTATATTTGTTCTAGTTGAAAGAAAAGTTGAAAAAGATGTTGTACAGCTGTTCACAGCTGCTATATATAAAGCGCATTTGTTTGAAAATTAAACAAATAAATTTCTTAATTAATTGCAAATAAAAGAGCTGAAAAAAAAAGAAATACAAAAACAATGTAAGCAGTGATATATGTGCATATACTAAGTCTTTACGAAAAATCTAGTAATATCATTGTCTAAATCTAATCTTATATCAAAATGTGTGCATAAAGCTTGGGTGTCAAATTGATCTGTAACGAATACTCAATAAGTAGCAATCAGGGCTGTTCTCATATTCGATTTCGATTCGAATATCGACGAATAGAGGCCGGTTCCGATTGCGTACTTTTTGCAGTTACTGTGAATGGGTGCAGTCAGTTCTCATTTCCGATAACTGTTCATTCCGAATAGTTTTTGATTTCGTGTGCCTATTTTCAAATGAAATTCGAATACTTCCCATGCCACTATCTCAAGCGCAAAACTTGTAAAACCGAATTTCTTATTGATATTTGGTATGCAGAACAGCCAATTTTGAACGGAATTGGAAATCAGAACAGTTTTTGATTAAATATGTTTCCATTTTTCACTTTTTCGGAATTCAGAACAGCTAATCATTGACTTGATCGGTATCGAAAATGGGAACAGATAATTGCTTGTATTTATGAGAACACACACACACACACATACACAAGCACACACCCACACGCCTACTCAATGCAATAAACATGCATAGATAATTGCACACGCAATAACATTAACCGTTAGCTTGTCTGCTTCTTTTTGTTTCTTTTTGTGGTCGTAGCACTTTTTCGCTCATTATGCTCTTTACTCTTTTTGTACACTTTGGCAAACGGGCAGATAGATAAAATATTTTGTATGTTGGCTGTCAATGACCAGCAATTATGGTACATACACACACACACACACACACACACACTTCCATACACACACACACACACACGCACATACTCACCTCCTGCTTTGCGTTTCTCAATGTGTCTAACGCCCAGGCCCATGTCCATTTCAACGTCTGTGTCAAAGCCAAAGCTGCGATAGCCCTTGGCGCTTAATGCATCGGCATAGCTTTGCATGTTGTTCTTGCTTTTGCAATAATGCACTTAAGCTAGCACACACACACACACACCCAAGCTTACACACACACTCACTCACACAGTCACACAGAGGCTGGGCTTTAACAGTTCCTCTTTTTGCTTTGGTTTTTGGTGGTTATTTTGTGTGCTTTCCTTTTTGTTTGTGTTTGTTTGGTTGTGCCGTGCCGTGCTGTTTCTGGACTTTTGCGGTGTCGTCACCTTTTGGGCTGTAGATTCTTCCACTCCTCTGCACCTCCTCTCCGTTGCAATTAATATCTTAATTGCAAACGTTGGCGACGCTCAATGCTTGATTACGATTAATATGCGTGCAAATATATATATTTATACTAGTATAAACAAAACAAACATGGTTTATAAATCAAAATGCACACGCCACACTTTTGGTTTTCAAAAAAAAAAACGCAAAACAAACTTAATACCAAAACAATAACAATAATACTGTTTTTGTAATTGTGCGAAACGAGATTTAAGACTTTGATGCGCTACAAATTATTATTTGCGACTGAAACAACTTTCAGGCGGAACAGTTCTCAGTTCTTGTGCTTTGCGCAGCGCATTTAATTTAATGCGATAAGCGTTGCCACCTAAGGAAACGACGGCGTTGCCAGTATGCGCGAAATAGTTGACATGAACTTGGTACAATCAGCTGTTATGCTAACACTTGCAAACATTTCATTTGTACAACAATTTACAAATTTGAAAATATTTAAATTATTTGAAGTGCTTGATTATTGATCTTATTATATTAATTATTTCTCTTACATTGACAGTTTAAATGGTAGGATTATTATTTTTATACACTGATCGGTCCCAAATTAGAACGCTCGCGATTCAAGAGCAATTCCCAAACGTTTTTAAGATGCACCCAAAAAGAAAACCATTTTGCCCAACATACTATGTCCAGTGTATAAGTTTATACTACAAACGAATAATATTGTACCAGTTTTGGTACATTTGTACCAATGTTGGGAAATTGGCAGCGCCGCAATGTGGCAACATCTGAGCGCCAAATGCTTAAATGTTTGAATTGGAAGCCGTTGAATAAAAGAAACCTTTTTTGTTTTTGTAATTTAGTTTATTTTTTTTTTCATTTATTATTTTTGTTGCTTTTTGTTGTTTTAAATGTAATGCATAAAAATTGTGATGTTTATTTTAAAATTAAACCAATAAACATTTCACTTTATTAGTTTAATACAAATAATTTCACTTGCTCACGACAAATACTTAGTAATTCAGTGTTTTGTTTCTTTCAGATTTTGAATTGCAAAAAATGTTACATTTGTTGCCCTTTCTTGCAGTTCCGTTACGTTTAATTTTTATTTAATTTTTGTTTAATTCTCTTTTTGTTTTTGATTTATTTGTTTTTTATTTTGTATATAAGGAAACACAAAAAATCTCTAAACAAGTATATAGTTATGTTTTGGATTTTTGTTTGTCGTTTGTTGCTTGTTTGGAACGGCTTTATTGAACTTTTGTTGTTGTTGTTGTTGTTGTTTGGTTTTTATCTTGCATATAAGTACATTTATTTGTATTTTTGCATTAAAAACATTAATTCTTTGGCAGGCATTGCATTTCGTAGTTTTGTAAAAGTTTTGTTAAACGATTGAAACCAAATAAAAAACCCAAATCATAAAATACATTTAAAAACATATCAATTATATACGTTTAATAAGTTTCATTTGATTTTAGTTCTGCTTTTGTTTTTCATTTTCATTCATATATTAAATACACATCAATACTTTGGTAGTTAAAAAATTGTTTTTTGTTTTTGTGTGTTGTGTTTTGTTTTGTTTTGTTTTGTTTTGGGTTTTTATTTTGTGCTAAATTACATTTTAAAAATATGCTTAATATGTTTTTGTTTGTTTGTTTTTTGTTTTTTTTTTTTGTTTTTTTGTTTTCTTTTGGTTTTAAGTCAAAGACACGAAAGTGAAAGAGGTTTTTGTTTTTGGTTTACGTCTGTTTTGCTTAAATTATTATTTTCATTAATTAATTGTGTTATCATTGAGTGTAATTAATTTTTCATGCGCTTAATTTTAAAACACCGAGAGTTTGCTCAAAAGTTTCTTAATTTCGTTTTTTTTTTTGCTTAATTTTTTTCATATTTTTGTTTTTCTCCGAATTAAATTTTAAATATCGAAATATATATATGTATATATAATTTTTGTTGGTATTCTTCGCTAATTTGTTATGTTTGTTGTTATTTTTGTTTTATGTTGCTTAAAAACACCGAAAGCTTAAAATTTAGTGATTTTCCTAAAGTGTAAATTTTTTACAATATCTTCTGTATTATTTCACGTTATTTGCCTGTGCTACCTGTGGTTGTTGTTGTAGTGCTTGTGTTTTCATGTAGTATTATATATTTTCTCGAGTTCGATTTCCAGTTTTCATTTTAATTTTTTTTTTTTTTTTTCCTGCCCGAAAACAAAACGGCCTTAACTAAGTTGCTAAAATGGAACCAAAAGACCTAAAAACAAATTTAACATTATCTTTATAAACGCTGCCGCCTCCGCCTCCGCCTTTCCTTACTATAGCTGGTCCAAAATCAAAACTTCTCGATAGCCTTATACTCCAGTCCCAGTCCCAGTCCCATTTCCATTCCCATTCCCAGTTCTTTTAAACTTTTTGCTCTTTTGCATACCGTTCAATAAATACATAAGTTGTAGATTAAGAAAAAAACTGTATCACATTTTCAATTACGTCTTTGTTTGTAGCACCCTTCATAACAAACGCATGGCAACGTGTTTTCACATTCACTACCATTTTCACTTTTTGCATTCATATCTCTCCTCTCCCATGTATTCCTTACCAGCTCTTAACTATTTACAGACCTATTGTGGCTGTGCATGCTCTCAGTTCAATCCCCGCTTCTTACACTTACCCTACCATACAGTTGGAAAAAAATTGCGCTTCGGATTTTATCACAAAAATAATTACAACTCTGTGCTAAATGCACAACATAGCGGCTTTTGCTATGTATGTTCCATCCCATCCCAACCCATCCTATCCCAAATTCTCTGGCTCAATCATATCTCTATAGCGCTGTAACTTTTGACCGCGTGCCTCTACTATCATTCTGTATAAGTAGTATTAGCCAGCCTTGGCTTAACTCTTTTCAATCTAAATCTAAACCACGCAATGTGTTCCTTTTGGTTCCATTATTTCTGTTACGTTTCTAAATACTTTGCTTATGTACTCAAACATAATCTTAACCTTGAGTTATTTCTCTCAATGTGCTAACAAATAAAAATCTTAAACTTAAATACAGATAACTTAAATGAATTCTTTGCTCTTTGCATTCCATTAAAGCCCTGACCAAAGCATTTTATTTTAGAAACTTTCAATATGAAATTTGAAACTGAACGAATGCGTTTGGAATCTGAAAGTAAAAGAAAGAACAAAAGAAAACAGCCATCTTTGGCGTGCCGAAGATATAATATACTCTTGCTGAAAACTTGCTTGCACAAATAATAATTTTCCTCAGGCTGTTCTTATAACAGCTGTATAAAAGATATACTTGTCCCAATTGAAATTGATTAGATTTGTATAAAACAACTCATTTATCAATTTAATGTTCCTTTGGCAGCTATAAGATTTCGTAGTCCCATTTAAATTAAATTAAGTGATTAACTATTGGTGAATTAATACAACTCATTTCTTTACAGATTGTTCCTAAAACACAACATTTGTGAGCTTGGTCTGCACAAAAATAAGGTACAATGCTTTAATTCACGGGTGCCCAGAGCCTATACACACGACTCACATTTGTTTTTGTATTACACATTGCGCATAGAATGTGTGTGATCTTGCACACGCCATAAGCGAGCGGTGCACATTGCAAACGACACAAACAATTTTTCGCTTTTCGCTTTCCGTCCACTTTCGTTGCTGGCAAAACAAAAACAATTGTGTGTCGTGGGCATAGGCTCGTAGTACCGTTAGACACTCGAATGTGTTTTGTTCTTGTATTATCGTTTTGTGTACACTGAAAAAACGAAAATGTGCATTATCTTGGGCGTTTGCAGTGTTCTGCATTTAGTCAAAATAAAAAGCTATTATTTTCGTTATGACCATGACGAAATAAGTAAAGTAAATTAATATATATTCGACCTGTTCATGTCCTTCTGTTTGATCTCGAGTTACAATTCAAAAATGATTCTTTAATAATTTTGGTGCTTTTTATCCGATATTAATGAAGGCTTTCTTTTTTCAAGGCTTTATTTTGAAAATTGTGGCTTTTTTCGATGAGCGTTCATACAGACAGACAGGCAGACAGACAGATCGAATCAAGAATATATAAAGTTTAAGGGTTTATGCGTGATTACAAAATCGAATATCCTCTGCAAAAGTACAACTATACATAATACACGTATATAAAAACAACTATGCTCTGGACAGGACTGCTTTAAAACAAAAAGTAGAAAATATTTCAAAAACCAAAAAAATGTTATCTTTAAAAATTGATAAGTGTTTCTTTGTTGTTGTTTTGGGAATATCATGCTGCACTTAACTCATTGGTTTTTGTCATTTGTCATTTTGTTATGATGTCAAAAATCAGTCTCTATTGCCTTTGTTCTATGTATTTATGTATGTACTATTTATGCATGTCTAACAATTAAATAATTATTTGCATTTTTCTAATTATTTAATTGGTTTTGCTATTTTATCCATGCACCAGTAAAAAGTTGTTTTGCATTTCACAATTTTTTTTGTTTTTTTTTTTGGGTTTTTGTTTGGTTTTGTGCTTTTTTTTTTTTTGGTTTTTGGTTTGTATGTATGTAGTACACCTTAGAAAAATATCACATTCTTACTTCGTTCGTTCGAGAGACATTTTTTATGTGGTTATATTTTGTTTTTGTTATTTTCTTTGGTTATCTTTTGTTTTGTTTTGTTTTGTTTTGTTTTACTATTTCGTTTTGTATGTTTCAACTTCTATTTACAGTACAATACTATTTAAGACGTTTTGCTTTGCTTTGCTGCACGACTAAAATATATAAAATATTTAAAAAATATTTGATTGAGGTCATTTCAGAATTACTGCTAGTTTTCTAGCATGTATTCTATATTCATATTCATTCATTCCTTGTCTTTTCTTTTCTTTTCTGTTCTTTGCCTTTCTTTAACTTTCCTTTCTCAACTCGTCTAATTGTTTGCTTTGCTTGTATTTTTTATTTGATTTAGTTTCTTTACATTTAAACATTTGAATTTCATCTAAAATTGTGTTTTGTTCATTTCATTTATATATATATATATATATATATATATATGTATATATATATGTATAGTATATTTGTAGACACTTACTTTTATTTGTTACGTGTATGTATAAAAAAAAATTATGAAACATTATTGTCTCGGATTTTCAGTTAGATTCGAGACGGCGTTATCTACTCGCACATACATACATATTTAAGTTTTTTTTAGATGCATGTATTGTACTTATTGTAAAACTCTATAAATATTTGAAGAGACACGACAGTTAAAGTGTAGAGCTTAGGTGAGAGAGTTTTTGAGAGAGAAAGAGAAAAAAATACAATTTTTGTTTTTCTTTTACATTTTTGCTCACAACATCAACAATTAAATATTTTATAATATATTTTACTTTTTGTTTTTTGGTTTTTTGTTTTAAATCTTGTTATATATGAGTTTGTATTTTGTTTGTTCTTTTGTTTTTCTGTAAAAATCTCAAAAAGACGCCTAACACCGAAAAATATATTGTATGTACTACATTTTATGTTTATTATATTATATTTTAGAACTTTTTGTTGTTGTTGTTGTTGTTGTTGCTGTTTTTGTTTTTTAAATGGTTTCCTTTATAATATTTACATACATGAGTTAGTTGATGTTAACAATTTATTTGGTTTTCGAAAAGTGAAAAGATTTGTTCAAGTCAAAAAACATTTATATAACTAACACATCTAATATCCAATTTGCTTAAGTCAAGTGTGTTCAACTAAATAAATAAGCAGTTCAAAACAAATAATATAGTTCGACTTAAGATCATATCTACCACCATAAAGAAATCTTATAATGACGTTTCTTTTTTTTTTTTTTTTTTCTTTTAATTATTTTGATTATTAAAAATGTTTTTCGTTTTTATTTAAGTGAAACCTTGAAATTGTCTTAATTTCATGAAAACGTAGTTTTGTAATTTGCCTTTGTTTTCTTTCAGTTTCAGACACACGCCCAAGTATTAAGATATGAAGTGCATTTTATTGGCTCAAGATATATGATTTACTTAAGCGCTGTTTAGACGATGCAATTCTAGCACGCTTTTTTTCCGAATTGTTAAAAATGGGTAAAAGGAAGTTATAAAGTACTGCAAATGTGTGTAACAGGCAGAAGGAGGCATTTCCGACTAAATAAACTATATATATTCTTGATCAGCATCAACAGCCGAGACGAACTAGCCATCTTTCTGTAAGTCTGTCCGTATGAACACACAGATCTCGCAGACTATAAGAGCTAGAGACACCCAACTTGGCATGCAGGGTCCTATATACCGTACGCAGATCAAGTTTATTTCAAATTTCGGATGCACCCCCCGCACTTCCGCAAATCGCAAAAGACTCCCACAGAGCTTTGATTTTTGGTACACATATATTTTATATCAATGTTGATCTGCTGTGAAAATTTCAACACGTTCGGATAAATAGCACGGAAGAATCTATTACCCCCGTCTCAGCAGGCAGAAACAACAGTTTGACAGGCACTTTACGAGTTAAGTGCACTGCTTGCTTGTGTTGCCGCTGAGCTGCTTGAAATGCAAGTTGGGAGCAGGGAGTCTCGTAGTCGGGCACACTCGACTAGAGCATTCTTACTTGTTTGTGAATATTTTTTATCAATGTCGCAAATGAAAAGTATTTGATATTTGTATTTCAGCGTGTTTTATGGAACCAGGGTGTTTCAAATGGAAATTAAAAGTGTTGTTCAATTTCTTGCACAAACTGTTTAAGCGATGATATATTTTCAAGAAAGATCTCGCACGAGAGTTTATTTCACGTACAAAATTGCATCGTTTGAACATTTCTTTAAGTCTTTCTGATCAACTCATGGCTCATAGTACATTTAATCTTGGCCAAGTTATCGCTCTTCTATCATTAAATCGGAATACTCAGGGAGCGTATCTGTAACATTATGTATTGTGTGTTATGTGTGTGGGGGGAATACCTTTGGGTTTTGTTAGTTTTGTTTGTTGGGTTCTTTTCGTTAGTTACTCAAACGAACAACATTCATAGTTTTTGTTCCAAAATATGTAATGTCATTGTTATGTATATATATTATATATATATATATGCATTTGTTTTTGCTTTTGTATTTGTATATATATCTATTTATGTATGTATATAATAGACACCGAAAACCACATTTACATTTATTTATCTGTATATAGATATATTCTATGTATAATATTTTTGCCATTTCAATTGAAATTTTTAAATTTTTGTTTTTGTGTGTGAGTGTTTTTGTTTATGTATGATTTTTTTGTTGTTTAACACTATGTATGTATATATAAATAAATATTGTTTAAAAATGCATTAAATTTAATGCCAAAAGTTTCGTTGTTGGATTTTGTAATGTTTTTTGTTACACGCATTTCCTGCATTTTGTCTATGCCTTGCTTTTTATGCTTAAAAAAATTCTTGTAAGTTACATACATATAAGTATCATGTAAATACATATATGGTAAATTTGTAATATATATATATATATATATATATAGATATATATATATATTCTTTTTTTTTTGATGTATATATGAAATAAGAGTCTTGAATCCCTCCAATTTTGTTGGTTTTAATCTTTGCATGGCTTAGAAATGAATTTATATCTCTTCTTTTTCCCACAACACATTGTGAGTTTTACAAAAAAAAAAAAATGTTTCGTTTCTTATTTTGATAAGTTATGTATCAAATATTTTTGTTTTTGTTTTTGTGTTTTTTTTTGGGTTTTAATTTAATTCCTTTAGCTTAGCACGTTGCACACATCAAATGTTTGTAGTATTATGGGGAAAAAATTACTTAAATTTTATATTATAATTTTGTTAATATTGCTTAACTACGTTTAGTGTTACTTTAATGCCCTTAACAAAATCGAATCTTATAGTTTCTTATTTTGCTTTTACCTTTTTACTTGCTAAATTCTTTTAAGGCGTGTTCTTTACTACCAAACAACTTGAAATTCTATAAATCAAAGAAAACACAATCCAATTTCTTGTGGACTTTCCGATGTTGCGGAAATTGTCAATCACGCCTCAGGGTGAAAATGAAAAACAAAACAAAAAAAAGTGTTCAATGCAAAAAACTTTATTAATAAATACTATCAAATAATAATTAAATATAATTGTCACAAAAAATTAAAGTTCACATAGCTCACAGCATGTTATTGTTGTTGTCAATTACAAAATAATTACAAATATTTTAATAATAATAATAAAAAAATAAGCAGATGAAGCAACAAATTCAAAAAAAAAAAAATAAAACATAAACGTTTTCTTTTTTTCTTTTGCAAATTGTGATGTTTGAGAAATTCACAAACAAAATGTACATAATAATAAATATGCTGAAAATAGTAAATAGTTGGGCAATTTTTTTTTCTTTTATGTTTTTGTGCTTTATAAAAGGCAGTGTTGTTTCTTGTTTTTGCAGTAGCATTTGTTTGTTTTTTTTTGTTTTTTTTTTTTTTTTTTTTTTTTTTGTTGGAAATACAAATACATACAAAAATTAAATCCGAAAGTTTTGTGAAAAAAATAATATATAAAATAAATGTGTTAAAGTGTTGCAAAAAGAATGCCTAAAATATAAAATCAAATACAACATAACTAAATTAAATTTAAAACTATATATTTGCTAAAAACCCTGATCATTTTTTTTATTACATAGTACTTCGGTTTCAAAGCCAAAACTATATGAAAGATAAAAATCAATAGTTCGAACTTGTCTTTACTGGTGTTTAGAGACAGTTTTAAGTAGATGGGTTGTTATATTTAAATCGTTAGCTTGTGTGTACTACATACTTTTCTATATATACATATATATATATATATACCTGCTAAATATGTATATATATATATATATATTTGTATAATTATGTAAAAAGTACAAACTGTGCATAATCTTGTTAAACTATCACATAATTTTTTTTACTACAATTGAACACTAATTTGTTTTTTGAGAGTTCTTGAATTGAAAATTAGGCAGAAATGTGTTGCATTTAAAGCAAAATTAAGTTTAAAAAAAAAAAGAAGAAATACTCAAAGATGAATTGCATACTTATATATCGGTATACGATTTGAGAGATGAGCTTAGATGTAAGGTAAATTTGAATTTTTTTCTTTTTTTCGTTTTTTTCGTTTTTTCGTTTTCTTGTTTTCTTGTTTTCTTGTTTTCTTTTTTCCGGAAATCTCAACCTTATACTAACATTTTTGACATACAACAAAAAGATTATTTAAGATTGTTTATGATGTTGCTTCAGTAAAAGTATTGTGAGAACTATATATTCTTATAGTACTTTGAAATATTGCCTCTGGATGGTAAATTATAGGTAGTTTGTTAGTTATCAGCAGCTTTTAGCTTCTATTTTGTCTGCACATATCTTGGAAAATTTTTGGACTGATTTATACGAGGGGCTTGTGAACCGTTTTTTGTTTTGGGCGAATTTGCGAAGTGAAGCTTTCGACAATTGCCGAAAGCTTTTTCTGCCATTATATTTTGTGGTTGTATTATTATTATTCTTCATTTGTTTTTATTGTTTTATAATAATTTTAGTTATTATGACCACGTTAAATTTTACTACTGTGGGCAAGTTGCTGTTTTGTGTTGCGGCATTTTCTTTGTTTCTTTTCATTAATATTTATTTAAATTATGAGGTACTTTAAACTTTTTGGCACAGTGAAAGTTTTTCTTACTTTTTCTTCTAGCACTTTACATGTGTTTTGTTTTTCTTTCTGCTTTTGCAATAGTTTAAATTGTTTTATTTACGTTATTTGATTTATATTAATGTTTTGTTTTGATTTTTAACTTTTTTTTTTTGGTACGGCAAATATATATATTTTGTTTTTAGGCTTAGGACATTTATATATATATAAAAAAAAAATAAATGAAAACGTTATTTCATATACGTTATGTGTATGTATATACTATGTATATTATTTCTCATAGATGTTTTGCCTCTTGTTGTTGAAACTACATTTTAAAATTTAATTCGATGTTCGTGGTTCAAAGTTTGTTAGTTGATTTTGTGTGTGTGTGTGTGTGTGTGTGTTTGTGTGTATGTTTGTTATGTTTGTCTCATGTGGCATTTGTTTTCTGTGTGTGCTTTTCATTTGGTGGTAACCTATTGCAACTTTAAAAAATGAGCATTAACAAATTAAGCAGCTTTATGCGTATCAAAATCAATAGTCTTTAAGTTTATTGTAAAAATTGCACGTTCGTTACTTGCGTCATCTGAGCGCAGCTTTCAACTCCAACGTGCCGAGCTTTCACACGCATAGGGCGCTTGCTATTGTTGGGCTTAAGGATTATGGCAAAAGCTCACTAATACAGGCGCCACTTTGGATAAAGCTGTGCTCGTATGCCGCCTAATTTGCCTATTGTTTTTTGTTTTTGTTTAGTTCGTGTTTATGTTTTGTTTTAAATGTAATTAGCTTTGCTATTGTTTTGTATTTTATTTAAATTGTAAATAAGTAATGTTACTTGTTATTTTGTTGTTGTTGCTGGAATCACAGTTAGTTTGTGTTGTTGTAGTTGTAGTTTTTGTAAAAAAAACGTATGCTTATGTTTTGTAATTTTAATTGTAATTGTTATTTGTTATTTTCTATTGTTATTAGTTATTGATTTCTATTTGCTTGTATATATTTGTTATTGTTGTAATAATTAAACTATTGACGGTGGTTGCACATAAGTAAATATTATTTGTAACTCTAGCTTTCATCTTCCTCCCCCTATCCACATACAAATCTACATATGAACTATGTAAATTTATCCCCCTCCCCCATAGCCCTTCTTCTTCTGTTTGCTTAGCTGTTTCGTTTTGTATAAATAATAATAAGTTTTCATTTGTATTGTTTTGTTGTCTGTTGCTTTTAGCTAGCACATACTGTTAAACATAGTTAGTTACATTTTTTTTTGCTTTTTTTGTTTTTGTTTTTGTTTTTGTTTTTGTAAGTATAGTACACAATGTAAGTAGTTTAGTTTGTTTACATTTGTCTCTTGCCTCTGTGGTATTTTGATTTTCGTTTTCCGTTTGTTTTGTGTTTGTTAATTGTTTATCAACTTTATCCTGTCAATATCATTAAAAATATATAATTACAAAATTATTGCTAACAATTAAAATCAAGTTGCTGCTTTGAGTTCTACCCTTTATTTTGTGTATTTGCTTTCTCTCGCCTGGGATGTGGAAACCGAGCGTCTTCTTCTTCTTCTGCTTTGGTGCTGCCAACTCGTCTCAATTCGTATTCAACCGCCCCAGTTGCGTGTTGAACTATTTTCATTTATTGCTAACGTTGTTTTGTTACTGCTTTTGTACAATACAATTAAGCTAATTGCTCGGCTAATTGTCAGTTATTGTGCTATCGTTTAACTAAATAAATGTAAAATTACTAGTAATATATGTACGTACTCATCTATTGTGTAAACGGCAGATAACTGTTATTATTGATTTTATATGAAAAATCCGACTATTTATATATTGCATTTTGTTGTAGTAGTTAGTTGCATCTCTCTGCTGCCAGAACCCATAAAAGTCATTAAAAATTTAAAAATATTCTTTTAAAGCTTGTATACACATGAACATTTATGTTTTGTACACAACCTCAAAAATAAAAACATATATATATATCCTTCACTTAACCATACAAAAAAAAAAAACCACTTGTTCTAATAATTACAGTAATTATGCTTTTAAATTTAAATCTTAAACACATTAATACCCGTGCTAATAGTTCTCAATATTCATTGATTACAAATAACTAAAAAAAAAAAATACATATATAAATATATATTTAACCCTGCACACACACATTGCTCTATGGCTGCTCTCTGTGTGCTGACTGTACCTTCAAAATTCGAAGTTAAAAAAGAATATGAACAAAAATAAAAGAAGATATTACACAACTGTTGCGCAAATAGAGTAATTGTAATAATAATAGATCTACACATAAATTTAGTGTAATTTCTGCCTCTTGGGTGTGTTGTGTTGTCTGTGTAGTGTGTGTTTATGTGTGTGTGTGTGTTTATGTGTGTGTATGTCGTCTATGCTTGTTTTGAGGTTGATTTGCTTATCTGCGCAGGAGCCGCCTCCTACGCGCCTCATCTCAGCGCGGCGCATTATGTATGTGGGTGGTCAAATGCTTGGAGAGATAGTCCGCCCGAGCGAAGCACTTGCCACACGACTCACAGTGATAGGGCCGCTCACCAGTATGAATCCGCAGATGGCGCGTCAGATCCGACTTGCCACCGAAGGCGCGTCCACAGAAGAGGCAAACGAACGGACGTTCTCCGGTATGTTTGCGCACGTGCAGCTTTAGATTCTCCTTGGAGCGTACACACTTGCCGCAAAACGGGCAGGCGAAGCGCGAGGTGGCGGGTCTGCAAAATAAAATAGATTGGATTTTGATAAGTATATCAGTTTGATTGTTTATCAGTTTTGCCAGTTCAAAGGAGTTAGTCTTCCGACAAGATTTCTGCGGATTAGTTTCACTTCAGCAATTTTCACAAATGATGGCTCTGGTTTACTGAACCAGTTCAACGAACTGAACTAATTGACTAGTTCGACTTACCGCTTGTCACGCTGTCGCTCAGCGGCATCGACACGCAAAAAATTGAGTATTGAAGCTTCCTGCGGATTAAGACCCAGGAACTGCTCATTGGGTATGCGCTCCGCGTTGATCAGCGATGTGAGAGAGCTGAGCGAACTTATGCCGCCCCCGCCGACGACGCCGCTGTTGGCAGTGCTTGATGTGCCACCGCTGCCACTTGAATTGCAACCAGCAGCGGCGGCTGCAGCGGCTGCCGCAGCAGAGGATGAGCCGGCAGCGGCGCTAGCCATTGGCAGCGAGACGTGCGCCAGATGAGGAGGCAGCTGTTGTGTCTGCGACTGTTGCTGCTGTTGCTGCTGCTGCTGTTGATGATGATGATGATGTTGGTGGTGTTGATGGTGATGATAGGAGGGATCCGTTTCCAAGTGGTGTGCGCTGTTCAACAGGCGTGACTGCAAAAAATCAACATGTTAGCTTATAATCGTATTGATTCCTTGAGATATTAAGCTGATTTATACAAAAAATAGCTACTTTCAGAAAAATGTAAAGAATTGAAGCTTTTGGGGCCGTTGGGGCAATTTTGTCATTTTTTGAAACGCACAAATGTTTCAATTCTGAAGACATCATTCATCCAAATCTGACAATTCGTTTAAAAGTTATGAACAAACGGTTGTTCTACCACTTTTCTGAAAAACCGCTCGTTTAGCGGGAAAACGATAAAAACCGCTAGCATTGACACGCCTACAGTTTCCAAACCAAAGTAGCTACAGACACGCTCTACATTTCATTGGAAAGGTATGTTTAACAGCTTTTTAGCTTTTAGTTCAACTTCTGAAGAGCATAAAAAGCATTTCGGCATTCCGAATTCGAACCGGCGCGCGTCACAACAGGCTTGCAGGATTGGTTGGAATAAAACTGTGAAATATGTACTAACCCGCTTGTTTGTACTATGTATGCCATCCGAGCTGCTAATGTTCGGCTCTGTGGCGCTGGTGGAGGCTGAGGCCGATGAGGTGTTGTCATTGTAGAGCATTGTTATGCCAGCCGAATCGATGGTGTTATCTTGCTCGTGCTCCTCGCTGCCAGCATCCTGCTGGCCGGATGCGTCGTCGCCCTCGCGCTTAACATTGATGCGCAAATCTTCGCCCTCATCGGCAAGCATTGGCTCCTGTGAGCTGGTGACCACATCCTGCTCCAGCTGTGCTGAAGTTGTTGTGCCACTTACAAGGCGTGCCACTCCTACGCCAACGGCCACGCCACCACCACCACCACCGCCACCGCCACCGCCACCGCCGACACCGACGCCAATGCTCTTTTTGCCATGGAGACGCTCCAAGGCATGATTAAGGCGATGCTTCTTAAAGCTCTTGAGATAACGAAACTGCATGCCGCAGACATCGCAGGTAAAGAGCTTGTCGGCTGGCAGACGTGCGCGATGATTCTGCTCCTTATGCTTGGCATAGGCGCTACGATAGCGATAGGATTGACCGCATTGTTCGCATATAAAAGGCTTCTCCTCGCCGGGCCCAATATGTGGATGCTGCAATGCAGCATGTTGCTCAAGCAGCCAAACATTGGGGAAATGCGCATTGCAAACCACACAGCGTGTCTCCTCCTCTATTGGCTCGCTGAACAGCGAGGAGCACGTATCCGATGGACTCTTTAGCATTTGGCTAAGCTGGTGATGCTGTGCCAGCAGCGTGCTACTTGGCGGTGGTGTCGATGAGGTAGACGAAGAGGAGCTCTTCTCCTTGCAGCTGCTCGAGGTGTCTGTGCAGCTAATGGGTGTAACCACGCCGGATAACAACAGTTGTGTATACTGACGCAATCCACTCGCATCGACAATGACACCAGCCGAGCCACCAGTTCCACCAACAGCTCCAGTTGCATTGCCACCACCTGGCGTGCTGTTGTTAGCGGCGCGTCGCCGCTGCTGCTGCTGCTGCTGTTGTTGTTGTTGCTGCTGCTGTTGATGTTGTTGCTGCTGTGCCAGCAGATGCTCCAGCGATTCCTTGTACAGCAATGCACTGCTATTAGGCGTTACCTCGTTGCGTTCGCTGCCCAGTTCCACAATGCTCACATCATCGCTTTCTGTGGCATGGCGTTGGCTTTCCCCGTGGCTTTCCAGCTGCGACTCAGCGGAAATTGTTGAGGATGTGGCCATTTGTAGTGGCGACGGCGCTCCAGCTGATTTGGCTGCCTTTGAGTGCTGCTGCTGTTGCTGTTGAAAGAAGTTTGTGGACGTGGCATAGCGCAGATTGAAGGCGGCATGAGGTTGCTGTTGTTGTGCTTGTGTTGCTTGTTGTTGTTGTTGTTGTTGGTGTTGTGTAGTTTGCTGCTGCTGTTGCTGTTTGTACTGTGCATCGCTGGAACGGTTCGTTGTGGACTGTGCCTGTTTGGCCGCATAACCTGCTGCACCAGTTGGCTGATATTCCTTGGTTAGCAGATCGCTGAGCGTGGTAAAACGGTGGGAAAAGTCCTTCGGAGCGGTCAGCAAGCCGCGTGTACTATAAGTCAGATTAAACATATGGTTAAATTATTATATTTTTGATTTTTATTATAAAAATTACTAATAAGAATTATATTGTAACTTATAAATCAAAAATAGCTCTTATTAAATAACTCTTATTTTAAAAATCAGAATTAACTCTTATTCCATAACTTTTATTTTAAAAATCAAAAGTAACTCCTATTCCTATTCAGCTGTCAACTACTGTTTGAGTACTTACCGCAATGCCTCCTCTGCCAGCCAGGTCTGGTGGTGCAATAGGCTTAGAATTCTGGACGGATCAATGTCAAAGAGGCTCAGACCGAGTGGTGTGAACGGAAATGCGAACGGGGTGGGGCAACGACTGGCGGCCATCGCGCTCATTGGGGAGCTAAAGTTGCGCAGCAGCTGTGGATCAAAATGTGTTCAAGGATAATAATATATATATATTAGCGTGTGGGCATGGCAACTGTAAAATCAAGAATAAATGTAAGGTGGGGGAAGGGTGGGGGGGGGGGGTTGTGGGGTGTAGGATCGGAGCCATTAAATTGAGCTATTGTCGATTGCTGCTACATAAGTTTCTAAGTTGAGGGTTGCAAAGCGGGGGAGGAGTATATGTTTTGTGTATGGTCAGGAGACAATGTATAGGCTCATGCAGTGCACTAATTCAAGACAAGCAAATCAAAAATGTACTCAACTAGTTTTCAACTACTTAGTTTAAGTACTATAGTTAGTCGTTTTACGAGCCGAGTCCCTAATTGAGTGCGAATACTTACGTATGCGTTGCCAGACTTTTGAGACGGTTGCAGTTTCATTTCAAAAATAAGTATAGTATTTCAGATAAAACTTATATTTAGTTGCTGGCAAAAAGTAGAATCTAAGTAGAATTGAAAACTATAAACCTTATGCTTAAATATAATCCACAAGTACTATAAAACTAGACGTTTATCGTCTGCTCTATAGAGCTATTTGGTGCCAGAGTTTCTCCAGCTAATTTCAATATTTCACGAATATAATATTATTTATTTTTTATTATCATTTATTTATTGTGAAATGTATTTTAAATCTGCTGAAAGTAAGTAGGGTTATTACTAGTTTTTCATGCACAATTACAAAAGTAATTATATTTTGAAAAGTTATCCCAACTTAATTTCGTATATTTCTTAAATTTGCATAAAACTTTATTTTTTATATTTTCGAAATTAATTATTTTAATAAGGTGTTTTTTTGGTTTTGCCCATCTTTAAGTAAAAAGAAATAAAAAACTCGTCTTCATTATTTTCAATAGTTTTATTTATATAGAATTTACTTTCCTTTCTTTTCATCTTATTTTGGGTTTTTTTTTTTTTTGCTTTTATTGTTTTCATTGTTCTGTGTTTCATTCTTTTCTCATAATTTGTTGTTGTTGTTAGTTTCACTTTTATTTCTCGCTTATAATCTTTGCTCATGTTTGTTGTATGTTTTATTTAGTTATTTTCTTCTACCTTCTTTTATAAAAGGCTACACTTTCATTTATTAGCATTTTTTGCGGTGTCTATGCATGGTGTCTATATAGCTGGCTATATGAATGATCATATAGTATTCATATATGTATATAATGTAAGTATTTGATAGGTCTTTTTTTAGGTTTACCTTGTTACTAAGTTGTTGTCTAGCCTGTTCCTCTATTATTTGTCCCTAGCTCCCCTCTCATTAAAACTGTGCTTCTTTAAAAGTCTGTCATTACTCTGCTTCAGGAAGTGGTATTTTGGGGTAGGGAGAAGAGGAGGGGGGGGGGGGGTTGGCTAAGTAAGTCTGGATTAGCCTTTTACTTCTTAAGTGTGCTATGTATTTTCGATATTTTGCAAACCAATTATTTTGTTTGTTCCGTTTCTTAATCTGTTTCGGTTTCGGTTTTGGTTTCGGGTTTTGTCTGTGTTTTTCTATCATTTGATGTGTTTTATTTTGGTTTTCATTTTCATTTTCTTTTATAAACTATGATATGCCTTGCTTTGCTTAAATATTTCGGTTATAAACTTTTAGCTTTTCTTTTAATAATTTTATATAAATTTTTGTTTGCCTTTGGGGTTTGCCTAAAATATGTTTAATTTACCATTTTGTGTGTGTGTGTATATGTGTGTGTGTGTGTGTGTGTG
This sequence comes from Hirtodrosophila cameraria, assembly GCA_949708635.1. Classification (NCBI taxonomy): domain Eukaryota; kingdom Metazoa; phylum Arthropoda; class Insecta; order Diptera; family Drosophilidae; genus Hirtodrosophila; species Hirtodrosophila cameraria. The sequence continues at coordinate 660,844 of OX453090.1, read as the reverse complement.
TGTGTGTGTGTGTGTATATATGTGTGTGTGTGTGTGTGTATTATTGAATTTCATTTCTAAAATATTTGTTGTTGCTTTTTTTGCGTCTATTTGTTTTGGTGCCTGATATAAGCTTCTCTCATTAATAATTCATTATTCATTAGTCAATATTTCAATATTTCAATACTCATTACGAATAGCTTGACTCGTAATCTTGTAATTTTATTCAGCATTGGACAACTCGAAAATGAGTTGACTATAAGTGTTGCTCAGTGCTTTTAGTTGGTTTTGTTTGGTTTTAGGTTTTACATTCGATTTTGCTTCGACTACGAAAAAAATATATATATATGTATGTAGGTATATATTGTATATGTATATATATTGATTTTTAACCTTCCTCATTTCTGTATTGGTTGCTTTGTTCTTGTCATCATATTATTTTGAAATATTTTGGTTGTTTTCAAATCAAGCTCAAGCTCTTCAACTGGCATATAAGCCAGGTTTAATGCATATACAAAACTAACAAATACATTCAAGTTTATACAATTTCATAGATCTATGAAATATAATCTCAAAACATTCACAGTTTGCTTTCGCTTTCGTAGCAATTTCGCCAATAGTTTCGCATACTTTGCGGCGTCTCGTGGAAAGTCGGGCGAAATTGTCTTAAAAGTGGTTTAAGTGAGGACTTTTGGAACAGTGGCTATTAAATAGCGGTCAGGATATATTTTGTGTGTGTGTGTATGTGTGTGTGTGTTTGAAATGAAAATGAGTGAAACATGCTTTAAATAAATTATGTTTGTTTTTTTTTTTTTTTTAAATTTTATCAATTTATTTGCGAAAAAATGATGTTCTTGAAATATATATAATATATATATATGTTTTTAAGTATTGTATATATATATTTATATACATATATTAATTACTTATGCATTAAGAAAAAAAATGATATATATATATATATATATATATGTATATAAAATAATGATATTGAACTTAAGTTGCAATTAAAAGTATTAAATGTATTTCTTTTTTAAAATTTGAATTAAATATTTTAATTCAGCTGAATAAATAAGTTGTTGATGATTTGTTGAAACGCTTACAAATTAATATCAATAATAGTTATATAAGTATATGCATGTTATGTATGTATGTATATGTGTATATATATGTATATGTATATGTATGTACGCTATAAAAAAGAACAAAACACAACTTAAAAAACTTGAAAAAATGATCAAAACTTAATTAACGCGCCTCAGCTTTTTAATTGTTTTTCAATTTTGAATTATTTTCGAGTTTATTTTAGTTTTAGTATACTTTGTCATGTCTGTGTGTGTGTGTGTGTGTACAGTTGCTGCTATTGTGGGTCTGTGTGTGTTCGCTTATGCTTAAATAATTATTGTATTTTAAATTGTTGCTCTTGCTCTGTCTCTCGCTTTATAGTTAGTTAATCATAATTTATAAATATGAATGTATGTCTATATTGTTAGGAACATATTGACGTAATTATAACGTATTGCAGCTATTTTCTTGTTGTTTTCTTTTTTGTATTTTTTTTGTTTTGTTTTGTTTTGTTTTGTTCTGTTTTGTCAGCAACTAATCAACAGCTCAGAAGAAGCATTTTCAAATTCGTTTCGTTTTGTTTTTGTTTTAATACTTATCAAAGCTCCAAAACTCAAAGCAACTCTGGCAAGTCTAAGCAGCCTCTTGTTAACTAAGTTAGTTTAGTATATAAGTTAAAACTGATGCACTTAACCTTGTTTTCTACACAACAAATGTTATGTTTATTTTGTGTTTGTTTTTATTTTTATGTGTGAGCCTCAAGCAAACTAACAAACAATTTGCCTCAAATAAAAACTTGCTTCTTGAGCTGTTTCAAAACTCTTTATAGTAGTGTATATGTGTGTGTTTGTGTGTGTGTGTTTGTGTGTGTGCTTCATACGTATGTAAAAAAATAATAATAATAATAATAATCATAATAATAATGGAATACCACGCTTAAGAAAACAAAATTAAGATGAGCCTCATAGGAAACTTAAAATTTCAGCTGTAGTTAAACTTAAACTATTATTTAGCTATTATTTATTTAATAAGGTTTATTGAATGTTTGTTGTTCTTGTTGTATGTATATATATAGTACGTATATATATATATATATTTTTGTTGCTTTTTATTAACTTTACTCTTTTTGGATGTGGCAAAATTAGCTAAATTAAATTTAAGCGCAATGGAAATGAAACTTAATTAATGTTTTTATAAAACATATTTTAAATGTTATCATACTACATATTTATATATATATATATAAAAAAAACTATTGTATGTGTGTGTAGGCGTGTGTGTGTGTGTGTGTGTGTAACTGACTGCCAGGCATTAAAAAACATTTCAAAAAATTTGAATTAAACGCCAAACAAATTTGTATTTGTTTTTAAACTTTTGTTTTGTTTTGTTTTTTTTTTTGTTTTTTAGCATTTTGCGAATGTTTTTTGGTTTTGTTTTTTATTACTATTATTTTTGTTTGTTTGTTTTGCCTTGGGAAGGTTAAAAATTTGTCTTTTTTGTTGTCGAAAGTTTTGTTTTCTTTCTTGACGTCTCTTATATTTTATAAAGTACATTTTTGTTTTTTGTGTTAGTTTCTTAGGTTTTTTTTTGTTGTTTGTTTTTTTTTGTTGTTTTTTGTTGTTTTTAATATGTATTTGTTGTAGCTGTGAAAATATTTTTGTTTGCGCTCTATAAACTAATATATTTCTTAATAATTTTGTAATTTTGTTTTTTTGTTTTGTTGTATTTTTTCTGGTATTTTGTTAAATATTTTGTGTGGATATGCAAAACTACTTTGTTTGTTGTTGTTGTTGTTGTTGTTGTTGTTGGTTGTGTTGTTGTTTGTGTTTGTGTTTTTGTGTTTGTTACTACTTTATTTTTGTTGTTGTTGTTGTTCATTTGGGTGTAAGATTGAATTGCTAATGTCAGCTTATCTTTCACTTCATTTCTCGTTTCTTAAAGTTTAAATTTTGTTTGCCTTGTGTTTTTGAGAAACTTTTTGACGGCTTACAAATGTGTGTGTGTGTGTGTGTGTGTTTGTTGCTGTATATAGTTATTATATAATATATATATATATATATATCTATATATATATATATATATTGTGTATATATGTATATGATTCAATGCCTTCATTGGTCACTAAAAAAATAACTATCAAAAAAACTGCAATTCTGTTTCGACTTAATTTTTTATGCTTTGCCTTAACGCTGCTTTTGTTTTTGTTTTTGTTTTTGTTTTTATTGTTTTTTTTTGTTGTTTAACATTTATTTTTCTTGCTTTTTATAAAATATTAATTTAGTATGTATAATGTATATATGTATTGTATATATATATATATACATATATATATATATATATATATATATTAGTTTTTAAAGGGGAGTAGGCACTACAGTGTTGTTTTTTTTTTGTTTTCCTTTCATTTTTACTTTTACTTTTACTTTTTCTTTCGCTTTTTGACTTAGGGTATACGTTTTTTGTTTTTTTATTTTTGTTTACCAAAAAATTTGACGAATCAATTTGTCTTAAAATAAGTCTAAAAGCCTTACTTGTTGCTTGTTTATATTAAGTATATTAACAACTCACTTTTTGTTTCAGCCTAAATGTGTATGTTTCTTGCTGTGTGTGTGTGTGTGTGTGTGTATCTGTGTGTGTGTTTTGAGCAAATGCCAAAATTTTCATAGAACTGCCAAGCTTTAGGTTTATCAAATGTCCAGCTATATACAAACGTACGCGTATCTGTATCTTGTATCTGTATCTTGTATCTGCATCTTGTATCTGCATCTTGTATCTGCATCTTGTATCTGCATCTTGTATCGCTTATCTTTTAGTGTATTTGTATACAATTTAACTCAGTTTTATTGTATCAAAAATGTAGTCATAGTATATACTATATATGTACTATATATATATATATAGTTGGAAATGTACAATTACTCGTATGTAGGCATTCAAAAAATTGGTTCTATGTTGTCAGTTTTGTAATTGTAGTTTACATTGTTGCTGTTGTTGTTTATAAGTAGTATATATATATATTGAAATGTATTCTTATAATCAGTATCGGCTAATGGATCCTAGATATACATGCTAACTATTTATGTGTATTTACATGCATACCATATCGGCGCTATATAATATGTATGTGTATGTGTATGTGTATGTGTATGTGTGTGTGTATGTGTGTATAAACCAAAGTGGTTTTTTGTTGTAATTTTTCTTTATTTGTATCAAATCGAGCAATTTTTCAGCTTTATTCTTAACATTTCTATTGATTTAGTCAAGTGTATGTAAAGTGTGTGTAAGTCTGCTATTTACACAACTAGTCAGAATTGTGGAACCAGTTGCAATAGTTCCAAGTACTAAAGTAACGAGAGTCAACATACACTGAACAAAATATATATATATATATATTATGTAATAGTTACGTATTACAATAGTTTTCAGTTGGATCTGATCAGCTGATCTGCTTGCAGTATGTATTTATGTATGTACGTATGTATATGTCTATTTACAGATGTCTCAAATTGTTAGCTTGGCACTCAAACATATATATATTTAGTTATAGGGTTTTCTCATTAATAATTCATAGTTTATTTTATGCCAATGAAACCAATTTCTGCTTATTGCGTTTCACTATTTGTTACTGTATATAGTTGTCTATTTTGTTTATCGGATATCGGATATCGGTAATCGGTAATCAGTTATCGGATTTTTAACTGTCTTCACAGGCTGTTAACGGTTTTGTTTTGTTTTGTTTTTTCGTTTCTTTTTTTTTTGTTTTTTTTTTTTTTTGATTTTTAAGTTATATTTTTTGTGGTATTAGTTTAACGGCTGAGTTCCTACAAGTTTCGCTTATACAAAAGTAACGAACGAAGAACACAAAAAGGCATATTTGTAAAGAAAAAGGTTCGCACATTTGGAACAAACAAACAAACAATTGTATGTATATATTTTGTATTATTGCTAAGTCATTGCCATTCAATATGTTTCAACAATTAAGTATTTCAAATCAATACGAAAAAAACAAACTGAAAGACTGACATATATGTACATATGTACATATATATGAGAGGATTCAAAAATGATTTCAATGGTTCATGATATGTAACATATGTATGTATGTATCAATATCATATCAATTGTATATATTTGAAATATTTTTAAAAAAAATTGTGGCTATTATTTATGATTGAAGTTTGTTTGTTCTTCAACATGTTATGTAATACATATGTATGTATGCAAATCTTAAAGTATTTGTATTGTAGGTGATTATGTATGTGAATGTGTGTGTGTGTGTGTGTGTGTGTGTAGAAAAAGGCATTCTGTCAACAGGGTACATTTGTATTCTGACTTTGTTTGGTTTTTTTTTATAATATTTGAATACCCTTGCAGTGATATGAGACAGGTCTGTTCTGGTTTCGTTTTTGCGGAATCTAGAAACTTGTGAAAAGTTCAAATGTATTTTGAGTGGGAACAGTTTGATATAATATATCATTGGAGCAATCATTATGATCATATCTTTTTTATACAATGCGTTTGACGCAAGGGTATTTCATATTCGGCATGCCGAACTATTATGTTCTTTAATGTTTGTTTTGTTTTTTGTTTCTCTTTTTTAGTTATAATATAATATGCAACAGTTGTTGTGGTTTTTCTTTGAGAGAGAGAGAGAGCAGAGTGCAGTGTTTGAAAAATGTTTGCGAACTAGTTTGATTTATTGGCTTTGCAAGCGTAGTTGTTGTGAACTAGTTTATTTGAACTATTCATTTGAATATGCTACAGTTTGAATCAGTTTGGTATGCGAATTAAAATTTATACTCAATTCGCTGCTGTGAGTTTTGGTTTCGGTTTATTGTCTTTGAATTTGTAATAAGTATTGTTGTTTTGATTGTTGGAACTAGTTCGGTTCATCACTGCATTGAGCTATCAACTGATGCACATTTTATATAAAATTTAAGTTAATATCGTATAAAAAAAAAAAACAAAACAAATTTTGTTTGATTTTCTTTATACTACGATTGCTACGACTGTAAAAAAGGCATTTGGTTGGGATTTGAATTAGGTATTAATGTTAGGTTAAGTTAATTCATATTTTGTAACAGCTTGTTTTATATATAGGTTTATTTTGAACTATTTTTGTTTGCTTGCTTGTTGTGGTTGTTGTTCTTGTTGTTGTTGTTGTTGTTGTTGTTGTTTTTTGTGGCAATAATTAAAAAACGAAGTTACGTATAATTATTAAGGTATTAAAGTACTTAAAAGTTCACTTCATATTTCATCGTCTTTTGTTTTCTTGTCATGTTTTGATTGTTGTAAATAAGTTGCTTTTTCTTGTATTATGTGTATAATGGTTATTTGTTTACTTGTTACTTGTTTATGTATTGTATAATTGAGTTTTGTAGTTGATTTGTTATTGTTGTTGTTCTTGTTCTTGTTCTTGTTACAATAAAAAAATATGCATCAATTTCAAAAAATAGTTATAAATATATGCATTTAAAAGCATTTTGCAGCCATTTGGTTTTTCTTACAAAAGGTTTGTAACGCTTTGTAAAGGTTTTCTTGTTATTTATATTGTTGTTGTTTGTTTTGTTGCTTTTGTATTTTGTATTTTGTAATATTGGTACTATTGTTGTTTTTATTGTAATTGTAGTTGTAGTTGTTCATTTCATTTCATTTCGTTATTGTATATATTTATGTATATAGATATATTTATATGTATATATATATATGCACATATAAATATTGTTTGAAGTTGCATCTTGTTGTTGCTTGTTGTTCTTGTTCTTGTTTAGTAATATTGTATTGGAAGAATCTGTGTTTACCCTGAGCAATTTTCTGCTAGACAACGAAAATCATAAGAATTTTACACAAAAATAAAACTCCAAACAAAACAAAAGAAACATTTAACATTTGTTTGTTATGTTTTGTTGTTGCTGATAAAATTAAACCAAAAGTTTTGCTCGAAAAAATGATGCCAAAAGAAGTTTTGAAATTTCCTTTTTTTCTTTTTTTTTTTTGCCGAAACTTGTATTTTGTATTTGGTATTTTGTTTTATGTTTTTTTTTTTTTGAGTTTTGAAGTTGGGATTGAATTTGGTTTCAGTTTTTGCTATCATTTCCATTGTAATTTTGTAATTTAGTGTTATAATTTTTATAGGTTTTTTTTTGTTTTGTTGTTATAGACATTTGAAGTAGTGCTGCTTTTTGTTAATAGATTTATTAATCAATTAATTTATTTGTTGTGTGCCAAAGCTTTTAGTTAATACTAGCATATATCCAAAGATATTTGATCTCGAAACAAAAATGGTTTTGTTCGTAATGTACGAATTACCAGTAGAAGATTATATAGATATAGTATATAGTATGTATGTACGAATGTATGTATCTATATATATATATATATATATATATATATATTTATATAAATTCGACTTGTATGCAAATCTAGCGTAAATGGTTCTGTCCTGTACGCGCTGGCAGCCCTGATTGGGCAATTGTTTGTTTCCGTTTCCGTTTTTGTTTCGTTTTCGTGACGTTATGTTTCATTTCATTTCGTTTCGTTTCGTTTCGTTCTTGTCTTGTACGTAGCTTTGTTCGAATTATCTTTTTGCTATGTATGTATATATATATATATATGTGTGTGTGTGTGTGTGTGTTTGTTTGTGTGTGTAGTCAGGCCGATCTCATTTAGAATTTTATTCTATTTTGCTGTACAAATTAATAATTAGCATGCTTAGCTTCGATTTGCCATATATGCGATATAGTAGTACATACTATTGTATGTATGCTTGTGTGTGTGTGTGTGTGTATGCCTGGTTGTATGTGTGTGTGTGTCTGTGTGTGTGTATGTTTGTATGCATTTGTTTTATATATAGATTCATATATAAATAACTTGCTTTTCTTAATTTCTGATTACTCGAAATATATTATTATTGTATGTATTGTATATGTATGTATGTATATATATGTATATATATAACTTTTATTACTTCTGTATATATATCATTTAAATTCCTGTTTCCATTAAAATGCATTTTTGCAGTACGCCTAATGATATCCTTTTTTCTTCTTAGTTTTTATAATATATTTTTCTTGTTTTTTGTTTTTCATTTGCAATGTGTGTGTGTGTGTGTGTGTGTGTGTGAGTGTGTGTGTGTGTGTTTGGATTCAATTTCTAATTTTGTTTTTGTCTCTACTGCTTGTGCTGCTAGCTGATAAATAAAGGAAATGAAAAGCATTCTAACGGAAATGAAGCTGACATACAACTCTTCCAATGCAACGTGACACGACAAGACTCGAACTGACTCGTCTCGTCTTGTCTCGTCTCGTCTCGTCTCGACTTGGTTCGTATTTACGTAAAAACTCATATAATTACATATGAATGCGTGAACTACCTTTTAAGTTTTGTTCTTTTGTTTTATATATATATATATATCAATTAGAGGCAAATTTGCCTCCACTTAGACTTAATGAGAAGTGCGTAGAAGAGCTTTACGCAACACATACCAAACAATTGATGAAATTTCAATTTCCAAATATTTTTGTTTTTTTTTTTTCTGAAGCATTCTAATTTTTTTTATTTTTTTTTTGTTTTTAAAGTTTGTTTTTGCCTAAAAAGTGATTTTGATAAAATTTGGACTAAAAATTTGTATTAGCATGTATTATATTAAGCAGTACTTTCTGGCCTCTCATTTTACGTTTTGTTAAATGTAAATACATAGAGGTATATAAAACCTGGCAACATTGAACAAAAAAACATACTCATAACAACACAAGCTAACGAAATTCATGTGAAAGAAAAAGTAAAAGTAATTGAACAGAAACAAAATAAACAATTAAGTGTGTGTGTGTGTGTGTGTGTGTGTGTGTGTTCGAGTTGTCGAGTTTGTTTTTTTTTTCTATTTAGTAATTTGTTTTTTTGTTTTTGTTTTTAATTTGTAATTGTATATTTTGCTATTAGTTATATTTGTAAAAAATATTTTGTTTTTAATATTTTGCTGTCGTCAAGGAACTTGTTGAAATCTTTTCAAATGGCGTCTTCAAATAAACAATTAAACAAAACATTGAATATAACGCCCACACGGTGCGGGGCGCGCGGGGAACCAAAGTAAGGAACTTTTGATCACAACTTAAAGGCTACAAAAAACTCATACAAAAAAACTTAGGCGCTAAACTTAAAGAAATTAAGAGAGATTCAAATAAAACTCCAAAATATGTATATATATATAATATGAGAAATTCAAAAATATATATATATATATATAACATTATATGATAAATATGTATGTTATGTAATGTATGTATGTATATGTAGCTAAAGAACTTTTCCAAATAGTGATGTACAACATTGATGTTTTTACATCACTTTTATGAAGTGACCGATGTCGAAAATGTTACACAATGAATATTGAAATGATATGCGAAAAATGAATCAACCAAAATGAATGTGAATACGAAATAGAAAAAATATATAGAAAAAAAAAGTGATATAGAATAACCCAAAAAGTCATTTAAATTTTCAATTGTTTTTAATTTTGTTTTTATTTTTTGTGTTTTTTTTTTAAATTTTTTTTTTTTTTTGTTGATTCTTTGTGTAGTCACAATAATTAATTTTGTTTGTCGTTGAGGTTGTTGTTTTCTTTTGTTGTTGTTGTTGTTGTTGTTGAAAAATTGTTTGCTACGCATGCTGCTTTTTCTCATATAGCTTAGAAATTGATTGTGTTGTAACTAAGCGCAGAAATAAACATAAATTGCATTAAACATAGATATAAATTAATTCGTTTTTTGGACACATTAAGAATAGAAATATATATGAAAGAAACTTAAGGTTGTTGCCATGTTTTAAATATTGTTTGCTGTGTTTTTTTTGCGCTAAAGCTAAATAAATTTCATATATAAGTTGTTACAATAAAGGTAATATATAATCATAATAATAACATTTGCTTAAATATTAAATTAGAGTTATGAAAAAAAAAGGTTTTTGTAATCATAATTAAATTTTCTGTAATTGTTGCTGTTGTTGTTGTTTTTTCGTAGAGACATAGAGCATAAAACATTACTTGGTTGTCAGTGCAGTGCGAAATATTCTGTTTCATCAAACAAATAATATTAGAATAATTGAGAAAAACATAATAAAACTTTATATGTGTGGTCAAAATTAGCTGTACTGCTTTCTAAGGGTTAAACATCGTCGGAACTGGCAACAATACCTTTCTTAATTCTTCTACTTATAATGTTTGCTTGGAATGTTTTTCTCTCACTTTTGAAGCGTTTTTTTGTTTGTGCGCATTTTGGCTGATTTACAAATTATAATTATAAAAAAAAAAAAAAAACAAATTTCTAGTTATCTTTCCTATTATAATAGACTTTTTTTTTTTGTCCTTTCATCTAGCCAATCAAAAAGTGCTTGTCAAATCACTGAAAAAAGCTAATTTACTTTATTTTTTTCTCAAGCGTTATTTATTTTTCTTAATTATGTTTATCTTTTTGTTTTTGTTTTTGTTTTGTTTTGTTTTTTGTTTGTTACGTTTAATTATTAATTAATTATTCAGTAGTATTTAATTTAATTTTGTTTCTAAAAGGCCGAAAATCACAATTTTGGTTTTGTTTTGTTCCTAAATGTTAAATTTTGTTTGCTTTCTTCTTTCTATTATATTATATTATATTATATGATATTAATGATTCTGTTTATGTTTAAATTATTATAATTATTTTAATTTTCACGCAAAACATGCATTTCTTTTTCAAATATTTTCTTAAACATCACAATATCGAATTGATGCCTGTTGGGTTTCCATTTCTTATTTTGTTTTTCTTTTTGTTTTTGTTTTTCTTTTTGTTTTTAGTGTCTTGTCTTGTTTTTCTCTAATACTGCGCTCCCTGCGAGAAAATAAGCCAACAACAAAATTTTCATGGCGCTTTCTTTTCGTTTTTCATTTTTTTTTGCGTCTTAGCGTTTTTAAAATGCAAAGCGAAAATCTCTTCAGTTTTGTTTTCTTTTTTAAGTTTTTATCAATTTTTTTTTTTTTTTTTTTTTTGGTTATGTTTTAAATACATTGTCACATATTTATGTTGTTGTTGTTGTTTCGTTTAATGCTATCACAGCCAAATTGTTTAATCCAAAGTTTTTGTTTGTTTCCCTTTCGCTAATTTTGTGTGAGTTTTTCTCTTTTTTTTGTTTGCCGAAAAAGTTTTGTTTGTTTTACTTTTTTTTTCATTTTTTTTTTTTTTTTTTTTTTTTTTTTTGCTTTAAAATTTAGAATTTTGAATTTTGCCTAGCGTGCGTTTTATGTTTCTTGCATTTTAGTTTTTAATTTGTAATATGCGCTTTTTGTTGTTGCTTTTGTTTTTTTTTTTTAAACAATGTCAGATCTATGTTTGTAAATATATCCTAACCACAACCAAAATGCACACGACCGACTCCACGTTCTGTTCTCTATGCGCTCTTCTCGTGTTGTTCTAACCATTATGTTTCTTGAATATAGTTTGGCCATAGCCACCCCTTACCACCGCAAATGTAGTTTATAATATAATATGTGTTTTTGTTATAATTTTGAGATCGATTTGTATGTTTTTGTTGTTGCTGCTACTGTTGTTTTCACTATACACAAGTTCTGGAGGCTATATACCATGTTGTCGTATGAGATGTTTTGTAGAAAGGTATTGCATTTCGACTGATTTGCCAGCTGAGAGTTGCTTTAAGCAGCACAGCGACTATTTTGACCACATTAATCAAATAATAATTCGAATTTATAGCAATAAATTTGATAAACATAATAACACAAAATGTTGCTTAAGAACTAGCAATGTTTTTATACTTGCAAAAATGTTTAGCTAAAGTTTGTAATGTTTTATAGTACAAAACTCACAAGCTAATAGAAAAAAAAATTGATTTATTGATAGTCAATGTGTGGCTTGTTTATTGTTGTTGTTGTTGTTGTTGTTGTTGGTGTTTGGTCAAAGCAAAGTAAACTATGCGTAAAAGTATCAAACATTTTTGCGCCATTTTGAAAACTTTATGAACACCCAAAAAGTAGGCAACAAAATTGTGCAAACAAAGCGAACGTAGCTTATTGGGTATGTGTGTGTGTGTGTGTGTGTGTGTTTGTGTGTGTGAGTGTGTGTGTGTGTGTGTGTAGTGTGAGAGCTAGTAGTTGTGCGCAAAAGCGTAAAGGTAGCAAAGCCGAGTACTACTAAGTTGTTCTCCAGAAATTATGAGCAAATTTGTGTCTTAAACATTTTTAAAAATTTCAAAAAAAAAATTTCTTCATCTTTATTTTTCACTCTATGCAATTTTACGGATCTCTCTAATCTTCAGCTACAAAGTTGACGTTTTTAAAATAAAAACAAAAGTGTGAAATCAAATGTACAAACATGTTTTAAATTCGAATCAATTCCAAACGAAACTCTGTAGCATACTTTTCGGAGCGAAATTCAATTAAAAAACTGCTGTATGTTTAATTTGAAGTCTTTTTTTTTACAAATATCTGTGAATTAGATTCAAAAGTTACAAGTTAACTTTGAAATTGAAACGAAATAATTGAAAATCCCTCGCTTTTTCTACAAGTGCTGTGTGAAATTAACTTTCGATTAATTTATTTCTAAATATATAATTTAGCTTGTTTTGGTATTTCTAAATGTTAGTTATCATAATGCTCATAAAAGTATATATATATATATATATATATTGATGTATATATATATATATATATATATATATATATATAGATATATTTTTAAATTGTTATTGTAGTTTGTTAGTATATATATATATATATATGATATATATATTTAAGATCACAGATATTCTATGTAATTCTGCTGCTTTGCATAATTCACGCGTATGTCTGTATTCCACATGATTTGAATTCAAATTTGTTTGCTTTGCTTTTGCTTTTTCTGTTCTTAAATGTTTCATCTATGGATTCTATTCATCATTGTATATTCTTCATATACGTACATATATATATATATATATATATATATATATGTATATATATATATAAATATTGTATATTATATATAGTATGTATATAACATATATATGCACTGTATATTTTGTTGTAAATGTATGTATATGTATAAGTGGCTAAAAATCAATTTCATTTACAAGTATATATGTGTGTGTACGTGTGTACGTATGTATGTGTTTGGGCTAATTTCGATATTTAGTTCAATATTTATGTTTAGATATTGTTTTAAAGCACGTGGTGCCAAATGTTGCCAACCCCCATTCCAAGGGACAACAATTTCTACAAATTTTGTTTAACAATTTGTTTGGGCATTAAATCTCACTATCATGTTGGAGGAGGTGTGTTTGTATGTATCTGTGTGTGTGCTTGTCTGTTAAAACCGTTAAGATACAACAATTTATGTACATATACATAATTATCTGTAGAGGGTTTATGTGTATGTGTGTGTGTGTGTGTGTGTGTGTGTGTGGATATGTATGTGGTATACGTTCAATTTGCTTTTGCAGTGTTATTAGCCAGAAATGATGAATAAAACACGCCAAAAGTTAACAGTTCACTTTGTTAACAGTTCACTTTTCTAACAGTTCACTTTGTTAACAGTTCACTTTGTTAACAGTTCACTTTGTTAACAGTTCACTTTGCTAACAGTTCACTTTGTTAACAGTTCACTTTGTTAACAGTTCACTTTGCTTTGCTTATGTATGTATGTATGTATGTATGTATGTATTGTATGTATGTATGTAGATCTTCACGTTTAATCTAAGTTTACTTGTTATTATCAACTCGCTAATATCGCCATCATAATGATCATGATCGTTATCATCATCAACATCATCATCATCGTCATCATCATTACTTAAAAAGTTACATCACGTGTTCACTGTTCTTTTTCTATATCATTACTATATATCATATATAATCATTATAATTTAGTATAATTTTTTACTTTTGCTTTTGTTTTATCTTTATCTTTTTTGTTTTTGTTTTTGTTTTTTTTGTTATTTTTGTTTTTGTTTTTCCTTTCATTTATGTATATATGTCTTACGTTCTCTTATATATGTGTACATATATATACTTTTGAAAATACACACATATATATATACGTATTTATGTATAAATGTATATATATATATATTATATATTTATCAATTTTAATTAGATTCCTGCTACAACTTTCACGCTGCACTTGTTCACTAAAGTATTGTATAGAATAATAAAAAAAAAAAAACTGTTCAACGCTTAAAGTTTTTGCTTGGGTTTGTTTTTCTCTTTCGCATTTAGAGATAAAACAATTTTTTTGTTTGCTTTGTTTACTTCACTTTCTTGTTAAATATTTAGTTCATTAATATAGAGACAATAAAAGTGTGTGTGTGTGTGTGTGTGTGATTTGCATAAAAAAAATATTATCGCTCTTGGTATAAATTTTCAACAATTTGACATACGTTGCTATATATGTATACATATATATATATATATATATATATATATATATATGTATATAATTAATGTATATTTAAGCATAATGCATGCTTGCCTGCCTCACTTTCTATCTTTTCTCATTTTCACTCTCTTGCTTTCTCTATCATTCAATATGTGGCTGTCTCTTTTCTACGCTCTACGATTCTGTTTAAAAAGGATCAAATTCTATTTGCAGGTTATTTTTTTTGTTTTTGCCTCATTTTAGTTATATGTTTTGTATGTATGTATGTATGTATAATTAATAAAATATGTACATATTGTATATACATACATATATGTATGTATAAGCTATTGGTGTTCGTGTGTGTGTGTATGTGTGTGTGTGTGTGTGTCTCTAAGCTTTGCGCTTTTCTCGCTTAAGTAAGTCAAAAATTGTTGCTGCTGCTGTTTCGTCCTTTCTGCATTGCCTTATCCTTAAACAGTTGCTGCTGCTTATTTTGTTGTCGCGTTCTCATCAATTGTAGTTATATTTGTTGTTGTTGCTGTTGTTGTTGCTGCTGCTGCTGTTGTTGTTGTTGTTGTTGTTGTTGTTGTTGTTATTATTATTGTTGTTATTATTATAATAGTAATAGTAATAATAATAATAATTTAATAACAAACTAAAATCGTTTCACTATTGCGGTAACTCATCCTTTGTATCGACCGGGCTTGGTGACAAAAACTTTCGTACATATTTGGGAAAATGCGTTTTCTCGTGCGCCTTGAGGATCGTTGACCGCGAGAAAGTTTTGCCGCACATGTGACATCTGAAGGGCCGTTCACCTGCAATTCCCAACCACAACAACAAACATTTTTGTTGGGACAGAAAACGGAAGTTCAATATATGTATATATATATATACCAGACATCAATCATATGGTATAAACAATTGCTTAATATTATGTGCTGATGCATGTATTATTTATATATGTATGTGTGTGTGTGTGTGTGTGTGATATTGCGGTTAGTACTTTTTGTGGATATACTGGCTTAGCTTTAAACTTTAAGATTGTCTTAGTGTATGTATTGTATATGGATAGGGAAATGTTAATTTGTTCGCTTCATTATATGTGTGTGATAAGACCCTTAAAAGGAAGAAAACCCTTAAAGTTACTTTAAGCTTAATGCTTATTCTGAATAAGTACTACGCAAGTATTGGTTCATCAAACTTATTGATCATACTATCGATAGTTTCAAATCGGAATGTTTAGACTCTTTTTTTAAGTTTTTTGAGAAAAAACAAGTTAGAATGCTCTAGTCGAGTGTGCCCGACTACGAGACTCCCTGCTCCCAACTTGCATTTCAAGCAGTTCAGCGGCAATACAAGCAAGCAGTGCACTTAACTCGTAAAGTGTCTGTCAAACTGTTGTTGCTGCCTGCTGAGGCGGGGGTAATAGATTATTCCATAACTTTGGTGCTATTTAGCCGATCGTGATGAAATTTACACAGCTGATCAACATTGACATAAAATATATGTGTTCCAAAAATCATAGCTGTATCTTTAAAATTGTGGCTGTGGGAGTTTTTGAAATAAACTTGATCTGCGTATGGTATACAGGAACCTCTCCGAGATCTGTGTGTTTATACGGACAGACGGAGAGACGGACAGACAGACAGACGGACATGGCTAGTTCGTCTCGGCTGTTGATGCTAATCAAGAATATATAGGGTTTATAAAGTCGGAAATGTCTCCTTCTGCCTGTTACACACATTTGCAGTACTTTATAACTCCCTTTTTCCCATTTTTAATGGGAACAGGGAGTAAAAAGAAAATAAAGAGTATACTGGATTTGTGAAATGTCCGTCTGTCTGTCCGTTTGTAGGAACGCAGCTTTTTTCCACCGTTTTGAAGGTAGAGCAACCAAACTTGGTATACATGTTGATATATACCATAGACAAAGTGTTAAGATGGGTATTTTAAACTGTCGTAGGAAATAAGTTTTTTATGAAAAACTTTTTAGTTTATACAAATATTGAGTATATATTATAGCGGCCATAGGAAAAATCGGTTGAAAAGTAACTTTTTGTACGAAAAACTTGTTTGTTTATAAAATTCTATTATTTTCAATTTACATATTCTGCCTTCTAGTTGATTCTTGACTTTCTCATTAAATGTGGTTTAAATCGGACAACTTTATCTTATAGGTGCATTAGTTTTTGTTTGAAAAACTTGTTTGGTTTATACAAATCTTTCAACGGAATTAGCTAGATCCCAAAATTGTATTATGTTTCATACATGTTGACTAAGTTTTACCTAAATCGGGCGACTATATCTTATACCTGCCATAGGAGCAATCTTTGGGGAATAATGTTTTTACATGCAAAACTTGTCTACAATCTTCGGCAAACCGAAGCAAACTTTTCTTTTCTTTCTAGTTTTAATAACGATTTGAGACTTTTCAATCATTAAATATATAAGATCGACAATGCAATCAATTGTTCTTTAGCTTAGCTTGCCAGGTGTTTTATAAACAAATGTATAATGTTTGTGATAAATGCAATTGTGTGTATATATGTATGTATATAGTAAATGATCCAGTTTACAAACTGGTGGCATTAACTTACCCGTGTGCACGCGACAATGATCTTTCATGTGGTGGCGCAACTTAAACGCTTTGCCACAAAACTCACATTTAAATGGTCGATCACCTGTATGTACCGACAAATGCGTGATCAGTGATGTAACATCGGGAAAACTTTTAGCACAGAACTTACACATGACAACACTATTCGGATCACTTGACGCGCCGAGCAACGAGGCGGCCGTGGAGCCGGACTGCGCCGCTGCCGACGCTGCGGCGGACGTTGAGGGCGACGATGAGCCGCCACCACTACCACCACCACCCATGCCACTACCGCCACCACAACCGCCGCCACCACCGCCACCACCAACACCAGAAGCTGAGCCGCCGCTGCCAAGCAGCAGGCTGGCGGATGCAAGTCCGCCATTGCCGGATGTCGATGAACCGGAACCGCTTAATCCAAGCCGGCCGCCTGCACCACTCGAACCGGCACCACCACTGCCAGCGGCTGCTTCCAGGCAACTGGCGGTTAAGCTTTGAAAGCAGCTGGCGCTATGCAGCGCTATTTCCATATCCAGGCCCAAGGCGGCGGCAACAGCGGCCGCCTGCTCCTGAGGATCGCTGCTGCCGGCGCTGGCCGCCATGGCGGCGTTCATCTGGAAGGCAAACGGTTGGGCCAGGGCGCCCATGTTGAGTTCGTGGGCGGTCAGCAGATGCGAGTGGAGCAGGGTGTGGGACGTTGGCTCGCGATACTCGAGCGTCTTCAGCGAGTGCGAGAGTACGTGACGGGTGAGTTTGCTTTGGTTGGGAAAGGCGGCGCCGCAGTAGATGCACGGCAGCAGATGCATCGGCGGCGGTGGCGACGTTTGCGGCTGCTGCTCGTGGGCAGCGGCTGCGGCGGCAACGGCAGCGGCGGCGGCGGCGGCTGCGCTGCTGCTGCTGCTGCTTAAGCCGCCGCCGTGGACCGCGCCAACGCCCAAAGCGTGTTGTTGGGGCGATTCGGACGTTTCCTGGAACAAACACCAAACAAAAATCCAACATCAACTTCTTTACTACGTTTCGTTTTTTGTTTTTTTTTTTTGTTTTGTTTTTATTTTTTTGTAATTTTTAATTTTTAATTTGTAATTTTTGCATTTTTGCATTTTTCGATATATATTTTTTTGTTTTGTTTTTCAGTTTCAGTTTTTGCTTGCAATCGATTGATCGATAGTTTTTGCTCAGTTCTTTATGCTATCGATATGAGTGCCTTTGATATCGTTATCGTTATCGTTATCGTTACCGTTATTGTCATTGATTTTAATTTTAATTTTAATTTATTTTTGCTTTTCTTCGATTTCTTTGTCTTTAAAACTATTTTGGTTTAAGATCGGTTTTTGATCAATTAATTGAAAGAAATAATACAACGGAAAAAAAACAAATAATTGAGGAAAAATTTAATATAATTTTTGTTGTTGTTGTACTTTTACTTTGAGCGACAGAGAAAAGGACAATGATAGAGAGAGAGAGAGAGAAAGAGATAGAGATAGACAGGTTTTAATGGAGAGAGAGAGAGAGAGAGAGCTTCAAAACTAATACAACGAAAATGTTAAGAAAACAGATTCAAAACCAATATATAAAAGGAAAAACAATAATAATAATTACAGTTCACTTTTTGAAATACTTTTGTTTTAGGTTTTGTGGTGTGTGAACACCCAAAAAATATCAATTTCAACTGGGTGGCAATTAAAACTCATTACGTTTACAGTTACAAAATCAAAATTGTGGTTCTCTTCTCGCTTTTGCATAAATTCATAAATACATTTTTTTTTTTTTATTGACTGCTTATTTGTTACTGTATATATATATATATATATGTATATATTGTATATATATATATATATTTATCGAAAAAATAAAGAATGGTAGAAAGATATATATAGAGGAAGAGAAAGTGAAATATCGAAAGAACGAAAAATGTATTACAAAGATTACATTTGCTTTTGCAAGTTGATAAAAAAAGGAAAAAATTAACAATATTCAAAAAAAAGGAAAATAATGTTAAAATATAATATATTAATATATTATAGAAGTAGAGTGGAAACTAATTGCAAAGCCAAAATGGACGCCAGAAATCAGCTGGCGTCGCTTTCTCAGCTCTGCGCCTCTGCTACCATATGTATGTATATATTTAATCAAGTTATATCATTTTGAGCACTTAACTGTAAACTGTTAAGTTTTTATATATATATATACTATATGTATATATATTATTCAACTTGACCAGCAATGGCCTGTAAAAACAAGAGGGGGTTTCACCATGTCTTTCGTTGTGTATTTGCTGTAGATTTTTTTTGTTTTTTTTTTTTTTCTTTTTTTTTTTTTTGGTTTATTATCTATAACTGCTTGATTTTTGCATTTTCTAGAATTTTGATACAAACATTTTCGATATATGTGAGATAAAAATGCATCTATATATCTGTATATATTTTGGTTGTTTTTTTTTTTTGGATTTCAAGAAGTTGAATTTCGATTTTTGTTTGGGCGTCGTTCAAAAAACGTCATATAATCGTACGTCAATAATATTATTTTAGTTTTTGGTTTGATTTTTCTTTTCATATTTTTGTTTGGTTGTTTTTTGTTTTTTTTTTTTTTTGCTTGTTTTGTTTTTTTTTTTATTTTACATAGTTTGTGTGTTTTTTTGTTAACTTTTAACTTTTAGTTTTTGGTAACATAATTTTTGGGTTTTAATAAAAAACTTATTTTTTAAAAAATTTCTTTGCTTAAATTTCACGTTCTGCAATTTGCATTTGTTGCAAATAAATTTTGGTTAAGTTTTGGACGCGAGTTTTCTGTGTTCATTTTATTTTTTTTGTTTTACTCGAACTTTTCAAATCATGAACAAAATTTGCTTTGGCAAAAAATCGAAAAAAGAAAACAAAAAATGTAAAATTTCCATTGTTTTTTTTTTTTTTTTGTAGACTGTTTGAAACATTGAAACTATGGAAAAAGACCTTTTACCACGTACTTTGCCTACTTCTTCTTTGCTTTTTTACTCTTGCACAAAAACCAAAAAAGAAACAAACAAACAATAAAAGGAAAATATTAAAAAAATCTATTTGTTTTGCCGAATTTTTGCGTCAAAATTTTGTTGTACATAAATTTGTTTGATTAAAAATAATATTGTTATAAATGCTTATAAAAAATTTTGAAAAATAATAAACAAATGTTCAGTAACATAAAATATTCCAAAAACAATAAAAAATAATATAAAAATATAAATAAACATTTAACATTTTGGAAAAACAGTATAAAACAAACTCAGCAGCTCCGTAGCTTTTCTTGGGCCAAATCGTGTTCTTTCAAATATCGAATCGAAAAGGATTGTTTTTTTTTTTTATTTTTTTAAATTTCTGTGCAGTCGAAATCAAAAATATGTAAATTGATTAACAAATTGAAATTCATAAAATCCATTTAACAAACTATTTTCAAGAAGTATCTCCACTTTTGCTAGCACAGATTATATGAATCTATATAGAAACTCGGTATTAGTTTCGATATATTTTTATATAGTATAGCTTGCAAGTTGAGTATTTGGTACTCAGAATTCAATTACTTTTTTAAGCTGATCTCTAGATTAAGGCAAGATAAGTGAATAGTCAAACAAAAGTTAAGTGTGATATACCATTTTGCGCAACCATATTCAAAAAACGTAGATCAACTTCTTGACAATATTATTTAAAAAAAAAAAACAAAAACAAAAAAAAGAAAAGAGAACAACAAATTACAAGTAAAATAAATCAATCAACTTTTGGTGTAAATAACGGAAACACAAAAGGAATCGAAACAAAATTAAGATATTCAAATCCAATTGAATTTTCAAAACGAGAAGAGAACTAAAATAGAGTAGTTAACTTTTGAAAGCACTAAAAAAAACACATGTCTAAACTAATTTTTAAAGAACCATATTGAAACACAGTTCCCTCTGATATTATAGTATATTTGAAACAAACCTTAAACAAGTTGCGAAAGATGAAAATATTTACAAACATACTATATTTAAACGTTGATTCTTAAGTCAGCTGGCAACTCTAGCAACCATATATACGTCTCAATTGAAAGCTGGCAACGCCTATATATTTCGCTGTTGGCAACGCCATTCAATCACTATCAATTTCTAAACGAGGGTCGACAACACATCAAAAACGACTTTATAGTAAAAATACAATTGAATAAGGTATGATATAGTCGAGTATACATATACATATACATACATTAAACTAAACATACACACATTTACATATATATATATATATATATATATATATATATTAAAATAGTATGCATTGCATATGTATACTGTATATGTATACTGTATGTTAAATATGTGAAATACCTAGAGTAAGAGACAGATCTGTAGACTTATACATATACATAATATGCCATCATATAAAGAAATTACAGTATTTAGTGAAAATATTTGTTAAAACATTTGAAACAAATCGAATTTGGATTTAAAACTTAGTTTTAAATAGTTTTAGATTACAACAACAATAAATTAATTGGTAAAAAGGCATTTATTATGTATATATACGAGTATATTATATATTTTGTAAACAGTCAGAACGAGTTAGATAGTATTTAAGAGATTAGACAGATAGACAGTTAGAATAGAAAGATAGATAGAGAGAGAGAGAGAGAGAGAGAGTTTGTGTTTAAGAAAACAATAAAATGAAAGCAGACAACGTTCTTGAACAACATCGAGGTACAAAACATCAATAACTAAATCACAACATCAAAAAACACACACACACACATACACATACACGGATTAATTAAGATATTGCAAATTTCATTTAAATCAATTCCTTTGCCAAAAAATAAATACAGTTAAAGTTATGCATCGAAATTAAATAAATCAAAAACTAAACAAATTAAGAAATGAGATAAGCATTCGACAAAAAAGTGTTTGTCAATCGTTGCTTTGCAACGAGTTGTTTTTTCTGTGACATTGCAGCGCACCTTTTTGGATCCTTCCCAAACGAAAGGAGGAGTATTTACTCGTCCTTTGTGCATTGTGTCCATCACAATTGAAACGAACGATAACTGATTCGAGTATTAACGAGTCGAGTAATCACGAGTCGATTGTTAACAAGTCGATTATTAACAAGTCGAGTTTCAACGAGTATCGAATACTCGACTGGTTTATAATCGATTATTAACAAGTCGAGTATCAACGAGTGAATACTTGACTCGTTAACAATCGACTCGTGAATACTCGACTCGTAAATACTCGACTCGTTAATGCTCGACATTCTCAACATAAGCGAAACGAGGAGAGAGTAACGAGTGCGAGTATTTGCTTTTTCTCTTTGTGCATCGGTTCCTTCACATTTTAAGTATTTACTCGTTCATTATGCACAGTTCTCTTCATAAACGGGACGAGGAATGAGTAACGAGTACGAGAATTGATTCGATCCACTTGCGCATCGGTTCCATCACAATTGAAACAAGCGAGTAACGATTACGAGCGTTTCTTCGCAATTGAATGAAGCGAGTAACGAGTACGAGAGCTCATTCGTTCCTTTTGTGCATCGGTTCCTTCACAATTGAAAGAAGCGAGTAACGAGTAGAGTACTAACTCATTTTTTGTGCAGCGGTTTCGTCACAATTGAAACGATCGAGTAACGCGTTGAGTATGTACTATTTTATGGGCATCATTTCCATCACAATTGTATTATTTAATCGTTCATTGCGCATCATTCCCTTCACAAACGAAACGAGGAGTGAGTAACGAGTACAAGTATTTACTCGATCATTTGTGCACCGGTTCCATCTCACATTTGAAACGAGCGAGTAACGAGTAGAGTATTTAAGCGTTTTTAGCGCATCATTTCCGTCACAATTGTAACGAGCGAGTAACGAGTAGAGTATTTAAGCGTTTCCGTCACAATTGTAACGAGCGAGTAACGAGTAAAGTATTTACTGGTTTTTTTGTGCATCGATTCTAGCTCACCTGATGCTCTGCAAAATTGTGTTAATTGAATTTAATGATTTGATAATGATAATTGAACTTAGACGAATGCAATTAATGTATTTTATTTAATTATAATTTCAATTCAAAAATTAAAATTAAAAGAAAATTCAAATAAAATGACTAAGACAAGAAAAAAATCATAGAAACATACAGACATACATACATACATACATACATACATACATACATAGATATATGTATTATAGAAAATGTCACATAGAATATAACAAAAATAAATACATTTAGCTTATGGAAAATAGAACACACACATTTACCATTTACATAAACGAACAACGAACGAACGATTTATGTAAAAGCGTTCCACATTTAGATAGTACATAGATATATCGAGAATAAAAACATTGGTATGTATACGTTTGTGTGTGTGTGTGTGTGTGTGTAGTTGTGTGTGTGTGTGTATGTATAGCATCAATGTTGTTAATTTGATTTTAGTTTTTGTATTTGTTGCTGTTTGATTGTTAAACGAAATTGTTTTCGTTGATTTGCATATTTTTTGTTTTTGTTTTTTTGTTTTTTTTTTTTTTTTTTGATTATGTAACTTAAAAAACACCAAAAGCTCTTTAATACGATATATATTTTTTTTGTTGTTGATAGTTAATGCATTTGTTATAGATAATATTTATATAATCTTTTTTTTTTCCTTTTATATTTGATTTGCACAACGTTCAGGGAACATGTTTGGTTTTTACTGGACCCCTCTTGTTTTATAGGTTGTATTGATGATATAGTATATGATATACTACTAATAAATGGCTGCTGATATTGCCTTTTTAGCGTTTTATTGACTGTTTTTTTTGTTGTTGTATATTTTTTTCATTTGAAATGTTTGATTTGATTATTATATAAGTATGTAAAAGCACAACACACAGTTTCGACACATTGAAATATTTGAATAGTTAGATAGTTAAATAGAGACACAGAGAGAGAGAGAGAGATAGAGAGCGAGAGAGCGAGGCAGAAAGCATGTAAGACAAAGACAGCAAGATAAGTAGCAAAATTACATACATATTGTAAATATATATTTATAAGTAAAGTTTTAAACAACAGCAAAATAAACGAAAATATATTTTTTATTTAACTAGTTAAAATAGATGCAAAGTTTTGTTTATTTTTCGCTCAGTTGCTTCAAATCAAAATGGATAATTCCAATTAGGATGGGGAATATTTATCAGCTCGGGTATAGTCCAAATTCAATGTGCGCTCAATTTTGATAAATTTTGATAATTTTGCTAGGATTTTTGGATTTATACGATTTCGGATTTTATATTTGTGTTTCTTTTCATTTTGTTTTTACATTTTTTCTGTTTTTGTATATTTTGGTATTTATTATGTTTTGTGGGAGTAGATCTTAATATTAATATTAGTATTTGTGTATTGTTTTTAGCGCATGCATTTTATCAAAGCTACAAATTTGTATTTAAAGTTCAAATGATGTGTGAAAAAGATTGCATATAAAAAAGAAGAAGTTATAAACTAAGACTGCAAAACTATATAATATAAAAATATATATTGAATAAAGTGCAGATGATAAAACCTAAACGAGGTTAGAAAAATCGAATTTTTATAAAATTCTAAAAAAAAACTTCAATTATCATAATAAACAATTCTACTTAAGATTGCTTAAGAATCTTACAGAAATTTAATTTTCAAAACATCCTAAAAGTAAACTTTAAAAAATTTAATGATGAAAAGTTAGTTAAAACCAAACCTGATAGCTCTTAAGCCATTAAGTTTTTCAAAATATTTAAACTAGACTTTTATTTAAATTGATGAATATAAGTTGCAGCAGTTTTCAAACTCTTCAACTTTTGTATTCTTTAAAGTAACTACAAGTTTGGCCTACTGGTCAAAAGTCTGCTGCACTTTCAACTTACAAAGTATACACTGTTTGAGCTGATGCAAGAACCCTCTTTGCCTCAAACACAATATACTCTGTTTCCAACGAACAAGCAGTTATATGCGCTTTGTGTAAAGTTGGTCTTTCAATATACTAGAGAACTTAATCTTTCACAAGTGAAAATGATGATCACAAATTGAAAACAGAGTGTTTGGCTGTCGGGAAGCATTAATTGCAATGTGCTGCTCTTTCGTATTGCCAATGTTGCGTGACTTGCCTTTTTGGGCGACCTTTTACTGAGTAAAGGTTCCCATTAGGCAAATTGCAGTGTGGCGCGTTGCCCACGAATTTGGGATTCTGGGTTTTAGGTTGTGTCGCCACTAACGAAATGCGGCACATTATTCAATAAACGGACTGCAAACTGGGTCACATTGTCTGTGTATGTGTGTGTGTGTATGTATTTGGCCGAAAAGCCAATTTGCATTATTAGCAGTTGGCCACATTATGCAGACACTTGGCCAAGTAACATTCGCATGCTTTGCCATTTGCTTAGTCTCTGACTTTGCAATTGTTTTTAAATTGAAGTGTGTGTGTGCGAGAGAGAGAGAGCGAGAGAGAGAGAGAGAGGCAGGTGGAGGTTGAGCACAAGATTCAATTGCCACATGTCGTTGAACTGTTGCAAGTTCAACGAGCCAACTTTTTGGCTAATGGAATCTTATCATCAGCAGCCCAGACGGCAGCCTCAGCTTGTTGAGTCTCAGTTTCTTCAACTTTCACATTGCCACTGCCATTGAGTTTTATGTCCTGACTGCGTCAGGCATCGTCCAGCCATCAAAACGTCCATCCGTCAAACCGCCCAACTATCCAAACTCCCAACCATCCACGCCACCAGTCGTTGTCATCGTCCTCATCGTCGTCATAATAATCAAATATCGATCCATGTGCGTCTGGTTTTCGATTTTGGATTCTTTACAGCAACATTTTTGACAGTCGTCGGTTTCTTTTTTTTTATATTTCCTTCATTTTTATATATTTTGACACTTTGTCTGCCTATGGTATATACCAACATGCATACCAAGTTTGGTTTCTCTAGTTCTAAGACTGTGGAAAAAAACTGCGTTTATACAGACGGACAGACGGACGGATGGACATTTCAAAAAGCAAATATTCCTATCAGAATGGTTCTGTTTTCTCTTTCTCGAAACCCAGCTCGAAACCGAGTTTTCATAGTAAAGCAGGCATTGCTGAATCGAGAACAGCTACGATTTCTTGCACGTTTTCGCTTCTGTTTTACAGACAGTTTTTATACTCTTTTTTTAATTTTTTCGAAAAGAAAAGAAAAAAAAGAGTATATTGGGTTTGTGAAATGTCCGTCTGTCTGTCCGTCTGTATGAACGCAGCTTTTTTGAAGCTAGAGCAACCAAACTTGGTGTACATGTTGATATATACCATAGTCAGACAAAGTGTCAAGCGAAAAATAGAGTATATCACAGTCGGATGCATCCGACTGCAACGTTCTTACTTGTTTTTAATACAAAATCGAAATTTTAATGAAACCAGTTGTGGCCTTTGAGCAGCTTCCACCTGCGTCTGTACATCCTAACCTAACTCTACTCCTACTCCTACTCCTACTCCTATACCTATACCTACCCCTACCCTACCCCTTTCTTTACCCTTACCCCTGCCTCTATTCCTACACACTGTAGCAAAACAGCCGCCAAAATAGATGCAATAGATGACGCATATAACGCATATGACGCATCTGGCAAATATTGCAAGAGACGTTGCACAAACAAACACAGAGTGGGGTTTGGGGTAGCGATAGATAGCAAAGGGTTGCAGACTTTTAGTGTGCACCGTGAGGGTTTGAGGGGGTTTTGTAGAAGCCGTTAGAGCGGAAGCGACTATTTGAAATATTTTTTCGTAATATTTTTGCTCAAATTATTATGTATTGTAATAATTTTTTCGTTTTTTGTTGTTGTTGTGTGCAACAACAACGACAACGACGAGCAAAGATACACACACACACACACACACATACACACATATATATAAAAGCTACACATATGGAACTGCAGTCGGCGCCCGCACATATGCAACAATATTTTTCTGCTTGCCTTTTTTGGGGGCCTTTGCGGATGGAGGCGAGTTTTGTAATATTTTTTGTAATATATTTTTTTGTGTGCCGTTTGACGTTTTGGTTTGAGGGGCTGGCGTCTGTTGTTGGCTGCGCTTTTGGCTGATTTTTAATAAAAATAAAATATACACACACACACACGCACAAACACATAGAAATCCATGATGTACACAGCAAAAAACAAATAGCTAACGCAGTCGAAAGATATACAAAAAAATAAAATAATAACAGAGTCGAAACAAAAGTCAGACATTGGCGGGAGATTGGGGATTGAAAATTGCAGTTGAGACTTAGTGGATTAAAGGTTTTGCTAATATTTTATGCAGGCTTTAGCAACTCTCTTGCCAGAGAACTTGAATTGGCCTAAAGTATCCAACCAAAAGTTACGAGATCCTGGATTAGAATTAATTAATTTGTCTAATATTTGTTGTCCAGGTTTGAAATCCAGCCAAAAGTACATTTTAAGGGGCACATTTAATGAGCCGTGATTGTATTTTACGAGTGTAATATCTTAAAGTGGTCTTAGTGGCCCAGTTCAGTTATTTTAAGCAGGCTTAGGCTTTCATAAATATTAATGTATACAGCCTTTAAGGTTCAGCCTTAGATTTTAACTTTAAGAAAACTTTGTTAAATGTTTTTGCCAAAGTCTGTCGACTTGAAGACTTAGCCAATATGATGTTAAGTGTGTATGGGTTTTGCAAAACGATCGACATTTTAGAATTTAATTTTAAATTTTATCATGTAACTTCTTTGATAATCAAACGATCTATTGAAAGCTTCGATGATTAATCGATAAGCCATTAATTAATTTCATGATTAATCAGTTGCTTCAAAAATCAATTGATTACTTCAGTGATCAATCGATAGCTTCAATAAAATTGTATGCAAACATTTTTAGCTATTTTTAACTATTTTTCGATAAAAATCGATCGGTTGTAACAAAAACAATATCATTGCGATTGCCGATGGAGTTTGCCACCGATACTATCGAACAAATCATTGATAGTTATACCATAACTCTGGAAGCCATTGCACAAGCAGAGTGATATGACTATAAGCAGCATTATTATGCCACTTTGCAACTGCAACTGCAACTGCCACAGCAACCTTCTCCATACCCGCGACGCAGCCTCACACACCCACACACTTGGGTCGCACTCAGTAGCCTTTGGGTGGCAATGCCAAAAAAAAAAAACAAAAAAAACTGCAAAATAAAAAGTCCACTTGAAAAACTTTGCAATCAACGCGGAGCACTGATTACAATGCCCGGCCGGCATCGATGCTAGCAGCGCTGTCAACGGCGACGTCAGCGCAGGCGGTCTGTATAAAAGTGCAATGTGCGTGGTCTGCAGAGTCAAAGTGCTTAAACACACACACATACAAACATACGTACTATGTGCAAACGCATGTGCACATACATACAATGCAATACATATTTTCGCTATGGCATTCTGTTGTGTTTCGTGATTTCTGTTTGAGCTGCTTTGTATTTTTGTTGTGCGTGTGTATGTGTATGTGTCTATGTGTGTGATTGACAGTTGCCCCATTGATAACAGCGTGTGGTAAGAGTCAGAAAGCAAGTCTAAAGTCCAATGCATATTTTTTGTGTAATTGAAATGCGGCTGCCTAAATACAGTCAAAAGTTATGAAAAACAACACACATACACACACACACATACACACAAAAAAGAATGTTACGCATACGCAGCTAAGCAAAACAAAAGAGAGAGAGAGAGAGTGAGAAGAGGGGACGAAGCGCAATAAAAATCGTTGCGACGACGACGACGATGACGCTGCATAAAATGCACGCAGAGCGACAGTTGAGAGCTCGCCTAAAGGTATGCTACGAACAAAATGCATAAAAGCTTCAGCGACGACAACGGCAGCAGATGATTGAAGCACGAGAAGAACAATGAATAAAAGACAAGTAGAGTAGGCACAAGAGAGAGCGAGAGAGCGAGAGAGCGAGAGAGTCCGCAGAAGAGAGGATGAGCAAGGCAAGTCGACTTAAGAAAAGAAAAGAAAAAAAACATATTTGTTTCAAAATTAAAAACGCGTATGTATAGGTGTTCGTAATGCAAAAACAAGAAAGCAAAAGTCGTTGGTTTCTTCAGCTTTGTACGCCTCTGCGCTGCTCTTATTATTATTATTTTTATTATAATTTCTAAAGCAAGACAGAGAGCGCGCGAAAGTGACAGCAATAAAAAACAACAACAGCAACGACGAAAAAAAAAAGGAAAGTGTAAAAGCAAAAGTATTTATGATGCGGCAAATGCGGCTTGCTCAGGTCTGCGACAATCCACTGTGGAGCAAATTGACACTTTTATGGCATTCAATAAAAATGGGAAAAAGGGAGTTATAAAAGGCAGAAGTCTGTCCGTCTGTCCGTCTGTCCGTATGAACGCGTCAATCTCGGAGACTATCAGAGCTAGAGACACCAAACTTGGCAAGCAGGTCCCCTGTCTCAGCAGGCAGATGAAACAGTTTGACAAGCACTGGACAAGCTAAGTGCGCTGCTTGCTTGCGTTGCCGCTCAACAGCTTGAAGTGAAAGCTTGAAGCAGGCAGTCTCGCAGTCGGGCATACTCGACTAGAGCATGCTTACTTGTTTGAAACTATGTTTTTTACTCGTTGACAAAACATTTTGAAATGCGGACTGTTTCAAATTTCAATTTTGAAATGCACAGCCAAGTGCGTAGCATACTTTTTGGAGCAGTAACAACTAACAACTCACCAGTACTTCAATTTGCTGAGAACATTTTGTACAACACAACTTTATCAAACCATTGTACCAATCAAAGTAAAAACAATTATTTTACAAGTGGTTTTTACCTTTTTGAATTTTTTATGCACTTTGCACATAACAGAAAAATGCCACAATATGCAAATTGTATCATTTTCACTTGCAAGAGATTTTAACTGAACAGCCTGCGGCTATGTTAACATGTCTACTATGTAAGATAACAGTTTTTGTATGTCATGTAATTTGAAATACTTTTTTATGCTACAAGGAGTGTTCATTTGGCCCATAGTGGAGTGCTGGCAACAAATTGCATGACATACACATATGTATATAAAGAAGGGGTAGCCATTTCTATACATACATATATTGGTGTGTGTGTGTGTGTGTGTTAGTGTGTGTGTGAGCGTCAACGTCCGACAACGACTCCAGACGCGTGTGTTGGCTGCCCTTTTTTGCATTTGCATTTGCTTGATTTTATTTTATTTTCTTTCTATTTTTGGTTTTTGTTTTTTAGATAAATTTTTATTTGAATTTATGCACATGTGCGTTTCCTGTGTGTGTAAATTGCATATGCATGTGTATACATACATACATATATTGGTGTGTGTGTGAATGCGCTACGCAAAGTTTAAAGGACTTAACAGGCTCGACTGTTCTAAAATGCCGCTTATAAAGTTTCAATTAACGATTATACATTTTCGATAACAGCCAGTTTATCGACTGTTGTTGGTGTGCATAAAATAAGTGCACAGATTTCATAAAACTGATCGATATCTATTGATTTACAAATCGGATTTAGATAATTCGATACTTCAAAACAAAAGAAATAATCGTTATCGAAAAGTTAACTTGTAGAGCCAAACGAATATGCCACTAGTCGACTTTTAATGCTGTTGGATTTGTGACTGTATTTTTCAGCAGCTTTTTCCTTTTCCCCCTTTGTGCGTTGGCCCAACTGGAATCGTATGTCATTTTGTGTGTGCAGTCCTCCCATTTTCCCTCAGCCCGCATACACACACACACACACACAAGCACACACACACACAAACAGGAAAGCTAAGAAATATAATAAAAACGATAGCAATGACCTTTTTTCTATACCCTGTAATAAAAATGGTATATGAACAGCTGAGTAAGGTAAAACTTACTCAAAATAAATTTTTAAAATTTTTCCTTTTTAATCAAACGCAGGGCGACAATATTTTTACTCTCTGTTCCCATTAAAAATGGGAAAAAGGGAGTTTTAAAGTACTGCAAATGTGTGTAATAGGCAGAAGGAGACATTTCCGACTATATTAACTATATATATTCCAGATCACCATCAACAGAAGAGACGAACTAGCCATGTCCGTCTGTCTGTCCGTCTGTCTGTCCGTCTGTCCGTATGAACACACATATCTCGGAGACTATAAGAGCTAGAGACACCAAACTTGGCATGCAGGTTCCTGTATACCATACGCAGATCAAGTTTATTTCAAATTTCGGATGCACCCCCCCGCACCCACACAAATTGAAAAAAACTTCAACAGCCACAATTTTAAAGATAAAGCTTTGATTTTTGGTACACATATATTTTAAATCAATGTTGATCAGCTGTGCAAATTTCATCACGATCGGCTAAATAGCACCAAAGTTATGGAAGAAGCTATTACCCCCGTCTCAACAGGCAGCAGCAACAGTTTGACAGGCACTGCACAAGTTAAGTGCACTGCTTGCTTGTGTTGCCGCTGAACTGCTTGAAATGCAAGTTGGGAGCTGGGAGTCTCGTAGCGGGCATACTCGACTAGAGCATTCTTACTTGTTAATTTTGAAAATCTACCGATAATTCAAATAAAATAAATAAGGTAATGTCTAGGGATATTTGACAAGAGAAACTTTTTTGTATATATATATATATTCCTATAAATAGAAGTAACAATTTTTCTTTTATTTACAGGGCATCTCATAGTCGAGCATTCTCGACTATAGCATTTTAAGTTGTTTGTTTTGTTTTTGGTACTTGTTCACAAAAAATTGTTCGCTTAAAAAATGGCAGAAGCGGCGGCAACTCAGACTTGAGAAGGGGACATTACCGAGTGTGTGTCGAAAAGGACGAAAAGGATAACAAAAACAACAAAAAAATATATAAAAGTAGAAAAACAAAAAATACAAAAAAACCATGAAAATGTAATGCGAAAATATATTTGCCGGAAGCTAAATGTTTTGCCAGTTTTTTAGTCGTTGCGGCTCTGCTTTTGGGATGCCTTTCGCTGTCCTTAAAAATGCCCAAGTACAGTTGAGCTCACTGGCTTTGAGCGGAAAAAAAGGCCTAAATGGCATGCATCAAGCATATTTGGCTGACTGTCAAATATCGCAATTAGAACAACCATGCGAGCAGCTGAATCGTTTCCCAACAAAACGAACATAACCAAATAAATGCGAATGCGAAAGTTCAATTGAAAATTGTATTGCATATATTTTGATGTGTAACATGTGACATTTTTCCCATTTGCTGTGTTTGTTTGATTGTTTGTTTTGCGCACTCGAATAATAAATAATATGTATAAAATCAAACAAGAAGAGTTCAAAACACGAAACCTCGAATGGCCCCAACTATCAAAAGTTTTATAAATATGCGCCTCTCTATGCGCTTCTCACATTTCTAATGTAGGCAGTAAAAGTAACGGCATTGCCTACCGATTGAATATTAATGTAATGAACTCAGTTTTTATAGGCCTACCTCAGTTAACAAAGTAAAATAAAAAAGAATTTCTTTAAAATTGACTACAGCTACAAAGTGTTATTTGAATGTATTTGAAATTTTGTGCAGGGCATTTGTCAAATTGCATTGCTTTGGGGTCAGGTTGTAGATCTCGCTGGGATTGGCTTAAACCCGGCCATATTGAAAATTATAGTGTCGTAAACATGCAACTGCAACAACAACAAAATGCAACGACAACATTGCACAAAAAAATAATTAAATTAAAATGAAAAACAAACAGAACATGGCCAGCAAAAATATATACAAAATGGACGGGCCAAAGAAAACATGGCCTAAACAAACTTGATAAGCGGAGGGGGGTAGTGCAGAGAATTGCGAGCGGAAATTGCCAGCAATGTTGTGCGAGTGTATTTATATATATATACGTGTGTGTGTGTGTGTGTGTGTGTGTGTAAGGTAACAAAATCCGATCCACACACACAGACATACAAAAAAAAACTACATAAGAAACCAATGAAAACTAAACCAAAACAGGAACTACAAAAACAAAATGACACTGCATGTGCGAACACTTATTGCAGAGAGTGTTTACTGGTGTGTGTAGAGCATAGACATGTAGACAAGACAACATATACATATATATTAATATACTATATACAGTAAGTATATTATATAACTATATAGACATTTAAAGTGTATTGTGTGTGTGATAGATATATCAAACTAAAGATACAAGGATACGAGTGTTTACTATAGTATATAAAGAGAGCGCTACACATTTAACAACAACAACAACAACAAAAAGATAATAAATATATATATATATATGCATATATACTTGTAAAAAAAGGAAAAATTCAACTGAACAACTAACATTAGATATATGTATATATTTTATTTGATTTGAAATATTTAAAGTTTTGCTTGTTAAAACGGAAAGTATATATACGAGTATTTATTGAAAAAAGAAAAGGATAAATATATTGGATATGTATAGGTTAAATGTATATATATATATATATGTATATATATAAATATATTTGAATATATATGTATATACATACATATAAAGTTCATAGACAAAGAACACGACGAAGAGCAAAAACATATGTTGAGTTTTGATTTGTTTTCTTTGCTTTGATAATTTGATATTAATTTTTTTTTTTTTTTTTTTTTTTTGTATTTCTTGTAATAAAAAATATTCTGATATGTAAAATATGCAATGTATATATAAATGGCAGATATATAAACGGCAGACAGAAAGAGAGAGAGAGAGAGAGAGAGCAAGTAGAATACGTAACATTGTGTGTTAAAGACAAAAGGATAAACAGAAATTTGAAAGTTTTTGATTTGATGAGTTTTTTGTTTTTATTTTTAATTTTAATTTTTAAGATAAAGACAGACAGAGCGTGTAGCCATATATAAAGTGTAATAAAGTAAAGATAATATGTACGTATTTTACTATATAGATAGTTAGCATTCTATCTGTAGTATGTTAATTTTTGGTTTGCTCAGATTGCTCGAAAAGAGTATTTAGATTTTTGTTTTTCTTTGGATTTGATTGAATTTGGTTTGAATAAGCTTTATAAAGACCTATCGAAGCAGCAAAAGCATTCACTGAATGGATCGGGATAACATTTGGGTGTTTTTTTTTTGATTGGATTTTCGGGTCAAGGGGTTTTTGGTATTGGTAGAACATTTTTGGTTTTGAATATTATTTTGGATTGCTGGATTGCTGGGATGCGTGGGATATGGTATATTAAGACTTACCGATTCGTGTGAGGCACGGTAGTCAAGGTCGCCGCCCAGTCCGCCGCCAGCTGATGCCGAACGCGGTTGCATGTGTCTACTGTGACTGCTGTTGTCATCCTCGCTGCAATCAATCTCTTTTTTGAGGCTCTGCGAAAAACGGAAGTAGGCAAACATTTTGAAGTTGAAAACAATTTGTAAAGAAGAACTATAATAATATTATAAAAATATTCTATTAAATTCAAACTCTTGAAGTTTACGGTTTTCAAAACAATTCCATTAAGCTCATTCTCTTATAAAGTTGATATTTTTTATATATATTTATCAAATAATTCTATATTTCTATATTTTTCAAACAAATCAAAAGTAATTTGACTAATTTTGAATGGGGGGCAAGTCAGACACTCACCAATGGCACCGATTGCACTGGCAAGAGACCGGCTACGGCGCCGGGATTCATTAGGCTGGAGGCGCGTCCTTCGGCCGCGTTGCTACCATCACGTGATGAGCGCGACGCTGGACGAGCTGACTGCGTCATTGACAGACTTAGATCGGAGGCGCCACCGCCGCCAGGCGTCGAGCGGGCTGATTCAATATGTGCCGCTGCTGCGGCGGCTGCTGCTGCAGCAGCTGCTGCTGCCGACGATGATGTCATTGAGATCAGCGGCGATGGTATGACGGTTGAGCCCGTGGATAGATCGACCCCACCACTGCTCATTTTCATATTGAGACCCATATCGTTGCTGCTGTTGTCCGCTTCATCATCATCATCCAGATCCATCTCATCATCGTAGTCATCATCGATCACTTCCGTTTTGGGCTGCAGTCCGCCCACCGGCGAATGCAGCAAAGCCTCGTGTGCGGCACGCAGCTCCTCCTCATCCTCGTCATCATCTTCGCCATGGGCTAGTCGCGCGCTATGATGTGCTATGCGCTGGGCAATATCTCTGGCGGCGGCGGCGGCAACAGCTGCTGCTGCTGCAGCACTGGAACGATCGCCAACAATCACATTATCATGCATATCATCATCATTGTCATCCGCATCGTCGTCGTCATCATCATCATCGTCGACGGCAACAATATGGCTGCTGGGCTCGGGTGCGGCATTGGGTGTGCAGTCGCCGTTGCTGCCGCTGGGTGAGCCTGCTGCTGGTGCCGCTGCTGCTGCCGCTGCTGCTGCTGTTGAGGAGGAGCAGGTGGCCTTCATTTGGTTGCTGCTGTTGTTGTTTGTGCTGGTGCTGGTGTTGCTGCTGCTGCTGTTGTTGTTGTTGTTGTTATTGTTATTGCTGCTACTGTTATTGTTGTTGTGGCTGGTGCTGCTGCTGCTGCTCTTGTTATTGCTGTTGCCTTTGTTGTTATTGCTGCTGCTGCTGCTGTTGTTGTTGTTGCTGTTGTTGTTGTTGTGGCTGCTCGTTGAGCTCTCTGGCGGCATGGCATGTGACTCAGCAGACGCGGCGGGTCTTTGATAGAGATCTAGCGGCATAGGTGTATCCTCCTCCAAATCCTCCTCCAGCTCCTCCTCCTCATCATCATCATCCTCATTCTCGTCCTCCAGCAGCTCAATCGGCACAGCGCTGCTCGCCGGTCGCTTTGGCGGCGTCGGACTGCAACGTTCACTTGCCTCACGCTTTATTGGCAGCGTCTGTGACGCTTCCGCTGCTGACGCGGCCGTTGCTGCTGCTGCTGCTGTTGCTGATGTAGTTGTTGCTGTCGCTGCTACGGCTGTTGCTGTTGCTGTTGTTTTACTGCTTGTGGACGTGCCGCCACCCGTTGCTGACGCTGTGTTATCCGCCGCCGCTGCTGCTGTCGCTGTTGTTGTTGTGCTTGCTGCTGACGCTGCTGTTGAGCTGGTGTTTGCCGCTGTTGCATCCGGACTATCGACCGCCTTGTTTGCACCACCACCGCCGCCCCCGCTGGCCTGCGAATGGGGACGCAGTCGATCCGGTTCCCGTTCAGGCTCCCGCAGCGTCGTATTCTGATTTGTCATCTCGGCTAGTCCCTTAACCTGCCAATTTGCATAACAATTGAACGTTAAGTGAGAGGACTTGAGGAGGGGGGAGGGATGAGCTAAAAGGGCAGCTTACTCACCTTGAGTGATTCGGCTGTCTTGAGCAGCGCTGGCAACTGACAATATTGCACGTTCACCTCGCCCTTGTACATGAATTCAACTAAAGTTTGCAGCTCGGCAAAACGGACGTCCTTCAGTATCACAATTGGATGTGGATCGGAGTGCTGCAGAAACAGGCTCTGGAAATACGTGGAGCAGGCCGAGAGGACCACCTGCAATCAAGAACAACAACAAAACAATTAGTATTTCGATAGTTTTGGCTCAATTTGTAGTTTTCAAAAAATATGATTAACATTGTAATGTTCTAAGAGATGAAAAAATACTTTTAAACGAGCCCACAATCGATTGTGTATAATAAAATATTCAGGTTTTCTAATTATACATTCTAAAAGGTTTCATCGATCTTTAGAGTAAACTACAAACAAATCTTCAAGTTAAGAATCTCGGGTTCGATTTTGGTTTAAGAGCAACTTTACTTAGAATTGCTCCTTTATGCTGTTTTCGCTATACGCTTGGATTTACAAACGTTATTTGAAGCTGTTTCGCATTCCACAAGTCTTCAGTATTCAAATTAACGTTCCACTTTTGCTGTTTGAATTTGAACCGTTTCTGTTTTCATTTTCCAAAGCAATCGATTATAATCAAGCGAATCAACTATTTTAAGAAGAAGTCGGTTAAGCTTTCTTATCGTATTGCTCATCTCCAGTACAGAATGTGTTTATATATTTATCGAAAATGCGTTACCTGTAATCGATAAATATATCGAAGCAGCATTACAAAGGAACTACGAGGCAATTTAAAGCGTTTGAAAATTTCAAGCGATGCAGAGGAAAAGAACGACAAAAAAAAGGCAAAAGAAAAAAACATTTATTAGATTTACGATCGTTGCTGCGGACCGGGCTGCTTTGAAGATGCAGTGCAGGCTCAGCTGGACAGGTGGACAATTGGACAGCTGGACAGGTGGACAGGTGGACAAGTAGACAACTGGACAACTGGCTGCGGGCGTCAAGGCGTGAACACGCCACGAATGACAATGCGCTGGAAGCCACGGCAGCAGCAACTGGAATGAGAGCAACTGTTGCTGATGCAACTGCAACAACAACTTGCCGCATATCTGTCGATTTTTATGTGCGCTTGCACGCCTTGGGGTATGCAATGCAGCTTTGGAATCGCGCCGGCAATCTGAACGCAAAACGGGCAAGCGGAGTGTGGGGGGTTTTGGTGGGGTGAAAGCAATGTTGTAAATTTTCATGGCCTGGCAAATTGAAAAGGCGTCGGCCTCACAATTCGCATATACATATAGATTCCAGCCGACTCAGCCTAATGAGCTTTTGGCTGTTGCTGCCCGTTGGCCATTTGGGCATCTTGCTAGCCTGCTCCAACTCTCTCTCTCTCTCTCTCTCTCTCTGACCCTCTACTGAGACTTGGAGCTGTATCTGGACTTAGGCGGCCTGTCACGCGCCGTTTGCGCCAGAATTTATTTAAAAAAATGCAATCGGCGCGCACACGCCCCCAAATGCGAAAGGCCTGGCAAAATGAGCGCTAATAAATTCACGCGCATATTAGTGGGCATCGGGTTTGGAGTTTGGGGTTTGGGGTTTGCAGTTTTTGCCGTTTGGAGTTTCGAGTCCAGAGTCTACGAGTCTGGCATTAAGAAAATCGAATTTCCTGATTACAAGCAAGCTGAGAAGCCTGTAAAGGAGCAACTGTTGCTGGCAGGCCAGGCAACCCAGTCAGGTAGGAGGCGCGCAAATTGCCAACACTTTTAATTGAACGCCGCTGCCAGCGTCGCTGTCGCTGTCGCTGTCGACGTAGCGCTGGCTGCTGACGCTGTTATTATTAACATTGCAGGCATAACGCCCCCAAAGCTAATGAACGCCAAAGGCCTTTTGATTTCTAACGCCAGGCGCAGTTAGAAAAAATGTTGCATGTAATTTGCAGTCAAATAGTCAACAACATAAACTGCCATGCATAACTGTGAGCGTTTGAGGCGAGTAAGGGGGGCTGGTGGGGGTGTCTCAGTAGAGAAGCTCAAGTATTTCTTATAGATTGCATTGGCTGTGTAGGCGTTGCCACTTTCCCCCCATTTCATTCAATACAAATCGTCAACAAATTAAAATGAAATTACAAAAAAAAAAAGAAAAATAATATTTAAAAAAAATAGCAAAATGAACTGGAACTGGAACTGGATCTGGATCTGAAACTGTAATTGCAGCTAGTACGTCTTGGATTGGGGGTTGGGATACATGCTGCATTTGTTCACTGCCAATTTAGCTGTACGCACTAACATAAATCAATATGAACAAAATGCTCAAAAGGACTGCTGATGCTGCTGCCAGGCTTTAACTATCCAAGTTAGTCAAGTTAACCAGGCAACGCCCATATAATCTTTTAGCTGCTGCCACAAATTGTAACTTGGCTAAAAGACAACGAAAAATATGCATAAAATAAACTTGAGAGCCTTTTGTTTGAAGGTATGTTTGTATATCAAAAGCAAACTTGATCGTTTATCGTTTACAACAGCCATCAAATATAGTCCGATATTCCCAATTTTGATAAAACTTAGTCATTATGTGATTATTATAATAAAATTGAGTACTAGCCAGTTTTATTGAAATATCTGTAGAAGCAACAAAGTTGTTCATACAAACACAGATTTTTAAAAAAGATTTTTCCTATGGCAGCTATAATATATAGTCATCCGGTTTCAATAAAATTTTACCGGTTAAGAAAACTTGAGAAACAAAAAACTTATTTGCATAAAAAGTTATTTTTTAAGCAATATTTTCCATGGCAGCTATAAGATATATAGTTATTTTGAAAACTTATTTGGCAGCTATGTATATGTTATAGAGTTCCGATCTGGCTGTTTCATCAAGTTAGCTCTAAAAGTTAGTAAGCACGCTATATGCATATAAGCAGACGGACAGACAGACAGACAGACAGACAGACAGACAGAAGAATAGGGTGATGGATAGACAAACGGAAAGACGGAGAGACGTACATGGCTATTTCGGCTCAGCTGTTGATATATAATATACTATATATCGATATCGTGTATATCGTGAACAAATAACGTTTCTTCTTTGATAAGAAAAAAGAAAATAAAACAAAAAGCGAAATGAAGCTTAAAAGGAAGATCTTTATAAGGTTTGAAGAAAATCAATAAAATAAAATTATAGCATAATTACAAGATTATTTGCTTATGCACCAAAGTATATAAAATTTTCGTAAGGAAATTATAGAAATTAGCGTACATTACAAGTGCGGGAGGGAGCAAAACGCCTACAAAAAGGAAGAAGAACAAAAATAGGAACAAAACAAAAACAAAAACAAAAACATAATAACAATGTTTGCGACAATCGTAAATTGTGCGGATCAGCCGGAGGAGCGTGCCAGGTGGGTAGAGATGGGTAGAGATGGGTGCAGATGGATAGAGATGGGTGTAGATGAAAACAGGTGGGTGCAGTTGGGTGCAGTTCGGTGGCTGTTGTGGCCAGTAGCGCTGCATCAAAAGGATGCAACTGCAGCTGCAGCTTAAATAATATTAAGACATAACAGCGCCAGTATCCAAGTTGCAGTTGCAAGTCCAAGCCCTCGCGTCTGGGGGCAGTACAGAAATAGCAACAACTACAAAAGCAGCAGCAACAACAACAATGAAAAGAGCCGCAAGCGGCAACACAAAATTGCGCAAAACACAGCAACAACAACAACAACAACAACAACAACAGAATCTATGTATATATATATGTATTTATGTATATATGTATAGAGCAGGCGATATGCAAACATAACAATTTGCATATCTCGCCGCAGTGTTTTGAGGACCCGACTGCTCTGATGGTGGTCAAGCAGCAACAACAACAACAACAATAGCAACAACAACAACAACAACAACCAGAATATTTTTAGGGAGTGGCCATAATAAAAATGTTAACCTTTTGCCAACTAATAGACCCAGAGACTTTTTATACTCTGCTCAAAAAAACTGAATAGAATTTATACGGCTTATATAATGTACACATATCTTAGTCTTCAACTATATCTTCAGATCACGCAACTTTTCATACAAAATTATAAATTTGTAAGTTTCTCTAAATTCGAAAAGTGCTGCAAAGAGAGTATAACGCAGTCGGGTTGCAACGTATTATGTTAAGCTAGCTGAGGCGTCACACCTATTCAAACGTTTCAACGTTTTCCAAACCCTATGCACACACCCCCGCACACCCCCATTTAGCCATCTGTTGCCTTGATTCACTATTTTGCAGTTTGAGAGCCATAAAGCAAGTCACGTTTCGCTCGCTGCCGCTTGTCAAACTGTGTGACTCACAAAACTGTAGACTAATTTGTTTTGTCAAGCAACTAAACATTTGAAATGTTTATGTATGCATAACATATAGGAAGTAAATTGTAACATTCAAAACTAAATGTACACGACTTGGAAGAAAAAAAAACGAAACAAAACAAGAACTGTTAGAAAACCGATACATAGATTATAAAGTGAATAAAGAACTTTCGATTTTGTCAACATATGTGGATGGTGTTTAAACTGAGACATAGTCAGTTTGGTTGAGTCATCTTGAAAAACAAAAAAGTTTTTCATACAAAAACTTATTTTTCAACCGATCGTTCCTATGGCAGCTATATGTTATGGTGGTCCGATTTGGCCGATTCTGACATATTTACTGCTTGCAGAAGGAATAAGCATCTGTGCCAAGTTTCATCACGATAGCTCTAAAACTGAGGGAATAGTTCGCTTATAAACAGACGGACATGACGGACGGACAGACGGACATGACTCGGCTGTTGCTGCTCATCACGAATATACAAATTTTTTTTTTCTGTAACGTCTCCTTCAATGCGTTACACATTTCGTGACAAATTTATATTACTCTCTGCAAGATATAAAAAGTTTTTTAAATATTCAAACAAAATGGGTATATTGGATCTGTGAAAGATACGTCTGTCGGTCTGTCAGTTTGTCTGTCCAAATGAGCAACCAAATAATACATATATGTATATACATATGTACATATAATACAACAGACAATACATAGCTTGAAAATAATACAAAATTAAAACACCACAAAGATAATCTGAGATACATTAAGTACTTGATTATCTGATGAATTGTTTATAACTCAAATATTCAGCAAAAGAGTTTTTCAAAAATATTGTATTAAGAATTGGTTTGTTGACTTTTCATGCTAATTAATGGCCCAAACGGGAAACAAAAAAATATTTACAACAACACATACAGCAGAGGAAGGCTAAAGAAAAATGTGGTATTTTTAATTTAACAACTGCGCTTCAAATAAAAATTGCGTTTTTTTTTTATTATTTATTTATTTTTATTATTTTTTTTGCCGACTGCTGCTATTTAATTATTTTCTTAGAGCTCATTTCAGCGGCTGCGGCGCGACGGCAACGGCAGCGATGATGACGCCGACGATGAAGATGTCAGCGGGGGCGCAGAGAGCGGGCAGCAAACACACATCACATGTTGACCTTGATATTCGCATTCGCAGCGGAACCAACTTTGTGAGCAAACTTGTGTGTGTGAATGTGTGTGTGAATGTGTGTGTGTGTGTGTGTGCTTGTGCGAGGCGGCGTGCAAAGCATTAAGCAGAAGCAGAAGCAGCGTCAACGTCAACGTCAGCGCACGCAACGCAGCAGCAGAGAGCTTTAACGCTGCATGTCGTTAGTGTAGCGTGCGAAGGCAGAGATAGAGGCAGCGACAGCTGCTGAGGCAGCGGCAGAGGCATCGGCAGCGAAGGCAAGGGCGAAGCGCGTTTGTAAAAGCTTTTGAGTGTGGTTGGCAACGGGCGGCGGGGGGCGGGGCGGCGTAAATATGAATTGCAAAAAAGCGCAGGGCAAAAAAGTAAAGAGAAATATATACATACATACATACATCTATGTAAATAAAATTAAAAATTATCTCATCAAATGTGGCGACTGTTTGTTGTATTTGTATTTGAAGTTTTTTTTTGTTGGTATTTTGGGAATTTCGGGTGCGTTAATTTCTGTATACACTCATTGAGCTAATTATGGCCATTTTGATTTTAGTTAATTAGCCAAAAATGCAAACAGCAACACAGCAACAACAACAAATCATAATAAATAAATGAATGCCATTTGTGTGCCATCAAACATCTTAAAAAACGCCTTAAGTCATTTTTATTTTTTTTAGTTCTTTTTGAATTTTTAATGTGGACTTATTGCACGACTCGACGTACAGTGGCTCAATCGGGCATTTTTTGTTGAAAAAATCTTAGCATCTGATCCCAAATAGAAAATGTTTTGATATAACAAAACTTCTACACTTGACAAAAGGGTTCATATCGAAAATGAGTTGTACGATGTATTTTACTTTTCAAGATATCTCAACGTTCATATCTCCCTAATAAATACTAAGTTTTAATGAATTTTATCAAAATCCACGCTAGTGACGAAGCAGCATAAAGTGTGCAAAAGGCGACTAGCATTATATACAGCTAGAATGAAAGATTTGTTGTAAGTGTGCGATCAGATCGAGCTACATATATACCGATCGAAAGGTATTACTTTAACTAAGAGAGGTGCATAATAAAACGGTTGGTGACTCATCTGGTGTTCATGAGATTTAGCCGATCAGGTGAGAAGGGAAAAATTGAAAGAATTGGAGCTTATTGAGATGAAAAGGTTGTTAGTTTGTCTCTTTGTGTGTCTGTTTGTAGATCTGTTTGTTTGTATCAACGCATTGAGGCAGCCTTGTTCCCCATCATAACCCAAGACACTATTGTTCTACCACTTTTCAGGAAAACAGCTAGTTTAGCGGGAAAACGCTTAAAACCACAACTTTCAAAATAAATGGAAAAATTGA
This sequence comes from Hirtodrosophila cameraria, assembly GCA_949708635.1. Classification (NCBI taxonomy): domain Eukaryota; kingdom Metazoa; phylum Arthropoda; class Insecta; order Diptera; family Drosophilidae; genus Hirtodrosophila; species Hirtodrosophila cameraria. The sequence continues at coordinate 617,740 of OX453090.1, read as the reverse complement.
ATATCGAATCAGCCGTTTGAACAAAAACTATTGTAAAGACACATTTTATTTCTGCAAATATCAGATTTGTTTCCAATTGGAAAAACTAAGCAACTTTTGCCTTATCCAACTACACAATGCATTAGTTTTGGCAGCTTGAAACAATTCTCTGCCTAATATTAATAGTTATTTTATACTCCCACTCCATGACCATTTCGATTTTGACCACTGTTAATGCTTTGTTAAGTCAGTGTGCGACGTCGAGACGTTGAACGCGCTAATGCGACACTGACCTTGGATTTTGAGTCTAAACAGAATTAGTGTGGCAACAAAAAAAAAAAATTATTAAAAAAGCAACAAAAATTGAATTCGAAACCGAAGCTGAAACCAAAAACGCAGCAAAGTCAAAAATCAGACAAAAACTATGCTGATGAGAAGTCTCCAAGCCATTCGAAGAGCAAAATTGATGCTGTGTGTGAATGATATATGAGGAGCATTAGAACTGGAGAATAATCGTTGGAACTGTCGATAGTATCGATGTTTTTATCGTTATCGAGACTGTTTCCATTATCGATAATATCGATGGTATGTTATTGAGAATTTTGTGAATTAAATTAATGCTCTGATAATCACATCCTGCTCTCATTTCGTTATACATATATAATATTATCACTGTATCTTTAATCGATAAATGTGTTACATGCTAACATTTCTATTCACTTGTTACTTCCCCAATTCGCATTCTGTTTCAATCAGCTGTTTGGCACTTCACACGCATTTTTGTTGTTGCTGTTCTCTCACGCACAATTCAAGTTCCAGACACAGTCGCGCCCCCAAAAATAAAAAGTATATGTATGTATGTATGTATGTAAGTATGAAAAAAACGAAAACATGCGTAGAGGCAGCGCTGCGCAACGCAATGTCTGATGACGTCATAAAAGCCAAGACAAGTTCATGTTGATGTGCGAGAGCGCACGCACGCCACAAAACAGAAATGAAAAGAGCAACATGAACGCAGTCAACGTTGACGTTGACGTTGGCGCCGCGGTCGCTGTTGCTGTCGCTGTCTGCCCACTTGTTGCCGACGAAATGACGCACAAAACGCATAAAGCAAAATGTAAAATGTTTTGCATGCTTGTAGTTGTAGTTGTTGCTGTTGCTGGCGCTGTTGCTGGCGCTGCTGCTGCTGCGATACGACGCGTCGTCGTCTGCATGCGTGCGTGTGTGTGCGTGAGATTGAACCAGTTTTATATTTAAAAACATTGACATTGAACTTGAACTTGAGCGTTGCGTTGCTTTTACGCACCATTCGCTGCTTTTGTTATTGTTGTTGTTGTTGTTGTTGTTGTTGCTACTGCTTATCAACTTGTGCCGTTATCTGATGATAAAAAGCGTACGCGTAGCCAACAAACAGAGAGAGGGAGAGAGAGAGATTTGTGCACATTTACACTTAGTAGTGAGTGTCGGAAGGGCGCGGAGAAGGGCCTCATTGGCTTTTTGTCAAGGTCGCAATGCAAATTTATGCGCACATGCGAAAGATTTATTTATGCGACGCCTGCGCTGCATTGTTTACAATTCGTAATTAATTTATGGCTGCGGCTGTGGCAGCGGCATTAACAGCGGCAGCTGTGACAGCTAATTGCAGGTAGTCGCTGTGAACGACAACGACGACGACGACGACGACAGCGGCGCCACACAATAGCGTCTAAATAATATCCGCCCAATGGTCAGCAAAACAACAAAAAAAAAAAAAAAACGTGAACTTGAAATGTAGAAACAGCAGCAAAAAAAAAAAAGCAAACAAATAAAAGCGATTTGGCCAAAGTTAAATTGCTGCAGCGCCGCTGCACGCACAAAAGACGCGCCGGAAAGTCGCGCTGATCGTTCGCTCTGTCTCTGTCTCTGCCTCTGTCTGTGCCTCTGTCCGCTGCCATTCTGCCCATTGTCTAACAACAATTGCGTGCCATGGTGTCTGTGCCTGTGGTCAGCAGCGCAGCAGCAGCAAAAGCTTTTGTGGTCATCCATTTGTTAGCCGGAAGCTCGCAAGACGCGTCGCGTCGCGTCGCGCCGTAGCAACAGGATAAAAAAGCAGAGACCAACAATTCAGCAGCGGCACTTGACCCGCCGAAATACCACACACACACACACACACAGACACACATGCACATACATATTTGGGGTCTGCTTAGAGAGACATTTCCAAGGTCAGCAACTGACAATTATCCCACGCTAAGCAAAGGGACAACAGGCGCTGCTGTGCTCTTCCTCTTCCTTGTACACTAAATAATTGAAAAGCAAAACGCAAAGTGTATTAAAGAAAGAAGCCGCTTAAATTCAAGAAGAAGCAGCAGCTTAACACATTTTTGTCAAATACACAAAAGCTACCAAGTCTGTTTCCATTTCCGCATAACGATAAGTTCATGGTATATCGATATACATATGAAGATAATTTTACGTCGAAACTAGCCTGTTTTCATTTCCAATTTCGACTCTGACTCTTCTGAATTCCGAATAGTTTTTAAAGTTTTGCTTTTGAGACAGTTGAATGAGAAGTATTTTAGGTATAATATTACTATTCGATGCGAAAACAGTAAAACAAAATCGAAAACGATTCGGAATGAATAGTTTTCGGAAATGAGAACGGGTCTGATGTTGATATATTGCCAACATATCCAACAATATCTGCTTCTTTAAAATATCGATCGAATTCCTATATTGTAGTCTCTATATATAACGAGGCTTTGTTCGAATAATTTGATTGAACTCCGAATTGAAGAAGAAAATCGATTGGTTTTTCAAAATTTAGTTAAACTTAAAGAGAATTGAAAAAATAAAACAAAAGCTTTTTAAACAGTTCAAAGCTTAAAATAAAGCTTTATTTAACTGGAAAACAAATCGAAATTGGCCACACTGTTAACCAATAATAACAACAACAACTTAAACATTGTATGTGCATGTGAAAGCGTGGGGGGGGGGGGGTGGGCGGAAAGGGAAGTAGTACAAAAATAGAGATAGAGCTAAGTCGTGCTGATATTGATTTGTGTTATTGTTCTTGTTGCTGCTGCTGTTAACAATTTGTTGCAAATTGTAAAATGTTGCCAGCAACATAATTTAATTGACGCCGTTATGGGCACGGCTACAGCAGCAGCAACAACAGCAGCAGCAGCAGCAACAACAACAATAACAACAACTGGCGATCAGATCTTGAACTCGTTACAAGCATTTTGGGCAACAATTTGCAAGCGAAACCGGAAAGAGAACGTTTACCGTTAACCATTTGCATGTGAAGGAGTACAGCTGAGCGCACATTGGGTGGAGTGGGTGAAGTGGGTGGAGTGGGTGAAGTGGGTGGAGTGGGTGTAGTTTGGGGCAGTTAAGAAATATTAGAACAAGGAATGCAGTTGGCAATGGACCAAATTGTTGACTGAAGAGTAACAAATCGTTAGTAATATGTTAACAAAATCTAACGAACGGAACGAACAGGTAGATATATCTAAATGTGGCTGCTACATACAATTTTCAGTTATTAATATGTACATATGTATGTATTTATGTATGTACCTATGTATGTATGTATGCATATAGGTATAGAGCATTGACGAGCATATTCAAACTAATTTTTCAAAACAGTTTAAAGATGAAAATATTCGAATTTAAAAAAAAAATCTATGAACATGCGAATTTGGAAATATTAGCTGCTCTTAATTCCGAATAATAATGGCAAATTCGCTCAAAAAAGTTTTTACAAAGTAAACGGGCCTGAATGTGTTTACTTTTCGCTCAGTGTATGCATGAATGTTTGCCAAACCACAATTCCAAACAAACACACATTACGTAATACCATATTTTATACAATTGCAAAAAAAAAACAGAAACAAAAACAAACAAAAAGAGAAAACAAAACAAAAAAAAAAGCAGCTAGCGTTTAAAAACGCGCCAACGCATGCGCGATTATTTTTCAGTTCCTGTTGCTGACGTCAGTTGGCAGAGAAATATTTGTGCATAGGTATTGTTGTTGCTGTTGTTGTTGTTGCTGTTGTTGTTGTTGTTGCTGTTGTTGTTACTGCTGCTGTTGCTGCTGTTGCCGGGCCACGCAGCTCGTGTCGCAGTTGACCTTCAAACTGGGTTTTAATTTAGCTGCCTGCCCGGCTGCGTTTTACCTTTATTATTGTTGCTAGTTGCTGCCGCTTGTTATTGTTATTGTTGCTGTGTTGTTGTTGTTGCTAACAACTTATGAACGTTGTTAGAATTATGCCCGGCTTGGAATGGAGACCCGGCTTATAATCGCAGCAACTCACAGCTCACACAGAACTTGTCTGAAAGCCGCTCACCGACTTTTGCAACGCTTGTGCAACAATTGCTAATTATATACTATATGTACATACATATATGTGTGTGTGTGTATGTAAATATATATATATATATATATATATATATATAGTTATATGTCTATGTTGTAGTATATGGTGTCTAAACCAGCCAACTGCCTTAATGAGATACGCTATCTTTCTGTACGCGTCTGTATCTTAGTTTAGCTCAGCCACATTTTGTTGTACCCCAATCCCACCGCCCCAACGACACTCCCCTCCCCTCCCCCCCTCCATCGTTTAACCGCAACCAACCCCTTGGGCTATGTGCGTTTTGCGTCTCTTTCCATCTATCTATCTGTTTGTATGTGTGTGCAGTTTTGATAAATTTTTTATTTCTTTTATTTTTAGTATTTTTTATTGTGCTTAAATATAAAGAAAAGATATAAATCTGTTGAAAATGCGCATAATTATAGCATCAGCAACAACAACAACAGCAACAACACCTGGCCAAGACTTGAGGCTCAGTTCCAGCCTTAGACTCAGTCGCAGTCGCAGCCGCTGCTGCTGCCGCAGCCGCAGCCTCAGCGATCGACGTCGCCATCGCCGCAGTCGTGACAAGAAAAGTTGTTAATTTTAATTATAATCTTTTTTTTCTCTCTATTTTTTTTTTACTATTTCATTTGCATTTTTTCTATTTAAAGATTTGTTGCATGTCGGCAATTACAACAATTAAAAAAAAAAAAAGTCAAGCACTTAATGTAGGAAATTGTTTCAAAGCGAAAGATTTGAGCACATTTTTTTATTTCAAAGTGCTTAAAGAAACAAGACATTTTAACTGAAATTGTATTTTACTGAACAGAATTCAATTGTGGCACTTGAGAGTTAGCGATAAGTTAAGGTTGAACAAATATGAACAGCTAAACTCCTCTATATTATTCAAATGTTGTAATCTTTTTTTCTAAGTTAAAATTTGTTAGTTAAGTTTTTACTCCCTGTTTCCATTAAAAATGGGAAAAAGGGAGCTATAAAGTATTGCATATGTATGTAACACGCAGAAGAAGGCATTTCCGGATATATTAACTATACATTCTTGATCAGCATCAACAGCCGAGATGAACTAGCCATGTCCGTCTGTCTGTCGGTCCGTATGAACGCGTCGATCTCAGAGACTATAAGAGCTAGAGAAATCAAACTTGGTATGTAGCTTCCTGTATACCGTACGCAGATCAAGTTTATTTCAAATTTCGGATGCACCCCCCCACCTCAGCCACAATTTTAAAGATAAAGCTTTGATTTTTGTTACACATACATATATGTTGTATCAATGTTGATCAGCTGTGTAAATTTCATCACGATCGGATAAATAACACCAAAGTTATGGAAGAATCTATTACCCCTGTCTCAGCAGTCAGAAACAACAGTTTGACAGGCACTGCACAAGTTAAGTGCACTGCTTGCTTACGTTGCCGCTGAACTCGTAGTCGGGCACACTCGACTAGAGCATTCTTACTTGAAATGCTTTGAAACTCTGCTTTTCTTAACGATTTTTAAGCAACGAAATAGTATTTTTTTAAAACGCTTGCACTCTGAAAGCACATTTAAGCTTTCAGCACGATTAATCCAAGCTTAAAGTTCAATTATTCGCTGCTTAGGTAAACTTTTAAACGATATTTACATTAAGTCGATTTAAATTTCTTTAAAAAGGTTGTGTAAATTTCTCAAATTCTATAAAAAGTTTTGTCTGTATTTCGCTCTTTCTGATTAATTTTATAATAAATATTAAAAATCATGTTAAAGCCAGGTAAAATTTGATAGATTGCTTTTTGCTCATTCCAGCCATCAAATAATTTGCAGTGAAACGATCTAAGCAACAACAACAAAACAAGCAACAGATATTTTTGGCACAACAACAAAAATATTATAATTGACATGCGGCCAAAATGCCAAAACGAGTCAAAACGCAAATAACTCAAAATATAAAAAAAAAAAATGAAGTATTTTTTTTTATTTTTTTTTTTTGGATCGCATAGAAACGAAGCGAATTGCGAATGTGTTGTAAATTAACAATTATTGGTTATTAACATGACAATTTTATACCATTTTAATGCATACTTCAGAGACAGCAACAACATGCGACAACAACAACAACAGCAACAACAGCAACAAGAGTAACAACAACAACGAACAGCAACAAATGTCGGCAAGTCGCATTTGAAGGCATTTAATTGAATGCGTGAATTGCTGTTGTTGATTGCAGGCAGCCGTCATCGTTAGATTCCAGTTCTTTTTGTTGTTGTTGTGGTTGTTGCTGTGGTTGTTGTTGTGGTTGTTGCTGTAGTTGTTGCTGTAGTTGTTGCTGTAGTTGTTGCTGTAGTTGTTGCTGTAGTTGTTGCTGTAGTTGTTGCCATTGATTGCATAGTTGGCCGCGTGAAAACGTGACGTTTGAGCGTTGCTCAGATTAACAGAGATTCGAATGTACAACAACAACAGCAACAACAACAAAACTCGTAACAGCAACAACAACAACAACAACAAACTGCAAAGAGCGAACGTTTTGAATATTTTTGTATAATTTTCCAATTTAAATTAACAGCATTATTGTTGTTGTTGCTGCTGTTGTCGATTTATTCCCAGGCCAAAAAAAAAAAAAAAAAAAAAAAAAAAAAAAATGCCGGCAGTAATATGAGTTATTGTTGCTGTTGTTATTGTTGTTGTTATGGAATGCATTGATATGCAGTTATTTTTACTTTTTTTTTTTTGCTTGTTGTCTTATTTCTTACTGTTGCCATTGTTTTATTGTACACTCAAGAAATTGTTGTAACAAAAAAAGAAAAAAAAAATATATAATCAATGCTTTTTTGTTGCTGCTGCTGCTGCTGTCTGTGATTGTTGTTGTTGTTGGTGCTGTTGCTGTTGCGGTGCATGCCATAATATGGCAATATAATCAATTGATTGCTAATTGATAATTATGGCAGCCAGTTGAGCAATGACCAAGCTAATCAAATCGTGTAATCGACAATTTCGAACTTGCAAAATGATTTGCAAGTGCGCAACGCGGCATAGTTGAAACTTAACATTTGTATTTTGAGTTTTTTTGGATATTGCAAATGCAAATTGCACACAGCTAGTTGACATGTGAAACGGAACGTTGGAAATGGCACACAAAATATTTAACTGAAATGTCAATGTGCAATGGAAATGAAACATTTAATATACTATATGCTGCAACTAAAATCAATCAATATTGAAAGTTGAAAGCTTTATTATCGATGAGATCAAGCTTACGATTACATCGATAATATCGATATTTGTATGTAGCTGCTATCGATATTTGTATCGAGCTGTCATCGACGTTTTTCTACTGCTGAATTTATAAAAACTCCAACTAATTTCAATATTATCGAAAGTTTATCGATAATTTTCTACTGTGCAACACAAATATCTATATATATATATACATAAAAGTGTTCATGCTGACTGATTTACAATAGTCGCACAGCCCATACCATACCATAAGGCTAGAAGGCTGCATTTTTCACAGTAGTTTCGTTTTATGCTGAAAGTGCGTACTAAGATCGCATTTTGAAAAATTCGGTCGGGAAATGTAAAAAATTCAGGGAAAACCGTTGTATGAAACTTTTTTGTTTATCATACGATCAGCTTCAATTCTATACAAAAAATTCATTAATAACTGCATACCAATTTTTCGAAAAATTTTGCGGAAATTGGGTGGAAAACAGGCTTTTAACTTTTAATTTTGTGCGTGCGATGGAGATAGGAATAGGACAGGGCTAGATCGATTCGACTGTTGATGCTGATCAAGAATATATCTATAAATATATCTGTTCGGCATCTTTAGAGCCTACGTGAACCGCTTAAAACTTAAAATGACATTTTATATATATTTTTGAATTTATAAAACTACACTTTAAGAAGACGATCATTAATTTTGAAAAAAGCTAAGTTTTGTACACATATTCAGCTCAAAACTAAGTCAAGAAACAGATAAATAAATCTCAATTTAGGACGGAAATAAGTCTATCTAACATACATTTGTCGTCATTTGCTCTTGAAGTGTTCCATTTCCATCATTCCTAAGCTCGTTTGACGCCGTTTTTTTGTGTGAATGCCGTTGGCGGTTTGAATTGAATTGTAGTGAATGTTTTATATCGTTTACGAAAATGACCAAATTACATTTTTGCGACTAATTATCAAATTATATTGCATTTGGAGCTGTCATGGCGCATTAATGGCTCGGAACGTGGCTAATGCTAACTGGCGAATGGCAAATGTCGAACGCGGCGCATGAGTAATTCTTACATTACGCATACGCAATGTTGGGGGTAATGGTAACAAGCAATTTGCAACAAGCAACAAGCAACTGGCAAATGGCAACTGCATTATAATTGCCGTCCTTAAGCAAATACGCCCACGTAATGTTGTTGCTGCTCCACATTAAAAAGATCAAAGATAATCATGAGTCTTTTTTTATTGCAGTGTATCCCATGCAAATTGTTGAAAAGGGTATAATATAGTTACGCAAGACAATGTCAGACAATCCCTTATTTATTTGCGACTGTATGTTATTTGAAATATTGAAATCGTTTAAAAGCTATCGATAGTTTTCAAAAAAACGCTATTGATTTGAATTTCCTCAAGCTGGAGATATATGCATTCAAATAAAACCTACTCTAATACTAATACTAAATACGCTTAAATTTCAAATTCAATTCCAGTCTGATTACAGGGTATTTGGACAATCAAGCAGACTCTTTCAATTGCTGCAGCTAATCTATTTGCAATTTGTTCGATTAAAATGTAAACTTGTTAACATCAAATTGCAATTAGCTGCATTTTCTACTGCAGATTTTGTTACATATATCTTTATATATTTTACAAAATGACAAAATGTTAATATTGTTGTTCATGTTGCTCTAAGAGGCAAACAGTAATTTTGTACAATTATGCAAATGATATGCTCAAATATTTTGTATTATTTTGGAGCTGCTTGCTTTGAAAGTGGGTGTGGCTGTAACTGTGGCAACAACAGGCTGCACTCTAAGAATGCCACAAATTTGTTGATAGTTATAAATGAGCTTATCGCTGAAATGGTTGATGTTTAATCTCAAACTCAAAACTAGAATTTAGATATATGCAGGTTAATTCAATAAAAACAAGTAAGAATACTCTAGTCGAGTGTGCCCGACTACGAGACTCCCTGCTCCCAACTTGCATTTCAAGCAGCGCACTTAACGTGTCCAGTTCCTGTCAAACTGTTGTTTCTGCCTGCGAAGACGGGGTAATACCTTCTTCCATAACTTTGGTGTTATTTATCCGATCGTAATGAAATTTACACAGCTGATCAACAATGATACAACATATATGTGTACCAAAAATCAAAGCTTTATCTTTAATATTGTGGCTGTGGGAGTCTTTTGCGATCTGCGGGGGTGCAGGGGGGGTGCATCCGAAATTTGAAATAAACTTGATCTGAGTTTGGTATACAGGAACCTGCATGCCAAGTTTGGTGTCCCTAGCTCTTATAGTCTCTGAGAATTATGCGTTCATACAGACAGACAGACAGACGGACAGACAGACGGACAGACAGACGGACAGACAGACGGACAGACAGACGGATAGACAGACGGACAGACAGACGGACAGACAGACGGACATGGCTAGTTCATCTCGGCTGTTGATCCTGATCAAGAAGTATTAGTATGCGCTTTTGCCAGTTAAATTAATTCGTTTCGATCGGTATGTAGCTCGATGTGATCGGTTTGTTTATATTGCTAATTATTGCCTTTCGCACTATTCGCTATGCTTCGTCACTAGCGTGTACTGTCATTCGCAATGTATATGACATTTTTACTAATAAATAATCTACTTATTTGAATTCAAAATGCTCCAATGTCGTTCATGGTCTCTTATTGTATGTTATACCAAAGCCCCGCTTTCTCCCCCTTTACTATACTTTGTCTACGGCTCTGTACAACTGTTAAGACTTTGCATGCACTTAATAACAGCAATTGCTCAACTTTTGCTTTATAAACCTCTCAGCTGCTTATCAATGACAAGCGACAATTAGCAATGCCAACAGCAACAACAGCAACAACAGCAACAACAGCAACAACAAAAACAACAAATGCAAAATATCTTCAAACAGTTGGCCAAAATATTCGCTATTTCTATTTCTATTATTATTATTATTTTTTCTATTTTTTCTTCGATATGAAAATTGTTGCACTTTTTGACATTTTACTTGATTTTTGCTAGGCAGGCAATTTGTTTTGTTGTTGAGCTAAAATTGTTGTTGCCGTTGTTGCTGTTGTTGTGCGACATATGTTGCAAGTTGTTGCAGCTGTCAATAGAGGCGGCCAATGTTGTTGCTGTTGTTACTTTTGTTGTTGTTACTGTTGTTGTTACTGATGTTGTTATTGTTGTTGCTGGCGGCTTGTCAAAAAAGTGTTGGCAAGACTTACGAGCTGCTGCTGTTGTTGCTGTTAAGTGTTTGCATATACATTTTGACAAGAACAACAACAATGCACGGATAAAAAGAATCATGTGTGGCATGTTGTTTAACACGCTGTTCTCTTGTTGCCCCAACTGAACCCGCCACCCCAACCCCACCCCACCCCCAACACGATGCCAACTGATTGAATTTCATTTGCAAGTCTCACTGAGCCAATGTAAATTTACTTAGGCGCCAGAAGCTAAAGGATTAGCAGGACTCAATCAGCTCTTAGCTAGCCAACAAATCAGCTTAAGACAACAACTGGCTTGCAAAGAATAAAAAATGAACAAAAAACAAAAACAAAAAAAGGAGAAAATGGTTTCGTAAAACTGTTGCAAATATTTGCATTCATTTTTTTTTTTTTATTTGTTGTCTGTTGAGTTTTCACATTGCTGCAAAAAACATCGAAAGTCATTTGCCAGCAGCAGCAGCAGCAGCAGCAGCAGCAGAACTCACTGACCACTGGACGACAGCATGAGAGGATAACAGGACAAAAGGACGACAGCAGGACAATGAGTAGTGGTCAGTGACTGCTCGTTCGCTCGCTCCATCCCCCCTGCCTCCCTGTTGCGACAACATTTGTTACACTTTGTTTGCCTTTGGGCTACACATCCGTACATGCAAAGAAGCGAACACAAAAACAACAAAAAATGTTAACATGGAGGTGGGTGGGACGTGGTGGAAGTTCTCACTAGCTGACTGGTTAGTCGGCCGACGACTCTTCAATCGCATCAAATATCAACCGAGCATACGTTAAATGCCTCAAATTGAGTTAAAGTGCCGCTGCCGTTTGGCATCGAGATCAAATGGCCACAAAAAGGACTACGAGGACTTCTACCAAATAGCACGGACAGAGGGCGGTGAGTGCGGCGGGTGCGGTGGGTGCGGCGGGTGCTCAGCGGTGGGATTACAAAAGCCTGTGACTGTGCGGGCAGCAAAAACTATAGCATACTCACATACATATAACTATGTGTAGCAATAGCCAAAGGTACTGCACTACGAGGGCAGCTCGAACAGTTAAAGCATTTTTGTTTTTCCTTTTTTTTGAGAAGCAACAATTTGAGATCTTGACACTTTGTCTGACTTTGGTATATATCAACATGTTTACCAAGTTTGGTATCTATAGCTTCAAAATTGTGGAAAAAACCTGCGTTCATACGGACAGACAGACAGACGGACGGACAGTCGGACGGACGGACGGACAGACGGACGGACGGACATTTCACAAACCCAATATACTCTTTTTTCTTTTTTTTTTCAAAAAAAATTTAAAAAAAGGGTATAATAAGAAATATAAACGATGTCATATACCTGTTATAGGAACAACATGACAACATATTTGGGCAAGGATGTATTAACTTTGAAACATCAATAGCCTGATACCCAAATGTTGACTACAATTAAAGATTTTCACGATATATATGTTGATCAAATCAATATGTTTGCGACAACTGCTTGAACGTCTTAATTGCAATTGTTGTACTATTTGTATGCTTTGGCAAAGTTGCGAGTCAACCCTCGCTAAAAAGCAGCACAAACACACATGTGTGCACTCATCTAGATATCAATTTCGCTGCGTAGCCAGGACATATGGACGGCAGGACATGGCCAGAATATGGCTTGCTGTCGTCAGCTAGCAGCAGCAGCAGCAGCTTCCTGCCCCTTCCCCGCGATTTGCTGCTGTTATCCTTCGCTTGCTTGCACTTGCGTTTTTTTTGCCACACGCTTTTTAATTCGCATTGACTTTGGCTCTGTGCTGCTGCTGCTGCATTGCATGTCCTGGCTGGCTAAATGTCCTGGGCCAGAGCTGGTAGCTGGCTCTGGGCTGCTGTCATCATTGGCTCGTTCATCGACACTTTGCTTTTTAATCAATTTAACAATTTTTTTTTTGTCGCTGGTCTGCTTTGAAGGCGCCGGCAGCGCTAAAACTGAGCTCGTTATCAACAACAACAAGGAGAGGCAGGACATCGTTGTGCAAGAATATGCAAAAGTAATTGACAGCTGGCTTTGGCTTGAACTCCTTCTAAGTTTCTCTCAGTTGCTTTAACTTTTCAATTCTTTGCTTTATTAACTTTTATAAACGTTGACATTTGTCCAACTAACTGTGTGCGTGTATATGTGTATGTGTGTCTGTCTGTATGTGTATGTGTGTGTGTGTGTATGAGTGTGTGTACATTTGCTAATTAGTTTGCCAAAACGACTATAACAACTGCATGTGTGCAAAGCAGTCGTCTCCATTTCGAATCATCATCGTCTCCCAATTTCAGTTACACTTTTTCAGATTCTACACTTTTTCTTGTAATTTCTTCTTTTTTTGGTTTTGTTTTTTTTTTGTTTTTGTGCCTCGTCTCTTTTGGCCAAATATGTTTTCTATCTGTTGCCTTAAAGTCTGTCTAAAAAGGAAATGAATTCATCAGTTAGTTGTCCTAACTGTCCTGCTGTCCCCTATGTGCGGCTAATGAAGTTGACTTGCCAGCAAAAACATCAAAAAAAGTAACCAAAAAACTAGCAAGAAAGGATATTCAAAGGAGTTGGGCAATGCAAATCCAAATCATGATATCCATTCGAGATTGTATATGAGATTGTTGGCATTGTCAATATAATAGAAATTAGTTAGTTAGCTGCGAGTATTCAGAAGTGGAATACTTAAAGTGCTGTTATATTTAGGTATTCCAAATTTTCTTAAAGTGAATTAAAGTTAAGATTCTGTCAAGAGCAATATCTCAAATTTCCAAAGATGAAAACTGAAACAGACCTATAACTATCCATAATATCGATAAACATGTGTCTAAATATCTATTTCATAGTTTGTTTCTTTTTCATTATAAGATTCTTGTTATAAATGTATATACTGTATTTGATAGGAGTATATTTCGAACTTATCTAACAAATTATTTAAAACGCTCTCACAAACGATGTTGCTGTCGGGGCTTAAATGCTATAATGAGCAACGTTTGGATTTCAGTTAGCCAAGAATTTCTTGGCTAAGTGTTATGGTGAGCACTTGAAGGCAATCAGTGGCCATATCAGTGTCATTTGTTGTTACTGTTGTTGCTGTTGCTATTGCTATTGCTATTGGTATTGGTATTGGTATTGCTGTTGTGGTCGAAGTGTAAGCGGCAATCGAGCGGACTGAAACTGCATAATAAACGCATTATAATTGAACAATTTACCAGTTTTACTATATACAGCAAATGCGGCAAGAAATTACATTCAAAATAACTTTATCAGCTTAAGCATCAAAAGGTAGTAGCAACAACTTGGCTACAGGTTGCTGTTGCCGCTTTTGTTGTTGTTGTTCTTGTTGTTGTTGTTGTTGTTGTTGCTGCTGCAACACAGTTAAATATTTTCCGCTTAATTTAACAGGAATTTCAATTGACAGACGTGCGCAAAACGTGGCTGCTGCTTGTTGTTGCTGATGCTGTTGTTGCTGTTGTTGTTGTTCCTGTTGTTGCTGCTGCTGTTGTTGTTGCTGCTGCTGACTGCCTGGCAACGCATGATTTATGCACTCACTCACACACATGCACACACACACGCACACACACATGCAGTACGACAGCCACGTGGCGGGGCGCAGTCAATTTCTATTAGGCACTGACCTTGTCAACATTGTTGCCAGCAACAAAGCGAGCAACGCCAGCAACATGCAGCGACGCTGGCTGCGCTGTCTCGTTTAGTGCAGCGCGTTAAGTTGACAATTTAGTGACAAATGTGTAAATTGCATTTGATCGTGTTATTGTTATTGTTGTTGTTGTTGCTGCTGCTGCTGCTGCTGCTGCATTGTTAATTTATGCGGCTGGCATTTTGAGAGAGGCCTACAACGCCGACAACAACTATAACGGCAACGCCAGCGGCGACCTTGATCGCAACATTGCGACGGCTTTCGCATTTTACAATTTACAGTTACAGTTACAGTTTCAATTGCTCGTTGTCAGAGTTGCCAACCAACTGAAATTTAACAAATGGCAGCAATTGAGAACAATTACTATCGATAGTATCGATAATGCACTTCGTTGAATATCATCGAATGTATTTCCTATATTTCTGAAGTTTCTACTAGATTAATAATATAAATATAATATATAAATATTAATGAAATACTTGACAATGTTGCTGGTATTTGGAAACTCAATAGCTATGAATGCATCCAACTCTGAAAATCACAACATCTTTGTTTTCTATCACACATGCAAGCAGTGCATAACAAGCAGTGCATTAACTGCTCTTCAAGCACTTTAGCACTTCAGGAAAGTTAAGCAAGCAGCGCACTTTACGTTTGCAGCGCCTGTCAAACTGTTGCTTCTGCCTGCAAAGACGGAGCTAGGAAGTTTGGTGTCTCTTGTTGATACTGATCAAGAATATATATACTTTATATAGTCGGAAATGCCTCCTTCTGTCTGTTACATACAATTGCAGTACTTTATAACTGCCTTTTTCCCTTTTTGAAACTGTTAACCAAATTCAACTGGAACCGGATTGACTTTCCGTTTAAAAATAATTATGAGATTTAAAAGTAGTCTCATCTCAAAATATTCCTTTATTTAAGATCAAATATGAAAAGTGTAGAATTATTAAAAATCAAAATGAAAACAAGTTATCAAAAGAAACAAAATGAATGTTATGTTTTCAGCTCAATTGGAGTCTTTTAAAATTATTACTCACCTTATGGGCTCTGATGGATGGGCCCCCTGAGCAAGCTAATGTAACGTCCACCAGGCTCCCGTCCTGTAATAATTGACTAAACACCCCTAACAGGTTGGATTGATGATTGTTCCACCTCAAGCAGTATTGCTCACTGCCCATGTCGGTGACAGCTTACGCTGCTGCAAAGATACCAAAAGAAGAAGAAAAACAAGACAACAGGTTAAACACTGAAAAAAATAATGTAGAACATAAATTTGAAGAAGCCAAGCTTAGCTGGCAAATTGTTTTCTAAACGTATGCAAACGATTAAAACATTTATAAATATTTCCTGTTTTTATATGATTCTATTGTTAGTTTGATAAGTGTTTCTAATCATTTGCTTAAATAATCGCCCATGGCTATCGATAAGTATCGACAACAACATTCACATCACGAATGACTCAAAATCATGAGAACAATTTCTTAATTTGGCGTTTCAAGTTGGCTTATTGAATACATTGCGTAATTTTCTCACCCATACTAACTATCTATCTTTATGTTCATACCTATGAATGTATCTTGGAGATGCATTTTGTATCTTTATGTTTAATTAATGGCTGCGTTACCCGCGCTGTGTCTGCAAATTAAAAACGGTCAGGGTTCAAAAATGTCACTGAAAAAAAAATACTTAAACCAGTGGCAGGTGCAATGGCAGCGGGGCGGGGTATATGTTGATTTCAGGTACAGAGGGCGTGACATTGCAACTGACCGGTTTGACTTGCAATTTTGCTCAAATTAAACACACCATGAAAAACAAAATGATCAACATGATGCACACAATTTTTGTTGTTGTTGTCATTTTGCAGTGTTTTTTTTTTATTATTATTTAGAGATTTATTGTAATTGTATTTCTTAGACATTTGATTATTTTCAGATAAAATTACACAAATATTCATGAATTGGTAAATGTTTAGCAAGCTTTGGAATATGCACATATATATTAATGTCAATATCGATATTATCGCTTTCTAAAAAGTTTTAAACTTTTCTATATATTTTGAAATAATTGCAAGCTTCTAAACTTACTTAATCATTAAACAAGTAAGAATGCTCTAGTCGAGTGTGCCCGACTACGAGTCTCCCTGCTCCCAACTTGCATTTTAAGCAGTTCAGCGGCAACACAAGCAAGCAGTGCACTTAACTTGTGCAGTGCCTGTCAAACTGTTGTTTCTGCCTGCTGAGACGGGGGTAATAGATTCTTCCATAACTTTGGTGTTATTTCCGATCGTGATGAAATTTACACAGCTGATCAACATTGATATAAAATATATGTGTACCGAAAATCAAAGCTTTATATTTAAAATTGTGGCTGTGAGAGTTTTTTGAAATTTGAAATAAACTTGATCTGCGTACGGTATATAGGACCCTGCATGCCAAGTTTGGTGTCTTTAGCTCTTATAGTCTCCGAGATCTGTGTGTTCATACGGACAGACGGACGTGGCTATATCGACGCGGCTGTTGCTGCTGATCAAGAATATATATAGTTTATATATCCGGAAATACCTCCTTCTGCCCGTTACATACATTTGCAGTACTTTATAACTCCCCTTTATTAAATACATGTTTTCTAACTATAATGTAGTTTGGAGAGCTTGTTAAAACAATAATTTAAAGTAATACAATCAAACAAGTTGAAAAAAATTTGGAAAATGTTGAAGTGTTTGTATTTCCGCACAACTTATAAAATTTAAAGCTGTCGGTTTTGAATGCATATGAGACAGTTTGAAATTACGATTGATACACCAAAATTGAAAGCGATGTAAAATTTGCAATGAAAAGCCATTTAAATTCGATTTTAATTAATTTGATGGTTGTGAGCTAAATGAAATGATATTCAGGCAATCAACGAATCGTTAAAATACGACAAAAAAAAATTAGAAAGAGATCAGTTGAGTAACAGCAACAACAACAGCAACAACAACAACAACAAGAACAATAAACATTTCCGGCATGCGTTGCATTTGGCGAGTGTTTGATGGCTGTCTGTCGTAGAAGTTGTTGCTGTTGCAGTTGCATTCACCCAGCAACAACAACAACAGCAACAACAGCAACAACAAGAGCAGCAGCGGTGCAAATAATAACGAAGCAATAAACTGTGAATTTATTTCAACAAATAAAACTTTGATTTATTGCGCTACGCACACAGCATGCAATGAGCTCTGTTAGTGTGTGTGTGTGTGTGTGTGTGTGTGTGTTTGTCTGTGTGTGTGTGTGTGTGTGTGTATGTTAAGAAATAACATTAACGGCGCACAGCACACGATAGAAATGGCAACCAGAAGTGGAGTGGCCCCAAAGATATTGCCACAGATAACGACACACGAGCAACGATCGAGAATATCGAGGAGATTGCTTAGATCTCCAAAGATCGCCTGAAGATCGAGAGAGGAACTGAGCGGATCAAGCGGATCGAGCAGATCGTAAATGTTAAATACGCGTGCGTTTGGTTGCAAAAAGTCGTGCGAACTTTTACCACAGAAATAAGCAACCAGTTAAATATCAATTTGTGCCCCCAGACCGAACAACAATGCGAAATGTTGCTGCTAAGAAGTTATGGCCTGGCTGGTAACAGCAGCAGCAGCAGCAACAGCAGCAGCAGCAACAGCAACACAAGCAAAAACAGCAGCAGCAATACAAGCAACAGCAGTAACACGCAATGGCCAAAGGTCGCGGAATGGCGCAAATTAAATTTGCATGCAGGCAACAGCTGAGCAACAACAACAGGTCGTCACTTAATTAAGAAAAGTTGCTAGTGTTGACGTTGTTGTTGGCACAGAGGGCAATGTTGCTGGCGTGCCAGGTTGCCTGTGGCTGCTGCTGCTGTTGCTGCCCACGCATGATTTTTGAATTAGCGCGCTATGTAACAGAAACTAATATAATTGACAGTTGTTGCTGTTGTTGTTGTTGCTGCTGTTGCTGATGTTGCCTACGTGTTCTGTTGCAGGCATCAAACGCTGCACTGCATGCTAAGTAGCTGCAACAGCAACTGTGCCTCATGTGTTGTTGCATGCAATTTGGGTTTGTTAATTGTTGTTGCTGCTGAGCCGCTGCTGCTGCTGCTGCGGCTGCTGCTGCGGCGGCTGCTGCGATTTGTGCCGCTTGCATGCTAATTATGAATACCAGCAACATGTTGCTGCTGCTGCTTCTGCTGTTGCTGCTGTAGCTGACAACTAAATCAGTCAAAGACTGCGACCGTTAATTGCGCATAGCATACGAACAACAACAAAATGAACAGCAAGCAGCATACTCAAACCAAACCTATTGAGTTCTTATGCAACTTAATGAGCAACAGGAGCAACAGCAGGCTAGGGCTAGCGTAAGACAGGCAGCAGCAGCAGCAGCAGCAGCAGCAATTGCCGCTGTGCCACCCATTGTGCACAGTTTGGGTCTTGGTCAGGGCCAACGTTGTTTTTTTTTCATATGACGGCACGATTCAAAAAGTTTTCAATTAAGTTGCCGCTGCAGTTTTGCAGTTCCAAAGATGTGGTTGCTGTTGTTGTTGTTGCTCTGTTGCTGTCGTGCCCGCTGCCTTAAAACCTCATTAATATTGAAATTTGTTCGTGTGCATGAGTTATTAGCAATTTTCTAATTAAGCGCCGCTGACGAGCAGCGCTCCCAGAGCCCACCTGTCCCCTCCCTGTCAATTGCCAGTTGCCAGTTGCCTCAATTTCCAATCCACAAAAAACCGCCTTCGTGTGGAGCAGCTGACTCATGCTTGGGCGATCACATGTGAATTTGAATGGCGCCGCTCGCTCGCTGGACCGCTGCACTTGTCACACCCACAGCACGCGGCATCCAGCGGCTCCCAGTGGCTCCCAGTGGCTATCCATTGGGCTTCCCAGTTACAAAGGCACCGACATTGAACAAGCCTGCCATCTCGTTGTGGCAAACGTTGCAACGTTGCAACGTTGCTGTTGCAGTTGCAGCAGCGCTGATTTATTTATTTATAAGCGTAATTGCTAGCTAACTTATTAGTAGGCTACATAAATTTCAACGTCAAGCGGTGAGAAGCGCTAAGGCGTTTCTAATGTCTTTTTAATATACCCTGTAAAGCATTAAAAACATTGCTTAAAAAGGGTATAAAACATGCATATGTATATGTTGACTTACAAACATATACATATACAAACTAGCAGTTAGAGACATCTTCAACACTAGCATAACATTTATAATTATGTAGTTTAGTGAGAAGGCATTCGACTCTGACAACACATAAAACCTCGGGTTCGATTCCCAGTTAAGAAAATAGTTGTACATTTATCATTCTCAATGTTTAAAAGTTAAATCAGTGATTAGTATAATTCATAAATATATTAAATAAAAAAAAAATCACTAATACTTAAAATAAAGATTGCGACTTAACGGTTATTTGTATACCCTTGCAGAGGATATTATAATTTTGTCACCAAATGTGTAACGCATTGAAGGAGACGTCGCAGAACAAAAATTTGTATATGCGTGGTCAGCATCAACAGCCGAGTCATGTCCATCATGTCCGTCTGTCCGTCCGTCATGATCGTCTATTTAAGTGCGTTTTTAAAGACTTTGTTCTGGAGCTATCTTGATGAAACTTGGCACAGATGCTTATTCTTATTGCAGGTAGTACCTATTGGCCAGATCGGAATATTATAGATATAGATATATCAAGATATTTCAACCAAATTCATTAAACCTAAGTTTAAAGAAAGTTTATGCATGGTAACAAAATTTCAACAAAATCGAACTTCTATATCTTATAGCTGGCATAGGAACAATCAGTTGAAAAATATTAACTATGCCAAAGCTAAAATTTCTTTTTTGTTAAACTTTTATTTAAAAATTGCCAAGATAAACGTTACTTTTGACTTTAATAAATTATATTTTCGATTTGAATTAAAAAATTCATAATTTATTTATTAATTTTATTAGTTCATAGTTTGTAGTATTTTGTTGTTAGCTCTCTTGTTAATTATATGAATTTAGATTTAGAAATATATGTTAGTCTTACGCTGCCAGCTGCAATAATAGCCACAGCAGCAACAATAGTAACAACAGCAGCAACAATTGCGGTCAGTGTCCAATCGCTTGATGACGATCTGCAGACCCACACAAAGATCCACTAAAACGATGAATGCAGATGGCTAGAGAAACCAGCAGAGCCAGCAGAAGCAGCATAGACAGTGACATTGCCGGTACGCTGCACCACAGCAACTTGCAACTTGACTGATGATGCCAAGTGGATGCAGCAGTAGCAACAACAGCAGGTAGACACTTGTTGCTGTAGCAACAAGGGCATAGGGGCTTAAGGGCGGCCTGCTAGAGGCCGCTAGCTCAAAGGGGGAGGGTGTAAGAAAGGGGGTTGCGTGTGAGTACGCCTACGTGCGGACCAAACGATGGCGGCACATTTTAAATCAAAAAGAAGGGCGCACGACGCAGTTGTTGTTGCTGCTGTTGTTGCTGCTGCCGCGCCTTTTGCGTTGCATTGCCACGTCGATTATTAATTGCAACATGCAGCAGTCGCAGTTGCCGCGGCATGGCAAAAGGGGGACTGTTTGGGGGTGTCAGGCAGGGAGGCGGGCGTGCTAGCAACTAGACTGCATAAAAAACAGTTTCAATTTTTTTGTTCGTTTCAACATTGCCGCCACATTGCGATTATCATAATGCTGCCTGCGTTGTGTTGCTGCTGTTTGTTGTTGTTGTTGCTGATGTGCCGTTGTCGATGTGAATGATGATTATTTTGATAAGTTGCGCAACATGTTGCTGGCGTGCTGCATATTATTGTGATCAAAAACTCTTGGCTGGCATGTTAATTGCTCATGTCGCTCGCTCAGCAACATTGTTGCCAAGGTGTTGCTCTGCCGTTGCTCCAAATTGCCGCTTGTCATTGCTCCACGGAAGTTGCCGGCCAACAACAACAGCAACAACAGCTATGATTATAAACGCGTTATTGATTTATGAATGCGTTGTCTAAGCTGGTGAAAGGATTTCGCTTTGGGTGCTGCTCATAAATTTCAAAGCATTTAAACTGCTGCTTCCTGCGTTGCTTTCTATTGTTGCAACTAGTTGTTTTTGTTGTTTTTGTTGTTGCTGCTGTTGCTGCGGCTGCTGCGGCTGCTGCGTGGCGGGTTCAAAGTGGCAAACGTTACTGCTTTGCGACTGGGCAGCTGCACACGCCCACACGCTGGACAGTTATATACGAGTGTTTGGCAGAGAGCAAAAAAAAGGGCGCGCGCTTGCAACATGTTGCACACACACATGTAAGAAATGCAAAATTATTACCCAAAATGATTAGCTAGGGTGTGTGTTGAGTGTGTGTGTGTGTGTGTGCGAGTGTGTGTGCTGTGGCTTAGCTGCTTTAAGCTACGATTGCCACATTTAAAGCGCCTGCTGCTGTTGTTGTTGTTGTTGTTGTTGTTGCTGCTGCTGCTGCTGCCACCTACAATATGTATGGCTTTGGTGTCGCCTTTGTGGCACGAACATGACTTTTGGCGGCGCATGCGTGTTGCCTGGCAGTTTGTTGGCATTGCCATTGCTGCTGCTGTTGTTGCTGCGCCTGTTACGCTGATTTAGTGGCCAGTTGCTACAGATAAGCTAGAGACAAACAATGCCGTTTGCATTTTTATACACACAATTTGCAGTTATTTGTGGTCAGCCGATAAGCAACAGCAGCAGTAACAGCAGCAACAATTGAAGCAGCAACAGCAACAGCAGCAGCAATTGATGCAGCAACATCAGCAAGTGCATGTTGCTGGCGTGCAGCAATTTTATTGACATATTGCTGCCATGACGGGTCAGCAATCGAAATGCAATTAAATTAGACGTACAATAATAGTACTAAAACTGGAGCAATAGTATATATATCGGCGAGCCTTGAAGCCAAAGACGATTGCTGCTGCTGCTGCTACTGCAGCTGTTCTTGTATTTTTCGGGCACAAAATTTATATTATTAGCCAATTGTTGTTTTTGCGGTGCGCGCCATGATGAAACGCCATAAAGTTGCAGTTGTTGTTGTAGTTGTTGTTGCTGTTATTGCTGTTGCTGCTGTTTAATATTTTGTTGCCTTTTTGCGTGGCGAATGCAAAGCATCAAAAGAATACGTTGACTATTTGTCGGTTATTTTTTGTTTGTGGCTGTTGTTGTTGCTGTTGTTAATGCTGCCATTGCCAGTGCTGCTGTTGTCGCCGTGCGCGCATTGCGCAATGATCATTTTCAATTTTCATATAAGCATTTTGTTTTTGTTTTGCGCTGGTTGCCTTCACCTCGTTGCCGCCGCAAATCGTTGCACGTTGCCGTTGCAATTATTTGCTGGCATTGCGCGCATTGCGCAAATCGTCAGAGACAGCAGCTACAGCAGCAGCAGCAACAGCAGCAACAACAACTGTGACAGCTACGTACCAAGACCACCCCAATAGTCATTAATGTTTAATAAGCTAGGGATCTTTGTGGCTGCAGTTGCCTGTTGCAGTTGCTGTTGCCGTTGTAAACGCTTTTGACACCACAGCAACACGCAGCTGCAATCTGTTAATGCTGCTGCTACTGCCACTAAATAAGTTGTTGCTGGCGTAATGCTGGACTGTCAACTGAGCAACATTCCCTGCTGACTTTTCTCGCTCGAAAGGGATTAAATCAACTTCAGTTGCACTTGGCTCAAGAATCAAGGCTAGTTTTGAAACTCAAATTCAATATAAGTGCAATTTTATGAAACAAGTTCTTAAAATTGACAACACTTGAGTTATAAAATAATAAAATATCCAAACAAAGACTTAAATTCTTGAATGTTCGAGTGTTCTTCGAGTGTTTTGAATATAATAAACAGGCTTACAATATAATTGATGAATAGTTTGTTGGATTTAGAAAATGGAAACATGCCTGAACAATTAAGTTTCAATAGCTTTAAAGCTATATTTTCAGTTCCGAAAATACTAAAAATACTTTAGTGCTAGCTGTAGATGTTGCATCAAAAAGATCCATCAAAACTGGACAGCAGCAGCAGCTGGCTGCTCCACATGTACAACTGGAGAACTGGGCAACTGGAATAGCGTTTGTCTAGATCACAACAGCAACAGCAACAGCAGCAGCAGCAGCCAGGAAGCCGTTTAAATGTTGCCAAGTTGTTGCTGCGAGGTGCATAACTGCAGTTCGTGGCACAAACAATTTCCGGGGGCCTCCGCTCGGGCATCTCATTCAAGTATTCAAGTGAGTGACTAGCATTTAATCAAGAGCAATCAGTTGCGGTAGCAACAATAATTGCTAACATGTTGTTGTTGCTGTTGCTGGCCACGTGCTCCATTTGCAATTGTTGCTGGCAGCAAAGTTATCAACATTTGAGCCACGATGACAACAGCGGCAGCAGCAGCGACAGCGACAGCGACAGCAACAGCAACAACAACATTGTAGTTATATATATGGCACACGCAATGCACATTTGTCTAGCATCTGCGACACACACACACACACACACACATGCACACGCACACGCACATACATTAGTATTTTGATAAATGGCAGCAACATGTTGCTTTTTCTGTTGCTGCTGAGCCGCAAAAAAGATTTATGATTATTGCTTTGTAATTTGTGCTTAAAATATGTGCCGCCTATGCAGCATTCAATGTTGTTGCTGTTGCTGTTGCTGTTATTATTGTGACCATGGTTGCGCATAAAAATCAATTAGCTGACCCTCCTCCACATCCTCCTCTTCTTCTGCCAAAAAAAAATAAAGGCAACTGTTGAAAATTTGCCTTCACAAATGGATAAACAATTAATGTTGCTGCCAGTGCAGTTGCAATTGCCGATGATGGCATGCAGCAGCGCCACCTATTGGCAGTTAAATTGATACCAGCCATAGCAAAAACAACAGTAACAACAGAAACAACGAACAACAAGAGTCGCTGCCTTGTCAGCTGTAAGCAGCCAATTAATGTTGCTGCCGTTTGTAGCATTAGACGCAACAGCAACATGTTGCCCGCGTTGCATGCAGCGCAATTTATTAATGAGATTGCCCAGTTGATTACAACAAACAACAAAAAATTGTATGCCACATGCATTGTTGTTGTCGCACGCACAGCAGCAGCAAGTAACTTGGCACGCCAGCAACATGTTGCTGTTGCCAGCGGGTGTTGCACATTTATTGAGCGCTTATTAGCTGTGCGTGCCCGCCTCAGACCCAAATGAGGTGTCAAATGACAATGCCAGCCGCAGGATGGGGCGGCGGCAGGCAGCCAGGCAGCCAGGCAGGCAGGCAGACGCAGGCTGTGGCGCTTTACATGTTGCCCCCGGGCAACGCTGACGTTTGATGCAGCTGGCGCGTATTAAGGTCAAAGAGCGATCGCGATCGAAATCGCAATCGGATCGTGTCGCCCCAGCTGTCAAACTCAATTCGCCTCCGCAGACAGCGCACAACACAGCACACACAGCACACACAACACACACAGCATACACAACACACACAGCATACACAACAAAAACAACACACACAACATATACAACATGCAAAGGTCAGCCAGCTGCCTGCCTGAAGCCTGTCTCAGCTTCCCAAAAGATTGTTCCAGTCTGTCTGGCTTAGGCTGTTGCTGTTGTTGCTGTTGTTGCTGTTGTTGCTGTTGCTGGTTCCCCCGCTTAGCATCATAAAAATGTCAAAGCTTTATTTGCAAGCCTTATTGTTGTTGCTATTGCTATTGCTGTTGCTGTTGTTGTTGCTGGGCGGCTAATTGGCGTGTCATTGCCTGCAACGTAGACATAAATCTGTTATTTTATACCCGAGTATGCAACACGGCGCATGAGTAATGTGGCCGCAACTGCAAAGGCACTGAAAAAACTAAAAACTTAAAGAAAAATAAAAAACAGAAAACTGAAACACAACGAATTCAGCAAAATGCCTTACAATTCCCTATTGTGCAAAAATCCATTAAACAATGGACAAAAACCGTCACTTGGCATATTGATGACTGAGCGTATTTGTGCTCAGTCAAAAAGCATTTGTTCATTTAAATATCAAGTTCATTTTCAAATACTGTGCTATATAGTGGACTAAATTGATGGAAAATACAATTGGTCGCGGGGAATGCACAAAAATTGCACAAAATATAAACTATTCGACGAGCTTTTGTGCTTCAAAAATGCAATTAAACTTGGTGAAAGCTTTAATGTGCTTTTAATGCGTTTTATGATTGTATTAGCATGACATGTTAGTATTTACATTTAGTCGAGCTTTAATACATAAGCTTTAATTTGCTTTCAAAGCTTCTTGTATTTAGTTTTAATTCAAAACCATTCAACTTTGGTATTTCCTTTTAAGTGCCATTAATATAAAATGAATGCTTAGACAATACAGTTAAGCTTGCTGGAAGCTTTAATGTGCTTTCAATGTTCTACTTGATTGTCTTTGCAACAATTACTCGAGCTTTTTTATTTCAACTGTAATGTGCTTTTCAACTTTTATATATTATTTTTAATCCAAAAGCATTCTTTTTAAAAACCATCCAACTTTAGTATTTTCTTTTAAATTCCATTAATCTAAAATCATTGATTGCTTTCAAGTGCCTCCAAAGTCATGCTTAACTATCATCTCTCGACTTAAAGCCTCTTTATGTTTTATTTATAAATTAAATATCAAATCAAGCCAAAATATATAAATATAAGCAAAACGATAATAACAAGACTGCAGCTTAACAAATTTAGAAACACTTATCATATCGTTGTATTTATGATGTATTTCCACACTTAAGCCATACAGTTACTTTGGACTTTAAGCCAGTTGAGTTTATGTCTATTTAAGGCTTATATAGTACAGTAATCGTGTATATTTTAGTAGTCATTCAGCTTAAGATAATAAAATCAAATGTAAATCATTTACAATATAAATCACTTGAGCAACATTACAAAAAAAATCAAACCTTTCAAAAACTATTAAAAAAAAAAAATACCTTAGTGGCAGTTAATTTAATGTCAATTTGCTAAAAATATCCAAAAACGAAACTAGAGAGGCAAAGAAACAGAAAGAGAGAGAGAGAGAGAAAATGCCGTTTAGCCGGGCTCTAAAAATATCACAAAAAAAGATATATATATATATATATAAATAAGTCGCAACAACGTGCCAAATGCGCTCGAGTCTCGAAACTGTTGTTAATACAATAATGAAACGCGCTCTGTTATAATATTTACAGCTCTTTGAATTAACTAACGAGCTCAGTGGCAACACGGAACCGGTTGCAGGCCGCCAGCAGCAACAGCAGCAACAGCACTAGCGACAACAGCAGCAACAGGTGTGCATTGGGGGTTAAATGTTAGGCGCGGGGGTGCATTTGCTTGTGGGGTAAAGAGGCAGACTGTGGGGGAGCTTATCAAAAAAAAAAAAAAAACAAGAAGTGAAACAACAACAACGACGCGCAGGCTCAGTCTCAACTTTCACTCACCCGCTGTTGCTGCTGCCCACACGCTAATTGCGGCAAACAAACGCAGGAATGGAACGCAATGTGGACCACCAACATGCAACGTGCAACATGCCACTCACTCACAGCAGCAACAGCAGCAACAGCAACAACAAGAGTAACTGCAACAGCAGCAGCAGCAGCAGCAACAACTAAAAAGCAGAGTTGCAGCTAAAGCAATAGAGTTTGGCTCGGCACGGCCCATAAACAAATAAACACTTGACTTGATTGTGGCCAGGGCTGCAGCAGATTGCAGTTGCTGCTGCTGTGACTCTTACAGCTGTTGCTGGGCATTGTCATTGTAGATGCGGCTGCCCAAATCAAATGAAGTGTAATTTATGCAAAATGTGGATCAGCGTTGTGCCCAGTAGCGAGTGCGGAAGCCCACGCCACATCATTCATGCCACAAACGTCACACGGGGCAGAGCAGAGCAGTAGAAGTAGCAGCACATAGCAATTATGGGCCACAGCTCAAGTGCAACTTGCAGTTGCACAGCAGTTCCAGTGGCAGCAGCAGTTCTTGCAGTTGCAATAATTTCAACGTCGCCACAAATCTGCCAACATAATTTTGTTATTTCACTGCCACTTTGTTTGACGTGCAAATGTTTGCCTTTTGCAACAGCAACAGCAACAGCAACAGCAACAACAACAACAAATAGCAACTGTTGCACAGGAGCAGCACATCCTGGTTGATTTTTCAATTTGTGCAACAGCCTAAGACAATCAGCAACCGCAGCAACATCCAGACTCTGCTCTCAGCTCTCGAATCTGGACTCCCTCTCGAGGCAACTGCTGCGGTCATAAGTAACTTTAAATTATGATGAAAGTAATTTTCTGCTTCAGTAGCTGAGCCGCGACTGTTCAGCGTCAGCGTTGCTTGATTTACACGCCAACAGCAGCAACGGCAACAACAGCAACGAGCAGCAACAGGGGCAACAGCAACAGGGGCAGCGGGCGTGGCAAGTTGCGCACTTTTGAATTGTGGCCATACTCTACTATTGTCCGTTGAGCAGTTTAGTTTTTATTTTTTTTTTCTGCTCTTTTACGGCACTGTTCAATAGGCCCCACAATTTCTTATGACAGCCAGCAACAACAGCAGCAGCACCAGCAGCACCAGCAGCAACAGCAGCAACAACAGCAACAGGTTGTTTAAAAAAGGCAAAAAACAGCCAAGTGTAAATTAAGTAATTGCCTTGCAGTAGCTGCTACCGTTGTCATTAGGACAGACTTCAGTCAAAAGCCGATATATTATCTATATATATACATATATATATATATATATATATAACAAGTATAGAGAAGATACAGACGAAACTCTGTAGATTTGTGAAGAGCCATAAACTCTTAGCTTGGTCTGCCAAACCGTTGGCCATAAATCTTAGCTTGATATTTTTGCAAGTAGCGTTATTATTTTAGCTTATACTTATTATACAAATTACAATTTGTTTTTGAATTATATATTTTAATAATAATATGAGAATCAAAAATATGTACTATCGAGAAAAACTGTTAGCAGATAATAAAATATAATAAAATGATATCTGAACTAAATCATTTTTAAGAAATAAAAAGAACAATAATTATAATAGCACAAGTTCCATAAATAAATAGAAAATGCAATACTCTATTCAACTTGAGCAGGTTTTACTGTATTCTTGAATGAAAGATTTCAATAACACAATAATAACAAGTCATTATACAATGCTTGATAGTGGACCGCATTTAAAATTCAACTAAGTATATCATGTTATAAAAGTCTTAGGGAAGAGGGAGGAGGGGCGGGCGACCAACAATTTATGCAACGTAATAGCCTAAACACAATTAACAGTTATTCATAATTCCGAATGGAAGTCAAAAAGTCGAGTTGAGATATGCAAATGAACCACAAACTGCAACCGAAGCCTGCTGCTCTGATCTGAAAATTAAGATCAATTTTCAGGCCGGCAAATCAATAAAATAACAGCCGACCCACAAGCAACTCAACAACAACAACACTGCACCACAGCAACAGAGCCTAACGGACGCTGGACATTTCAATTGCTGCTGTTGCTGCTGTTGCTGCTGTTGTTGCTGTTGTTGCTGCTGCTGCAGGGACAAAAACTAACGCTATTAGCATTTTGCAATTGCTTTTTTTTTGTAGTTTTCCATTTTCTGCTTTTATTTTTAACAATTTATAAGCAATTTGAGTCAGGTTAGTGCGAGGGTTTCGGCTTCTAAGGGATAGAGTTGCAACACATCGTTCAGCATAGGTTCTTGAGAACTTAACGCTAAGCAGATCAAACGAATTATTTTGCTGATTGCGATTGCACAAATCAAACGTGAATAGTCAAAAGTTCGAGTTAACGAACTCTACAATTCACTAAAAACCAAACTAAACTAATAAATAAACTTAAGCAACAAAAGTTCTTAGCCAATGAGTTAAGCAATTGATCAAACTGAAAGAATGAACTAAGCAAATCGAACCAAACAATCGAATATAAAATGAGTTTCAAGAACTAAACAAGTTCACTTACAACAAAATCCAGCTATTGAGCTGATTTCTACAATTGAACTAACAGTTACAACTCTAGCAATGGGAAAGGTTGGCGGGGGGATAGCTGATAGTTGGTCAATTTTCATTGATTTGGGGCGAACGCTAGTTGAATTTGCATTTTTTGAGTCTCTGCAGCAGAAATCGTGTATGTCAATTCTTTTGGTGTCAGATTTCAATTTCGTTTGTTCGGTTTTCGATGCGTATTGTTGCTGTAAGGCAACAGCAACAGCAGCAGCGGTAGCAAGAGCAACGGCAGCCGCAACAGCAAACAGCAGCAGCAACAAGCATTGGCGGCATTTTTACAAAAGCCGCCGTTGCAAGTTTATTAATTCATTTCGCAGCAGCAGCAGCAGCGGCAGCAGCAATAACATCCTCGCACGCCACCAACTGTTTTGAGTCAGCAGCAGCAACAACAACAAAATTGTCATCCCCCGCGGCTCGTTTCCATGTGAAATTTGCATTTTCCATATGTTGATGCTGTTGCTGTTGTTGTTGTTGTTGTTCTTGCTGCTGTTGCAGGCTCCACACCTTTGGCGGCTATTGCTGCTGCTGCTGCTATTGCTGCTGCATTTGGCCATTGTGTTGATTTATGCGCACATTTTGTGGTCATTTCTCTATGGCCAGTCGGCAGCAGCAACTACAACCACAAAATGTGACAGCCTTTAGCCAAAATCAGCCAACTGAATATGCATCTATATACATACATAAATACATGCATACATACATATGCCATGTATCTATGCATCTAGGCGCATGTAAGTATCTATGTATCTATGCAACTGTGTGAACTTTTTACAAATTGTTTTAATTTGACTTTGGTTATGCGTCGACTTCTACTATTTGATGTTGCTGTTGTTGTTGTTGTTGCTGTTGTTGTTGTTGTTCATATTCATGCAAATGTTGTTGTTGTTTTTGTATATTTGGTCAGCCTGATTTGCTATTTAAGGCATTTTTACCTGCTTTGCTATTTGGCTGCATTTACGAATAGAATTGTCCAAAATAAACGCCAGTTGACCAAAAAGACTTCAAAACTCACCTGCAAAGAGAAAGAAAATCAAAAATGAGTATTGCTTAAAGCTGCTTTGAAACTTTTTTAACATAAATAGTTATTATTCAAAGATTTAAGTCCTAACTATTGCTGAACTTTGATTCAATCTTTGCTACTTATGCCAAACAGCTTGCTAATAAGTATGTTTTATTTCCTATATACCATACAAATTGGAAATATGTTTCACAAAAAACGCTTTGCATGTCATTTCAATCTAGACTGACGTTTTCTTATCGATATTATCACTAGCGCAGAGTTGTATTCAGTATCAGGGCTCGTGGTTTTATAACAACAAAAGTGGAATATGAGAATGGAACCCTTTCCATATATACAATAAGATTTCAAGTATGTACATGCCAAGATTGCCTGCGTTCATACGGACAGACAGACAGTTACGGATACGGACAAGACCAAGAGTATACAAATAAAAAACAATTTAATTTTTTTTTTTTAAGTTCAAATTGAAGTTTTTCACTTTGACCAGCTTATTCAAATATCTAGCAATATATTTAAGCAAGCCCGCTAAGAACGTCCACTTTAATCATCAACATAATCATTATTATCATCATTGCATTATCTTGCAATATCATCGCAGGCAAAGTGAACCAAAAAAGGCGTCGCCTTTTTGCCACTAGACGAGCCCGGCCCAAAATGCCAAGTTAAAGTTATGGTTTTCATTAGGCCTGCTTGGCGATAGAGTTGACCACTACACACACACACACATACTGATACACACTCACACACAGTTAACACACACCCGCTAATCTGAGCACATAACTTAGCAACGGCCTCGGAATCCAAATGCGGAAGCAGGCTAAGAAACGTTGCCACTTTCTAAAAAAAAAAAGAAAAGACCAGGCCTGAAAGTTCGGCTTGGTAGGCTATAAACTGAAGCAGAGGTATATTAGGAGGGGGGGGGGGAGAGAATTGGGAATCCGTTGCCTTATCAGGTCGCCCCGAAAATAGCAGCGCGTAATCGAAATTGTGCATCGTTTGGAATTGGAATTCGATTAAGGCGGCCACAGCGAGCCAAAATGCAATTAGAGGGTGGATGCGTTATTAATGTGGAGCGACGATGAAGCCAGCTACAAAATATTGATATAAGCCACTAAATATATATGTTAGGATACATACGCACACATATACATACATACATACACTAAGCAAAACAAGTCAGAATGCTCTAGTTGAGTGTGCCCGACTACGAGTCTCCCTGCTCCCAACTTGCATTTCAAGCAGTTCAGCAGCAATACACAAGCAAGCAGTGCACTCAACTTGTGCAGTGCCTGTCAAACTGTTGTTTCTGCCTGCTGAGACGGGGGTAATAGCTTCTTCCAAAGCTTTGGTGCTATTTATCCGATCGTGATGAAATTTACACAGCTGATCAACATTGATAAAATCAAAAAACAAAGTTTTATCTTTAAAATTGTGGCTGTGGGAGTTTTTTGCGATTTGCGGGGGTGCGGGGAGTGCATCCGAAATTTGAAATAAACTTGATCTGCGTACGGTACACAGGAACCTGCATGCCAAGTTTGGTGTCTCTAGCTCTTATAGTCTCCGAGATCATTGTTTTCATACGGACAGACGGACAGACAGACGGACATGGCTAGTTCGTCTCGGCTGTTGATGCTGATCAAGCATATATATAGTTTATATAGTCGGAAATGCCTACTTCTGTCTGTGACACACATTTGCATTACTTTATAACTCCCTTTTTCCCATTTTTAATGGGAACAGGGAGTAAAAAGCGCATAAGAAACTTTTGCTTAATTAATGATGGAAATCGGTAGCATTAATTACAGTTATCAATACATAGCTGCAATTGATTTTAATCTAATTTCGAACATTTAAGAAGCAATGTTTTTTGCCAAGTGTATTCGACGAAGGCATGCGGAAGCAAAAAGTGCCAAAACGTCAGCAAAATGTGCGAAAAATGGTTAAAAAAAATATATATATATATTATGTATAAGAAAATATAAGAAAATAGCAAAGAGAAGAAAACCAAGTGCAAGAGAGGTAAGAAAATAAGGTAAGAAAAACAAAACGCCAACACGCGCCAACAAGCACTTGATAGCCAGGGCAGGCAGAGAAACTTCAAGTCCAGCTGGGGCAGAGTTGCAAGGGGGCAAACGAGGGGCTCTATATTAGATTGCCAAGTGGGAGGTGTTCACGCACACACACACACACACACATACACAAAGACACACGCACATACACAGCACATATGCTGAGCTAACAAGCCAGGCCAAGCTGGGTCTGTGTTAAATGAAAACGCATTAAAGCTCAGCCAACGCTCTGTGGGCGTTGCATGCAGCGGCGGCAGCAGCAGCAGCAACGGCAGAGGCAGAGGCAACTGGCGTACTAGCAGTGGGTGTGCCAGGCAGCGCCATTGACGCTGACGCGGATGCCGCATAGCTAAAATTGAAGACGTTGAACGGTGCCGTTGACGTTAACGTTAACATTGACAGCGCTGCCAACTTGGGTTAAATTCGAACCAAAATTCATGTTGAATTTACAAAACAAATTTTAACTTTATAAATCATGTTTTATTTGAAAATATATTAATGCAATTCAAATAAAATAAAACATTCATACAATGTTTGTAAATCTGAATAGATATCAAATCGAACTACCTTTTGCTAGCACTATTTGCAATAAGTTGGCAGTCCCGTTTTTGAGGTTGCCTTCGCGCTGCGATGATTGTCAATTTGGCGACGGCTTTATCGCTTATTGTCATCTTGGGGCCGGCTAATTAGAAAAGCACGTGAGCACGCACAGCTGCGTAGTTGTCATAATTAGAGAATGAGAAGCGCATAGCAGAGTGCAATTAGGGGTGGGGCATGTTTGGAGTAGGGGGGTAGCAGTAGTGTAGTGCAGTGTAGCAGGAAAAGTGTAGATCAATTTGGTGTTTGAATATTGCTTCGATAGCGGCTGGGCGACAATTTGCTAGATTGATTAGACGTCCAGCCTATTGGCTATTGGGTTGATATTGGTTATATGTATTGGCCATGGCCATGGCCTTATGCAATCTAACCGGTTGTGGCAATTAATGCCTTAAATGCGGCTGCCTGGTGTGGCATTGTTAATTAATAAAGCGGCGCGAATGAGCT
Organism: Hirtodrosophila cameraria; assembly: GCA_949708635.1. Lineage (NCBI taxonomy): Eukaryota > Metazoa > Arthropoda > Insecta > Diptera > Drosophilidae > Hirtodrosophila > Hirtodrosophila cameraria. The sequence goes on along the minus strand of OX453090.1, from coordinate 584,161 downwards.
GCAACGAAAACGAAAAAAAGCAGCAGCAGCAGCAGCAGAAGAAGACTCCAGATTGTGGGGCATATTGAGTAGCTAATTGTTAATGCAAAAATCGTTGCAAGTTAGAAAATCAATTTTTACTTTAATGATCTGGCAGGCAAGTGCTTATTAAACCGCATCCATCGTCAATATCATCTTTCGGTCTACCCCTTCCACAGTTGTTGTGCTTGTTGTGGATGCCGCCTATAATTAAGCGCCTCAAATGGCTGCGGGTCTCTCTATGCTGCCTCTGCCTCTACCTCTCCCTCTGCAACTGCGTCTCTCGCTCTTTCAGCCAGACCGTTAGCGGGTGTAAAAAAGCAGCAAATGAGTTGCCATAAATTATTATGATTGCAAGTGGAGCCATCGCAATAGCAACAACAACAGCAGCAACAGCAACAGCAACTGTATAATGACATATTGCCAGCCGATTGACAAATGCAGGCAGAAGAGGAAGCAAAATCGCTCATTGGAGCCTGTGGGCCCCCAAAACGTAGCAAACCTGCAATCCAAATGCCAAATGCCAATGCATTGCAATTGCAATTGCAATTGCTTTTATTATTATAGGTCTTGGACATAGACATGGACATAGAAACATAGAAGTAGACCTGGCTGAGCCAAAATGCAGCATTTATACACAGTGTCTGCTAAAAGCAAATGCACACAACACTGCGCCAAATAATAAAAGACCTAAAAGTTGTGCGAAAAGAACAGCAATAATTATTAGCAAATTATATGTTAAGTTCCACAACAAAGAAAGCAGTTATCGATACTTTCTATCGATAGTTGTGAGCAGTTTCAGAAGGCTACTTAAAACATAGTTTAGTAACAATTATTTGAAAATTATAGAAATGAAGCAGCAAAAGCTAGAAATAAGAAATCAGTTTTCGATTGTTTCCTTAGTTGATAGTTTGCACTATTCGATATTAATCGATATTGTACTGAAAAATATATCGCAAAAGTCATATCGATGTCTTCTGCAGTTGTCGATTGTCTCCTTAGTTGATAGTTTGCACCATTCGATATTAATCGATATTGTACTGAAAAATATATCGCAAAAGTCATTTCAATGTCTTCTGATATATGACAGAAGTCATATCGATATCATCTTATATCTCGGAGAAGCCATATCGATATTATCTGCAATGTCGAAAATACATCTTTCAGTTATGAAGACTGAGCTTATTTCTACACAAGTTTTGAAAACAAAGATTTTTAGCTGAATATTTCAACGCATTGCACTTGAAACAAGTCAAAGAAGAAGTAAAATGTATCCAAAACTAAATTTGCATTAATCAATTTGTTGCTGAAAGCAAATTTTACAAAACTTAAGAACAAAGTGGCAAAATACTTATACTTCAAATTGAAATGAGTTTCATGTCAAAGAAATTGTTTTGAAGTAGTATTTAGTATTAAAGATCAGTTTTAATTTAGCTAAATTTTCTTTTTTTTCTCTCTCTCTCTCTCTCTATCTCTCTATCTCTGTCTCTGTATACAAAAATTAAAAGTTTAATTTTATTTGTGCTTTGGGTGTGCAGCAATTGAATTCTTGACATTGATCAAGTTGAACTGTTTATTAATTTATATTCTTGAGTTTGGACTGTTAAGCGCTTGCAGCTGAAACTGCTTGACCACGCCTCATGTGGCAGGCAGTCAAAGTCACACAAAACAACAAAACACAACAACAAACAACACACAGTTGTGCAGCAGTTTTTCTGTGAATCGCCCGCCCCAAGAAGAAACAACAAAAAAAAAAAAATAGGAAAAACAAAACACAAAAAGTTCGGAAAAAAATCAACAAAAGCTGCAGCCGTGGCCCAAAGCAAATACGTGTTGTGTTATGTGTGTGTGGTGTATGTGTGTGTGTGTGCTTAGGAGGCGTGGTCAGTTGTTGCTGTTGCTGTTGTTGTTGCTGTGGCGGCGCCTGCCAATGCAGGCCAAAGCACTATAATTAAGCCATGCCGAGGGCATTTTTAAATGGTGCCACAACAGCAACAGGCAAACAAAAAGAGGGGGAACACATACGTAGAAAGAGAAAGAGAGAAAGAGAGAGAGAGGGTTAGAGCAGAACGGAGGGAGGAGAGAGAGAGAGATTGTGTCTGTGGAAAGTTGAGAAGCGACCGCAAAGCGACAACTTCCTTCTAACCCAATTTGTGTGTAGCTTTTTTCAACTTTATGCAAAATGCAGCTAAACAATATCCGCAACGCGTTGTCAACAAATGACATGAAATTGGCAACAGCAGCAACAACAACTGCAACAACAACAGCAACAACAGCAACCACGATGAGCACATTTCCGTTTCAAGCAGTTTCCGCGACTCTCTCAACTCGCTTGACTCGAGTGCCATTTGATTGGTAAGCAATTTACGCAGGCGACAGCAGCAACAGCAACAACAACAACAACAACAACGACCCTGACCCGCAGCAACATGTTGCATGTTGTCTGCTACGCCAGCAACAGACAGCAACATGACTCAAGCAACGCATTTTACTTATTCCTTATTTTCTTGTTGCCTTGGCTTTTTGATCTTGTTGCCATCAAATGCTGATGTTGCTGCCGTTGTTGTTATTGTTGTTGCTGTTGTTGTTGTTGCTGCTGTTGCTGTTTTTGCTGCTGTTGCTGGCAGCATCCGTTTGCTGATTTGTATATCTAATTTTCATAATCTCAAAGGCATTCGATATGCCAGCAGCAGCAACATGTTGCAGGAAATCAGGTTGGTCAGCGGCTGCCTCATTTGAATGCGTGCAGCAACAGCAACAGCAACAGCAACAAGTACAACCGGCGGCACGTTTAGCAACGCATGTCAACGCAACACAACAGCAACATCATAATCATCAGCGCTTGCTGCAGTCATTCTTTGTAATTAACACACAGCTTGCTTCCGGCAATAGCAAGCACAGCAGCAGCAATAGCAACAACCACAGCAGGAGCAACAACACGAGCAACAAGTGCGTGCAGCAAACATGACATGTGACATGTGTTGGCTAGCGGGTGGCCAGAAGATGCGACATCTTCTAGCTGCTGGCGTTGCACCTGAGCAGCAGCAGCAGCAGAGCAGCAGCAGCAGCAGCAACATTGAATGACGAATGACAAGACATGCAAACGAGTTCGGTCCTGTGCTCTCTGGGCACGGCTCAGACGTTGACAGTCTAGGCCTGGTCGTGGCCAAGATGTCACTTTTCATTAGGCAGCTGTTGTTGCTACTGTTGTTGTTGCTACTGGGTTGCTGTTGGGTCTGGGAATGATGCATGGGCACCTGTTTGGCGCGGCGTTTTAGATTAGTCGCCTGTAATTAGTTAATAACATGGCATGGCATGTCTAAATTGCAGACGCGACATCAAATTGCAAGCGGCTGCATTTTGATGCTGCTGCTGCTGCTGCTGTTGCGATTTGATGGATGTTGCTGGGGGGCGCAGCGTTAATATTACAGCAGCAGCAGCAGCAACTCAGGCATAAAAAATGTTATGCATATTTTTAATTGATAAGTTTTTAGCACATGATAAATTTTAATATGTGGCAGCTTGTCACCAGCGACAGCATCAACCTGTTGCCAGCAATACTAACAACAGCAGCAGCAACATAAGCAGCAACAGCAACATAAGCCGACATAAATCCATTAAAGCTGTACAAATTCCAACTAAATTAAAAGCAGTTAAACTCAATTGATTTTGAGAAGCAGCAGCAGCAGCAACAACACCTCACCAACAATAAAAATAAACAACAGCAGCAGCAGCAGCAACCCAAAAACCAAAAGGCCACAAAGATATTGCTGCCCCAATCCAGCTTCAAGTTGAGCTCCAACTGCCGACAGAGGCACAGGCCAAAAGTCTCGGCTCAATAAATTTTTATCGCATGTGTGTGTAGGCAAGTCAATTGGCCAGGCCAAAAGGAATGCGTTGATATTGAAACAAGAGCAGCAACAACGGCAACGGCAACAGCAGCAGCTGCAGCAGCATCAGAAGCAACAGGCAGCAGCAACAACAGCAAACAACAGCAGCAACAGAAGCCGCAGCAAAAGGCGTTGGACAAACACATACATAACAACAACAAAAACAACAACAGGAGAAACAGTAACAACGGACACATAAGCCAAGGGGCAGCTCACATGTTGCAAGCGCGCGCTTTAAGCCGCCTCCAAAAAAAAAAAAAAAAAAACAAAGAAAAATAATAAAAAATAAAAACTGAAAAGAAGAATTGAATAAAAGGGTAACCAACGAGGAAGCACATTGAAATTTTGCGAAAACACACTAAAACATGAGTCATATGCCAGCAGCAACAGCAGCAATAACAACAACAGTCAACTTTTTTATTGTTGCTCGAAAAACGACAACAGCAGCAACATTCACTCGCCAATTGATTCGATTAAACTTTGTGTTTTTGCCGAGCGACGAGTCGAGGACACAGCACAGGGATAACTGCCTTTTATGACAGTTGAGCAGATATATGTGCAAGGACTCGTTCATCCTTGTTCCTTGTTCCTTGTTCGTTGTTGGTTGTTCATTTTTGGTTGCTCTTTGTCCAGTAAAACGAGTATGGGCACAACAAGGATTAACCCAGGCTGCTCTTTAATAATTGATATTAATGATATCAATAACGTTATGTGTTGTAACTATGTAAAAACCATTTTTTTTTAAATAATAAAAGTCTTTTTTAAACAAAATGTTGCAATTATAAGAAATTGTGTTCATACGGACAGACGGACAGACAGACAGACAGACGGACATGGCTAGTTCGTCTCGGCTGTTGATCCTGATCAAGAATATATATAGTTTATATAGTCGGAAATGCCTCCTTCTGCCTGTTACACACATTTGCAGTACTTTATAACTCCCTTTTTCCCATTTGTAATGGGAACAGGGAGTAACAACATGAAAAGAAAAAGGCTTTCAAGCCAAATTGGGGCTAAGGCATAACTGAAATATATTCACATAATTACAGAATTCGATATGCATATAAATTGAATATTTATCAAATTGAAAAGATTGTCAATTCATTAGCATGCCGTAAGACTTTTGATAGAATTTCTATATTTCTTTCTGCTTGCTTTTAAAAAAGTCAATTAATCGAGTAGTCAACGATTAAATTGAAGTTAAATCGATATTCGCACAAGTCGATGAATACATAATTATTATTATATATTGAGGTAGGAAGCTTTGATCAGCTTTGTTTCCCATAGGTCTGCATATGCTGAGTTGTATGCATTATTTAAAAAATATATTACATATTTTGTGTGTTTTCCCAAATTGTAAAGCTCATGTGCATTATAAACAAGTGCACGATGCACACACAGGCAGGGGGCAAGGGGCAGGGGGGCAGGCAGCTGGTGGAAAACTGAGACCAAATGTCGCAAAAGGCATAAATGTTGCAGTAGTTTTGTTGCCGTTGCTGTTGCACCCACGCAACACAAGAGCAACATCAGCAACAGCAGGCAGCCTTTGGCATTCAACTGACCCAACAGCAACTGCAACGCTGTGGAAGCTGCATAGCTGCTTGCAGCACTTGTGCAGCAGCCACAACAACAACAACAACAACAACAAACTTTCTCTGACCAAGAATGCGCGCAGCTGCAACAGCAATTGCAACAACAACAACAATGCTTCGTAGTCCAGTTCAGTTTTAGTCTAGTCATTCATGCGCTTGGCCAAGTCACACACACACACACACACACACAGTGCTCAGTTAGTTCGAGTTGCTGCAACAGCAACAACAGCACCCGCCGCGTGTCGATTGAAAATTTATGATCACAATTTTGGTTAATGCATTTTCGTGTTTGTGCCATGATTACCAAATGTTATTCACGCTCCAGTGAGTGTATTCACATGTCTATATGTGTGCCTATGAGTGTCTATACATATGTGTGTGCGTGTGCGTGTGTGTGTGTGTGTGTGTGTGTGTGTGTGTGTGTGTGTGTGTGTGTGTGTATGTGCCTTGGTCTCAGCAATCAATGCCAAAATGGCGCGGGCGCAGTGCGACTTTTTGGTATTTACGGTTAACTAAACATTCCAAACAGGCCACGACAAAGTCCACAGCTCGACCAGGCTTGCCAGCCTGATCGAGGCTCAATCCACAGGGTTGCCAGCTTCATTAAAGGAATGCAAAATCCTTCTACATATGCATATTTCAACACGAAAAATGTACAATCAAAAAAACTCAGCAAATAAACTTAATATTCTACACATTTTAGCCGCTTAGTTAATTGTTTATAAATATTTCTAATTTTGGCGAAATGTTGTTTATGACATTGTTTTCCATTAGTTAGTTAGTTTGAATAAGTATGCATTAGTATCGAGTCAACAGTTTGTTAAATTTGTTTATTGAGTGTTCAAAAACTTTTATTTAGCAAAATGTTAATTGTATATTTTATTTGTAAAAGGAATGTGTTCTTTTTATAAAAAATATATATGTTAGATTTGTTATAAAAAATTTTTAATAATTTTAAATTAAAAACAAATTTACACTTTTAGAATATGTTAGCATAAAAAAGATTTAGAAAAGGGCTTTTCAATTATTCTTTTTAATCATGTGCATCAGTTTGATCGGATGATCTTCGTTAAAGCTATAAATTTGTTTATTAATCAATTATATTGTGTGAATTATTTTGTAAAGCGTTTGATAAACACGTTGAGTTGGCAACTCTGTCAGCAGTAGAAACAATTACTGTCAATTTCCTTGGCTGCCTGCCTGCCTGTCTGCCCCTGCTCCTGCTGCTGCCAGTCGTGCAACAGAGGCAGCAGCAGCTGCTGTAAACATATTTTTGGCGTATTTCCGTTTTGTAAACTGCTCTGTCGCCTGATTGTGGCATGCAGCATGCGGCATGTTGCTACTGCTGCAACTGTTGCTGTTGTAGTTGCTCCCATTTTTGGGTTAGGCGTAGGATTGCTGACTCGGCTAATGTGTCTTGTAATTTGCATGGCCATTTGTGAAAAGTGAAAAGCGCAAACGCAACTTTTCTACCCGTTTTCCCCAACCGCAAAAGACGCTATTTCTTTTCCAACGCTTATTTTCGGCAGCTGTTTTGCCAATTCTGTGTTTTTTTTTTTTTGGTTTTTTTGGCTTATTTTTTCGCTATTTTGCGTAAATTATGCGAGGCATTTTTACCGTTAGGCGCATTGGATAAACAGTAGCACTTACAAGCGCCTTTTATGGGCGCGGAGGCGGGGCATGCAAGGAGACGGAGGTGGAGGCAGTCAGCAGGCAGCTGCCCAAAATCGTCGCTCGCTTTTTATTCAAAACAAGAGCCGCCAAAATGTTGCAGTTGCCAAAGCAACAACAGCAGCAGCAGCAGCAGCAACAGCAACAGGAACAGCAGCAGCAGCAGCAACAACAACAGCAAAAGTTGGCCAAAAAACTGTTTATGGTTATGATTGCGTCTATGCGAATGCTAAATATGCCAGCGAATGGTAATGCGATCGTTGCTGCTGTTGTTGTTGCTGCACACGTGGGCGTATGAGCAATGTTGCTGCTGCTACTGCTGCTACTGCTGCTGTTGATGTTGCCAGTTGGTGCTGCTTTCACACACAATTAGCGTGTGTTGCTGTGGCCCATCTCTGTGTGGGTGATGCAAGAAATGCCTGGCCATAAATCATGCCAAGACTTTGGCTATTGTCGTTGCAGCGACTGTTGCTGCTGCTGTTGATTGTGTCAACGCAACAACGGCAGCAGCAGCAGCAATTGATTTGGGCAGCTTTTGAGCTGCTGATTGCCAAGTTGCCATGGTTTTTCGTTTCGTTGCGTTTCTTTGCTTTTCTTTGCACTATTTTTTTTTGTCGCGTTTCTTTGACTAATGATGCGAAACGTGGCAGCAGCAGCAGCAGCAGTAGCAACAGCAACAACATGTTGACGACACGCGCGCATCGTTAGCAACCAGGTGAGAAAGCAACCAGGTGCGGTTTGTGGCTGCGTAGGTGTCAACTAACCAACATAAACATACTCGACTATTGGCCTGGCTAAAAGTTTCATGTGTTTCGTCATTGTTGTTGTTGTTTTTGTTGTTGTTATCAACGGCAATGGGGTGTTGCTGATGATTGTGCAACTGTTGCTGTCAATGTTGCTACTGCTTGCTTTTGTTGCTAATGATTTACAGCAACAATTCCAACTATTGCACTTGAGCCAGCAGCAATTGTTGCCAGCAATCGGGCATGTTGTCGCTTAATGATGTGTTTTGCTGTCGCTAGGTATTTGGTACAAAAACAAGTTCCACTTGACATGTCAAAGGGCATAGCAACTGTTGCTGTTGCTGTGATTCCGCTTGCTATCAACTACTGCTGGCGCTGTTTATCAAAGCATTGCTCACGTGACCAGCAGCAACAACTACTTTTTGCCGACAAGCTGCTGCAGTCAAGTTTGCAGCGTCAACTCTTGTTCGATCATAATTCACACACTAGCAATCGAAAAGCAATAAAAGGCAAGCAACGTGCAACTTGCAACGGCAACTGGCCATCATCATAAACGGCACGATTTCGAGGCAACAGCAACAGCAGCAACAACGACACGAGCGATAAATCGATGCAGGGACAACAGGTGTCCAATAGCAACACCAACAAAAAAAAAAACAGCCACAGTCAATAAACAGGCAACAGAAACAACAGCAGCAGCAGCAGCAGCAGCAACAGAGGAAGAAAATAAACTGCAGCAGCAACAGCAACAGCAACAACAGCAGCAGCAGCAGCAGTCGCTGCTCTAGCAAGAACAGCAGTTGCCTTTTGTGGTTGTTGCAGCTTCCGCATTCGCTTTGGCCTTCGCACAGCATTTGACACCAGCAACAACAACAAACAACAACAACATTTAGTTGTCTGTAGGTCTCTGGGTAACAATGCCAAACACAGCAGCAACTGAGGGCAACACAGCTCTACAAAGCAACCCAGTTAAGATGAAATCAGCTGGACAACTTGCTTGACTGAGAGTCCACATTTTGTATATTTGGTTTGACGCGTGGCATCTGTTGTTCTTCAATTAAACAATGCTTACAGTTCTCCACTGTCACTTTATTTGTAAACAGCACTCACAAGGTCATTATGGTACTTGTACATTCAAAATCAACATATCATAGCAATTGTTATTTAATTTTTTAACGTCCATTGTTAATCAAAAGAACTAAGCTTGCTTACTTGCTGCTCTTGAGAAAGTTGAGAAAGAATATCTGCCTATTTTATAGGTACAGGCTATAAAGCAGGCAGCAATCAATGGCAAGGAGGGGCTGGTGGTAGGGTTCGGAATAAGCAAAAAAGGAAAATGAACAGCGTAGAAAATAGCGCAGAGCGGCATCAAACTGTGCAAGAGGCAGACAAAATAGCGCGCGTGCAACCTTGAGATAATTTAATCGTTTCTGTTTGAGAGCATACACACACACACACACACATTAATACACACACACACACACATGCGAGCGACTGTCGATCGAAAGAGTCAAAAGCAAAATGCCAACAAACAATTGAAAACATTTTACAACGCAAAGGAAAAGAAACCATTGATGACAAAGTTCAAATCGACGCTGATTGCGGGGCAAGAAATGTGTTTTGAAACGAATAATGAAATCGGAAGCGGATATGGAACCGGAATTGAACTGCATTTTGCATTGTTTCGTATTTGAACTAGTACTAGTTCCGCTCTCAATAACAGCGTGCTAACATTTTAGTTTACACAAATAACATATTGTGTTCTGTTAACGTTACATTAACATGATTCGAGTAGATTTCAAATTTGTTGAGAAATAGAGAAAATATTACATTTTAGTTAACATTCTGATTCTAATCATGTTGTCAACCTTACAATGTTTATGTTATATTGTTATCTTCACACTGTTTGCGTCACACTGTTAACGACACACTGTTAACGTTACACTGTTAACATCACACTGTTAACGTCACACTGTTACCGTCACACTGTTAACGTCACACTGTTAACGTCACACTGTTAACGTTACAGTGTTACCGTCACACTGTTAACGTCACACTGTTAACGTCACACTGTTAACGTCACATTTAAATGCATTTATAAGGTTTTAAAAAACCTTTTCTTTTAATCAAAAATTGTAATTTGTTAAACAAAGGGAAGAAAGATATATCGGAAGTAGAACATTAAAAGAAACATAACAGCACAAAGCAGTTAATTATTCAAATCAATTGATTTCAAACCAACAACTCTGTCGTACCACACAGATTTTAAATAAAACCTATAAATATTTTTAGAAATATTTACTAAAATATAGGTTAAGTAAGCTTTGTTTGTTGCACTATTGTCTAGAAAATGTTTATGTAGTAGCAACAATCAGTGCTTCAACTAAAGGATCTCAAAACTGAAAGTCACAGAAAAAGTGCTGCTCTTTTTGCAATAAGTAGTATGTACACTTATGGAGTATGTACCTTCAAGGCATCCAAAATAAACCAAAAAACAAGAATCGACAACAAAAAATTACAAAAATATATAAAAGAAAAAACAGCATTTCTTTATCGATGGCTTTAACCTGTGTGAATTTGTTGTTGGCAAGCACTTGAAGTGAACTTTGCACAAGGCAACAGGCACAGACAGAGAGGTCTCAATGATGTTGCTGCTGCTGTTGTTGCTGTTGCTGCTGCTGCTGTTGTTGCTGCTGCTCTCATCTCATCGTCAGCAAACACTGATAAATTATTTGACAGATTATATTTGCGTTGAACTTTGGCAACAGTCGGCGGCTGCATTAATCAAAATAAAAATAAGAACACACGACACGAAGTGTACAGCAAGTATTGCAAGCCAAATACAACCAGCTGAAATGATCGACTATCAGATACCCTGCTCTGTCTGTATGAACGCAGTTTTTTTTCAAAGCTTTGAAGCTAGAGCAAACAAACTTGGTATGCATGTTGGTATATACCATAGGCAGACAAAGGGTCAAGATGTCAAGAAGTAAAAGAAATCGGTTAATCGATTCATTAACTTCGAAATGAGCTATCGAAATCAATACTATTTGGGATGTTAAGAATATTCATCATTGATATTTTGCAAAATTTAATACATTTGTTATACTTGAAATATTTTAATAGACTGTGAATATTGATCAAAGACATCGTTTTTGTTTTTATTTAAACTTTATGAAAAATAATTTTGTTTTTTATATTGAATGTTATGTAAAGTGTCTGGTACATCGATTAATCGATTTATTTTATGCGACTTTTAGAGACAGCATTTATTGAAATTTTGTTAAATCTATTCCTAATATAAAAATATTTTATATTCAGACGGATTTGCGAGCCTATATACGAAATTTATACAATGTGTTGACACCTTTCGCCTACCTAAAGATACCCTACTTAGACAATTTCAAGGCTACAGGGTATGAAAGACTGCAACTGCAACGCCTAAAGAGAGAAAGCAAGGGAATGGAAGAGCGGGAGATGAAGGGAGTTTTGGCTAGCTGGTAGAGTTAGCCAGCTGCTAGAGGTAGTTCTTGCATTTAGTGTCGGTACCGGGCATGCGGTGCCCACTCGGTACCTCAGTTAGTCAGTTTCTCAGTTTGTCAGTTTCGCAGTTGTTCACTAGCTCAATTCTGGAGTTGCCCAGTTGCCAGTTCGTTTGCTAACAAATGAGCGTCATGTCTTTGCCGTCGCAAAACAAATCTGAACAATTTTTTATGATAAATAACACCCGAGCGAGACAGACGCAGTGTGTGTGTGTGATTGTGTGTGTGTGAGTGAGAGAGAGAGGCACACATGAATGTGCACTATAAAAAACTATACGTATAACCAACTAAGCAACCTGTAATATTTAGTGCGGGCCCCCAAGCGCTTAACGGGTCTACCTAGCCGCCTTAAAACTGCGACGGCGACTGCGACGGCGACTGCGACGGCGACTGCGACGGTGACGGCGACTGTAACTTTGGCGACTGCAACTGCAACAGCGACTGCGACTGCGACTTGGGGACTTGGCGGCTTGTGCAAACAAACAAATCGCTAAAGATTTATTTTAGTGCAAAGCGCATAGGCGCAAAAAAAAATTTGTTCAGGCATGCGTGGGTAGTCAGTGCGAAAGAGATGGGCAGCAAGATAGAGTGAGAGAGAGAGATAGAGAGAGAGAGAGAGAGGGAGACGGAATCGATGCGGTATTGAAAAATGCGCGCTTTCAACGCGGTAATTAAAAGATGAATCGCTTGGCATGTGCAAATCTAATAAGTTGAGAGAGTCTCGAGACGCCGCACTTGCAACAAATGATGCGTCATTAAGAGCGATAACGCCCCATTTTGTGGCAGATAGGCCAGGTTGCCCAGCTTGCCAGGTTGCCAGGTTGCCACAGTTTGCCACAGTTTGGCAGCTAGCAGCTATGATTGATGCCTGCTTTTATGCTGCTTGCGGAATGTGGCATGCAACAAGCGACGCTGCAACAGGCACAGCTGTCGCCAGCCAATAAGCATGACTTTCAAGTGAAAGTTGCGCACCCCAAACAATAATATTTAAATAAAACAACAAAAAAAAAAGGAACGGAAATAACCTAACGGCACACAACCCTTAGAATCGCCGCACATTTCATTAACAATTAGCAGCCGGCAGCTGCTCTTGCCACACACACACACACGTGCCACAACTTTCACCAGCACTTTGCTCCAAAAAAAAAACAAAATAACTAAATAAAGGGTTGCCAACATTCATTTAGCTGATAGAAATCTTCCCCTGCAGTCGCGCATCCTTTCAAAATTGGGTCAATGAAACAGCTGACAGATATCGAAATAGGGTTAAGATAAATATAATATAACGGGACGTAGGAACCCTCGCTGCGTTTACAAATTGCTGCTCTTGACTGTTTACTGTTTACTTCTGCTTCTTGTTTTAATTTTCTTATTTTTATACTCTTTTTTTAATTGCTTGAAAAATAAGGAGTATATTGGGCTTGCGACATGTCCGTCTGTCCGTCTCTTGAGAATGATCTCCCTAAAATTACTTCTCATGAAGAATTAGCAATTTTCCGTTTGCTAAAGTGACTTATCCTAACATAATTCTTATAAATAGACAATTATTATTTGAAACATTTTAAGGATTTGAATTTCATGAAACCATAATCAGGCAAGTTTCACTATAAAAACTTCCTTATAGCTGTTCATCATTTAGTCCTTGATGAAATTGAAGTGAATTCAGACCGAAAAGCGTTGTCAATAGTGATAATCAGGGCTGTTCCGAATTCAGTACGTTTTTGAAAAGTAAGATCGAATGAATTCCGAAGCATTTACGAATTACTGTTCTGATTTCCGATCGAAATCGTTTCGTTTTCACTCTTTCGAAACCGAGCTCTAATACGAGTTTCAATAGAAAAGTAGTTTTGAAGCTAGAGCAACCAAACTTTGAAAAAAGTGTCAAGATTAGATTGTTGTTATAACATATTAGCTTAAAGGTTTTTAATAAGGTTTCGAATAAAATAATGTCAGTCAAGATTATACCGTTCTTAGTAATACATATTGAGTATTGAATTGAGATTTGATTGAAATCAAGGCTAGTTTGCAGTCGCAAAAGAGTTTAGAATTACATCTAGTATGGCAAATAGAGAACACAAAACAAAAACAAAACAAAAGGTTAAAGAAAATAGCAGAGAAATATTAAAGTGAATAGATTTACCCAGCAGCAGCAGCTGCTGCTCCTCTCAGTGATTAGCCAAATGCATAGCCAAAGGGCCTAAAGCCAAGTTAATCGTCTTAATATCCAGGCAGCACTTACCTGAAAGACAGAATGAAAGAAAAGAGCAGCAATTAGATAAAGATAATGTAAAGGTGGAGAATAGAGCTAAAAAACTAAAGCTAAAGCTAGATCTCAGAATGGAGAATGGGAGCCAAAAGGCGCACTTGCTTATTAATAGTCAATCGATCAACAACAACAAAGCGAATGCCGACTTGCATTGTGTGTGTATAAACAGAAGTATGTATGTGTGTGTGTGTGTGTATTCAATGAATGAATAGAGATTGGAATGGAGAGAATGGATTGGATTGGATTGCTCTTGCCCCATTACATAAGTGCGAACTGCAATTAAGCGCAATTCAATGCAATTCTGCCGCAGTCGCAGCCGCAGTTGCAGCCGCAGTTGCAGCCGCAGCCTCAGCTGGTTCAGAGTCAAGTGCACACAGAACAAAAAGAAAGAAAAAAAAAAGAACTTAAACTGGAACTGGAACTAGAACTGAGGTTGAGGCCAACAATCAACAATCAACATTAACAATCAAGCGGACAACAATGCTGTGTGCAAAATTGATTAAACTCATTCATCAAATGTGTTGCAAGTTCAGCTGCGGGCAGCTCTAGTTGTTCTTGTTGTTGCATGCAACACTACAGCAAACCAATTGCAATTGCCAATTGCCAATTGCCAATTGCGTGGCAAGGAAATCATTTGTTGCCTAATTCAATAATTAACATTTCAGGGCCAAAACCCACAAAATGTAATTTGAAGTGCAGCAAACGCTGCGTATACGCAATGCACACATAACTTTAGCTCGACAATAGCGCAACTAACACATACCCTGTAAAAGACAAAGACATTCAAAGCCAATGCACATTTTCTATTTTCTGCCAATCGTTGTTCAAAATTCTCCAAAATTTATTCAAATAATCAATTTTAAAATGTTATTTGCAAACAAATGTTTAAATTAGTTTCGAAAGTGTTCATTTATTTTCTATAAATAACTAATTTTTGCAAAACTTTTAACTCAATAATTTGATAAAGAACCAAAAGCAACAATTGAGTACAATTGATAACAATTGTCATATTCAATTATAATCAGGCCTTTTTTCCATTTTGTTAGCTGTTCTTAATTCCGTAAAACTGATTGATTGGCAATTATGCAAACTAAATGTTTCAAATTGTTGCAATTTCTCTTTGAAAATAGAAACACAAAAATCCAATCCAAAATTCGGTAGCATAATACAAAATCATAAATTCATTCAAAACCGATTGGCATTAAAACGATGCGAGTTAAAATCGATTCATCCTTCATTTGGATTGAAATGAAGAAATTACCAAATTGAAAATAATTCAGAGTTCAAATCGATTTACACCAAAGAATTAGGCATTTAATTGACATAAAAACGATTCGAAATCAAAAACAACAAATCGAAAATGATTCGGAGTTAAAATTGATGAAGCTTATAAGGAAAATTGCCGTTTTTCAATTCATTCAATAATTGACGTATTGCAAAGGGCTATATTAGACTCAAATCTTTATTAAATATCTTTCTAAAAGTTCAGACCAAAGAAATATATACAGGTTCCAAAATTCCAAATTCGTATTCCGTTCGAAATTTGTGCAAACGGAATGGCTCTCTGTTCTGAAGTACTCAAAACGTCAAAAGTTAACGTTTTTTTAAGTTTTACTTTTTTGCCTGCGGAATGAAAAGTAGTTGCCAGATTGCGCAAGGATTTCAAAAAAACAAGTTCTAAAACTCATTTTTCTTATATTCTTCAACACATTTGGAAAAGAATTATTCAATCTATTCATTAGATTAAAATTAAAATTGAAAAACTGTCTGTAAAACAGAAGCAAGAACGTGCCAGAAAACGAAGCTGTTCTCAATCTCGAGCAATGCCTGCTCGGTTTTGAAATCAGATTCAAAAAAGAGAAAATGAGACCATTCCGATCGAAATTCATTCGTTTTTGATTTTTATTTTGCAAGAACTTGCAAGATTGCAATTGAAATCGAATTTTTAAAAGTCAGTTTTTGTTAGAAAAAAATATCCTTGCCAAATATTTCAGTCAGATCAATCAAGGATGTGATATGTAGCCTTTGTGCTAAATTTGGTTACTCTAGCTATAAAACTGTGGAAGATATAGATTTTTGCGGTTTGTGGGGGAAGGGGTGGGGGTGGGAGGGAGATCTTGACACTTTGTCTTACTATGGTATATACCAACATGTATACCAAGTTTGGTTGCTCTAGCTTCAAAATTGTGGAAAAAACCTGAGTTCATACGGACAGACGGACGGACAGACGGACATTTCACAAACCCAATATACTCTTTTTTCTTGTTTTTTACAAAAAATTCAAAGAGTATAAAAAATGAAATATTTAAAAAACAGTTACATTGGAAAACGACAACTTTCAAATGGGCAGTTAGCTATTTTGGACGCTGCTAAGAGAAAGGAAAGCAGCGTTAAGGCGTGGCCACAATTTACTTTATGGCGCTTAGCCAACAACAACAACAAACACAACAAGCAACACCAACAACAACATTGCGTATGGGTGTTCGCCATATGCACTTGGAAAAAAAAAAAGAAAAAAAACTAAAATAAAAAAATAAAAAATGATATGATCCAATTCAATTTAAGCGCGTGTCGCATGCAAACGAAAAGGCAGCAAATTGTTGTTGTTTTAGTCGTTGTTGTTTTAGTCGTTGTTGTTGTTGTTGTTGTTGCTGTAGTAGTTGTTGTACAAATGCAATTACAACTAAACACACAGACACTAAGAGTAGACGCCACCGCCAACGACGACGACGTTGCACTTTTTTACTCCGCCCACTTTTCCCACACCCATATTTGCAATGACGACGCCGTCACGATACAACAAAAACAACAAAAAACAACAGCAACAACAACAGCAGCAACATATTTAAAAGAGAGAGGATTACAACAGCATCAAATAATAAACCGAAACTTTAAATGCGCTGCAAAGCATCCAATTGAAATCAAAATAATTATTTATTGCTCTTTGAATTTATCACTCTGCAAAACCAAAGCTGCCTAAAAGTTGTTTTTTAAAAAACTCAAAAGCAAAATTTAAAATAAATATATAGGCCTGTTCCCATTTCCGTTATTTTCATTTCGAATCACTTTTTTTTTTTCGAAAAAAATAGCAATTGTTATGCGCTTTTAAGGATTAGCTTGAGCTTTTCTCAAAAACACGGTTTTAGAAATCGAAATTTGCATCAGTATTCGGAATACAGAACAGCTAGTAATTCCGATTTCGAATGTTTTGAACGAGTTCAGCGGCAACACAAGCAAGCAGCGCACCTAACTTGTGCAGTGCCTGTCAAACTGTTGTTTCTGCCTGCTGAGACGGGGGTAATAGCTTCTTCCATAACTTTGGTGCTATTTATCCGATCGTGTTGAAATTTACACAGCTGATCAACATTGATACATCATATATGTGTACCAAAAATCGGGGGTGCCGGGGGGTGCATCCGAAATTTGAAGTAAACTTGATCTGCGTATGGTATACAGGAACCTGCATGCCAAGTTTGGTGTCTCTAGCTCTTATAGTCTCCGAGATCTGTTTGTTCATACGGACAGACGGACAAACGGACAGACAGACGGACATGGCTAGTTTGTCTCGGCTGTTGATGCTGATCAAGAATATATATATAGCTTATACAGTCGGAAAATGCCTCCTTCTGTCTGTTACACACATTTGCAGTACTTTATAACTCCCTTTATCCCATTTTTAATGGGAACAGGGAGTAAAAAGTAACATTTAATTTGGCAAAATGTGTCACTTTTTGCAAATTAGCCAAGTTAATTCAAATAAATGCTGACATGATCTCATCTTAACAGACTTTTCCGCTGCCGCACAACATGAGTTTTCATGCCTTTCACTTTGCAAGTATTATTTGAAAAAGGCTATTACAGAATGTTGTAAGTGAATCAAATTTATGAGTGTTTTCGGATGTTAGGGGGCGTTGGGCGGGGGTGACATGTGAGTGTGGGGTGTGGGTGCGTGTATGTGTGTGTGTGTGTGTGTGTATAGGCGGAGACTGGGCATCATCAGCAAAATGCTATTCACACCTGAAGTCCGCGCGTCTCTCGCTGCTTTCGTTTTTGCCAGATTTTGTTTTGTTTTGTTTTTTTGTTTTGCCTATTCTCATTCGCATCTGTTGTCGTTGGCTGTCTGTCAACGCTGACGTTGATGAAAAGCGTTGCGGCACTCGTGGGAAAATCTACTTTTGGTCTGTCTTGCCTCCATCTCCTCCTTCGTCTACTGCTATCACACTATTTTTTGCTTTTCTATTCTCTATTTGCCACGTTTGTGGTTGGGTGTGTTGCTGTTTCTGTTGCTGTTTCTGTTTCTATTTTTCTTGTTTCGTGTTTTCGTGTGGGCTGATGAAAAAGTTTCGCCGCAATTCGTTGCGCTGCATTAAGCAGAGCAGTGCAACAACAACAACAACAACAACAACAATTGCCGTCAGCTTTGCAAATTTGTGATGCGAAATCAGCACAGTTATTGTTATTGTTATTGTTGTTGTTGCTGTTGTTGTCGCACCTGGTTTGCCTTTTGGCTGTCAAGATCGTCTCTCTTTCTCTTTCCAGCACATGCGCGCTCTCACTCGCACTTTATTGCTTCTTATCGGCAATACACGCATGCAATGCGCCCTTCGCTCTTTTAGCTTTATCGCCCCCGCCTTTGCTCGCAGCGCCTTATCAAACGACGTCGGCGTCGCTGCTGTCGTTTATCGGCAACGGCCGCCTCTGCCTCTGCCTCTGTTGCTGCCGCTGTCGCTGCATTTGCATTTATTTCTATTTCCATTTCTATTTCTATTTCGAAATCTATTTCCATTTTGAATTTCGCATGTTTTTGTTTTGCGAGCTTTGTTTCTAATTGAAATTTCAGAGCTTCATATTCTCTGCTTCTTCTGCTTCTGCTTCTCTTCTTCTTCGTCGTTTTACTCACTGATAACAAGCAGCGTTCGCATTGATAAGGCATCAGTTGTTGTTGTTCTTCTTGCCGCATTTATAGTTTTTGGCATTGGCAACGACACAAAGTCTGCTTCGGCAGACAGCAGTATTGTTATTGTTGTTTTTGGATATTAAGAATTGTGTATACCCTAAGCTAGCTATATACATCTATACATACATAAATACATACATGCATATATATTCTTGATCAGCTTGAACAGCCATATCCGGGTAAATGCAATTCAAATCTTCAATTGTGAGAGCCTAAAACAGAGCTTAAGTTTTGTATTTCAAAACATAACTTCTACAAATGTATATGTATATTTATGTATACATATTTAATATATATAAAATACATGCATACTATACCTAAATCAATTAAAGACTTTGACTATTTCCTAATCAAATTCAAAAGCATTTTTTTCCAAATAAGTTAATAACAATTGTGTATGTGTGTGTTGGGTTAGTAATATGTTTTTACTCCCTCTTCCCATTAAAAATGGGAAAAAGGGAGTTATAAAGTATGCAAATGTGTGTAACAGACAGAAGGAGGCATTTCCGACTATATTAACTATATATATTCTTGATTCTATAGATATTCTTGACTATAAGAGCTAGACACACCAAACTTGGCATGCAGGTTCCTGTATACCATACGCAGATCAAGTTTAATTCAAATTTCGGATGCACCCCCCCACCACAGCCACAATTTCAAAGATAAAGCTTTGATTTTTGTTACACGTACATATATGTTGTATCAATGTTGATCAGCTGTGTAAATTTTATCACGATCGGATAAATAGCACCAAAGTTATGGAAGAATCTATTACCCCAGGCTCAGCAGGCAGCAACAACAGTTTGACAGGCACTTTACGAGTTGAGTGCGCTGCTTGCTTGTGTTGTCGCTGAACTGCTTGAAATGCAAGTTGGGAGCAGGGAGTCTCGTAGTTCGGCACACTCGACTAGACTTGTTTATAAAATAACATGTATTTAACATGATTTGTATTTATATTACTTTGGTAAATACTTATGTATATTTATATTATTGTAATATATTTTAATATTTAAATATATAATATTTTGTTTAATTTTATTCCGCTATTCTGGAATTTATGTATTATTGCTGTATATTTATGTTTTGCACACAGTGCGTATGCTTCATCAAGTATACGTCAGGTTGACAATTGTAGTTTCTTTTAGAATCCTTTTGATTTGTTTTCTTTTGTTGTTTTTTTTTTTTGTAAACTTGACTCACCCTGTTTGCTGATGCAGCAGGCAGCGACACGCACACGAGAGAAATTGTTGTAAATAATTACAATAACAAATATTTGCACAAATGTTGAAAAAATTCGCTGATCAATCTATTGCTCTTTCTCGCTCTTTTTCACTCTCTCTTTCTATCGTTGCTCCGCTTTCTTTCTATTATATCAAAAACGTGGCGATCAATTTTTGTGCGCTACGCGAAATCAATAATAAAAATAAATAAAAACTAAAAAAAAAAATAGGAAACACACTCAAAAAAAAAAAAAAATAGTATACAAATGAATTGTTTGCAATTTGCAGCGCGTGTTAACAAAATGGCGGCAGGCAGCGGTTAACGGTTAACTGGTAACGGTAAAAACGGCACGGTTTGCCTGCCAAGGAATTTTCGCTTATGAACACGTATACGCAATATAACGTTGACGTTGTTGCTGACGCTGACGTTGACGTTGACGCAGCTGCAGACGCAGAAGCAA
Source organism: Hirtodrosophila cameraria (assembly GCA_949708635.1). Classification (NCBI taxonomy): domain Eukaryota; kingdom Metazoa; phylum Arthropoda; class Insecta; order Diptera; family Drosophilidae; genus Hirtodrosophila; species Hirtodrosophila cameraria. Next base: position 563,798 of record OX453090.1, on the reverse strand, counting down.
GCGCGACGCAGACGCAGACGCGGCGGCGACGCTGTTGACACGTTTCATGAGCCGCCAACGGCGACTCCTCCGTTAGCAGTCGCAGCAGCAGCAAGAATAACAACAATAACCTTGAGAACGCAGCAGGCAGCGTGCAGCGACTGCAGCCAGCTGCAAGCAGCGACGCACGCGTTTTGCGCGCGTTTTTAAACGCAGCGCCAAAGCGGAAATTAGCGTTAAAAAAAAAAAACGAAGTTTTGCAAAAGTGCGTTGATTATGATTGTTATTTTTGCTGTTGTTTGTTTTGTTGATTGGCCTTGTCTGTCCCTCTGGCCCTCTGTCCCGCTGTCAGTTTCGAGTCAGAACCCACTTAGAATGCAACGTCAGTGACGACGACGACAACGACGACGACGGCGACGCACACAAATAACTAACAGCGACTGTAGTAAAATGACAACTGAAACCGCAGGCGAAATGAAAACGAGTAACGACAGCAGCGACGGCGACGACGACGACGACGCTGCTGCAGCTGACTGCGCTCGGCGTTGGCGTATTAAACGATTCTAACGCAGCCAACAGCAGCAGCAGCAGCAACAACGACGCTGCGGTCTATTTTTTTGTTGTTGTTGTTGTTTTCATTTTCGCATTATATATATTTTGCAAGCTTTTCACTTTTTGACGATGACGACGACGGCGACGCGACTTCGCTGCGACAATTGCACTCGCATTAGATGTAGACCGAGAGCACACAGACAGCACAAGCGATAGGCAGAGAGAGACAGAAAGAGAGGCAAAAAAGCGAGCAAGCAAAAACTAAACAAATGTTGGTGTGTGTGCGGAAGTGCAGCGCTTGACGCAGCTGCGAACAAAACCGCAGCTTTACAAGGACAAACGCGTGCGAAAGAGCAAGCGCGTGTGCGTTGCTGTGTATGTGAGTGTATATATGTGTGTGTGTGTGTGTGTGCCTGGCAAGTGTAACTGATCGCGTTAGACGTGTACAGCGAGAGCGTCAAACTCACACCGCATACCATTTTTCTACACCACCCCCCTTGACTCAGCAACGCCGACCACCCAACGGCAGCACAATCGCATATTGCAAGCGCGTGCCCTTGAAAATTTGACCCAAACGGGGCACAACAGCTGCCAAATAGTACAACAACAACCTACCCTCCCCCCTTCTCAATCCCACCCCCTGCACACCCCACACAGTCCGCGCAGTCATCGTGATGTTTGCTAGCAAACAAAAGAAAGTGCACAAATTGTTAAAATTCTTAAAAATAAAACAAGTTTCGTGCATGCGAGTGAAAAACAAAACAAAACCTAACACATTTTTTGAGTAAAATGGCAAAACACTACGAAAAACTCTCGTTGTGTTTGTGTGTGTGTGTGTGTGTGGAAGCCAATGTCCAACAATTTTCATTGCCAAACACAAATTTTTATACAAATGTGGTAGGGTATTTGTTATTTTTGCTTTTCGTCTTTTTTTTTTTTTTGCATTGCTATTTTTTGCTTAGTTGCGCAAAATGTTCTAAAACAAAACAAATGCAAAATCAAAAACAAAAACAAAAACAAAGCAAATATCAAATCAAAAACAAAACCAAAATAATGCGCAGGCAGCGGACATCAAATGATGCGAGAGGACAACATGGCAATAGACCAGCATTAAGATGAAGATGAAGACGCTGATGAGCAGCTATCAGCAAGTTGAGCGATGCTGCAGCGAAAAAGAGAGAGACTACAAGTGTGCATATCTTCAGACACATATGCAGATGTACATATGTACATACATGGAAATGTATTTTTATGGTGTATGTATGTATGTCTAGGCTGTGACGTTTTGTGAAGAGTGCGCAAATGAGCAAAAGATCGGAAGAATTTTAAAAGCTCAAGCCCAAAAGGAAAATTACCTTAGTTAATTAAATGGGTACATATGTATGTGTATGGCTACATACATGCATGCATACACATCTCACACATACATACATACGAACACCCAAGAGTTTCACCTCTTTTTTTGCCCCAAGAAAACAGTTTGTAGATAGAGCAGGATGCGAAAAGGCAAACAAAACTAGAGATGGAATCGAGCAAAAGTACATAGAGACAATTTTTAAAAACCTGATCGGAAATGGGATAATTTGCATATATATACAATGTAAGTAACAGGCAGAAGGAGGCATTTCCGAATATATTAACTATATATATTCTTGGTCAGCATCAACAGCCGAGACAAACTGGCCATGTCCATCTGTCTGTCCGTCTGTCTGTCTGTATGAACGCACAGATCTCGGAGACTATAAGAGCTAGAGACACCAAACTTGGCATGCAGGTTCCTTTACCCCAGGCTCAGCAGGCAGAAACAACAGTTTGACAGGCACTGCTTGAAGTGCAAGTTGGTAGCAGGGAGTCTCGTAGTCGGGCACACTCGACTTGAGCATTCTTACTTGTTTTAAAAATATTATTTTTCAAAAACATTCATGTACCTATGTATAATTATTTACAGCTGACATTAATTTTCTTTAAAAAAAAAACGTTCGGATATTAGAATTTTTGCGCAAATTAAAACTGCGAAGCGGCCATTGCATTAGGAAATGTTAAAAAAAAAATATATAAAAATTGATCATGATATAAGAAAATAGATAGCGACTATGTATTATCTTTCTCAAAATTGTTAAGACACCTTTTCAAGTGCCAAAGCTTTAATAAATTGTAACTAGCCGAAAATGTGCAATGAAGAGTGCAACAGAAGAATTTCTATGCGGCGATCACGAAAGCAATTCGAGAGTGCAATGCAAAAATGTGTACGTATGTGCATATGTATTGTCCATACATGCATACATACATATGTGCATACATACATACATACATACATACATATGTACATAGTACATTATGTGCATACATACATACGTACATACATACATATGTACATAGTACATTATGTGCATAGTTCTATGTGCGCACGCTGCCAAAGTCGCGCCAATAGCAAAATGTTCAAGGTCTGGCGGCGACTGCACCTAACCCAGCAACAACAACAACAACAACAACAACAATTGAAGCAACAACAATTGAAACAACAACAACAAAGTCCGCCCGCATACGCAAAATGTTTGAGTGTTCTACAAATTGCAAACTAGTGTACAAAATAGCAACAACAAAAACAATTTGCGCTCGTAAATTGCAAAAGCGCCGCAGTCATTGCCGCTGCCTCTAGCGCTGCCACAGTCGCTATCGCCGTCGACAGCAAATGAATTTCACTGTCAAGGTCGAGGAGCGTCGCTCGTTCTGATGCGCAACGCAATGCGATCGCTGCAGCAGCACCAGCACCAGCAGCAGCAGCAGAGGGACAGCCAAAGAGAAGAGAGCAAGCGTGAAAAAGCGCTCACTCGCGCCCACACGCGCGTTCGGCATTGACGGAAACGACGCGATGCGATGCGACGCGACGCGACGCGCAACTTATGTAAGCGCTGCAATTGGGAGCAGCGCAAAGCGAACAGCAAGCAGCGAACGGCGGCGTCAAATGCATACGCACGACGTCGCGGCGCTGCCTCGAGTCGCCTCGCCTCAGCTCATCTGCAGCTACTGTTGCTCGTCTCCCCCTTGCTCTCTCTCACTCTCTCTCATTCACGCAGCGCTCTCCACAGTTTGTCGCTGCAGCGCTTTTCATATCGCTTGGCGTCTGTTTTACGTTCTTTGGTTGTTTGTATTGCTATTCGCATGTTTTTCTATCGCCGCAATTGTTTTTCTTAAGTTCCGAGGCTCTAGTGCAATTTGTCTGAGTACACATGCACCACTCACCCACCCGCTGCTCACAAATACGCCCCTACCCCTTAGCACCCACGCAATGCATACGTATGCGTAATAATTCACAAATTGCAGCGTGTGGTAAACAAAAAAACAGTCATAAATCAAAAGTTGAGAGCACAATCGCTAGCCGAGACTCGCGGACGCCACGCCCTGCCTAACCCCCCCCACCTCTCCTCCTCCTCTGCCAATACCCTTAAACCCACCACCCCTTTTAAAATGAAGACATAATTTGACATAAGCGATGTTAAAGTTCAACGTCGCGGCCCACAAACAACATCAAAGGCAACGCCAAAAAGCTCACAATGCTCATTATGTTGATCATCAGCTGATGATGACTTCGACTTCGACGCGACTTCAACTTCAACTTCGACTCAACTCAACCCGACTTGATGACGACGACGACGATGACGACGTCGCAACGGCGGCGATAATGTCAAAGGCAGTTGCTGCCCGAGTCTAAAGCACGAGCACGCAGCCCCCGCTTCGGCTCCAGCTCGCTCGGTCGCTTAATCATGTTCAAGCAACAACAAAAAAAAGTGCAGCAGCGTCGTCGTCGTCGTCGAATGCAGCGCTTGTCAAAGTTGCGATTAATCTCACTCAGAGAGTGAGTGCAATCCAGAGAGCGACGAGCCCAGCTTCAGCACAGTGGCTTCAAACTCAATGTCAATGTCTTGAAAATCTGTGTGAAAGGATAAACGTATATCGAACTATTTCCGCGAAAGTATCGTATGTAACAATTTTAACAAAGTCTTTTGTGTATTTAAATATTCACATTCTACACAAGATCCTCCGATTTCTACTGTAAACGTCCTATATCTGAAGCTAGTAAGCTATTCCGCACTATTGTTAAAATTGTTGTATTGTTGTACAAAAACAAAAAAAGAAATAGAGGTTTTTGTTTTTGAATCATTAACTTTGAAAAATATATTTAAAAAGCAAATTAAACAAGTAAGAACGTTGCAGTCGGATGCACCCGACTGCGATATACTCGTGTTGACACTTTGTCTGCCTATGGTATATACCAACATATCAAGTTTGGTTGCTCTAGCTTCAAAACTGTGGAAAAAACCTGCGTTCATACGGACGGACAGACGGACGGACGGACATTTCACAAACCCAATATACTCTTTTTTTCTTTGTTTTTAAGAAAAATATTAAAAACAAGTAAGAATGCTCTAGTCGAGTGTGCCCGACTACGAGACTCCCTGCTCCCAACTTGCATTTCAAGCAGTTCAGCGGCAACACAAGCAAGCAGTGCACTTAACTCGTAAACTGCTTGTCAAACTGTTGTTGCTGCCAGCTGAGACGGGCGTAATAGATTCTTCTATAACTTTGGTGCTATTTATCCGATCGTGTTGAAATTTACACATCCGAAATACATTGATTAAACATACATGTGTACCAAAAATTAAAGCTTTATCTTTCAAATTGTGGCTGTGGGAGTCTTTTGCGATTTGCGGGGGTGCGGGGGGGTGCATCCGAAATTTGAAATAAACTTGATCTGCGTATGGTATACAGGAACCTGCATGCCAAGTTTGGTGTCTCTAGCTCTTATAGTCTCTGAGATCGACGCGTTCATACAGACGGACAGACGGTCAGACGGACAGACGGACAGACGGACAGACGGACAGACGGACAGACAGACAGACAGACGGACATGGCTAGATCGTCATGGCTGTTGATGCTGATCAAGAATATATATAGTTTATATAGTCGGAAATGCTTCCTTCTGCCTGTTACACACATTTGCAGTACTTTATAACTCCCTTTTTCCCATTTTTAATGGGAACAGGGAGTAAAAAAGATAAGAATTAAAAGAGCGCTTATAGCGTATATGCAAGATTTACTATAATTTTTCAATTATTTCTGAGATATTTCTTACAATGTTTATCTAGTTCAAAGATGACAAGCTCAATTTCCGCATTGTTCAATAGTTTTCTATGAGCATTTCAAGTATGCAAAGACTCTATTCTCAATCGAAATTAAAAAATGAATCAAACAAATCAAAAATACTTAACGCAATTTCAACACTAATTCATAGGGCTTTAGCCACTGTGCCAGCGGCATTTATAATTGAGATATGAACTTGGTAATATTTCATAAAAAAAAAGAAGAAAAAAAGTACAAAAAAAAAAGAAGTTTGCCAACTGGCTAGCTGAGTGCTGATCGCAGCTTGTTCGTCTAGAAATAACTTAATTGTCACTCAATTACTCAGTTTTCAGCTAAAAGCATTCATTGCTCTGGCTTAACGTCAGACCAAACGCCCACTGAGGGACTGAGAGGAAAGGAGAGAGGAGCCTAAAGAGAAACTAAGGGGAACTTAGGGTAACTGTGGACTGGACGCTCGTTATTCTGCTCCTCGGCTAGGCGTGAATAATAGGCGAGAGCCGGAGTTGCGGCCTGAATGAAAATTGATGAGTTGCGACAGTTTTTGGCCAAAGGGCAAAAGCGGCTAAAAGAAGCCACAAACAAAACAAAATTCGAAAAAAAAAAATATATATATATATATATGTATATATAGGCAAAAAGTGTATAAAAGTATAAAAAAATAAAAACGGGGCACGGCCCAAAGAAACCACACGATATAAACATAAAATGCAGCAAGTAGAATAGCAAAAATACGTTTGTCATGCCTTTCAGTTTGGGCTTAAGAGAGTGTTCTGCGTTGTAAAGTCCTCGGGCTGCATTCGGGGATTGCCAACTCAATGTAACCATCAATCAAATTTACTTGTTTGGCCCAGTCTAAGTGTATGTGTGTGTGTGCGTGTGCGTGTGTTGTGGGTGCTTTGGGTGTTGTGGGTTTGAGGTCGTTCATAAGTTCAAAAACCCATTCGAGTTGTTAAGTTCTATGCAGACGATGTTTTGATTGACGCATCAATCTATGCGTCTTGATTGAAGCTCTTAACTGAAAAGTGCAGGTTCATTTCAAGTGTAAGACCACACTCTGGCTTCAAGTTAGTTATGTGAGTTTTTCAAGTGTTTGCACGAATGCTAATGAGCTGGATTAAATGTGTAAGCTTCATTTAATGATTGATTGATTGATTGATGGATGTCTAAAACATGTGCTTAACTGAAAGTTGATAAAGAAAAGTTAGCAAGCTGCTTGCAGTCATTTCATTTCATTTTCCACAAGCTTTTCTATTTGAATAATTATTTCTTTTTGATTGAATACTTGATTGATGCTATTAAAGTTATGACTCGTTTGTTATATTAACTCATTATGCTACTTTTTGTGTTTTGATTTGTAATTTGATTGCATAGATGTGCTTTTAATGCGTTTTGTCGAATTATGCTTACATCATGATTGATGCGATACATGTATTTATATCAGCCTAATGCTCTCTCAATTTATTTGGCTCGAACGCTGCCTGCCACCCGCTTTAACTAGCTAACTCTTTTGCCCCATTGGAAACTCCCCTCCTAATACTCCGCTTTCCGAGTTGCCACGGTTCACATGGCCTCGGCACCACATAAATCCTAATCAGAACTGTGCGCAAACAAGCTACAAGAGCAACAAGAGCTACAAGATGCGGCTCCCAGCTCCGAGCCTTAAGAGAGCGTGCATCTATAAATCCATTAATGCCATTTACCGCATAAACATAAAGAAAACGCTCCACAACATCGGGCTAGAGCTGCAACTCTATGGATGCTAAAGCATCAACACTCAACGAGAGCCTAAGAAGCAAAAAGAAGGCATCCGCATCTCCATCACCAAGCATTGCAATTGCTCCATAAAGTAAACCTAAATTGCTCAATAATTTTGTCCACATTTGATTATGTCTTTTGGCCAAGGCGCGCTGCGCTGCGTTGCGCTGTGCTGTGCTGCTCTCTGCTGGTTTTCAACTTCGACTCCAGCGGAGCCTCAGCTTCAGCTTTAGATACAGCTTTGGCCTCGTCTCGAAAAAAAAACACAAAACACAAAAAAAAAAACCGCTGCCCTGCGAATTGCAGTCACGATTGTGCCGGCGAATGGGACCCACAAATTCAAAACCCATAAAGACATCAAAGCAGCAACGCGTGTAACAATTTGCCAGCCAACAACAACCACCATCAGCAACAAACAACAACAACAACAGCAACAAATCCATGTTGCTGAACTGGCAAACGCAACAAAACGCAAATTAACAACGGCAACACACAACAGGAGACAACAGACGGGTTGGGGGCGACGCCAAAGCCCAAGACAAAAGCTGGAGCAGCAGTAGGAGACGCAGACGAAGACAGGTCGGGTCGTGGTGCAGGAGCCTGTGACGACGACGACGGCGACGGCGACGACGACGACCGACCTGACCACACATTCGCACCCGCACCCGCACAAGCTGCAGCAACAACAATATGAACTTAAGATTTGCCAATGCGAAAACTTGAATACCCTTTAAAAAACACAAAAATGAGAACCGATCTAAAAATCTTGATATTCAGCTGATAAGTTTTCGTTTTTTCAATAAGTCAATTCAATTTTGAGTTAGCATTGAAATGGATTAGAAAATAAAAGATGTGAAATAAAAGAAAATGGAAACATGGAAATGAAACGAGAATATAATAGAAATATAATACAATTGCATAGCATGGAACGTTTCACACTTACACTCTAAAATAAAAGAATGAATAATATAATAGAACTGAAAGAAAACAAGTAAGAATGCTCTAGTCGAGTGTGCCCGACTACGAGACTCCCTGCTACCAACTTGCATTTCAAGCAGTGCATGTCAAACTGTTGCTGCTGCCAGCTGAGCCTGGGGTAATAGATTCTTCCATAACTTTGGTGCTATTTATCCGATCGTGTTGAAATTTACACAGTTGATCAACATTGATTAAACATATATGTGTAATAAAAATCAAAGCTTTATCTTTAAAATTGTGGCTTTGGGAGTTTTTTTGCGATTTGCGGGGGTGCATCCGAAATTTGAAATAAACTTGATCTGCGTATGGTATACAGGAACCTGCATGCCAAGTTTGGTGTCTCTAGCTCTTATAGTCTCTGAGATCTGTGCGTTCATACAGACAGACAGACAGACAGACAGACAGACAGGCGGACATGGCTACTTCGTCTCGGCTGTTGATCCTGATCAAGAATATATAGAGTTTATATGGTCGGAAATGCCTACTTCTGCCTGTTACACACAATTGCAGTACTTTATAACTCCCTTTTTCCCATTTTTAAGGGGAACAGGGAGTAATAAAATGCAAAAGAGTTATGCTAGAAGCTTAATACAAAACTCAAGCAAATAAAAATTGGATTGATTAATGAACTGTTTACTCAGATAGTATTACGATAGATCCAAACAAATGTAAGCATAAGATACATTAACATTATTTAATAAAAGTAAATAGTTAACTCATCTTGGTATGTAAGATCTGTTAATCTGGCATTTCAGCGATCAGTAAGCATAGATGAAAGAGCATTTGCATAATCGATATATCGATCGAGAGCGATCTAGCGATCGATTGCTCAAGTGGAATGCTTTGCAGCTTACGGAGCATTGTGTTCCCATAATTTGTGATAAGAGGCAGAGCAATGCTGCTGAGAATGGAGGCCACCCACACCCCGATCGATCGATCGATCGATGGATCGATCGATGATGGCGCCTTGTGTGCCGCCGGGGCACGATCGATGGTGCAGCTGAAATGCTCATTAAAAATGTAGAAAGCTCAGAGAGTTAGCGGCTCTCAGCTGGGATCGCGATGTCAGCGCTAATCGGGCGATCTTAATTTACAGCAACAATCGCAGCAGCAGCAGCAGCAGCAACAACAGCAGCAACAATAGCAACAACAACAAAACCGGACGACTACCGGCAAACTGAGAGATCGTCGATCGCAAACGATCTTAGACTTGGCCAATTTGGCGAACGCAACTTTCGCTTTTGGCTGTTGCTAACGATCGTCAATCGACGGCAATTTATTATTATGCAGCGTTTGTTACTTCGCATTTTAATTCAATTAAAAGTCGGTTAGAGATCATGGTAATTATGTCTCATACTACATTACATATACATACATATGTATATATATAGACCCCGCTAGCCAAAGCAGGAAAAGATCTAACTAACTATTCACTAACTGATCTGTGCATTGGAAAATGATCGTGTCCTAGATTGTCTGTTGTACGAGTACTTAATTCTAAAAGCTTCAAATTGTCATCTTGTTTTGAACTCTTTTTTTTTTATTGACTGCTCCTCGGTTTTTATTGGGCTTATTGGCAACCGTTCTTTTTATACCCTTGCAGAGGGTATTATAATTTTGTCACCAAATGTGTAACGCATTGAAGGAGACGTCTCAGAAAAAAAAAATTGTAAATTCGTGGTCAGCAGCAACAGCCGAGTCATGTCCGTCATGTCCGTTTGTCCGGCTGTCCGTCTGTTTATATGCGAACTAGTCCCTCAGTTTTAGAGCTATCGTGATGAAACTTGGCACAGATGCTTATTCTTTCCGCAAGCAGTACATATGTCAGAATCGGCCAGATTGGACCACTATAACATATAGCTGCCATAGGAACAATCAGTTGAAAAATAAGTTTATGTATGAAAAACTTTTTTGTTTTTTAAGATAACTCAACCAAACTCACTATGTCTCAGTTTAAACACTATCCACATATGTTGGCAAACATTTCATCGAAATCGAACTACTATATCTTATAGCTGCCATAGGAATAATCGGTTGGAAAATAAGTTTTTGTATGAAAAACTTTTTCCTTTTTCAAAATAACTCAACCAAACTCACTATGTCTCAGTTTAAACACAATCCTCATATTTGGAAAAAAATTTATTAAAATCGGCTCACTATATCTTATAGCTGCCATAGGAACAATCAGTTGAAAAATAAGTTTCCTTATGCAAATCTTTTCTGCAAGAGTATATATCTTCGGCACGCCGAAGATAACATTTCTTTCTTGTTTTATATTTTGTTTCTTCCATTTAGATCCTCTAGCTACATATTTACCATTTCACATTAATTAGCGACTTTAATTACTTCATTTAACGACTCAGTCTTTTTCTCTCTATTACAAATTTGGGTTGATGTTTTAAATCAACTGTACTAAATTTTGAGATACCGACTGAGGCCGACTTTAAGATAAATACTCTCAAGTTTTGACAGACTTTTCAATTCTTTATTGCATAACATTCTCAAACGTTCAACTAACTGCCTTCTTTGGCTTTAGGGGAAATATTTATAAATGAGTGAAGTACTTTCTGATCTGGTACTTTATTTTTCAAATTGCAAATTCTGCTTATTTTAAAATATCATTCTTCAACGTTTAACTGGGTTCTGCGTTCTTTGGCCTTAAGAGAAATCTTCTTTCATAAGATAATGCAATCTTTTTTTTTATTGGCTACTTCAAATGTCACTCATAGTATTTTCTGCTTAGGTACTTTTTGAAAACTGCAATCATATTTTGATGTCATTCTTAAACGTTTTACTCACTGCCAAAATGGGCATTCAACTAGTATAATGTTTACAGTTTAATTGAGTTGAGTTGTTAGTTTGGTGAAGTAAAGTTCTTGAACATCTTTTTTTAATAAGTGTTAATATATATTTTAAATATCTTAAGTCTAACTAGCTGTCTGTTATTTATCTTTCCTCTGTACCACACAGTCAACATTCGTAAACGTTTAAATATGATTATGCATGCATTGTTGTTTTTCTTTTTTTTCTTTTTTGGGTATTTCTAAAGCCAAGACAAGCACTTGAGGAAAGTAGTTTTTTTTTTCTGATTTTCTTTAATTAAGTTTTTAAAATAACTGAAGTTTTCTAACTGACTGGTTAACTAGCTGTCTGTCATTTATCCACCCGCACTCTTGCTGACTCTGCTTCTTGCTTTTGAGTAACCCCTTCCTCATTCACACACACACACACACACACACTCACACACAGTTGCAATATGACAAAACGTTGGTAAAATCGCATAAAAATGTTAAATGTTGTATGTTGTATGCTTTGGGGGCAACAAGAGCAGCAACAACAAACATTTGCAAAAAAAAGAACGCCAACAACAACGCGTGGGCGCACAATAGAGTTGTTGTTCAAGTTGTTAGTTGTTGGTTAGTTGTTGTTGTTGCTGCTGCTGCTGCTGTTGTTGTTAGTTGTTGTTGCTGGCCGCTGCGTTTTTGACATTTTGTAACACGCGCCTGCCAAGCGGCATAAAAATTGACATATTATAATGTCATTGGCGTTCCCGATTTGCCCCACTGCGTCGACTGCCACAATTCGTCAATTTGGGGCATGCTGCGTGGGTGGGCAGCGGCACAGAGCTAGCTTGCCACAGTGGTTGTTGTTGACGTTGTTGTCGTTGTTGTCGTTGTTGCCGCTGTCGCTGCTGTTGTCGTTTTGTTTGTTTTGACAGGCAAACGCACTTCAACTTCGACTTTGGCATATATGTATATACACATATGTATATATGTTAGTTTTCTTTGCGGCATAGTCAAGACACAAACCGCAGTTGCTGCCGCAGTCGTCGTCGCCGTCGCCGTCGCTGTCTCAGTTGTTGTCTGCTGCTTTGCCAATACACAACATTCTTATCAGATTGTTGCAATTTTCTGTTGCTGTATGTTATTGTTGTTGCTGTTGTTGCTGTTGTTGCTGTTGCCCGCACTCGAGCAGAGCTGCAAAAGAGAGATCTTTATCAAGCCGTAGGTTCAGCTTTGCTAACAGCAACATGGCTTGCAAAAAAACCAAAAAAAAAAAAAGAAAAAATAACAACAAATAATACAAAACAAACAAACAAACAAACAACAACAAAAAGAAACACACAAAAACAAAACATGTAATGAAAATTATGACAAGCCAAATGCCTGTGCAATGCAAAAAGCCAAAGGAAAAAATATACAACAACAAAATATTGTAATATGAAAAATGATAATTCAATGGAAAATTGCGCCCACACACGCGTATCGCTCTCTCACACACGCACACACATACAGATACACACACACACACACACACACACACACACACACACACACACGCATACAGCAACAATTGTTGCTCATTGTTGTTGCTATGTGGCACATTGCTTATCGTGAGCGGAAAGCGTTGTCGTTGTTGCAGTTGCTTAGTTTTTTTCAATGTTGCTGCCAGAGTTGCCACTGTTTTTTTTTTTTTTTTTATATTTATATATTTCCACTAAAGAAATGAAATTATTTGCGATATATTTTAACAATACGAAAACAATATTAAAACATTTTTTTTTCTTTTTTTTTTACTTTTGAAATTCAGTATTTATAATATATGCAAAATACAATAACAAAAAATTATCCTGATATTTTTATGCTCATTTTTATATTTACTTTTTAATTGCATTCATTTTTGCAATTTAGTTACATTTAGCAACATACAAAAAATAAAATCTCTCGAAAGCATTTGTATCCTTGAAAAAAGAAAAATTAAATTTAATTTTGTTAAACAGCTAACAAGATCCATCAATCAGCGTGCAAAGGAAATTTCCATCGATCGATAAGTCGTATGTTTGCGAGTACCGAATGTCAAGATCAGACTGTCGAGATTAGCCACAGAACTGAGATCACAAATAAAAAGTGGAACACTGAGCACAGCTGGTGATTGAATTGAGCATCGAACAGAACAGAACAGAACAGAACAAAACAGAATAGAACAGAACAGAACAGAACGTGTAATCAACGATCATCATTGATCTACATATAAATGTTAGGTAACTTCAGTTTCAAACTCATTGCAGCTAATATTTTTAATAGCAAAACTTCTAGCAAAAACAAGTAAGAATACTTCAGTCGAGTTAGTCCGACTACGAGACTCCCTGCTCCCAACTTGTACTTCAAGCAGTTCAGCGGCAACACAAGCAAGCAGCCCACTTAACTTGTGCAGTGCCTGTCAAACTGTTGTTGCTGCTTGCTGAGACGGGGGTAATAGATTCTTCCATAACTTTGGTGTTATTTATCCGATCGTGTTGAAATTTACACAGCTGATCAACATTGATTAAACATACATGTGTACCAAAAATCAAAGCTTGGGAGTTTTTTGCGATTTACGTGGGTGCGGGGGTGGTGCATCCGAAATTTGAAATAAACTTGATCTGCGTATGGTATAAAGGAACCTGCATGCCAAGTTTGGTGTGTCTAGCTCTTATAGATCGGCGCGTTCATACGGATAGACGGACAGACGGACAGACAGACGGACAAACAGACGGACATGGCTAGTTCGTCTCGGCTGTTGATCCTGATCAAGAATATATAGAGTTTACATAGTCGAAAATGCCTCCTTCTATCTGTTACACACAATTGCAGTACTTTATAATTCCCTTTTTCCCATTTTTAATGGAGTAAAAAGAAGAAGAATCTCAAAATCGTATGCTTTTAAGAGCATAAGTTCAGTTCAATTCGAAATAGTTCTATTATAATATTGTATTTATTATAATTATCGGTAATTAACCTATATATGCATATATTTTTAAGATATAAGCTTTTTATGTGACGTTTAATTTTGATCAGATATGCCTAATAAAGTCATTAAGTTCATAAGCCAATTATTTTGTGTATCTTGTGAATGGAATTTTCTAAAATCGATGAAAATTCTATGAAACCATGCAATGTTATGCCCAAAATTAAGCAGAACATTTTGAAGAGTTAGCATATCAGCTGGGTCAAAGCCAAAAGAAAAAGAATTACAAATTTCAGCAACCGTTATATTATATTGTCCATGTGCAGAATGCAAAAGCAACAGGCCTGCCCATTGACAACGACAGCAGCAGCAGCAGCAGCAACAACAACAACAACAACAACAACATTGGCATTGAGTTTTTTCTTTTGTCGTTTATCACGCATCGCTGTCAAAGTGTCACTTTAGCTTAACGTTGGTGTAACGCCAAAAGATATCACAGACAATTCCAGTCTTCATGACCCCTCCGCCAACAGCCGTCCCTATCAGCCGAAGCAGCCGCAGCAGCTACAGCAGCAGCACCAACAGTTGTCGAGTGGGAAAGCAACGTTGCGCACGCGTAATAACGCATAATGTGCCAACACCAACAACACCAACAACAACACCAGCAACAACGACAAAATCACGTTAATGACAGCGACGACGTGTGCTGGCAGCCTACCCCGACTCTGGCCCGTCCAGACTCTGTCTCTGTCTCTGGTCTGCTCTCAGTCTTAGCCACGTTATATTGGTCTCTGTTGCCATTTTGCCAATCCGCAGGCGGCGGCCTGCAATCGCTGCAGGCAACAAAAAAGCGAGAGAGAGAGAGAGAGAGAGAGAAGCAGAAAAAAAAAAAAACACAAAACTCCAAAGTCAACTGCTGTTTTGTCACATCATTATCAGTTGGCCAGGTCTTTGTAGAATTGGTGGCATTATTGACATGACAGACATGGCAGGTGTGAAGGAATTCGTCACTAAATCATGTTGTGCGGCCCACTTTGATTGGACGACACTATTGTCGGCGTTTTTGCCGTCTTAATAAAGTCATCTAGCGGCTTCAATTATACAACTTGAACACTGTGCAGCAAAATTGTGTTTAAAATAATTTTGAAAATTGTCCCAGTTTGTTAAATAAGCAAAATAACTTTTAAGGCACACATTAAAGATTTGAAATTTCATATTTTTTAAGCAAGATAACTTCAAAAGCACATTAACGCTATAGATTTAACATTTTCGTAAGCAAAGCAACTGTAAAAGCACATTAAAGCTTTTTATTTGACTAGCAGGCTGCAGTTTGATCTCTTTCCTTTTTATACTCTTTTTTCAATTTTTTTGAAAAAAAGAAGAAAAAAGAGTATTTTGGGTTTGTGAAATGTCCGTCTGTTCGTCCGTCCGTCTGTATGAACGCAGTTTTTTCCACAGTTTTGAAGGTAGAACAACCAAACTTGGTACACATGTTGGTATATACCAGTCAGACAAAGTGTCAAGATCTCCCCCCTGACTCCGCAAAGAGGCTAAAAAAGAGTATATTGCAGCCGGGTGCAACCGACCGTTCTTACTTGTTTTATGTATATTAAACTGATTATTTTGTAGCACAGTGTTTGGAAAACAGTGGGGGGAATTGAAACGTTTAGTGTGCTGTGCACAGGCCAAGATGAAATTGAAGTTGATGAAGTCCCAAAGCAGATCACAAACTTAAAAAAAAAAGAAGGTGCCTGCGTTTTGTGCTTGTTGCATGAATAATTCATAACAATGAACGACTGCCGCAGCAGCAGCAATAGCAACAGTAACCATGCAGCAGCCACTCGATAACAACCACATGACAGCAACAAGAAAGCGGGTCCAGTTATTAACTGGCACAGCGCACAAAAAGTGAAAGCTCATAAGGCAATCAGTCAAAACGTCATCAATAGAATTAAGTAATCAACTCAGAGACTCCAAGAGCCGCATAACTGACCACACACAACACACACAGACAGCAATTGCTGCAACAGCAGCAGCAACATGTTCATGCCCCCGCCAGCAACATTGCAGACAATGGGCAGCTGGCAGGCACAACAAAAACAAAAAACAAAAAAAAAACAAAAACAAAAACAAAAGGCAGGCCCACAAGAGCTGAGCATTGATTGTGGTCAAAAAGGAGCTGTCGAGAACAAAAAGGCGAGTGGCAGGACCACTAGCAAAAAGAGTTGCCAAGAACAACAACAGGACAGGCAGAAAAACAGCAGTTGGCACTTTTTTGCGTGGTTTTTGTTTTTGTTTTTGTTCTTTTGTATTTCATTTGTTCGTTTTGGTAAGTTGTCTTAGCCTGGCCGACAGTTTTGTGGTTATTGCAGGCAAAAACAAATGTCGATAAAGATAAGCAACGAAGAAGCACTTTTGAAACCAGCAACAACATGTTAATTTGGCAAACTGCCTTTCCGCGAATCAAATGCCATGCCAAAAAGGTTTCAGCCAAAATAAACGGGAAAAAAAAAAAACAAATTTTAATACATTTCTGAGCGCGTGCCCCTTTGCGTTAAGTCATTGTGTGGCACGTTCCAGCTGCTGCAGCATTCGCATGTTGCAGCCTGCAACACAGCTCTCGCGCGTTACTTATGTTAATTTTGCCAGCACTAATTACACTAGCCAACATAATTGCCATTTCACAATTTTAATGAAATTAAGCATTTTTCAAAAAAACTTCTTTATTTTTAAATCATGCACATTTTTTTAAACTTTGGAAACAATCTTTCAATTTTGTTTTATCTGAGACTCAATTAATCAGCATTTGATAAAAAAAATTGTGAATAGCTTTCTTTTCATATTTAAGACTCAATATTATTTATGTTCAAACATATTTTATATTTATTTTGTTAGGGAAATTATCTTTCTAAACACCTTACTTAAAAATGTTGAAACCTTTGTCAATAAATAGCTGAAATAAGATTATTTTTATCCGAAAATATAAATATTAATGTGACTATTTAGAGCTCACTCAAATAAAGTAAAGGAATTTCAATTCAAAATTTTGTTGTCTAGTGTTATTGAACGAAGTTTCGGTAGAAAGCTCTTTCGGAACCGAAAGTGCAACTTTTAAATTTGGAACTAAATTTTTACATTTTTATTCATATGGGACATATCCAATAGCCATGCGAATGTCCCTGCTTTTTCCTCATTCCCTGCACCTACCCCTACCCCTTGATTATTCCCATTCACAAACTGCTTCGTGCCTCGTTTTGGCTTTGGTATATATATGTATATATATATAAAAATATATAATAATAAAATAATGTGCATCTCGAGGGAAAGGACGGGGTGCGCTGCCTTTATGCCCATAATTATTGCAATTATTTTAATTGCAACTCGTAAAAATAAAAACAAACAAAAAATTGTAGTATGTGAACATATATAAAATTAAAAACTAGACAAGTACAAGTTATGTGAGATAGAACGAAGAAAATTACATTTTTATCATAAATTTTAATTAGGCAAGCGTGGAAATGTTAAGGTCAATGGGTTTGGGCAGACAAGTTCGTGAATAAAATATATATATATATATATATATATATATATATATTATATATACATATATAGGTATATATTTATAAAGAAATATATACCTATGCATATATAATTACGTACCTTTTGCACGTCAACTGGCAGTTAAAGATATTAAAGTGTACAACAAATACTACGAAATTATTATTATATTACGATTATTCTTGAAACTTTATTGTTCACAATGTTTGATTGGATTAATCTAGCGAATAATAAGAGCTTAAGTCGGGCAAGCTTTCAGTTCTTTTATAGTTCATCTTATAGCTGTCATATCTAGAATCATATAGAATCATATAGAAACATATAGAATCATATAGAATCATATAGAATCATATCGAATCATATAGAGAATCCCTGCTCCCAATTAGCATTTCAAGCAGTTCAGCGGCAACACAAGCAAGCAGTGCACTTAATAGATTCTTCCATAACTTTGGTGTTATTTATCCGATCGTGTTGAAATTTACACAGCTGATCAACATTGATTAAACCGCGATTTGCGGTGGTGCGGGGGGGTGCATCCAAAATTTGAAATAAACTTGATCTGCGTATGGTATACAGGAACTTACATGCCAAGTTTGGTGCCTCTACTTCTTATAGTCTCCGAGATCTGTGTGTTCATACGGACAGACGGACAGACAGACAGACGGACATGGCTGTTGATGCTGATCAAGAATATATACAGTTTATATAGTCGAAAATGCCTCCTTCTGCCTGTTATACACATTTGCAGTACTTTATAACTCCCTTTAAAAAAAAGGTTTATATCTTCGACAAGCTTGGGAAGAAATTGTTAATTGCTTAATCTAGAATAATAAATCTTAATCCTAGTATGTGATGCTTGTTTTATAAAGCCCACTTTCTTAAGTTTCCCCAATTAATTACAATAAATTGCTGACAAGATTTGATTTGCATTTGGTTAGCGGCTTTCATATTCAAATTTTCACTGAGCACATAATAAGTATTATTTTTCTTAGACGTTATCTGATTTGTACAATTCAGTGTAAATTGAAGTTGGAATTGTGTTAAGAGACTACTCTTCTCATGCTCTACTTTGATTTGCTTATCAGTGAGATCTAAGCAATTGTAAACACATTCAACATAACATTATGCACCTTCAATGCAAAACTTTTGTTCTTCGCGCCTCGATCAAAACCTAGGCTCCATCCAAAGAAACTAACAACAAGAACAACAATAGATTTTGACGTCTCTGAAATTGTGCAGAGTGCAATTTGCAGTGGCCTCCAAGTTCAACTAACATTAAAAAAGAAAAGTAGAAGCCGTAGCCGAAGAAGCCCAAGCCGAAGCTAAAGCCAAAAGATGCAGCTGAAGACGCGGCTCGAAAGATGTGGCAGCTCCCCAAAGGAATGCGGCGGCAAATGAAATTGGCAAGAGAAGAAGAGGCCAAGTAGCATAAAAACAAGAACTTTCCAATTGAAAAGCTACCGAATGCATTATACTCTGTATGAGCAACATTTATATAGAAATGTACGATGCGTATCGATATATTGACTATCGTCCTGTTCATTATCGTCCTGGTTCGATTTGGTGTCGCATCTTTATCTTATTGTCTCCAATTTCACCATAATCAATGTAATGCAACTTTCGAATATAACACAAAAACTTAATATACTACATATGCCATTGGAAACAGAGTATAAAGAACAACATTGCAAGACAATTCGAGTTGCGTGATTTGCGTGAGCGTCGTGCGTTGACTGACTGACAAACTGACGAACTGACGAACGGAGAGACTTCAACTGCAAGTCCGACTTGTTGCGGGAGTTTTTTTCTTATTCTTCTCTTCTTCCAGCTGCAAAAGAAACCCAAATTACAATACACATACGACCATAGATCCAGTCGAAGTCAGAGCTAAAGCTGAAGCTGTAGCTGTTGCTGTAGCTGTAGCTGGAGTTGTGTAGTTGGAGTTGGAGTTGAAGTTGGGTACTCTTGGCACACACCAACACAATTGAAATTCCTTTGGCGCAGAAATTGCATTTCACGCTGAAAATGCGTGCTCTGCGTGCAGCAGCCTAAAGTTCAACGATAGCAACAATAACAACAACAACAACATTTGATGCAACAACTGCTGCAACAAGCAGCAACCAATTATGACCAAATTGCAAACCGAATATTAGATGCCCTAAGCAACTTTTGTGCTCATCCTTTCCAAAAGTGGTTTTCTGTAATTCATAACATCACCCAAAATTTTGCTGAATTTCAATTAACTGCAGCAGGTTTTCCAAATTTTACTGTTTCATGTGAAGTTTTCAAAATGAATTTGCAGCAAATCGCACGAAAACTAAACTTAAGTCCATACAAACTTGACCAAGCGGGGTTAAATTTCCGAAAATTTGGTATGCAGTCTTTGTTAAATTTTCATATATATCTTAGAAAATGAATTTGAACCTAGTTGCTCGGAAGCTAAACTGTCGCCCATAGCAGCTATGATATATAATACAATTTTCATATTGATTTCCGAAAATTAAATTGAGCCTCGTTGAAAAACAAGAAAGTTTCATTCAACAGTTCTCCGCCAATTTTCTACATTTTCCGACTGCATTCTATGAAATCCGTTCTTAGAACTTTCTTTTTATGTAAAAAATTCAGCTACCCAGCTTTCTTCTTTCAATTAGTGAGTCAGTGCGCCAGTCAGATTGAACAGTTTTAAAGACATATAGATACGTCTATAAAGTTTGCGAAAATCTTAGAAACATAATAACGAAAGCTTACAATCTTTACTGAAAGTTATTTAAGAATTTACTTAAGTACTTTAAGCTTTGCTTTCGAAATCTTTTCACATCGATTTTCGCAATATATAATGATTATTATAATAGGTGTGATCTGATTTATACAGATTAACTAAGATTTTGAGGCAAACACGATGAGCTTGTCATATGGACTCTGTGCTACTTGAAAGATCAACGAAACGCACAAAACTTTATGGGATCAGAGCTGACTGGTAAACTTTATGACATAGTGATGTTAATCTCAGCGTCGGCTCTGCCACAGTCGGCAGTCAGCATTGAGTTGGACGTTGGAGTTGAAGTTGGAGCTGGAGTCGGAGTTGGAGTCAAAGTCAGTAGGAGGCAGCCAAGTAGCATTCAGGGCAAAAGTGTAGGTGCGCGCCTGCGCAACGTCGACAACGACGGCGACGACGATGCCGCTGGGTGGCTGAGCAACATGTTGCTAAGATTGTGGGCCGCAATTCCGTCATGCCACAGAATGCTGCAAGCGCAACACTTGCCACGCTTAACGCTGCTGCTCCTCCTCGAAAATGCATCCTTCGCTTCGTTTTTTTTTGTTTTTTTTTGTGGTCACGTCTTTTATTTTTTTCCACTGTGCGCTCATTTTCATTCAGCTATTAGCTTGGCATTTTGCGTATATCGAAATTATTTTCAAATTCAATATACGAAAACATTATTATATAAATATTTATGTTTGTTTTGCTTACTTCGCAGTATGCTGTCAGTATTTGCTGGCCAAGAATGTCAGCTTCCTAACCAGTTGCTGCTACTTTCTTGCTGTTTACATTGTAGGCTGCAACTTCAACAAAAATAATAAAACAACAAAAAAAATCAAGAAAGAACAGTTATTTGCAGCGTGCTGAAGATATACATACATTCATATACCCTTGCCACAAAATGTTGACTGCAAAAACTCCATTTTTAACAAATTCGATCAAACTGTAAGGCCTGTTCCGGCTTCCACTTATGGCAACATTTTGCAGAATCGAAATTACTTTCAAGGTTCAAAAACTCCTTTTTGCGTTCACCTAGTAATTTTCATCCCTTCACAATGGCAAATTTATTCAATCCTTGTTAAAAATGCAAGTGAATTCAATTCGCAAAACGATGTCTAAAGTGATAAAGCACTTTCCCAATATCATTCCAAAAATGGAAAACAGAACAAAAAGTAAAATAAAACTTCTAAAACAACAGTTCAATTTTCAACAGATTTTTCCAAAAGCAGCCATAAGAAATAGTTATCCGATTTTGATTAAATTTGGTAAATATGTATAAAGCATATTAACATTTTCTATTCGTAAATATGATCAAGATAAGTTGAAAACGAACAAAGAGAAAAAAGCTTAAAGCTTGCTTAAAAACTAGTTGTAAATTCGAAATGAACATCGATTTTACAAAAATCGATGCATCGACTCATCGAAAACATGTCTTACTTCATCAATTAATGCATATTTTGTGACAAACTTATAATACCCTATTCAAGGGTATACAAATCAGAGATACATTTCTATATGATTTGCAGACCTTGCAGATACTTTTGCACTTTGTCAACTTGTCAAACCAAAATGTATATTTTCATTTTTGACATCATTTTGTTTGTGCTTGTAATATTTGTTGCTATCGTACGCAACTTTTCTCCACACATAACAACAACACACCAAGTGACATGAGACAGCAAGTTTTGCAAAGTCTGTGTGGCATACAACATTCGGACAGAACTCAAACCGCATCTGTAAGCACAGCAGACTGCAGTTTGTCCTATGGTCTGAAAGGAATACCTGTCAGGTCAACAATCTAATTACAAGTCGGCACATTAGGACAGCTGTCGACCCAGATGCTTACCCAATCTCTTTTAGCCCTCTGGCTGCAGTTAGCAGTGCCACACTCCTTTGTCATTCTGTCAATAGCCTGTTAACAATTTGAAGAAGCATTAACTTATATAAACTATAATCAAAGGCATGAGCTCCAAAAAAGTTAGTGTTTAACAATAGACATATTGTAAAGTTCGAGCGATACAGATTTTGAAAAGTCAGGAAAACAATTTTCTGTATTCTATATTTTCCGCAGAAGAGTTAAAGTCTCGCTGTTTGAATATAAGTTCGGAATAGTTTCTTTTTTTCGAAACCGAGTTCGAACCCGAGTTTTGATTTATTTTGTTTTCATCTAACAGGCATAAGCTTACGTTTCTGTTTTTCAGATCGTTTTTAATCTAAATCTTTTTATGAGCAGTTCAACAATAAGATTTCATCAACTCAGAAAATTTCAAAAGGAACTGTAATTCAGTACAGGTACAGAAGTTATTCGAAATTTACAAAGTGTATTCAAAAACTTGTACTGTTATTTATTTAGCAGATTTTGAAGCTTATGTTTATTTCGTTTCAACTTTTATCTATGTCCTTTTTAATAGAAAACTTTACAAAACATTCAACTTTTGTACATTTTTTTTAATATTTCAACTCAAGAAATCTGCCCATTTTGGCTTAACCTTTTCAAACTCTTTAAAACCAATTTAATAGAAATTTTCTTTTAGATATTAACATATAACGGCATATCTAAAAGTTTAGCTTAAGAGCTTTTTGGCAAACTTTTGCATAAATTCGTGAGTTAATAAGTAAGTATTAATGCATTCTGCTGTCTATATATTAATAATAATAACTCTTTACATAAATTAAATTAAATTAAATTAAAATTCCATTTTCATTAACCAAATATGACAATATGATTTACCCACTCTTAATGCACTCGCGTCCAACAGCGGACAAGGGGAGGATATCCCTACGCTGCATAGCAGTTTAAGGGCTGTGTGGGAGGCTCTCTTGGATCCGATATGAGAAATCCATTAATAAATAAAAGCCACGACGTGTTGACAACTCACCTGAAAATATAAAAATGGAAGAGAGAGAGAGAGAGAGTGTGTGAGTGAAAAGTACATGGAAATGTGTTAAAGCAAAATGACAATAATGTTAAAGAAGAATGCGCTTGTCGAGTGTGCTCGACCAGCGAGTTACTCTGTAATTAGATAAATATTGCTTTTTGGCTAATCTTATTTAAGCTTTTAACAAAGATTAGTGTACAATTTGTTCTGTTTATACAATTTTTGGAATAGATAAACAAAATGCTTAAAAATCAATTAAAAGTCATCAAAATGGTGCGTTCTATATTTTTGCGAGGATTTCGGGTGAAAAACTTCCCACAAAAGATGACAGTAACTTGATTTGTGTTTAACAAACATATAAGATTTGATAAGCTAGTTCTTGAAGTCTTGAGATGAACGAACATATCTACATATATAAATAATGGGTGCAATTGATTTGCGAAGGTGGCTGAAGGAAAATTTTCCTCCAACAAAATTGATTTCTGTTTAAGATTTGATAACATAACATAGGACGATCAGGGGTGCGAGGGTGTCGCGGGACAAAATGTTCCATATACATTTAAAGAAGTAGTTCTTAAACTGGCTGAGATTGAAGCACAGATGAACCTAACTATATCGACTGCTGATCATAAATACATTTGTATATATATTTCATAATACCCTATTTCCGACATTTTTAATGGGTAAAGAGTAACAAAAAAAAAAAAGAATTTCATTAAGTGCAATGCTGCAAAGGGCTAGCAAAATGGCGGCCATTATAAGCACACAAATACACACACACACACATACACACACGCACAACAACAATAATAATAATGGAGAATTCGGTTGTTGTAGTTGTTATTATTGTTGCTGGTTTGCATTGCGTGTGTGTCAACTTTTGCACTTTTTGCGCAAATGCAAATAGTGTAAATGGTGAAAAGTGAACTGAAGCAGGTGAATGAAGAGGGGCGGTTGTGGGTGCGAATGGCGCGGAGGTGTGTGTGGCAGTGGGTGGAGGGCGGTTGGTTTAGGGAGTGTATTTATTTTTCACACGAATGCGAAAGCCGAAACATAAACCGAAGCTGTCGCATTCAACGCTTCAGCGATTTTTATATACTATATATACATATATGTGTATATAAATATGCATATATACAATATTTGTATATACATATGTGTGTGTGTGTGTGGCACAACTTCAATGGCCGTTGCATTATAGTCGCAACAGCACCAACAACAACAACAACAACACGCCTACAATTGCCAAACCGCCCTAACAGCATATGTCCAACCCCAGCAAATATGATATGTGATTGTGATTGTGATTGTGAGTGTGAGTGTGAGTGTGTATGAGTGTGTGTATTATGTCTAGAAATAGTCGAAATATTTGAGGTAGTTTAGTCGAGGGTTGGAGGAAGGGGCGTTTAAACAACACGCAAGGCATCTGAGTAGAGCCTAGAAGCCAAAGAGGCGTGTGCTATCCATGTGTGTGCGTGTGTGTGTGCGTGCGTGTATGTGTGTAGGGTAGCTCAATATCAAGTCAAGCAGGCAAAGCCGACTGGACACACACAGTATGTGCAAGAGCAAGAGAGCGCGATACACAATAAAAGAGTGTGAGAGAGACAACAACTGAAAGCGAGGTTCTTGGGCTGAACGCATTAAATGCTCGAACGAGCAAGCGAGCGTGCAAGGGACGGGCGGATCGAAAAGGGCAGCTGTGTAGAGGCGGTAAGGGTTGTTCACACACACACACACACACACACACATATGGCAGTGCAAGCGAGACAGCATGCGGCAAAACGAGCCTAGGCCGAGGCGCAACCCATTAGCAACAACAACAATACAAAGAAGGTGCAAAACGCAAAGGGGCAACAAAACTAGGCACACTTTTTGAGATTCATCAATGCGGCTGCCATTTTAGTTAAGTTTTTACCTAAGACAGCCATAAGTATGGCCAATCAACCATAACTTTTGCCAATTAGAACAACAAAAATACATTTTAAGCACAACAGAATCAATAAATATGCATAAGGTTAATAATAATAACATGACAAAAGAACAGTTTGATAGCAACTTAATAAATTAACAAAGAAAAACAGAACCTATTATCGGGTCTATCTCCATTTCATACGTAAGTGACAGCTAGTAACTGTTCTGAATTCCGAATAACGATGTGATCTGTGATTTTGAACTAGTGGAATGTGCAAACTTCAAACTTATCTTTTAAAGTTAATAACAATTTCTATTTCTTTCGAAAATAAGATGACAAAATCGAAAGCGAATCATAATAAGAACAGCCCTGAAGTACATCTCTTTGTATTCCGATACAATAAAATCAAGCAAAATCAAAATTTACAAAACAAAAAGGTTTGAACTATTCGTTTTTAAAAGATTTAGTGGCAGAAACATAACTCCTAACGCTTACATTTCAAGGTTCGAACAACAGTCAAGTAAAAATTATTGGATATATGTCTTTCAATATCAATGTATTCCAGATGTTAGAGGACAAAATTAAAAGATTTGCTATTACAAAAGAACTTTTCAAAATGTATTCTATTAATAAGTTTACTTCCATCTTTATTCAATTAACTTTTGAAATGCAAATCTGATTGTATCAACTTTTATCGTAATCTTCATATACAAATTTTGGTATTCTTATAAATGTATTTAACGGAATATCGAAATTCTGGTCATTTTGAAGACTAACAAAATCATCAATCGTTAGTTTTTGAGTTCTATTATTTATGTGATTATTAACCTATCTTTAGAACTAAAAGGAGTTCTAACTAAAAGACATTTCAAAGTGTTTTCTAAGAAAAATATAAATTTGTATCTTATTATTGTTACAATACATATATCATGATTTAGCTGAAATTATTAAGACAGAGAAAAAGATGGTCCCAGTCCGCAAAGCCCTCTGCATAAAGTCAAATGGCGTCCGGCTGTATTTTTGTAATTTCAACCCTAACACACATTCGAGAGCTACAAAAACTATTGCAGTTTGTATAGGGTTGCCACCATGTTATATTCAAAATACCATGCGAGTTAGTCAACCGTATAATGGCAGCGTGGGAGCGAAAGCGGTAGGGGGCGTTACATACATATATACATACATACATATATATTGAATATGAGCGTAAATGTGAGAGAAAGCATTTGTCATGAATATTTCAGAGTTCAATTGTCAATGTCTGTTTGGCTAACACACGACTGTCACTTGACAGCTTTGACACACTCATGGGACACGCTGATTTGCTGTATCGTTTAAAGCTCAGCTGTCCATAATTGATCAGCAGAGCTTTCAAAAGCTCACTAATACACATGCACTTATTAAATATGCAAGTGTTGCTGTTAATTGGCTATTTGTTACAGCTGTACAAATATCGATTAGAAAAGTGAACTTACCAACTGCAATTAAAAAACTTTAAGAGCAATTATTTATTGAATTCGCTTTGTACAAATTTAAAGCTTTAATAAATGTACTTTTCGACATATCAATTGAGCCTTTGTTTTTGTTGATGTTGCGATTTCCAAAATCGACAGACCAAATTGAAGTCTTTCAATTCGCAAAACCTGTCTAATTTTCAATCTACATAAGCTTTATATTTCAGTCTCAGGTAGTCGCTTTTAAGCAACTTATTGTAATTGTTGTAAAAATTATCAAGCATGGCTTAAGTCTAAAACTGATCCTTATAAATAAAGCGACTATACTAATAGTCAAAAAAGACAAAAAAAAACTAAAGAAAAACTGAATAATTTAGCATGTTTGATCGTCAAAGGTTTTATTTCAACTACATTAAGCGTAGCATATAGTATGCTCATCCATAAACATTTTATATTTGATATGATTAATGTTAATTAATTACTTTGCAAGTTATACATTTACATAAAAGTGCAGCTCCCTCTGCACCTGTCCAACCTAACCTAACTATTCTTATGCATTCCATATAGCTACAAATCAAAATTAATGTAAAATATTAACAGGCAAGTACATTGAAGTTAAATGTTTACGACTGTCGTTTACTCTGTTTCTAACATTTATGTGTCTACACTCAGAAAAAAAATGCAAGATTATAAGTCAAAATAAACATTAAATATGCCAAAGTGAGGGCTTTAAAAGAAAAAAAAAAATAAATAAATTAGGTTTAAAAATCGTAATCGAACAAAAACCAAAAACTGTTAGTTTTAACATGAACATTGCAGCAACTTTTAATTAACATAAACAATTATTAACATTTATCAATTTTCGATGTCGCTGGAATTCGAACCCAATTTACTCTTTTTCTTCATTTTAGCTAACAGAGTATACAATTTCGCATGACACTGACATTGAATCTTGTTTTGTTTGATTTTTATTTGAATTTGAATTTGATTTCGTTTCGTTTTGCTGTGCTTCGCTTTGATGACGGAACTCTTCAACTGAGCGCCTTACTGCACTTGTATTGGTATAGTGTGTGTGTGTGTGTGTTTGTGTGTATAAAATGTGTGCATGTTTCGCTCGTGAATTCAATTCAGCTTCAGTTTTACGCCGCCTTCAACTCTCCTCCTTCTTCTTCAACTCCTGCGCGTCCAGCTTCTGGTCCAATTCGCAAGTTTCAACCAATTCCTATAATAAGCCACCCTGTTGTGGTGGTTTTTTTTTTGTTTTTGTTTTTTTAGTTTTATTCTTCTCTTATGATTATTGTGGTTGTTGTCGTTTCTCTCAATATATTTCATTTGTTGTTAAATAAACATATTTATTCAATTTTGGCAGCAGCTGCAACAGCCTTAGCCTTCTTCGTTGCTGGCACATTCTCCTTTTGCTCCTCCTTGGCATCAGCCTCGACCAGAAATATGCTATGCTGACCACCACCGTCTGCAAGCAGCATGCGCTTATTTTGCGTATTCTTGCTGCTCACCAAAGCCGGCTCTAGTTCATCATCTCCATCGCCAACACCCAGCTGACTATTGGAGCCCATGCCCCAGGAGTACAGTTTACCATCTGTAGTAATGGCAAAGGAGCACGCCTCACCGCAGCCAACATAGGCGACCTTGCCGCTGAGCGGTTTAACAAGCGTCAGTTTGTCCACAACTTCCTTGACATCGCCTAAGCCCAAGCGTCCATATTCGGGACGACCAATTGCAAAGCAACGCATGCCATTGTCCAGCACCAACGTATGATGCTGACCACCAGCGATCTGCTTGACATCCTTAAGTTCGGTCTTAGTGGGAAAAAAAATGCGTCCCGCTTCCTTGGCGTATGTTAGCTGCTTGTAGTTGTTTAGGCCCACAGCCCAGATGGTCTCAGTCTGCGATTCGCGCAAGAATGTACAATAGTTGGTTGCCCAAATGGCCTCAAAAGGTTTGGTACGCTTGATAAACAACTGATCCACACTCAGCAAATCACGCTTGCCACGACGTCCCTCGCCACCAACCGAACGTTCCGAGATGCGACCCAGCTGTCCCTGCTCTGCACAGCCCACGGTATATACTTTGCCCGCTGTGGTAAGTATAACCAGATGATCGGCGCCTGAAGCAATGCTGCAGCAAACGGTACCCTCAAGCAGATTGATGGGTGTGCGCTTGTTGCCATCTATGGTGAGTCCCATATTACCATGCGAGTCACGGAACGAGCCCCACGCATACACGCTGCCATTCTCCAAGAGGCAAGCCGAGTGTGAGTCGCCCGCCGAAATGCACAGCGCCTTGCCAGGCAGCTCGATAAGCTTTGGCACGGATTCACTGCCTTCTTCGCTGGTGTCGCGTCCCAGCGCACCCTCATCATTGCAGCCAAATGAGTATATATCGCCTGTCTTTGTCAATACCAGGCAATGCATGCCACCGGTACATACATCCACAGGCTCTGGTATATTCTCAAGCAATGCCGGACGGTTGCGCTCCAGCACATCCTCGCCGAGACCCAGCTGACCCGTATCGCCTGTACCGCAGACCAAAATGTTGCCAACCTTTTCGCGACGCGCCGGCAAATCCAGATGGAAAACAATGCGCGCCCTTTTTGGTTTTGTGCTTCGCATGTCCTTGTCCTCAGCGGCATTGTTGTCATTCATGAGTGTTTTACGTCGCGGCATCCTACTGTTACTAAATTTTACAGTTTTATCTTAGGAAAAAATGGAATTTAATTTTTCTGGCTTGACTGCTGGGCAGGAGTGGTGCGCCTGCTAAAGTGATTCGCATCATTCGCATGCTTTGCTTTTCTTTAGTGTTTTATTCAACTTTTTGTATTTTGTTGTTATACTCTGCAGGCAGAGAGATATACGGAGTATATACGGCATGTGCAATGTGCTTCAATCGAACATTTATAGCATACCTTATTCATTTTATTTGAATATGTCAAAGATATGTCAAAAGAAAGAAGAATTTGTACTAAAAATGTACATTTTAGTAGTTGGTACATTGGGGTGTCTTTTTTAGAAAATGGTACATTTTCTTCAGTATTATTACATTAATTAAAATTTCAAAAAGTACATACAGTTCTTTTTAAACGTTCTATATAACATGAAAATCCTTTGAAAGATTAACACTAAACTTAATCGAAACTATAATAAAAGTTGAAAACATGCATGAAAAGTCTTCTCCAATGTAGGAAAAAAGTTAAAAAAAAAAAAACTGTTGATATATTTTATTTTACAGTTATTTAGCGAGTTCTTTTTCACGATTTTGGTTTCAAATTTATGTGTTTTTCCATTTCTATAACGAATTTCTGTAAACCAAATTTTGTTCTTATTCTGCTTCTTTCAATAAAGGGAAGTTTAGCTAAATATAATTTAATATTAAGAAAAAACTGAGCATCGAACGGGCTGGTACTTTACTTAAAAGACGAAAACTAAACGAACAGAGTATATGGCAGTCGTGAGCGTTAGACATAGTTTATTATTTCTACCTTTGGTCGGCTGCATTTGTGCTGCGCACGCGCAAAAACTTGTTAGAAGTTTCGTGTTCTATTCTTATGGAGATGGCTGAGGGATAGATCGTACTGACTCCGGGGGGAGGGAAGGTGTATCACAGAAAGTCGAGTAGCCGTCAGCGCTGCTTGAATGCGAATGCGAATTCTCAAGGTTAACAACACTCAAAAGCGTCTACTAAAGCTTTGGCTAATGGTTAATGGAATGGACGCGACGACAACCCTGCAAACCCGGCAGCTAGTTTGAGTGGGTAGCATTGCATAGATAGAGTTGATTATAGGAAGCAAGACATACACATAGTATACTATATACAAACATTAGTTTCATATATCGCAGCTGGTTTATGAATCTGCAAAGCAGTATAAATCGAATCGATAGCAATTTCTAAACACGCTTAATTCGACTTAAGAAAACTTTAATTAAACAAATTTCAAAATACCTTTTTTTTTTGTAACTAAGCAGGCTTTGCATTTGATTCTGGCAACATTCAATAAAAGTTTAGAGCATTATTTCATTTAGTAACAAGTGCTGTACTAATGCACACTGTTTTTATTTTCTACTTTTCACTTTTTTATTTTGAATAATCTTTGGCAAAAACTAAAATCAAATTCATAGCAAGTGATAATAATAAAATCTCAAATTCAATAGCATAGTGATCAAACGAAATTAATAAGCCAACAGCTACACCAGCCAAAAATGAAAACAAAAGATACGTTGGGGTTGTCGCTCCCCAATCAATCAGAAGCTCAAACTCAATCGGAGTCACGTGCTCAAACGCCGCATGAAAAACGGGCCAGTCTTATAGCCGCAATGGGGCTCTTTAGGCCAAAATCTGCAACTCCCGTACAGTTTTATAACTTTGTGCGCGAGTTTTGCATAATGCACAATTGCAGTATTGATGAGGCGATGGAAAGATCACCCGAGTCCTGGTCAAGACTCAGCAAGGATCAGAGGCAACTCTATAGTTCGGTAGGTGTTGTGCTTTCTCAAATCATCTGTTCCAAGTTTCACTGTTTCGAATTTGACAGTTGAATTGTAAAATTTCGAAATTCTTCAGTATTTTTATTTGTACTGTTTATATTTACACCATTCCAAATACGCTGCTCAAAATGTACCTGTTCACAGCTCTACTGTATCGATTTCATTATTTCCAATTGCTCTAAACCTTTATCATAACTGAGCTAAAACCTGCATCTTTATAGGAAATGCACGCTGCCCTGCCAATTCCCGTGCCCCGGCATCTCATTTATCGTGCTTTTCAAATGGAACGCGCCGGCCGCTGGAAAATTAGCTCGGTGCCTGCACCAAATGGTGGCGCCATCACCTACTCGGTGGAATCGTATGCACCACCCGCTAAACTCTCCAAAATGCAATCTCGCATTCGTGCGCAGTATCCACGTTATGATAACTTGTCCAAGAACTCGCCATGCAGCCTTGAATCGCCCAAGGCACGAGGGCCAGCAACGCCAGAAGAAGCAGCAGCAACAGCAGCAGCAGCCTCAGCTGCCGCAGAAGTATCAAAGAAGGTGCGCACGCTGACGCCACCAGAGCAGCGAGCGCAGCAGGCACAGCAGGATAAGGGCACGTGCTCGCGCTCCCTCACACGGATACTCTCCGCGGATAGCCTGAAGGAATTGCGGAGTGGGCGCAACAAAGTGACGCCAGCGGCATCAATTAAACGTATTAATGGTGGCGTCTCCGCGAACAGCAAGCAGCAATCACAGCATCAAAAGCAACAACAACAACAACAGAAACAACAACAAAAACAACAACAGCAACAACAGCAACCGCTGAAGCTGAAGATGGCAACAAAGAGCAAGAGCAAGAAATTGATGACCCCTGCGGTGGTGCGACAGAAGCAGGTCAATAAAAACAAAAAGTCAACCAAATCAACAAAGTCATCAAATTCAACAAAACAGGCGTTTACTGTGCTGCCCAAAACAGAGATAAAACGCAAGCATCCAACAAAGAAATCGGCAAAGAAATCGTAAAAAGGCGCAAATAACACAAAAGAAACACACAGGAATAACCCCAGAAACCCTCACACAAATACCAAACCAATAACATCTGGTCACACTGGAGATCCCATCATCAAACGGAACACACACATGAATACACTCCTTTCATCCGGCACAACACTGGCAGCACACAAATTACACGCACTAAATTTATGTACATACATACAATACATACAATTTGTTTATGTTTTACATCATTAATAAGTTGTTTTTGAATGTTTTTCATAATCGATAATCATCAAAATTGTTCATGAAATCGCGTATTTGATTAATAGCTGCAACTTGCTGCTGCCAACTCAAATCGAATTGAATTGTAAGTTTGAAATGCCAAAATACTTGTACACTAAATAAACTCTGTCTATATACTATACATATGTATATTTATTACAATCTGTGCATTTTCTTTACAATAATACTGAGTTTATAACAGGGACTGCAAAAAAGACTTATGGGCTTTATAAAAATCAATAAAATGGTCCTGGATGAATGGAAAAGAAGCCACATGTCTTATTTCAACTTTTTACTCTTGTATTTTTTTTTGACCTAAAAAAATTCATTTATATAAAAAATAGTTTTCTAAACTTTCAAACGGTATTTTTAAAACTTTTAAAACTATCCAAAAAGCAAAGTGAATCTTGTTTGTTCATACTTATTATATAAATAATACTTGAGAATGCTAAATATACACCAGTTTTGAAATGATTAACGGTTTGAACAGACTGTATTATGAGATTAAATATGATAGAATACATATATTGTATGTGTATATACTATATACAATACTGTATATACAGTACGCACTGGCTAAGCGAACACCTCGCAACTTTAAAACACAATTACCTTAGATAACGTAAACTTTCTATAAAAATCTTGACAGCAAAAACAAAATTATCCATATTTATACTCATTTTAAATTTTTTAGAAAAAAAAAGAAAAAAGAGTATATTGGGTTTTGTAAAATGTCCGTCTGTCCGTCTGGCCGTCCGTCTTTCTGTCCGTCTGTATGAACGCAGGTTTTTGCACAGTTTTGAAGCTAGCGCAACCAAACTTGGCATGCATGTTGGTATATACCATAGTCAGACAAAGTGTCAAGATCACCCCCCCACCCCCATCCCTTCCCCCACAAACCACAAAACCCTATATCTTCCACAGTTTTATAGCTAGAGTTACCAAATTTAGCACAAGGGCTACTTATCACATGCTTGATTGATCGACTAAAAAAAAATCGGCTACGCCCACCCCCGCCCCCACAAATAAGCAAAGTCTGTATCTCCCACACCCCTTTAGCTAGAATCACCAAATTTTGCAGATTGAATTCTATTGCCCTATTAAATAGATTGTATAAAAATATTTTTGCCACGCTCACCCCCACGTTTGCAATCGAGCTAAGTTTGTTTCTCCCAAACCTGTAGAACGGGCTCAACCAAACTTAAATTGATGGCAAAACTTGAAAGATTTGAGCAAAAATACAATTGCCACGCCCACTTCTGACTCCGCAAAGAGGCTAGTTGCATTAGTTGGCATTCATTTCAATGTCTGATGAAATTGATAATATTTTCCATATATTATTTTGGTATAAACGGACAGTTCTTAACCACAATAACTCTGAAAAAAGCATTCCAAAAAGCAATTTCTAAAATACAAAAAAAATCGAGTTGATTTTAAATAAATTTTTGCAATAATTTTGGAGCAGGTAACCAAAAAAAAAAAGAAAAGAAAAAGAAAAATTTCAAGCCGCAAAGCGCAAAACACTTTTTAGGCATTTTTATAGCTTCTTGGCCATATACCATTTACATACATATGAATATGTATCTATGCATGTGTGTATGTATGCATGTTTGTGTTTCTATGTTTGTGAGCATGCATGTACTTATGTATCTGTGCCATGATGTTCGCCAGCGCTTGATGAACCGTTATTTAAACAGCGCACACCATAGGCAATAAAACATTTGTGTTGTTGCATGGACAACTAACAACAATACAGCGAACAAAAAACAAAAAAAGATAAATGAAATCAGCAAACCCAGAAGAAAAAAAAAAACAAAATTCGCAAAAAATTAAATTTTTTTTTTGCTACGTTTTTTTTTTTTTTTTGCCAATCGGCACGCAGAGCCAGTTGAGCATTTGACCTAAATACGCTGCCTGCCGTTTGTTGTTGTTGTTGTTGTTGTAGTAGTTCTCAATAGGCTAAACTTAACGCGCTTTTGTGCGTCGCCATGGAAGACAAAAAAAAACAAAAACAAAATAAATTAGCAACAACAACGAAGTAAAATAAAATGGCAAACATAAAGAATTCGCTGCTGTTCGATTTTCTTGTTGTTGCTAATTTTTGCAAAAAAACAAAAAAAAAGTTTTGTTGCGCGGCCGAAAAAGCTGGCATAAAATGAACAACTGTACACAAAAGCGAAAAGTCACTGTCGGCGCTGACGTTGACGCTGACGCTAACAGCAGCAGCAGCAGAAGGCAGGCAGGCAGCCCACGACGCAGCTTTGTCTCTTGTTCTTGCGTTTCTTCTTCCTCCTTTTCTGCTGCTGCTTCTTTGGGTGCTTTGCTAAATTTATAGCCGCTTACGCATGACGCCAAAAAGCAGCTGACAAAAGCTCACACACACGCGCGCACATACAGACAAAAGCTGCTTGCTGGCGACATCATCGTCATTTCGACAGCGCCATTTGACTTCTAACTGCTTTTATATACATATATCCACACACACACACACACACACACACACGCAGGCGCTAACTAAGCGGCCAACTATACTTAACTAGCCCTCTGCTGACAATGCTGCTTTGTGTTGTCAAGTCGCAAAGGCGCAGCAGCAACAGCGCCGATTACGCAATGCGTTCGTTGTTTTACACACATAAACATACATACACACACACACACACACATTTTGTTTCGTTTCCGCGATCAACGAGCTTGCAAAATAAAAACAACAAAAATTCGCAAATAGCAAAGTTGCCATGCGTGCGACCCAATTGGAAATTTGACATACAAAGAGTGCAAGTGAGCTAAAGAAACAGAGAAACAGAGAAACAGAGAAAGAGCGAAATAAGAGTGACTATATTTTAATTATACATGAATAGCATTATCCAAAAACTATCGATAACATTATTAATAGTTTTGACAAAGCGACAGTTAAATTCTAATTTCCTTAACTTAATTCATGAAAATGTAATTGAAATATTGTAAATAGAAAAATAGGAAAAACAAGTAAGAATGCTCTAGTCGAGTGTGCATTTCAAGCAGTTCAGCGGCAACACAAGCAAGCAGTGCACTTAACTCGTAAAGTGCCTGTCAAACTGTTGTTTCTGCCTGCTGAGACGGGGGTAATAGATTCTTCCATAACTTTGGTGCTATTTATCCGATCGTGTTGAAATTTACACAGCTGATCAACATTGATACAACATATGTGTGCACCAAAAATCAAAGCTTTATCTTTAAAATTGTGGCGATTTGCGGGGTTGCGGGGAAATTTGAAATAAATTTGATCTGCGTATGGTATACAGGAACGTGCATGCCAAGTTTGGTGTCTCTAGCTCTTATAGTCTTCGAGATCTGTGCGTTCATACAGACAGACAGACGGACAGACAGACGGACATGGCTAGTTCGTCTCGGCTGTTGATGCTGATCAAGAATGTATATAGTTTATATAGTCGATAATGCCTACTTCTGCCTGTTACACACATTTGCAGTACTTGATAACACCCTTTTTCCCATTTTTAATTGGAACAGGGCGTAAAAAGAGTATAAAATACCTAATACAAGTCTTTACTCATACTTAAAACAGAGTATATAAGTGTCGGTCATTTAATTAGTAGCCTCAGTAGCAAACAATTTGGCCTGTCAAGTTTACAAAAAAAAAAAAACAAACCGAAAAGAGAAATTTTGCAGTTGGTTTGTGTCTGACCTTTGGCTTGACCGTGGGCGTGAGTTGTGCAAATAAAAAAAGAAGACAAAAAAAAAAACAACAAAAAAAATAGTTGCGAAAAATGTTTCTAGCGGGTCGCTAGCCAGTTGAAATTCAATGCTATCTACGCACACACACACACACACACACATACACACATACATCAAATGTGCGCAAATTAGTTCAGTAGGTGCCCGCGTATTTGTTTTTGTTGTTGTTGTTGTTGCTGTTACCAGCTGGCGCGGCGTCATTTAAATTTAGCAGCAGCAGCGCCGCCAGCCGGCAAAATGAAACATTGAAAATCATAAAGAAAAAACAACAACAATATGAAGCGGCGTTCAAAAAAAATTCGCACATATCTGTCCTTGACACACATTGCGTATACGCAATTTACGCAGCCCGATTGTTGCGTGTGAGTGCGTGCGAATTAGCGACTAACTGTGACTGTGTGTGTGTGTATGTGTGTGTGTGTGAGTGTGTCTGTGACCTACTTACGTATCTGACAGATACAGATAACAACATATGTTTTCGGTATTCGCAATATAAAACTAGTTGTATCAGCAGCTGGTTCACATCTCTCGCTCGCACTTACAGTCTGCTCAAACAGCAAAGCGGAAGTGTTTTTTGTTGTTGTTGTTGTTATTATTGTTATTGTTGTTGTTGTTGTTGCGGGTGTACGCTTGCTTTTGGCTTTGGCATCTCTATCTGCAAACTTGATGCTGCATTATTGGCATTGATTAATTGCGGCGCTTTGGCTGCAGTTCAAAAGGTTTGACATAAGACAAATTGCAAATGTGCATCCCAACAACAAAATATATTCACAACTTGGCCAATACATTTTGGACAGCTGCTAAATGGTAATAAAATTGTCTTTACAAAATGTTGGCCAAAGATCAAAGATCAGCTGTTAGATGTTGTAGGTCAGTTATAATATTTTTGTTTGCCAATCAGTTTTTTTATTCAAATTGTGTTTGTTATGTTAAGTGCGTACTAAAATTTATAAAAAAATTTTTATTATTATTATATATTGATGGAAATTAGAAAATGAAAATCTCTGTTTAAAAGCTATATATTCAAAATATTATTAGAAAAACCTTTGATAAATTGTGCATTATGGAAAAAACTCAGAAATTGAAAACAATACGTAAAATAAACTAAGTCAATTGGATTTTTATATAAGATGAACAATACAGAATCATAAACAAACTAAAGAAAGTAATTTAACATATAGTAAGTTCAAGAAATCTTTAAAATGTGAATGTATTTACATACATACTTATATATATATATATATGTCTGTAAATAGTTTCTGAAATTAAGAGTGTTTTTAAGCTGAAAACTAGATTCTCTTATTATTGCAGGCATGAACTAGCTAGTACGGCTTATCTTTATTGTTATTTATAATCAAAGGTTAAGCAGAAATAATACTTTATTTTCGTATAAAACCGCAACATTAAACATTAGAAATACTTCCATGAAACTATTTCAGCCTTGGCACTTTTTTTCTTCTATTTTGTTAGATTTACAAACTGATTGTATCTCAAAACTTAAAAATTTGTTTAAATATAGAATATACAAATATAATATAATAGAAATGTATGTATTTGCATTTGCTTATTTTCAATAATGCTTTACGATTCAAACAAATTCAAGCAAAGTTCTAAAAAGTAGGCAAGATATCTAAGTTTACAATTATCGATAGTATCGAAAATAATACAAAAATTTAACTACTTAAGAAAAAGTGCATAAGTACATATTTTCTTTAGAAATAGTTATTAAAACTAAATCAGTTTCAAATATCGCTATTGATACATAAAACAAAACATCGATTGTGAAAACTATCGATACATCGAACAAAACAACGATTGTGAAGACAATTGAAAACTATCGATACATTGAACAAAACAACGATTGTGAAGACAATTGAAAACTATCGATACATCGAACAAAACATCGATTATGAAGACAATTGATAGCTATCGATACATCGAACAAAACATCGATTGTAAAAACACTTGAAAACTATCGATACATCGAGCAAAACAACGATTGTGAAGACAATTGAAAACTATCGATACATCGATTCCGAATATTCATGGAATACGTTTAATTTTTATTTTGGAAAAACATTATTTAAGAAGTTGCATTTAAATTTAATTTTTTCTTCTATTTTTTTTGTTGCTTTGCTTGTTGCATGTGCAATTAGTTTTTGTTGTTTTTTTTTCTACATTTTTTTATGTGCTCTACCTTTTTTATTACTATTATTATTAGTTTTCTTTCTAATATCACGCAGCAAGCATTTTGTACGTGCCTTTGGGGCTTTGACAGGGCCATGACCGCAACGCAGGGGGTGGTGTATAAAGGGAGTAGGGTTTGATATGTACATATGTATGTTTGTGTGTATATGTATATAATGCGATAACTATGTGCATAGTTGAATGCACGTAGCATATTAAAGAAAAAGTCAAGTGCAATCGAACGCAGTTAGTTCTTTTTTATAGAGCTTTTTGTTGCTACGCTGCTAAACTAAAAGCAGCATTTGCATATGTATTTGCTGCTGCTAATTTGTATCTTTGTTTTTGCCGTTTTGGCATTTTGGGGCCATATGTTTGCCAAACATGCGAATTGCGTAAGCGACGACGACAAAAGGCGAGCGCTAAAAGAGAACTCGGCGAATTGGGCAAAAGAAAAAAAAGATCGCGAAACAAAAGCACACACAAGCACAGCCGTCCGCACACACACAGGCTCACACAGACGGCGGCCGTCAGATTGTGTGCTCTTCAACTTGACTTTGAAAATGTTGAGAGAGCGCGAGAGCGCGCAAAAAAGAAACTTGCGAAAAAAGTTGGCTGATTGTGCGTGCGTGTGCGAAAGAGAGCGCGTGTCTGCGAGAGCGTATACAAATGTTTGTTGTTGTTTTTAAGAGCGCAGCTAGACAATAATTGTTGTTGTTGGGCTTTTTGGCAACATTTGTGTTGTTGTTGTTGTTGTTGTTTTTTTTCCTATGTTTGTGCCGGCCTCCTTCTCTGTTTTTGTTGTTCTTTTCATGCGTGCGCTCGATCTCGCGAATATTTTGGCTTTTTTTTCGCATGCATTTTGTTGTTGGCGCGTGGCTTACGCACTTTTTTGTTTTTGCAAACACAACGAAACGCGACGTCGACAGTTCGTTGGCTTTTGTGCGTGCGTCGGGCCTATGACTATGATTGTGTATTGTTGTTGTTGTTGTTGTTGTTTTTTTTGTTTTGTGCGTGTCGTTGATCTTTCAGGCAAAAACTAGCAACAACAACAATACCAGTAACAAGATTGGGCTTTGGGTTCAATGAACTTTTTTGCGTTTGGTTTGTATTTTGCGAATGTGTTTGTTGTTATTATTGTTGTTTTATTGTTGCTGTAACGCAAAGTTCAATACACTCACGAATTTCTTTTGCTTTTTTTTTTTATATGTACATTAATAGTTGGGCCTTGATATTTGGGAACTTGGGCATAGGCATATGTATTTCGGGTCTCTTGTTCTTCTTTGATTGTGATAAGTTATGTTGTACAATCATACATTTGTGTATGTATGTATGTATGCATAGATAATATGCGTATTACAACGAAATTGATGATAAAAACCGTAGGTTTATGTCAATTGATATTCATAGGTAATTGTAAGGGATTAGCTGAAGCATACCGAGACATGATTACCGCAAAGAAACAAAGCTTTTATCGAATTAGTTACATATGTTCGAAATATACATATAGAAAAGAAAGAAATCAGGTTATTAAAAACATTAACATGACAATTAGATACTTTTTTTTACAAAATTCAGTTTATTATATTTCTTAAGTTTGGTAAAGATTAGAGATGAGATCGGGATGGGAATACTGCGGTTCGGGGTAGGAAAGTATCACTTAGGGACAGGCGGGAGTCGAAACGAATTTAGTATTCCCAGCCCATCTCTTGTGGAGATAACTTGAAAAACGAAAGAATTTTTTCAAACAGAACTACAAATTTTGTTGAACTAGTTTCGCTGGTAGCTCAATCGAATTCTGAACATTTTTCTGTAAGAATGACAAGACCTTATATAAAATAATACGTTTTTTGATTAGATTTGTGTGTTTTAATAAATAATTAAAGATCATGAAATTTTGATTCTCATAGAAT
Organism: Hirtodrosophila cameraria; assembly: GCA_949708635.1. NCBI lineage: Eukaryota > Metazoa > Arthropoda > Insecta > Diptera > Drosophilidae > Hirtodrosophila > Hirtodrosophila cameraria. Next base: position 523,511 of record OX453090.1, on the reverse strand, counting down.
TATCAGAAATGCTCCAATTTTCTCTTTCATTAAATGTTGTCTTTTCATTTTTGACAAGATATTGGCGATTTAACTTGCATTTGAATAAGGACTGAATGAAGTTTCAATTAAGATAGGACTAGCTTAACAAGTTTTCAAGTTTTTCACATGTAAACAATTTAAAATCCGCAAAATGTCGTCAAAAGCGGAAACCGGAACAGGTCTTTAACATCTTTAGCATTCAAAATCTATGAGGAATACTTGGGGCTGTATGGATATGGTAACCCTCAGATATAAAAACTTATTTTTTAATATATTTTATTTGCGATTGAGGTTTTTTGTTTTTGTTTGTGGGTTGCCATAATTTCTCAAACGCATTTTTAAGCGAGGGGGGGGACCTTCATAATTTATGCCAAATTTATGCAATCCGCTGGCAAAATGGTCAAAACTTTCGAAAGTTCTTGGCCATATGGAGTGCCATGGGAAATTTGCAATGACCGATGAATGTTTGTTGTTACTGTTGAATGTTGGTTCTCTGCGACGACTTTTTTTTTGTTGGTGAAACTTTAACGTCTAATTGCCACAGTGTTTTTTTTGTCTATAGTTTTTTTTCTTTTTAGCTCTGACATGGCACAAATATACATATGTACATATGTATGTATGTATGTATGTACCTAGTTGGCCCCTTATATTTGATGTATTTTTAGTTTATGCTATTTTCTTTTAGTTAAATTTCTTGTTTAGCAAGAAAGTTGCTGAAACCGGATTTATGCGAAATTTTAGAGGCTCTTTTTAGCAATAAAATGAAATCAAATGACATAAAACAAGCAACGACATTTTTGAAACCACTTTTTTGTTATAAATATTTATTTTATGTATATTTTGATAAGTGGCTTTGTAAGCGGTTTTCAAAAAAGCTGTTTTCCCATTATTAAGATATATAATAAATATATAAAATATTATGTTAATAAATACATTTAATAATATATACATACATACATACATATATGCATGTACTTTACTTTATTATATACAATCATGTGTGTGTGCGTGTCATCAACTAAAATGATTATGTAACTAAGCGTAATTAAAGCAACAGCAACAGCAACAACAATGGCTAACTGAATTAACCTTGTTCTGGCCCAACGGAAATTGCACACACATAAACACACAAACACACATGCAGCGCGATACGAGCGCAGATACATTTGTATCTTTGTTTGTATCTTCTGGGTCCTTGGTTATAATTAATCCACAATTGCACACAAACACACACACACACACACACATACACACGCGCTGCACAACAAACGCTGGCACGCAAGCGTCTGTCCCCATGTTGCTTTTGTTGTTGTTGTTTTCTCTGTGTTTTTTTGTGAGGCGTCAACTGTACCCAGAGCGATCAGATAAATTGCCATTGGCACCTGGTCTGCAGCTCGGGGGGCTCCATCAGCTCCATCCAAATGCTAATTGCCAATGGGTCAGCCACAGCTTGCATGTCAACATTGCAGTTGTTGTTGTTGTTGTTGCTATTGCTATTGCTATTGTTGTTGTTGTTACTAACTATTTTCCAGCTATTAGCTCAAAAGTCAGCCACAGAATGTGTCACGCAGCGACGTGCGCCTCTCTCGGCGCTTCTCAACAAGAAATAATGAAACACGCATACGCACACACACACACAAACACACACACACACACAGTGCAAATGACATTTGGTCAATTTTGGGGCTACATGGTTGGAGTCGGTTCAAAATAGCCTGAAGAAACAGCTCCCAAAATAACATAGCGTATAGAAACAGCTCGCAATTCAATACATTTTTGCACTTCATTTGATTCCATTGAGTTGATTTAAAGTTCGTGAACTAGTTCCAGAATGCTTGAAGCGCTACCGAGATACGTTTGACATATACCAAATGCTATACGGTTTCTTGCACCAAGTGGAAATTGAGAATTATCAGGCTAGAATTCAATCCGTTCAATTCTTCAAATACTAAGTAGTATTCGTTTTTTAATATTCAATTCCGGTACGAGTAGCACTTCAATTCTAAACGATCGTTTATTGTCATAAAAATAAAAAGCTTTTGATTAAGTTCAAAATAGTTTCCAACTTTTAGAAAACGTCCTTAAAATAATCAATTTTTTGTACTTAGAAGAAGTTATTGAGAATGCTTTATTAGCTTTGAATCGTTATGTGTGTAGCCCTGGTCAATTCCCACAGTTTTTAAACAGTTAACATTAACATTTATAAGAAACATTTTCCTATTCAATTAAATAATTTTATATTTTAAGAACCACTTTTGTGGTTCAACCTCAAATATGGTTCATAAAGTTCATAATAGTTTAATGCGTGCAGCCCTGGCAAACATGTTTTATTTGATTTGATGTGTGTATTTTTGTTGTGTTGTTCAGCTAATGTTATGCATTAATATGTTACAATATTTGTAGTTGTTGTTGTGTAAATTAGAAGGCGGCTGCCAGATAAAAGCAACAACAACAACAACAACAACAGCAGCAACAGCAATTGAACAACGCAACTGAGAAATGCGCAATAATTGATGCACGCAAAATGCAATTACAATTTAAGGTGCAAAAGAGATGGCAAGCCGTTCTGGCGTGCGCCAGAGCGAGAAAGCGATAGACGGAGAGAAGTTGAGCTGGTAAAATAGTTAAGTGGGTGTTCGTGTGTGTGTCTCTGTGTGTGTGCGTGTGTGTGTTTGTGTGGTTGTGGGTAATGAGTCGTAGGTGTGGTGCAGGGGGCAGTGTAGGGGTTTAGGATGGAGTGGGGGAGGGGGGGTCCGCTGCATATAATTGCGTTATAGTTTGTAGTTTTTGCAATGAGAACGATAACACACACGCAGACACACACACACACACACACGCACACACATTTTAGGGTTACCATATTGCAATGCAATGCAATGCGCACTCTCTCACTGCGCTGCACTCTCTCGCTCTCTCTCTCTCTCTCACTCATTCTCTCTGTTTCACACATTGCATTAACATTATGCCAAGTCGTCTTCTTATTGCGGTCTCTTTAAGCTTTGCCGGCGAACTTTTGCTACGTTTTTCGTTTACACATTTGTTGTTTGCCTTTGCCTGCTTATTAATCACTTCCTTCTTGCGTTTTGCACACGCTTCGCTTGCCTGGCTGCCTACCCAGCCACCCAATAGTCAATTCCCACCACCCCACCCACCGACAGCCTACCAATCTGACCCTCCGCCCCTCTCAAACACACAGTGGCGTCATGCATTTAGTGCATTCGTCAGCTAACGACAGCGACACACACACACACACACACACGCACACACACACACACACACACACACACACAAACAACCTTGAAGTTTAAGTGAATGAGTGAACAAAAATTAGTTTGACATATTATTAGGCCACAGAAGAATGGGAAAGGGGCAAGGCGGTATAGGGGAAAGGGGCAAGGCAGTTTAGGGGGAGGAATTGGTAAACATACAAACTTGGGGTTACTAGAAAAAAAACAAATATAAATAACTAAACAATAATTCGACTTAACGACATTTTCTTAAGGACATTTTAGTACGACAAAGTTTTAATTTCTCTTCGAGATACAAAGTTGTATCTATTGTGAATCGATATCGATATCGATATCAAATTAGCCCTCAATTGGTTTCTGGATATTCCAAATTTCTGTTTATTTACAAAATAGTTTGCAAAATAAGCGCTTCAAGTAAACCGTTGAAAAATAAACTTTGTTAAATAGTTATTTGACTTGAAGTCGCCTTTTTTCTTAACGATTTCTAAGTAACATCTGTTTTGGAAAAAAATAATGAATGCAGCTTTTCTTAGAAGTTTAGTTATCTAAAAAGATATTATCACTATCAGTTAGCTGCTGTTTGTTTTTAAACCATTTAAGAAAAGTTAGCTTTGAAAAGTTTTTGCCAAAAACTAAATTTTCAATCGGTTGTTTAATAGGTATATTTTAACTTGATAATGATGCTGATCAAGAATGTATGTATATTATTTATTTTGTCACCAATCGTCCACCCGAATCGGAAACTACGATGAATTCTAAGAATATTTCAGCAAGAAACTATGGGTCTAAAATGAATTCCTAGCTCCCGTTGAGTAGCATTAAGATTTCAGATACATATGAGTGCGTCAATTTTGTCCTACCCCAAGCGTCCACCAGAATCGGAAACTACGATGAATTCTAAGAATAAATATATATATATATATATATTGTATATACTATACAGGTTCGAAGACATCTATTACATATTTCGAAACAAAGTTATAATACCCTTTGCAAGAGTATAATAAAGTTGCAATAGCTGCTTTTGTACATTAAACTGCAATTGAATGTTTTCAGATAAAACGTTTAAGTATATCACACTAAAAAGGAATTGCGATATAAATTGCTCTCGCAAGCGTAACAGCCAAAGACTGAGTGCATGCACAGAACCCATACTTAAACACAAATGCAACTACTTATTATGACAGTTATTTACTTTAAGGGTGGCTGTATGTTCAAGCTGTACTTCTCTATGTAATTTAAATTAATCATAGTAAACGGGGCGTCGAAACATTCATCAGCTTTGACTCACTTTTATTAAGTAGCTGTTGTGAGAATTTTCTCCATTATTTCCATTATTCAACCTGCATTTGCGTTGATTAATAATATTACGCATACGCTGCGTATGCATTTGGCTAACAATCGAAACCTGCTACCGTTACAGTTGTCAATTACCAATTTTATTGACAGTGTTGCCAACAACTTTGAGTGCACTTGAAAGCAATCGATAGAGCCGACTTTGGATAGTTTCGATAGCGATGTAAAAATACAAAATAAGTATTTTAAAAACTTTAGCAACTGAATACAAAATTATTTAAACAGATTGAAATCTATCTATACTATCAATAGATCTAGTCTTTATCTATTTTAAGCATATATTGTATTTCCTTTTCGTAATTTTCTCGAGTTTTTCTTCGTTTTTATCGATAGTGCGTGCTCTGCTGCACATTGCACATTGCACACACTGCCACGCCTGCTAGCGCCCACTTTTGGCGCCACATTTCATAACGGCACGGTCACGCAGCTCACACGCCAAATGATTAGTGCCAATAACTGTTACATAAACATATACAAAATTTACGTTTATTTTTTTCTTTTAATATTGCTGAACGTGCCTCGTGTTATCACTTTGATTGCGTTAAGCTACAAAAGCCACATTTCACCACGATTGCATAAGGCACATTAAAGAACTTCTCTGAAGAGAAGCTTAAATATACATACATATATATGTTGCTGGTAATGTTAAGGTTTCTTAAACGGTTTGTTAAAGTTAAGGGGAGATCTTGATACTTTGCCTGCCTATGGTATATACCAACATGTATACCTAGATTGGTTTCTCTAGCTTCAAAATTGTCGAAAAAACTGCGTTCATACAGACGGACAGGCAGACGGACAGACAGACGGACAGACAGACGGAAACACGGACATTTCACAATCCCAATATTCTCTTCTTTTTTTTTTTTAAATTAAAAAAAGAGTAACGCTTGCACAAGTTCTCGCTAAAGTACTATTTAAGACTGTTAAATGTATGAAAGTCAAAAAATGTATCTCGTTTTTTATCAACAAAAAGACACATTCAGTCAAAGGCTTTGACAGGTCTCCTCCTAGGCAACCCCCTAGGCAACCCCCTAGGCAACCCCCTGCCAACGCCCTTGCCCTAAGCTGCTTTGATGCTCAAATTGAAATTATATATGACAAATACGATTTGTGCTGAAAGTATACAAAAGTACACTAAACAAGAAAGAAATGTTATCTTCGGCGTGCCGAATATATATACCCTTGTACAACATACAAGCTACAAGATATAGTCGTCCGATTTTGATCAAATTCGGTCAGTATTTATATAGAACTTACTTCAAATTAGATAAAGTCAGTTTGGTTGAGTTATCTTAAAAAACAAAAAACTTGTTTCATACAAAAATCTATTTTTCAACCGATCGTTCCTATGGCAGCTATAAGATATAGTCGTGCAATTTTGATGAAACTTGGATTAAGTTTGGTAAGAAAAAATAGTTTTGTGCACAAAAAAATCTTTTTCAACCTAAAGGAGCAATATGTTATAGTGGTCCGATCTGGCCAATTCAAAAATAGGAACTACCTACCACACGAGAATGCAGGATGAGCCTTGATTTGTCATATTGCATTTTATTTTGATTATTATTGATAAGATGAGTGCATAGTGTTTTATATACCACTTATTTCCAAGTTAATTGTTTAACTATTGCCAATTTTGATATTCTACTTATCAAAATAACTTTAGAATTTGCAAAAAATTAAGCTTATCATGCAAAATCGAAGCAGGATCTATCAAATTTTATGCAAATGTTTATATATTCTCATTTGTAAATTAAAGTAAATAAGTTTAATAACTTTGCTACATTATCTATATTCCGGCTAAGTTTTTCTACACTCAGACAAAAAACCATTCTTAATGGAACGAAATGTACCCAAATCAAGAACAATCCGTTATTGTAGGAGAATGTGCGGAACTATTTTTGGAAGGTTTTTTTACTCCCTGTTTTCATTAAAAATGAGAAAAAGGGAGTTATAAAGTACTGCAAATGTGTGTAACAGGCAGAAGGAGGCATTTCCGACTATTTAAGCCATATATATTCTTGATCAGCATCAACAGCCGAGACGAACTAGCCATGTCCGTCTGTCTGTCCGTCTGTCCGTATGAACACACAGATCTCGAAGACTATAAGAGCTAGAGACACCAAACTTGGCATGCAGGTTCCTGTATACCATACGCAGATCAAATGTTGTATCAATTTTTATCAGCTGTGTACTTTTCATTACGATCGGATAAATAACACCAAAGTTATGGAAGAATATAAAGCCCCCGTCTCAGCAGGCAGCAACAACAGTTTGACAAGCACTGCACAAGTTAATTGCACTGCTTGCTTGTGTTGCCGCTGAACTGCTTGAAATGCAAGTTGGGAGCAGGGAGTCTCGTAGTCGGGCACACTCGTTTAGAGTATTCTTACTTGTTTTTTATAGTAATTAACACTTACATAAGTTGACTGAATCGGTTATATATACCTACATATTGTATGAAAACCGATTGCACTCCCACTTACTTCTAAACCAGTTGTTCATAGTTTCTGAAAACTATAGAAAACTATTGCATTGCTAACATAAGCAACAATGCTAGCAACCTTTCAACTGCAACTGTAAAATTGAAACTTTGTTTTTTGTTGCTGATGTTGCTGTTGATGTTGTTGATGTTGTTGTTGTTGTTGTTGCTGCTGCAGTTGTTATTGCTGTAGTTGTTGTTGTCTAAGCTCGCTAGCAACATCATTTGCCATTACTCGTAAATGTCACATATTTATGCTGATGATAACGGCGCTCTTTGCTGCTGCTGCTGCTGGCTTTTCGAGCGTGCGAAACTTGCAACCTGGCGGCGGCTGCGGCAACCTATTTGCCCTGCCCCCCTTCTCAGCACTTCGCTGCTACGATCACGCAACACATTTTGCTGTCAACAAACGAAGAAAACGATGGCAAAACTCTCTAAAAATGACTAAAGTAAAATTGATTTGTCACGCTGCGCATAAATTTCACATAAGCAACTGTTGCTGTTGTTGTTGTTGCTGTTGTTGTTGTTGCTGTTGTTGTTGCTGTAGAAGCTGCAGTCATTGCAGTCACTTTGCCATGCTTTTCAATCAATAGAAATAACCTTTTCTTTTTGTTTTTCTTTAGGTTGTTTTTTTCTTTGTTGCTTTTTCTTTGACTTTTGCCATTTCATCAATTAGGCGTTAATTTTTGCAGTCTGCAATTTAACGGTGCTAACGTTTTATTAATGGGCTAACGCATTTGGCAGCTGGGAAACCAGCTAGAGAAAATCACAGCCAAAACATACAAATAATAATAATCAACAAAATTAAAACTAAGCAGGCAACAAAGCATAAAAATAAAACTTTTGTGCAAATTGCAAAAAACCAAAAAAAATAAATAAATAACTTCAAGGCCAAGGTCAGCGCCAGAAACGGATCGTATCGGAACGGATTGGCTAAGATCGAGCCCAAAAAAAAAAAAAAAAAAAAAAAATGCATGTTGGAAGAAGGCGTCAGACAACAAATGATTTGAATTATTATTTTTTGTATTTTTTGGATTATTTTTTTTTTTAATTTTTGTTGAGCGGAAGTGAGCGACGTCTGCGCTTTGCTTTTGACAATGGGAAGTGAATGCAAAGATCACAACAAAAAGCAGGCAAAATGTTGTGCATGTGTGTGCATGTGTGTGTGTGTCATTATATATAGTGAACATGGCGCTGGCTTCGAAGGTTTCCATTTTAATTGAAAAAAACATTTTTGGTTTTCTTTTTTTTTGCGCAATTGCAAAATTTGCTTTAATTAGCCAAAATGCTTAGATGTGTGTGTTTGTGTGTGTGTGTATGTTTTTTGTTGCGTTAATTGCACTATGTCCAAAACTGAACCGACATTTGTTTGATTGACAGCTGCCCCTAAGCTGACACGCCCCCTTAAGCGCAAACATTCTATTCAACTGTTCCGCAGGCAAACATTTACTTCAACAATGTACAAATACATACATACATATGTATGTATGAACCTTTGTATGTATGTATGTGGTTATGTACTATGTACATATGTTTGCATAGTTTCTCAGTCTGAAATCATTTCTTGTTTTGGTACTCAGCATCCATGAAAAACTTATTTAACAGTGAGGATTGCTTTCATTTTGAGATAGTTTAAAGTTTAAACTCTGAACTGTTTTAAGTTTTGAAAAACTATTGATAATGTAGTTTCAAATGTAGTTTATACTTGAATATAAAGTTATTTAAGTTTTGATTTTAATACGGTTTTATTAGAAATAAAAAACAATCATGGTTTTCTTTCCTTTTTTTTTCTTTCAATTTTTCGTAGTTTATTCTTTCTGCTCGATATTTTGTGCAAAATATAAATAATCGATTATCGATTTCAGGTACTTAATTTGAAGTCAAAGAATCGATTGTTTTTAAAAAATTACTTTATTTTTAGATTGAGAGTTATTAAAAGTGTTTTTATGATAAAAAAAAAAGAAAAACTGGTTTTGTTTTTGAACCAACAACTAATCTATTTATTCTAAACGATTTATCAAAACACTTTCGATTATAATCGTGTATAATCGAACCAATCGAATATCCCATGATTATTTACAACCCTGCTTTTAATCCAATAAAAAAATGGAACATAATTTCACAAAATGTTGGGAATAAAAAACACGATTGGAACTGAAAATAGCTTGAATTTGAACACGGAATCAGAAAATCGAAATCGATTCGTATTGAAATGTACTCAATACTCAAAACATGGCATTATTACATACATATATCATTGTTGTATGCTAAATGAACAACTAAAGCTAATATCAATTGCTAATGATCGTTCAAGTTATAAGTTTAAAAAGTTTTAAATTTTAGATTTTATAAAAAACTTACCTTAAACTAAAACACTCGCCAGTCGGGCGTTACCCGTCCAGCAATCCATAAGTTTCAATTTTTAATTGATTTGTTGTTTTTGTTGCTGTTGCCGTCTTCTTCGTCGCTGTTGTTGTTGTTGTTGATGTTGTTGTGTTTGTTGCGTTTGCTTTGGATGTTTTTGTTGTCGCCTCAGTTGTTGTTGTTGTTGCGTAGTTTCTTGTCGCTGATGATTTCGATTTATTTTGTTTTCTGTGTGTTTTCCAAATTCTTTTGCACTTTTGCACACAGAAAAATGTTGCTAAAAGCGTTTAACAACACTGCTGTCCGAAAATGAACCGTAATTTGAATGTTTTTCTTCTTTTGTTTTTTGTGCACGTTTCGAGCTCGAAAAAGAGTTGCTGCCCAAAGAAATTGTTCAATTTGTAATCATTTTGTAATCTGCCTTGTTTTTGTGTTTTTGTTTTTGGTTGTTATCGATAAAAATGTAATTGGTCCAGTTGGTTGCAAAGACTTCGTCGAGAGAGTGTGTTTGTATGTGTGTGTGTGTGAGTGAGTCAAAAAGAGTTGTTTTCAATAGCCAGAGAACGCTGCCAGAGTTGTTGCGTGTTTATACTTAGTGTTGCCGCCGTTATCGATAAACTTTTTGTTGAGTTGCTTTTCGATTTGCCGAGATTTCGTAAGTGGTTTTTCTTTAAGTTTTACACGCTTTCTTCTTCGTTGAAATTTAGAATTTTGAAGAATATGCTGCAATGAGAAGTCAAGAGTTGAAAAAGACAGCAAGTTAGTAAAAATATATGTATAAGAAATTACATAATAATATGCATACATAATAGTTTCTAAAATGTATAATTTTGTACATTAAACGTGCTTATTTTCACTTTTAATACCATTTTTTAATAACCTGAATAAATGCTGTACAAAATGAAGCTATTCTTCACTTGAATTCTACAAAAATAACCACATTCATCATTTTTATTATGCGCAACTTTATGCTCAAAATATGGTCACACTGTGTTGTTAAAGTTCATTAACAGTTTGCAGTCAGCAGCGCTTGAAAACAAAAGCAAAACAAAATTTTAACAACTGCAGACAAATACAACAACAACAAAAAGCAAAGCTCAAATGTAGGCTATGACAAATGCGAGAGAAAGAGAGGGAGAGTGAGGAGGGTGAGAAAAAAAGAGACAGTGGGTGTTGAAAGGATAGCAACTGCAACTGCAACTGCAACACCAAAAACAAACCAAAAACACCAACCAACAAATTGGCGTAAAACTTTCACTATTTTAATTACCTAGCTTAAGTTTGTAGTTGTTGTTGTTGTTGTTGTTTTGTTGTAGAATAAAAGCAAGCTTGGCCAATGCCAAAGTCAGTCGTTGTTGTTGTTTGTCTGTCTGTCTGTCTGTCTCAAAAAGTCTGGCAACTGTCTACGGCTGCTTGAAGTGCAATACGAGTGCAACAAGCAGAGCAACAACAAAGCACATGCATGGAAAGTTTTACCGCATTGTTGTTGTTGCTGCTGCAACATGTGGCACGCTTAATTATGACGTTGAAAAGTCACAACGACAATGTCAACAGTTGAATTATGAGCTCACACACACACACACACACACACACACACACTCTCTCTCTAAAAAAGTTTAATTTTTGCCAACTTTTGTGCCGCATGACGTCATCATCATCGTGTTTGTTGCTGTTGCGGTTGCTCTTGCTCTGCTTGCCGCATATTTTAATCATCTTGGAACAACAACAGTAACAATAACAACAACAATAACAACAACAACAAAAACCGTAGCATCTCTATTAACTTTATCTGCCTCATAAGCAGCAGCATCTGAAAGTTGCACTGACATTGAAAAACTTTTTCTTTGCCCCGCATAAGTAGGTTGCTATCTATCTCTTTCGCACAGAAAACCCCTCCTCCTTCTCTTTGTCTGCCTATATGCTATACCATCCTTTTAGATTCGTCTGGCAAAAGTTCAAGTTCATGGCAAACAGATTTTCTTTAAAGCACAAAAGCAATAAATTCTTACCATGTTTTTGCATAGTATTTAAGCCATTCGAAGCAAGTTTTTGTTCAATCAGGAAATAAACATATAATTGTTTATATACTTATACGAATTTTATGATAATATATGTACTATAAATATTATATAATACATTTAATTTTCAGCGATTGTTACCATAACAACTATAAGATACTTTCAGCTGATTTTAATAAAATTTGGTCAGCTTGAGAAAAACATACTAAATCAGAGAATAGATACATTTCTTTAAGAAATTTTGAGTGACAAAACAGTTGTTGAACAGCCGATTGTTTTTATGACACATATAAGATATAGTAGTTTGATTTTGATTTAATTTAAAATTGAATTTGGTCGAGTTATTTTAAAAAACAAAAAAAGTTCTTAAAACATTTAATTGTTTAAGCCGATTGTTAATGAAATTTGATCAGCATGCTAAAATAATGTACAAAAACTCATCTTGAACAACAACATTTTCGAGCGATCGTTCCATCTACGTGATAGTCGTACGATCTGGCCGATTCTGACATATGTGCGGCTTGCAGCAAAAAGAAAGTTTCATCAATATAGCTTTAAGACTGAGAGACTAGTTTGAGACATGGTTTTTGAGACACGATTGGTATTTGTTTTAAATTTTGATTAGTAAAATGCAGCTTTTTAAACAGCTTTAAAGCTTTGGTAAGCTTTGCACGCTGCAGAGAGTAAAAGAGCGGTCTATGCGAAGAAGTTGTCAAAAAGCAGAAAGCGACGACGCATTGCTCAAATGAAATGAAAAGCTTAAGACAAGTCAGGATAGGATAGGACAGGACAGGGCAGGACAGAAAGAGCCAGTTAGACAGGCGAGACAGAGGAAGACGGAGACGAAGACAGAGACAGAGACAGAGACAGAGACAGAGATAGAGATAGAGGAGACAGTTAAGTTAAAGCAATGCCCAGACAGACAGTCAGTCAGACAAGCGACGCGTCGGTGCGGGCAGAGATACAGTTGGACAGACAAAGGTTGTTGGTAAATACCAAACACACGGCACACACAACACACACAACACACAGAGAATATGTCTATATGACTAGACACTGTCTGTTGTATGCCACCTTACAATGCTGCCACCAGCACCACCACCCGCTTGCTACACACTCCACTCCAGCACCCCCCTGCGTTGAAATGAAAGAGACTCCAGACATGGCCCAAACCCGCTGACAACGACAGCCTGATGACTAGCTGCTTAAAATGTCTGCACAGCTGTTTGATGTAAGTGTGTGCGTGTGTGTGTATGTGTGTGTGTGTGTGTGTGTGTGTGTGTGCGTGTGTATGAGTTTTGTTGCCTCAACAGTTGAAGTTGCAGCCATTGCACACACAATGCCATCGACATATTTTTTAATGTTGCCAGACAGACAACAGGAGGACACCTCACAAATTGTCAGCATGAGAAACCCTCTCGACAAGTTGCCAACGTTGCAGGTGAATGTTGCATGTGGCAGAGGCAGAGGCACAGGCACAGGCACAAGCATATGCAACTTTTTGAAATGGGGCAGGCTACATACATACATACATACACAACATTATTTTTGTTTTATTCCTGCGTTTTTAATTTCGTTTTCTTTTCACTGCATATTTCTCATTTACTTTTTGTTTCTTCCTTTTTTTTTTATATATTGTATCTTTCTTGTACACCGTCTTATCGATTGTGCCCGAAATTCGCCTGGTCGAGTGCATTTTGTGCCTAGTTATGATAAGCAGGCTGCTAAAGGACCTGCGCTTGCAAGGACATGCATATTTGTTGCCTTGTTGCCATGCGTGACCAAACGTTGCCTGTTGACAATAAATTTATGCAATTATCATCATCATTATCAAGTTGCATTGAATGAGGTTCGAGAACTTTTAGCAGCAACTGTGCGACGAACCCTCATTTCGCCAAAAGGCGCCGCTAAATTTCTTGCTGCTCTTTTAGTTTTTATTTTTTTAAATATTATTTTCATTTTCTTAAGAAACTACAGTAACAACAACAACAACAACAACAACAACAACAACCATAAGAAACTGCCTGTCTTGCCGTTTATTAGAAACTGCGGAATTTCTCAGTCGACCGTTGACGGCTGCGCGACAAATTCGTTGAATTTATGAAATTTTAGAAGTTTGCCTTATGGAAAAAATATATATACATACATATATAAAATAAAAATAACAGTTTATGAAGCTCGAGTAACAGGGCACATGTCACGGAATTGCAGTTTGCATATGAGATAGCTTCAAAAAGCAGAAAAAAAAACAACACAGAATAAAAATAAAGAACATATTGCAATGGCATCTCAAGCAACTTTATTGGATGACATAACCAGTGTTGCCAACAAACAAAAAAAGCCACATTTTTGACGGGAAGATATGTAGAAAAAAAGCTACGAAATCAAGAAAGAATAGTCGGCTTGTCGAAGATAAAGTGTTCATATGAAAACTTAATTTTCGATCGATTTGTTTCAATGATAACTAAAAGATTTAGGCTGCATTAAATAAGGCCCCAATGAAATAAGGCCCCAAGAGATTACATGAAATAAGTCCCCAAATTCGGGCTGTTATTTCATAATGAAATAACACCACAATTTCAAAAATGAAATAATGCCGCAATTTCAAAAATGAAATAACAACCCAATATTAATACTCTTCTTTTCCGTCTGTCCGTCTGTCTGTCCGTATGAACGAAGGGTTTTCCACAGTTTTGAAGCTAGAGCAACCAAACTTGGTATGCATGTTGGTATATACCATAGGCAGACAAAGTGTCAAGATCTCCCCCCCACCACCACGACAAAAACTTATACACTTTATACGATCGTAGACATCTTTTTCAATGCGCTACACATTTCGTGACAAAATTATAATACTTTTTGAAGGAACATAAAAAGGCTAATTCTGACGGGAAAAAAGCAGCTTTGGCAATGCTAGACATAACTGCTCCTCGCACAGAGACCCCGTACTTATGTACATACCTTTGAATACACATATGCATATGTCACTTTTAGTATTCAAGTAGCACATATATATATATACTTATGTACGTACTTGACAAAAACTGTCTCCTAAGTTGGAGAAAGCATTTTTATTAAATCAAATAACTTTCACGCCATCCATTAAGTATGCTACAGGAATGGAATTATTTTAGTGTGCATTATAAATGCTTCAGTTGATAAACAATTAATTGAATAAGATTTATTTAATAGAAGCTATCGAGGATATATGTTTTTTCTATATGGATCGATGGTTGTATCCTTAAGGAACACTATCAAGGCATATTAGGTATTTTAATTGCATGATTAAATGAAAATGTATTACTTGCTTCGATAAAGATTGCGATTGTTTTAAGAGAAACAAGAAAGAAATGTTATCTTCGGCGTGCCGAAGAATTATTTTGAAAAACAAAAAAGTTTTTCATACAAAAACTTATTTTTCAACCGATTGTTCCTATGGCAGCTATATGTTATAGTATTCCGATCTGGCCGATTCTGACATATGTACTGCTTGCAGAAAGAAGAGACATCTGTGCCAAGTTTCATCACGATAGCTCTAAAACTGAGGGACTAGTTCGCATATAAACAGACGGACAGACGGACATGACGGACATGACTCGGCTGTTGCTGCTGACCACAATGCGTTACACATTTCGTGACAAAATTATAATATCTTCTGCAAGGGTATAAAAATAGATAGCTTAAACGCATTATACATATATAATAATTATGAAATTTTGATTTTTACAAATTTAAGATCAGTTCAAATTAAAAATATTGAAATTTTCTTAAAATGTTTAAAAAAAAAAATGCGACTTTTTTTTAAATTCGAATTATTTTTCTGATTTATTAGAAATATTTCTTGCAAAATACTGGTTTTTTATAAATATTTATTATAATGTCTTGAAAAATGTAGCATTAATTTGCCAAATTGTAAATTTTTTAACATAATTTTTTTTTATTTGACGGCAGGTGATTTCCAGTTAGAAATTAAAACGAAAACAATAAAAAGAAAATCATTTGAGAAAGCAATTTCGTGTTATTCAAGACTTTAAGGAAGGAAAAAACCTTAACTGGAGCACATTGAAATACATTTTATTGAACACAATTTGTTTAAAATTATTTGAAGTAATAATCGTTGGCTGGAAGACCGCCCGCCGCGAATTGCTGACACTTAGTTATTCTCTCTTTGGATCTCTGCTCTGAGCTTGGTGAGGACTGAGGTTTGTGGTTTGGGGTTTAAGGTCTGATACCGTAGCAGAGTCTCTGTGTTGTGAGCTTTTGGATCGTCGTTTGGTTTGTCAGTTTCATATTCTTTGGTCGCTGACGTTGTCTTTTGAAGAGCGGCAATTTTGTTGCTGTTCTTGTCATTGTTGTTGTTGTTGTTGCTCTGCTTGTTACAGTTCTTTTTGTTGTTTTTTGTTTTTTTTTGCCTATGTGTTTTTCCAGGAATTCCGTCACTGATACGCTGCCATAAACCCAACAACAACAACAACTACAAAAATTATTGTTGCATTTTTCACAACGTCATTTTCTGGAAAATAAATGCAGCCATCAAAAGGGGCAGCGGACAGTGTGCTGGAACGTAGGGGAGAGGGGGGGGGGGGGCAGGGGTAGCACTAAAAAATTATTGTTTGTTGTACAATAATTTATGCAAATATTGCAGACGCGCTAAAAAGCAGCAGAAGCAACAGAAGCAACAGAGGGGCTAAGTGTTGAGACATTTTGCTTGAAAGTAGGCAAGGGAGTGCCTGAGGGTAGGGGGGGAAGGTTTGTGATACAGAAAGAAACGTTGGGTATAGTTCTAAGCAATTGTTTTGTCTGTACATCTCTCTGTCCAGCCGTCATTCCTTCAGTGCAATGGCAATAAGTTAGAGCATTCACAATTCGACGAGCTTCGCTTTTCAAAGAACGAAAAGTTTTTAACCAATTTTTCCTATGACAGCTATAAGATGTAGTAGACGGATCTTCATAAAACTTAGTCAATATACTTGCTAAATTTGCTTGCGATATTTTTGTATAAGCAAAATAGTTTTTCCATACAACAATCATCTTTCAAAAGATTGTTCATATGGCAGCTTTAAGATATAGTAATCCGATTTTGGTAAAATTTGTTGAACATGTGTAGAACGTGCTTTGATTAGATATAGTGAGTTTAATCGAGATATTTTGAAAAACACAAAAATTTGTCATACAGAAACTTAATTTCAACCGATCTTTCCTATGGCAGCTATAAGATATAGAAGACCGATTTCGATGAAATTTTGTCATCATGTATAAACTGTTCTTAAACTTAGGTTAAGTGACTTTGGTTGAGTCATCTTGAAAACCAAACAAGTTTTTCACACAAAAACTAATTTGTCAACCGATTGTTCCTATGGCAGCTATATGTTATAGTAATCCGATCTGGCCAATTCAACTATAAGTACTACCTGCAATAAGAAAAAGCATCTGCATCAAGTTTCATCAAGATAGCTCTAGAACAAAGTCTTGCATATAAACAGACAGACAGACAGACAGACGAACATGACTCGGCTGTTTTATTTCTGAGACGTCTCCCTCAATGCATTACACATTGCGTGTCAAAATTATAATACCCTCTGCAAGGGTATAAACAACCAACCTACACACACGTAAATAAATTTAAGATCAAATTTTATTTAGGAAAATTTTCATTCGTTATATCGAATAAAACCATTGACCAAGACAAACATGATAAAACTATCGATAATATCGATATATGCGTATATCCATACTGTCGATACAAAACATAAATTTAGAAAAACTTTGAATATAGAACAAATACATTTACAAAAACATTAATTATAAAAACATCAGTACTCTCGATATGCATGAATCGATACTCTCGATATGCATGAATCGATACTATCCATATGCATGCATCGATACTATCGATATGCATATTGTTAGTACTAAAAAAAGGTGCAATATTTTTTTGAAAGTTAAAATTGTCTGAAATGGAGACAAGTGAAATGCCTCAAGATATCAACAATACAACATACAAAAGTGATATGGATTATGGATTGATATGGATTAAATTGTCTTATAGAAAAGGCTTCTGTATCTAAACTGCTGACCTGCATTGAACTCTGAGGCAGAGAGGCAAGCTATTGAAGGCGAATTGCGTAGAAAACTTAGCAAGGCGCCACTTGGGGCATTGTCACTTCAGAGTGGATCTAACTATGTAGTTGTGTGTGTGTGTGTGTGTGTGTGTTATGTGTGCATGTGTGTGTGCGTTTGATGACGCCTTCTTTCGCACAAACACTTGAGCACGCATTTGGCGGCATCGTCAGCTGCCACTTGGGCGTTTTCAAAATGCAATCGATATGTGGAACACACGCACCCATACAAGCACACACACACACACACACACACACACATACACTCACACTTATTGAGGGGGTGAGTTCAATTATTAATAATAATTTAAGGCGCAAACTTTGTCGCCAACACTACAATTAAAAGCTGAGCACAGTTGGGCCGACGTTGAGTTGAGTTGAGGTCCTTACAAACAAGGAGCGAAGAGACCCTACAAAATTATGCATAAACGCATTTTAGTGCGCCTACAAGTAGGCAATGCCCAGCAATGATGACGTGTCGGCAAAACTACAAAGCGCTCAAGGGTTTTTGGGGTTTGGGGGTAGTCAAAGAGAGTTTGTTGTTTTTTTTTTTTTTTGTTTTTTACGTGTAGCTTTTGTTGCATTGCGTTTCTTTTTGTTGAAGTGCACTCGAAAACGCACTTCTCGTCCCTTAAACCCGGACTCGCGGAAAAAGAAAAAAAGAAGAAACTTAGATGCACGCAAAAGGCGCCTTTGATCCTGGCGTCGCAGTCGACGCGTGACGTCGCGCCGCTGTCGGCAACTAACTCACGCAATTTGAACAAAAATATGGAAAGCATAAATAAAAAAGAAGCGAAATGAAGAGTTTTTCTCTGACGCTGACAACAACAACAACAATGTCTGTTGACAAAGGCAACAAACAACAATAAACTTGAAGAAAAGCACCCAAGGGGGTCAACAAAGCGCACGAGAGGGAGGGAGGGGGCGGGCGGGCAGCTGGTGGCAGTGCGAGTTAGGGAGTTGGAGCTGACAGAGATAATGAAAGGTCGTCGAAGTGCGTCGCCAGCGTTGAGTTTAGTTGAGTTGATGTTGATGTTGACAGTTACATAGAGTCCTGACTACGCCAAAAGCAAGCAGGATGTGCGGAGTGCGGTGATTGTGGAATGCAAAACCATTGTGTATGTCCTTGCTTGCCTTGCTTTGCAGCATGCCACACTGAGTTGAAAGCGTGTGTCACGGCTCTGAGCTAATCAAGCTGTTTAAGCTGAAGCAGCAGCAGAAAAGAAACTATGCAGATTAAAAGCTCTCGAGGCTTGCATAAATTATATAGCCATCAAATGAATCAACCAATTACTGTCAAGAAGCTAATATCATTTTGTGTAGCATCAAATTTTATAAAAGGTAACCTGTGGTCTATATATACTGCAAAACTAACTTCAACTAAAAATAAACTTCGTAAGCTTGATTTAAATCTATTAAAGAATTTTTAAATGTGATGTTCGATACTTTCGATAGTTTCAGTTTTCACTATCGAAACTATAGGCTGACGACCTGTATTCAAATAATGATTAATCTATGTTCTCTTTTTCGAATCCCAAAAAAAAAACAGTTAGAGAAGTAAACAGCAAAAAAGCAAGGACATAGATGATTCTTAAAGATGGATTTTGGTATATTTCTCCTTTCGCAAAGTTACTATAAGTGAGTGAGTCCCTGAAATAAAAATTGAATTTTGTAATTTCACTTTAATGCTTTGGTATTAGTGAGCTTTTACCAAACACGCATGATCGCCGCTGGCATAAAGCTTTAGTTGCGTATGCGTGTGTCACGTATATGTTTAAAAGCACAAAAGCTTTCTTATGTAAGCATCACGCAATATCTCTCTCTGACTCTCTCTCTGACTTTCTCTCTTTCTCTCTCTCTTTCTATCTCTGTCGGTCTTTTAGTTGCTGCATTTCCACAGACATTTGTTTAACTTCAACTCTTTTGTCATGGTGAAAAGCCGCGGCACACGCACAAGCTGCATTACAGCTGCTCATCAACGTTAATGATGATGTTCATAATGATGATGATGACCATGATGATGAGATTGTATTGTTGTTGTTGCTGGCGCACAGCCGACTGTCAAAGTCGATTTGTCTTCACTGTTGCAAGCAGCCGCTGGCCTGATAAGCTGCGTAGCCTTTGACAGAGATACTGAGAGAAAGGACGTGACGGGGGTACAGGGGGGGGGGGGCATTCAGCAGCGAGGGTGCCTAGCTTTCATTTCTAATTGTGCTCGCATTTAAAGACAATGACAACAATGCCAACAGACACCACATCACAAGAAATAGCAGCAGCAGCAGCAGCAGAAGAAGCGCGAATGCCACAGCAGATGCAACAGCGCGACAAGTGCAACGCGGCAACTCAGCCCAAAAAATAACAAAAAAAATAACCCAAAATATATATATGTATTTAAAAAAAACAGGACATGTGCTCTTGTCCTGGCCAGTTACTTTGCCGTTTACCTTTTGTCGTCTGCCAGCGATAACTGCGAGCAGCAGCCGGCTTTCCCCTTTTGGCCAGGGGGCTAATAAACTCAACTCAAAATGCGGCCGGAAGTGCGTGCAACAACAGCAACAGCAACGTCCACGACGGCAGCAAGGCAAATAAATGTCCCAAAAACAAAAACAAAATGAAGCTATCTTTTGCATAGCCGAATTATGAATACACTTACAGCGATGATCATTTTATGATTGACTGGACAAACTGTATATATATATATGTATATATACTATATTGTCGAAGGAATTCGTATAAAGAAATATCGCTGTTTTATTTCTTAAATAACAGTGAAGTTTAGAATTACTTTTCAAGATATTTTCAAAAGTAATGCAGTTTCTTTTTAATTGATTGTTAACAAATCTTCCCAAAACATAATAAAACTATCAATTGCTGGGTTTGAAGTGAGTTATTTTGAATAAAAAACAAAACGTTTTCAATATATTAGCTTACATAATCGTATCTATAGCTCAACAGTTTTGATCAGATCTATTATAAAGCAGAAGCTTAAGTGAGATATTTTGATAAAACAACAACATTTCCGAAAACTTTTCATTCCGAATCGTTTTCGATTTTGTAAACCAGTTTTTGGTAGAAAATGCAATCGTTATTTCCGTCTAAAGATAAAGTATGTTTGAAAAGCACAACTTTTTAAACCGAACTTTCCATAGATATGCGAATTTGAAAACAGCTCAAAATTCCAAAGCGGAATCAAAATTGGAAACTTACAAAGTTTTTTTAGTTTTGAAGTTTTTAGCAGTTCTGAAATCCGCATATATTGATGCCTTTGAAACAGTGGAATGAGTAGAAAAAAGATATCGAAAACATAAGGAAAAACTCTCGGCCTGATTGACTCGCACTGCAAAAATCACTTTATGGCTTTGAAAAAGCTGACTTTGTATGCGTTACAAATTTTGTACAAAATGCAAATACTCCCAATGCAGAAAGGGTAGTCAAAATGCAAGCCGAAAAAGCTGCAGAAGTGCCACCGATGCCGCCAGCGACTGCTGCTGATGGCTGATGAGCCTCGGAGCTGGCACAAGTGGCATTTGGGGTCGTCCTTCGACCTCGGTCGACTGTTGTTGTTGTTGTTGTTGTTGTCGTTGTTGGCCGTCAACACGCGTTCCACTTCACAACGCACACGAAACACGGGACACGGGATGCAATTGCAGTGGACGTCGCCAACCCCGAAAAATGCCAAAAAAAAAAACACAAAAACCAAAAAAAAAAAAAACAAAAAACAAAGACGTACAAAAATAAGAAGAAGAATTGCCAAAAATTACCGAAAAATACATGCGATATACAATATACCCAAACAGAGCATGAGCAGGGAGTCCTGCGTTACACAGCAAGGGTTTTGTTTTTGGTGGGTGGGGGGGGGGGGGAGAGGAGGAGTGCAAGGGAGCCCGGCTCATTGTCGGTTATCCTGTCACGACCGCTGCCTCATGTTTAACCCCTTTTTCCGCAATATTCCGGTACACGGAATGTGTTACAAACCGGCCACGTCACACACATAGCTGGCCAGACTGAAAACTGAATCCAACCGAACTGAACAGAACTGAGCTGAACTGAACGGAACAGGACTCAGGACTCAGGACTCAGGACTCAGGCAGTGTTGAGGTGTGTGCTGGCACCAAAAAAAATATAAAAAAAAGAAGAAATTAAAGGGGTCTCAACGCCAGACAGGCTCTGTTCTTTTTATACAAACATATATTCAAATATATATATATATATATATATTCTGTATATATATATATATATATATATATATATATATTATATTGAGCCTTACTTTGCGTGCACAACTTTCATTTCTTTGCATTTTCTTTTTTGTCGGCTACAAATTTGCACAGACTTAATCGCAGACAATGTTGATTTTATTTTGTTTTTGAGTTTTGGTTTGGAATTGGGGCTTTAGGATTTGCATGGTATCGCGGCTAACTTATGATTTTACAATCGTCATATTTTATATCGCTTGTCAATTCCGATAAACATTTGAATATCCGGTTTTAAAAGTTTTTTGCTTGAGCCAAGTGGAATGACAATTTCTCACTGAGGGGAAAAACGGTTTCAGTTTCATTCAAAAAACGGGGCAAAAAAAGGTTTTTGGAATAACCAAATTTACAACACCTACAAAATTGCATCTGAAATTTTGGTAGATACTTAAAGAGGGGCTTTATCTTCATAATATATAAAAGAACTCTGTTTCAACTTTCGTTTTGAGCACTTTGTCTGCCCATGAAAAAAATTGCGTTCATACGGACGGACAAACAAACAATCCACTATTTCATTTATTTTTGGAAAAGGAAAATATTATGTACATAAAAGTAAAAAAAAGATCTTGACACTTTGTCTGCCTACGGTATATTACAACATGTATACCAAGTTTGGTTGCTCTAGCTTCAAAACTGTGGAAAAAAACTGCGTTCATACAGACGGACGGACGGACAGACGGACATTTCACAAACCCAATATACTCTTTTTTCTTTTCTTTTTTTTTTTTTAAATTCAAAAAACGATTATAAAAACTGTTTGTAAAACAGAAGCGAAAACGTGCAAGAAACCGTAGCTGTTCCCGATTCAGCAATGCCTGCTTTACTATGAAAACTCGGTCTCGAGCTGGGTTTCGAGAAAGAGAAAACAGAACCATTCTGATAGGAAATCAGAACAGTAATTCGAAAACTTTTCGTAATGCATTCGTTTTGACTTTTCAAGAACGTACTGAATTTTCAAAACAGGCCTGATAATGGTTTTCATTAGTATTTTCATTTTATGGACTTTTATTTTATAATCTAATTTTTTATAAATATGTAAGGTGATTGCAAATTCGTTGAAATATGTTTCCTTGTGTCCAATTTTTCAATAGCTGTGAATTTATTTCGGTTCCAGTTCGCTAGCAAAGCTCAAGAATGCCAAAAGTTGCTTTTGTTTTGTATTTTTTTTTTTTTTTTGTTTTTTTACACTGCACCGAAATAATCCCCCTCACTGCGCTGTAGAAACATTTGTATTATGAGTAAAGGGGGGGGTAGCGTGGTTTTTGGGAAACCTAATAAAAATGCATGAAGTACACATGAATTTATGTACATACATATACATATACATATACATATATACATATAGAAATGTATATGTAAAGTTTTCTACATATGCGAGTAGCAGGAGGCAGCTTAACCAAGTTACCGCAAAAATTGCGACGAGGGTCTCTGACAATGAGTAGAGGGACGGGGGAAGGGGAAGGGCACGGGAACGGGGGCAAGCAGGTCGGGAAGCGCTGCAGCGACGCATTGCCAAAAAAAAAGAAAAAAATAAGGAAGCGAAAAATAAACGAAACTTGCACACGAAAAATTGGGACAAAACAAAAGTTTCAACGGGTCGAATGGTGTTGATATTCTCATGGTGTCCCCCCCCCCCTCTACCACTGTACTCCCCGCACTACCGTTGACCCTGCCACAGTCCCTGCAACGCCTGCTGCTGGTGGTGTGGATGGTGGTTAAAATATGCTGCGCGCCGGCGTTTCCCGCGTGGAATTTTAAAGCCACTCATCAGCGTTGCATTTGCCGCTTTCTTTGTTTTTTCGTTTCTTTCTTTTTGGGTATTTTATTTCGCTGTGTGTGTGTGTGCGTGTGTGTGTGTGTGTGTGTGTGTGTTTTTATATATATATATATATACATTTTGCTTTGCAGTTTTGTTTTTTTCGACAACGGCGCTGGCGGCATCTTCGTTTTATTTTATTTGTATGCAATATAATTCGTCGCCTTGCCCCAGTCCCTGCCACTGTGTTGCCCCTGTCCCCTTGCTCCCCCCACCTACCCCTTTGCCACTTGAGTCCTCTCTTCTTTTCTTTTGCTCCTTTTGCGACTGTGTTTTTGGCAATAAGCTTTTGCCAATGTGCCGCAGGGTTGTATTTGCATTAGCGTGTTCTCTAGGAAGGGGCACGACTTTACTTTTTTCCCATTTTTTTTCTCCTTTTTTTTTGCTTTTTTTACCCTCATTTGCGTGAGTTTCATTTCTCTAAGCTTTGAAGCGTTGCAACGAGTTGCACATTTTCTATGTGTGTATGTGTATTTGTTTTGGGGCAGGCAGGGGCGGGTTGAAGGCAGCTTGTTGTAGACAAATCTATGGAGCTTGCGGACTTAGATTAATGCACTGAGCCAAAAACTCTGAACCAACTCGGCTTTAACACAAAAAACAGCAGCAAAAAAAGCTTTGCAAAGCAATCCAAAATTATTCGAAATATTGCGAGAGTTTTTCAAAGTTCAAGAACAAGTTCGAATTTAAAATGATTTTTTTTTTATTATATTCTAAAAATAAAAATATTATATGCTAAAAATTCTTTATGTTAATCATAGCAAATTAACTAAAATGTTAACGAAATAGATATTCAGGCTTATGCCCATTTCCGCTTATTATTATATTTTCTTAATACGAAAATCGATGGGAAATTCAGTTCAAAAAGTTTTGTTTTTGTGACAGTGAAATAAGATGTATTTCAATAAATCTTTGAAAAATAAGAACAAAATCGATTTCATTCGAAGTCAGAAAAGGAAAATTAATCCAAAAACAATTTGGAACAAAAATTTTGCAGAAATGAGAATAAAAATGAGAAAATAAAATAAGATGATGAAATGAGAAGAATTATGAACACGAGAGCGAATAAAGAACGCATAAGGAAAAAATATAATAATCAAATTAAATAACTCAAATAAGTATCAAATTAAAATAAAATGACATGATCTAGAAGAATGGAAGCAAAAATTGGAAAATGTATTATTTTTGAAATAAATATATAAAATAAGAAAACTGAGATGTTGACTGCTCAACGCAGCAAATACGAATGAGAAATTTAGAATCATGTCAGCAATAAAGTCAATTTTTGAGCATAGTGTTGTTTAAGCACAAAGTTATCGATAAACACTATTCAAATAGTGTTGGAAAACTATTAATAGTTTGCTGCCTTGATAGTTTTACAAGGTTGTTTCTAGATAGTTGTTCCAAATGGTATTCAAACCTAAATTGATAAGCTTGAGATATTGAAAAACATAAACAACAACAAAGACAAATTGAATATTAAGCATTTAGTTTTGAGTTGTAATAACAATAATCAAAACTGTCAATTAGGCCAACTTTCAAGTTTGAAATGAAGTTAAAACACTTTTATTTTTATAAGAAGAGTGCAATTTATTTGACACACACCTGACGATCTTAAGCCAACTGTTGCTATTGTTTGTTTATTTGTTGCTGCTGCTGCTGCTGCTGTTGCTGCTGCTGTTGTTGCCATTGTTGCAGCTGACATATTTGTCACTTTGACTGTTGTCGTTGTCGTTGTCATTGTCATTTTGTATTATTGTTTGCCATTATCGTCGCCTCTGCCCCCTCATCACTCCGTCCACCCCCTCCCAGCGACCGACCACAACAGCTCCAACTGCAACTCCTACTCATCCTCATGCGTCGCCCTGTTGCTGTTTGGAATTGCGATTGCGATTGCCCATTGTTGCTGGCACACAGTGGCAGCAACTATTGTTGCCACGCTTTGCAAACAGCAACATTGCAACATGTTGGCCGCTTGCAACGCCCAGAGTCGTGTGCCTGTGCGTGTTTAAGCCTGTCTAGGCTCGATATCTATAAGTCTGTCTAACTGTCTGTCTCTCTGTCTGTCTGGCGTGTCTTGTCTGCCTGTCTGCCTTAGTCAGATAGTATGCTGATATTATTTCATATTTTGGCCAAATTACGAGCAACACACACACACACACACACACACACACAATGAGCGAGAGAAGCGATCGGCGTTGCAAGTTTTTAACTGGCAGTCGCCGCGTGCGCCGCACAACCCTCGATAAACGCAACGATGGGCTTGTGCGGGGCTTGCAGGGGTACCCTATAAACCCCTATTAACCCTAAGCTTCAACCCCATATAAAACAGGGAGCCAGCCAGCCAGGCAAAGCCAACGAGCCATGGCTTTAACTCTAAGTATACACAACATCTCGCTCTCCTTCCCTCCCTCTCTCATCTCTCCTTCACTCTTGGCTCAAAAACTGTTCCCCCTTTACATTTTTTTTTCGTTTTTTTTTTTTTGGTTTTATCTTCAAAATTCATTTTATACTCTACACCTGACCCTGTCGCCATCGTTGCCGCTGTTTGTTTTCGTTGATTATCTTTGGCGTATTTAGAGCGTAAAGCGTAGTCAGACAACAGCAACAACAATTGCAACAACAACAACAGCAACAACAACAACAATACACATCGAAAATGATAATGATGGAACGCAGGACTTCCAAGGTCCCCCCAGCAACTGTGTGCGAACGTCTCTCTTTCTCTGTGTGTGTGTGTGTTCACCAATGACCAACCCGACCAAATTAAAAGTGAAATTGCAATTTATATTTTCGACAAATTTCCATTGCCACCTGCATTAAAAATGCCAAAAAAAAAAAGAAACAGCACAGGAAAAAAGAAGAGTTGAAAAAAAAAAGAACTAAAAAGACGATGCAAGATAACACAAAATAAATGAGTTGCAAAATGCAAAAACGAAGCTTCTATTATGCCATAATACTTTTGTACTTAAAGTTGAGCAAGTTATATTTACATATAAAATATGCCTTTGCGAAATAAGGCCCAAAAACAAAATGAAATAAGGCCCTACAAAACTATACAGGAAACAACTAGAAGGATTTTTAATCAAATTTGGGGTGTTATTTCCTTTTTTGGGTCTTTATTTCATAATGAAATGAAATAAGACCCCAAATCCAAATCTTAGGGCTTTATTTCATTTTTATTAGAAAAACAAGTAAGACTACGAGACTCCCTGCTCCCAACTTCCACTTCAAGCAGTTCAGCGGCAACACAAGCAAACAGCGTACTTAACTTGTGCAGTGCATGTCAAACTGTTGCTGCCTGCTGAGACGGGGGAAATAGATTCTTCCATAACTTTGATGCTATTTATCCGATCATAATGAAATATAAATTATATTCCGATATTTATAAGCACACTTAAGCATATTTTTCAATTAATTAAAGAAAGAAAAAGTTTTTAGTTTGGTGCGCAACTTCTTAAGAAGGCTTTTCAAAAAGTTGTGCAGATCTGTTAGCGAGCAAGTTGCATGCCACAAAGATTGCATAATCGAAGATTAAGCCAGAAGCAGATGCGCACAAATAAAGGGCAGCTCAAAAAACAACAACAACAATGTGAAAACCTGAAACTTGAAAACCGCAAATACGAATGCGAATATGCGAGTACGAGTGTGAATGCGAACAAAAAATATAAGGAAGAGACGAAGAGAAACGAGTAACGAGAAACATTCGCTGCATCCGCAGAGGCTGTGGCAGAGAAGCACGCTTCAATTTCATTCCCATTCCCATTCCTTCATCATGCCTACACATCTTTCACATTCACACACAGTTGTTGTTGTGTGTTGTTGTTGTTGTTGCCGCAAACCCACATGTGCACATGTGTTTGTCCTACAGGTTACCTCAGCAGCCACCATTCCCCCCTCTAGCTACCCCCTGCTTTATGCGAGGCGCATTGCAGTAGCATTGATTTAATCATCATCAATTATATGCAGCAGCAAGTTAATATATAATAAAAGCTGCGTCTTTCGAGTTTCTCCTTCTGTCCTGGTCTGTTTTGGACACTCGCCAGTTTCCCCGCTCCCCCTTCCCACCACACACTTCCCGAGCGCCACACTTCATCTCCCTGCATCCTCTTTTTGGCCTCTGACATCGCGCTTGGCGCTTAAATGCAATTAACATAATGACAAGCAACACTTCTGCGCATGTGCATTTCACTTGCAACACATCCCCTTGCCCCCTTCTCCGCTTAGTTGCAAGTTGCAAGTTGAAATTGGCGCTCGGTGGGCCGCTGTCAATAGTGCAGATAATTATATCATAATTGATCTGCTTGTGTGTATAAGTATGTCTCTGTGTGTGTGTATCTGTCTGTGTGTGTAAGTGTGTGTATTTGTCTGTGTGTGTAAGTGTATGTGTGTGCTGTAAAACCGGTAGCCAAGCTCTATATCACCATCTGCATTTGCAACTGCAACATTAACTGCATTTGCAGCAGTCTCATCAACTTGACACTTACCCATTTAGCTTTATTTGCAACTCAAATCTAGCTTTTATTTAAGACGAGTTTTCGAACAAATTGTAAAAAGCGTTATTCTCGCTTTTTTCTTATATTATTTTTTTTCGTTTATCTTAAATTTGAAATGCATTAATAATTTAAACTCAATTTAGCTTGTTCCCCGTCAAATCTAGCTTTTATTGTAGGCGTGATTTTGAATTTTTTTTTACTGAATTCTGACTTTTAATTACATTTGCTTTCCTTCTCTTTTTTGGAACTTTAATTGCTTTCAAACTGTAAGGCAATTTATTTGATAAGCCAGTTTAGCTTGTTTCCCGTCAAGTCTAGCCTTTTTGCAGTTGTAATTTAGTTCTGTCACGTAGTTGGTATTTTTGTTACCATAAAGTATATATTTTCTTGAGGGGTAACAACAATCGATTTTAAAGAAACTTGGAACACTAATGTTTAAATCAGATTTGGAAGTGGATAGCCATAACATATAGTACATAGCTGCCATTGCTATATTAGCTTAAATATTTTCTTTCATTTTTATTAAGTATTTGTCAAAAACTACGTTTGCGTATAAAAACAAAAAAGTGTTCATTGCCGAACTCTTTCTTTTAAATATATTTTAAAGTACTTAAGCTCCGTTAAGTGTGCTACAAAAGTGCGTACAGTTATGCACAGCATAAGCATAGAGCGAGCAAGAGAGCGATAGAAAGAGAGAGAGAGAGGGAGAGAGAGAGAGACGCAGTAGCAGAATTTTCCATGGCAAATTGTCAAAAAAAAAAGAAGAAAAACAGGAGGAAGCAAATTTTTGTAAATAGAAGGAAAAGCTAAAACGCAGACATGGAAGAAATGCAAGCACAAAAAAAGATGACCAAAAGAAAAGAAAAATAAAATAAAATATAAAAACCAAAACAAAAAAACAAAAAGTTGTATTTTTAAAATTTGAAATCTTTTTGATGTTGTTGTTGCTGTTGTTGTTGTTGCTTTGTGGAAGGAGAAAAGTGCAAAAGCGGAACGCAAATTCAACACCCCACTTGCAACTTGGCCAGGACATTGACGGCGACGTCCACGTCGACGTCGACGTCGACGTCGACGTCGACTGCAACGTCTGATTAATTGAAGTGCGAGTTTCGAAATGAGAAAAGCGAAAAAATAGAACCCAAAATGCCGCCAAATTACGTTGACTGCCACTGCTCCCCGCCCCATTCACCCCTCTCTGCCCAGCCAGCTCTATCAGATTGCATTTGCCATGGTCCTGTGCCAGGTTCTTAATGCCTGACCTGGCACGCCTCGTGCTTGTTGTTGTTGTTTTGCGTACAGATCCTGTTCACAGTGCTCGGCTTGCACTCATTTTGTCAAATGCAAATATAGACGTTTTTATATTTACGTATTCTATATAGCTACATACATACATATATATAAACACACACACACACACACATACATACATATATGTATATCCCATTTTGTATATACGCGCGCTTTGACGCCAGACAGAAAACGAAATCGCCAAAAAACTGAATCTAAAAATTGTTTAATTTGCTGCTGCAGTTTGTTACTTGTTTTTATTTGGTTTGCTTTTCATTTTATTTTTATTTTTTGTTTTTTGTTTTTCATTTATATCCTGTACCACTGCACCATGCGGCGTATGCGTAATATATCAATGTAGTTTTATTTCACCGTCTGGTTTATATTGATTGGTACTCTACACAGTACTGTGTGAACGTTGCCAGCCTATGTTACGTAGTCCTAAATGCAATTAAAGTATTGCATATCTATGTTTCAATAATAAATTAGGTTTCTATCGTAACATTTGTAAATGTTGCGCAGGTATTTATTACATTAAATGAAAATCAATTGCATTTTTAGATCAAAATTAGTTCCGAGAGAGAGAGCACGACCCGCTTTTCACAAAAGAAATATTTGTGTCATCTCTTCACATTTTGTTTTTCATTTATGCTTTTGCGGCATTCGTAAACGTTATGTTTGGCAGCTTTCTAAACTTTTTTTCACAAAGCAAATATATTTATGTAAGCTATCCTTTTTTTTCATAATGCTCTTTTATTTATGATACTTTGTGCGGCATTCGTAAACGTTACAATCTGCAACTATCAAAATTGAATGCTTTAATTAGAGAAATTATCAGAAACATTTTTTAATTTATTTTTAAACAATTAATCTTTGCGCCTCATTCGTAAACGTTTTGCTGCCACTTATAAATTGACGCTCTTCTCTCTCTCTCTCTCTCTCTCTCTCTCTCTCTCTCTCTCTCTCTCTCTCTCTCTCTCTCTTTTGTTGACTCTTTCAAGAGCATGATATTTCTTTTTGAAATATGCTTTGTGCGGCATTCGTAAACGTTTCACTGGCAGCTACAATTCAGCTCTCAAATTAGCTGTGATTTACATAAGCCATAAATCATTCTAAAGTGTTTAACCATGTTCGAGCTAATCACAAGCCAAAGCCTAAGCGTGTACTCAGACACAGCTGGAAATGCATGTTAAAAGCATACATAAATCCATTCTTTCTTTCATTCAACATTGTTGTGATTTCAATTATCTTTGCTGGCTAGTTACAGCATTTAGCTTATTGCTCATTGCTTAATACAAAGTTGCACCTCAAGCCAAAAACTAAATTCATGCAAGGCCGTAGGAGAAAAAAAAATGTTGAAAAAAGGCAAATAAAAATCCTATGCGAAGCATATATTAAACTGCAGAGTTCCGACTGTAAAGTGCTTAAAATTTCAACCGGCGGCAACAACAAACAATTAAACAGTCGAACTGCATTTGCTCATTAGCTGTACATACAATCATAGCAACAACAACTATAACAACAACCACTACAACTACAACGACGAAGGAAAAGCAAAATTAGAAATGTAAAAATTGCATAAACAGCAACGCAATTATGCGAATATTCAATGAAGTTTTGTGTATTTTGCACTAAAAACAACAAAAAAAACAAAAAACAACAAAAAAAAACGATAAAAAAATCAAAAGGCAACGTCGCGCATGCGCCACGAAAGTGCGAGCAACACGCACAAAACTTTTAAAAGCCACCACGGAAGCAGGGCCCCCTATGAAGAGGAGACTCTCAGCTCTCCAGTCTGATAGATACGACTACCCTGACACCAGGCATCAGACATGAGCAATACTGTCCCTTAAAGTGTGACTGAGTCGCTGTGACTGCAAGTATATTGAGTGTAACAGTTATTCGCAGTCACAGTGCTGTTAATAACAGGTGATATCCAGATAACAGTTACATTCCTAATTATAACAGCAAAAGTTACAATTCCTATATCAACAGTTAATATCCAAATAACAGCCACAGTTCAAATAATAACAGAAGGAGCAACAATCTTGATATTAACATTTAATAGCCCGATAACAGTCACAGTGCTGTTAATAACAGTAGGGGTAACTATGCTGATAATAATAGGTTATATCCTGATGGTAAAAGTTACAATCAGTTAAAAAAATAACAAAAACAGTAACAATTCTGATATTAACAGTTAAAATCTCAACAACAGTCACAGTGCTGTTAATAACATTACGATTAACAATCCTTATATTAGCAGTTAGTCTCCCAATAACAGTAACAGTTCTGTCTAAACTTTAAATGAATATCCCAAGAGCAGTCATATAAATAATAATTACGCTAAGAGTAATAATTATGATACTAACATTCTGATACTAAAAGTAACAGTAGCAGTGCTGACATTAACAGATACACTTCCGATACCAACAGTAACAGTAACAGTTTTAAGAGCCGATATTAACAGCTAGTATGCCGCTACAGTTTCGATAACAGACACAGTCCTAACACAGACCCAATATTAACAGTAATAGTCACTGCCATTAACAGTCCCGTCAATAGTTACAGTTGCGATAACAGTAACAGTCTTGATATTAACAATTACAGTTCTGACTACAACAGCTATAATCCTAACATTAAAAGTCACAGTTCTGGGAAATGTTTTGATACAGCTTTCCCGCATGAAATCGAAGTAGCGCTACCAAACTCAACAGTCCTGCTACTCTGTTAACGTTATTAGAAAAAAAAAATATCGCTCATCTCTAACTAACATGCACACACTTAAAGATCCAGTCGCAAACCCAGTTGAAAGAGTCAGACTTAAATCGGAGGACTGTAACTGCGACTGAGACAGCGACTGAGACAGCGACTGAAACAGCGACTGAGACAGCGACTGAGACAGCGACTGGACTGCGTGAGTAGGCGTTTATAAATATTTATAATTGCAATGCGATTTTTCAATACATTTTGCAACAAAATTGCAAGCGGAATTTGTTTGCCTTTGGTGTGAAAAGTTTTTCACAATCATTAATTTTAAGGCTTATACACAACAACAACAACAAAAAGATACATATAGTAGAAAGAAGATATATATTCCAAATTTGAGCTGAGAACTTAACTCAGCATTCAAATTATTCGAAAACCAAAATTAATAAGTCAATATAGAGTTAAGACAAAATATTAAAAATTAACAATAGCTTAGACTATGATTAAATAACATAAACTAAATTATGTTCGAATAAAACGTAGAATAATTCATGTACTGAATTGAGAAGAACGAAAGTTTTGAATATCTTTAAGACAAAACTAAAAAAAAAAAAGTATTTTATTTAAATTATGCCCAATTTTGTTGTCGTTAAAAAGTCTTTTAATTTAGTTTTAGTTTCGAAAGAAATTAACAATGTTTCGAAATGAATTCAAAATTCTGTATATATTTAAAAATGCAGTTTTATTATTTGATTCCAAATTTCAGTTTGTCGAGCACATTAACTACATTTTGCCAAAGGCGTATGCTATAATTGGGTTTGTGAAACGAAATTCTTCTCAGTTTAATGATCCATATACTAGACTGACTTTGTATTCTGCTTTTGTAAGATCAATATTGTTATATGCCTCTTTTATTTGGAACCCTTCTGCAGATTTTCACTCTAACAGATTGGAGCGCCTTCAAAAACAGTTTTTGAAATTTGCCTCAAGGCCTTTAAACTTTGCGGGTCCTGCACCTTCTTATAGATGTAGATGCCGTCTGGTACACCTTTCTACACTTGAAGATAGACGTGCCATAGCAGCCCTTACTTTTATTAATGATCTTCTGGTCGGAACTATTGACTGTTCAGCCTTACTTGAGCATATTAGATTCGGTCGTGTCTTAAGAATAATTTTCTGTGACCCTTTTTACTCCCTGTTCCCATTAAAAATGGGAAAAAGGGAGTTATAAAGTACTGCAAATGCGTGTAACAGACAGAAGGAGGCATTTCCGACTATATAAACTATATACATTCTTGATCAGGATCAACAGCCGAGACGAACTAGCCATGTCCGCCTGTCTGTCCGTCTGTCTGTATGAACGAGTCGATCTCGGAGACTATAAGAGCTAGAGACACCAAACTTGGCATGCAGGTTCCTGTATACCATACGCAGTTCAAGTTTATTTCAAATTTCGGATGCACCCCCCGCACCCCCGCAAATCGCAAAAGACTCCCACAGCAACATTTTAAAGATAAAGCTTTGATTTTTGTTACACATGTATTTTATATCAATGTTGATCTGCTGTGATCGATCGGATAAATAGCACCAAAGTTACGGAAGAATCTATTACCCCCGTCTCAGCAGGCAGAAACAACAGTTTGACAGGAACTGGACACGTTAAGTGCGTATCAATTGAATCATACAAAAAATGTTGCTCTTTTCAATAATGGTTATGCAAGCTCGTCAAAATTGAAACCGGAAGGCAAAACTGGCAAACGACAAAAAAAAAAATATAGTTCCTAATTCTGAGCAAGCGTTTTTTTTTTAGCTTTTTTTTTATTTATTTTTTACAATATGCGGCACTTTTGTTGTGGCCTACAAATAAAGTGTTTTTGTTGTTTTATTTATACTTTTGATTTTAATTTTAATTTTGATTTGCATTCTGCATTCTGCACTTGCAGTTACACATTTGATAACATTCAGCACATTTTCATTGCACATCCGGTACTTGTTAAAATGCTGGTTGCATCATTTCATCAATACTTCAATATTATGGGGAAGTGAATGCAACAACAACAAAACTATATCGCTTAACTTTTTGACAAAATATTAAATATTACAATTTTGGGTTGAGATTAAAAGATGTATCATTAAATAGTTATTTTGTTTTAAGAGAGATTCTAAATTGAAACATTATACCTAACTTTTGTTTGGTATATGTATTTTGTTCAGATCAGTCTGTATATATAAACTAGAGATGGGATCGGGAAAGAAATTGCTTCCCATCCCATCCCGTCCCGAAATCAAATTCGCGTGGGAATTTCGGGATCGACAACTTTCCCGGATTTTTTTAAAATCGTTCTAATCCCGCCCAAGCCCGCGGGATACCCGAAAATCCCGATCCCAACGCCCATCTCTAATATAAACGATGTATCATAAAATTGTGCTAATTTGAAATATTACATTGAATATATTAGTTAATCAAATCAAATATTTCGTTTTTTAACAGTTGAAATAAAAATGCAAAGCTTATTTTGTTCTATTTGTTAAAAAAAACCCGAGAATTAAACTGTTCTTTAGCTTTTTTTATACTTTCTTATATTTGAAATTCAAAACAGTTAATCAGGCCTGTTTTAATTCAGCACGATTTTAAAAGTAAAAGGGAATGAACGTTTGACGTTTTAAGCACTTCAGAACAGAAAGAAATTCCGTCTTTCATCTCTTTGAATATGAAATTCGAATACTTCTGAAGTTTTTAAACTGGTCTCAATTCCGAATTTTGATTGTAAACGAAAATAAGAACAAGCCTGTATGCTGTTAAACACATAAACATAACTAAAATAGTATTAAGGGTATTCACGAACCCCTGCGTAGTTGCGCAGTTGTGCATTGCGTACTTTTTTCGAACTGCTCAATAATATAACTGTACTGACCAAAAACTTCCCAACTAAGTATTGACATTTGTAATTGAAATAGGGTTATGGTTCTTAATTAAGAAGAAAGAAATCTTATCAGCTACGCATACTATTGACACAAGCAGGTTGCTCACTATAGCGACTTGAGCAGAAGTACGCAAGTACGCAAGTGCTCAACTACACAGGGGGTAGTGAATATCCTTATTGTAAACTAACTAGCTATATAGATTTAGATTTAACTTTAACAAGTTTCAATTTAAGTTCAAAACTTCAAACTTAAGTTTAATGCCAAGTGTTCAAGAAGTTTATAGAATGAAGTTTATGCTAAAATATATTTAGGTCTGATTGGATTTAGCTGGGTTTTCCCCAATCCTTGCAACAAATGTTGGATACATTATTTGAAGTTTAAATTTATTATTGAAATTAAATTCATTTTTAAAATATTTGTAATTGTATTTATCGATTATTCAATTTGCCCAAAAAAATGACAAAAATGACTATTTTTTAAAAAGTTGTATTGGAAAAACAACTGTTTGCATGACAAGTACGAAAAGTCTATCAAGAAAGTATGAAAAAAGCTAAAGAACAGTTTAATTCTCGGGTTTTTTTTTAAGTGAGAACTATTCGAATTTAACATTCAAAGGTAAGACTGACTATGAAAAGTTATCGAAAATGGAAACAGACCTGATTATAATCAGATAATCATCTATCCTTATTTCTGAGATTTCTGCAAAACTGATAATAACATATTTCTTTTTAAGAACTTTCATGTTCGTTAGGAAATTTGAAAACAACTCTATACACTTCTTGACTTTAGTCGAGTTCTTTTGGAACATGAAACTTTATTAAAAATATAATTACTTTTTAGTTACTTACCATAAACGCCAAACACCGCAGTTTAATACTTTGTTGTTGTGCTGCTTGGTGTTGTTGTTGTTGTTGTTGTTTTTGCTGCTGCCGCTGCTGTTGTTGTTGTTATATTTGTTGTTGTTGCTGTCGCCTTTTTTTGCATTTGTGTGAATTTTCGCTTTTATTATTTTTTATAAATATTTTATTTTATTTTATTTTTTTTTTGATTTGTTTTTTTAAATTAGTTCGAAAGTGAAATTTTTTGCTTGTACAATCAAAACAAAATTTTTGTTCATTTTTTTGTATATTTTTTATTTTTATTTTTATTTTTATTTTTTTGTTGTGTTCTTTTTTTGCTTTGTGTTTTTGTTCTCGAAAAGTATTCAACGTTTTTTCCAGACGTGTTTTATTTTTTGTATGCAAAAAAGTTTTCTTGATTTACTTTTGTTATTTGTTGTTGTTGTTGTTGTGTGTTAAGTAAAAATAAAGTTTAACGCATTTTTTACACTAAATCGGTCAGAGTTAAAGTTCAAAGTTGAAAGTAGTTGTTGCTGCTGCTGCTGCGCGTGGGCGGTAGGCGTGGCATGTGTTTAACAAACGCGCAGCATGCGAAAAATTTAGTTTTAATTTCCAAAAAACGAAATGAAAAGTGAAAACTTGACATGAAAATTGTTGCCAGAGTTTCAGGTCAAATTGTTGTTGTTGCTGTAATTGTTGCTGCTGCTGTTGTTGCTGTTGTTGTTGTTATTGTTGCAGTGGCTTGACTTTTCACACACACACATGAAGAATGCAGTGTTAAATTGCATTTGTTGATGTTTGTTGTTGTTGTTGCTGTTGTTGTTGAAGTTGTTGCTGTTGCTGCTGTTGTTGTTGTTTTTGTTGTTGTGTTTGTTCTTGTTGTGTTTGTGTTTGCTGTTGCATTGCAGTGTTGTTTTGAATTTGTTGTTTTGTTGCAGTTAATTTTTTTTATTATTTTTATATATTTTTGTAATTTTTGTTATTTTGTTGTTTTGTTGTTGGTTTAAAAACGCTTGTGTTTGTTATGAATTTTGTTAAAAAACATTTTTATTTGTTGTTGTGTTTTGAGTTTATGCCTGCAAAAAAGAGAATATTTTCCAAAAATAAATTGATTAGCAAAATTTGTTGTTGTTGTTGTTGTTGTTGTTGTTGCGTTTTGCCGACGCTAAAAAAAACAAACAAACAAACAAACAAACACGACAAAAAAATATAAAACACACAAACAAAAAGGACAAACAATAAATGTGACAAGGAATTGCGAGACACAAACAAATTGCGCGCGCAACAACAAAGCGACAAACGACAAAACAACAAATAAATAAACATTAAATTTTGTAAAATTAAAATTTGTTCAAAGCAGACAAACAGTTGTTGTTCTTGTTGTTGTTGTTGTTGTTTGTTGCCGCTGTTGTTGTTGCTGTTTGCTGTTTTGTTTAATGTCAGTTGCCGTGTTTTTTTTTTTGTATTTGTTGTTGTTGTTGTTGCCGCCGCGCTGCAAGTCAAACGAACGAACGAACGTATGAAAGTGTCTGCAAGAACTGCAATCGCATCGCGTGTGAAATCTCTGCGAAAGTCCAAAGCCCAAAGAACGTGCAAAACGACGTCGGCAGCGACGTCGCCGTCAACGTCAGCGTTGCGAGCGAAGTGCGCTTCGGTCGCAGCACGACGACGACGACGACGACGACGCGACGTCGCCTTGCAAGCTATGCGTGCGCTTATGTGTGCATGTGTGTCTGACTTAAGAGCGCCACACGCGCATTTTGGCAAGAGCAAAAACGCAGCAGCGACGGCGGCAGCGGCAGCAGCTGCAGCCTGCAGCCTGCGCTCACGCTCTCTCTCTCTATATCTCTCTCATTCTGCTGCTCTTTCACTCAAAACTTGAGCGTCGCACGCAAAACAGCTGCACTCAACCAACTCAAATGGACACAGCACATGTCGCTGCGGTCAGCGCGGCGTATGCGTAATATATTGCAAGTGTGCATATCTGTGTGTGTGTGTGTGTGTGTGATTGAGTGGCTGGCACACGCGGGGGGTGGGTGGTGGTACCAGCAAATCACAGCTGTGAAACAGTTAAAGATTGAGCGCAGTTAAATCTAAGCGGAAACAAAGCTCAAACAAAGATTTCGACAAGGGGGATTTCTTTGGGAAACTAAATTTCTGAAGTTTTTCGCTAAACTGTTTTTGGAATTTTAGCGTAAATCGAATGCCAAAAGTATAGAATAGCTGCTGAAGTAATTTTAAGCCATACAAAAATTACAAAAAGTTTCAACAAACTTTTAAAATTTTGACAATTTTTAAATTTTATTTTTATGATATTTTATATTTATGTTTAATTAATTTTTAACTAAAATGTTGCAGCATATTATTGAATTGTTTTAAACAATAATTTTGCATTTTCGAAAACTAATTTATATATTTAGCTTATTTCAATTATAAATCAAAACTAAACTAGAGATTAGTTGCTAATATCCTTTTTGATAAAGCATAGATTACAAAATATTGAAAAAGCCCAACTGTTTTTCAAAGTGCCGACGGCAATGCGCGCTCTCTTTCTGTCTTGAGCACATTCAACTAGAAAACAACACAATTTCTAAATAATTAAAATATTTAAAAAAAAGTTAACGTTAAATGTTCAACACTTTTGCACTGCGCGAAAATTGTTTATCTTTGTTTTATTTATTTAAAATTTAGCATCATTTGTTGTTGCATTTTGCTTGTATATCAAATATATATATATATTTAAAATATATTTTGATATTTTTTTTTTGAATATTTGCACTACGCACTACGAAAAAAATTCAATACAAACACAATAAAAAAAAAATATCGAATTTCAGCTAAGTTTTTTCAGAAATATTTGCATTGCGCGCGACGCGTGTTTTTTTTTTGTATTTTTTTTAGTTAATTTTTAAAAATAATATTTTACTTTAATTTTGCAACAACTTAAAAAATGATTTTCGTGCGAATTTTGTTTGTAATATTTGAAATTTTGTGAATTTTGGCTGTTGTTGGTTGTTGAAGTTATGTTTTTTGTTGTTGTTGTTGTTGTTGTTGGTTGTTGCTTCTTCCGCGAGCTGCGTACGTGCGCGACAACGTGCGGATCTGTTATGATTCAATACGTATTCGATACGTTACGTTGAACGTCGCCGGACCACGCGGCAGGCGACGACGTCAACGGCGGCAGCGCGACAGGCTCACATACAGACACACACAAACACACACAAGCACACACACACATATATAAACGAAGAGACGCAGCGACGCGCAGAATGCAAAAAAAAAAAGTAGAAAAGAAGAAACGAGCAAGAAGCAGCAGCAGCAGCAGCAGCAGAGGCAGCAGCAGCACGTCAGCAGCAACGATTCTAAACGCGAGCTGCGCTGCTCTGACTGCGCGCTCAAAACTTGAGCGCAGCTCAAAACGCTGGCAGCGACGCACCGCTGCAATCGCTTGACGTTGACGTCGCTGCAGCAGCAGCCCCCCAAAATGTGGCCACCCACACAAACACAAGCGCAGTACACCCAAAGAGCGTGACACACGCGACACACACACACAACCACATACAGACAGATAGGCAGTCAGACGGACAACGACAACGGCAGAGACGTGTGTGTTTGTGTGTGTGTGTGTGTATGTGTGTGTGTGTGTGAGTGCGAGCCAATCAACGCCAAATGAGTCGCAGGCGCAACACACAAAATCTATTAATTATTATGATTATTATTTACATATTTTTAAGGAAAATTTTCAAAATTTGACAAAAATGCAAGCAAAAAATCAAAATTATTACATTTTGCATTTGAAGTTGTGGAAATTAATGAAAAATGTTTCAACTTTGAATTCGAATATTAAAACTAAACATTTGAAAAATTCATTTTTTAAAACTAATTGCTTCATTTAAGAAAATATAAAACAAATTAAGTTCAATTTTAAAAAAATGCAATAATAAATCAATTTTTGAGTGAAATTATGAAATTGGTTTGAAAAAAAACAAACTGAAATTGCATTTCAACTAATTTTAAGTAAATATTTTTAAACAAATGTAGAAAATAACAAAAAAAAAAAAAGAAAAATTGTTAAATTAGGTTTTTGAAGATGCAATTAAGTCAGGATTATTCAAAGTATACAAATTTGAGTGCTTTTATTTGCATGAAATCTGTAGCATTAGAAAAAAGTTTCGATAGATCAAAACTATGATTATTCCATATAAGATTTACAGCTGCAATATGTTGCATTTCAATCAAAAACAACAAATACAGAAACATAATACATTAAGTTAAAAAATAAATAAAATTAGATAAAGACAAAGCGAAATCACTGCAGACGGTAGTCCAAGCTAGTGACGAAGCATCACGAAATATCTTTTAATGATGAAATGTTAAACTAATTTCTAACTTTCATTAAGAGCGTTTCTTTTTAAGGGGGGGGGGGAGGGGGGAGGGGGCGGAGGGTGGCTTATGTACACCAAAGTCAGCTAAGAACACACAAGAATATTATTTCCAAAAACTTTAAATAAGATCGCCACATGAAAGATAGAGGGTGTGAGCGAGATAACGAGAACGCAAGAGCAATGTGAAATACAAAGTGACGCACAATATTGAATATAATATGGGGGGGGAGGAGTGGGCGGTGGGGTTTGGTTGTTGTAGTTGTTAAAAACGAAGAAAGCCGCCAAAAAGCTGCGTCAAATTCATTCTATGCCAATTGCAATAAACTAACATTAAAGTTTACTGAAAGACGAGGTTCAAAGAGATCGAGAGCGAGCGAGACTGAGTGAGAGGGAGATAGCGCCAACATATCACACAAAAAAGCTTCCCCGCCTCACAACGATCTCACAAAGAAAGTTGCCCAAAATAGTGTTGCTTTATAAATTGCACTTCTATGTTTATTTTGTTTTATATATTTTGTTTTTTTTTTTTTTTGTGGCCACGCAGCGTTTTATTAAATTAGTCAAAAAAATTGTTTGCAATTTTTTTTTGTTCTTTTGTTTATTATTTTGATAAATTTTGTTTTTATTTTTTTTTATGTTGAATTTGTAAAATATTTAGATTTTCTTAGCGCTTCACTCACACACAAGCGACGAGGAGCAAACGAAACAACCGAATGAACAAACTGAACAACTCTGAGCTGCGGCGACGTCAGCGTCAGCGTCAGCGTCAGCGTCAGAGGCTCGCAGTCGCGTCAGCGTTGGCGTTGGCGTTCTACAAATGAGCGTTTCGTCCACTGTGCTCCAAACCAAAGCAAACCAAATCAAACACACACAGACACACCAACACACAAACAAACAAAATACTTTTTTCTTTTTTGCAAACTGCAAAAGTCAGAGCTCCAAACACACACACACACACAGATACGCACACACACTACAGCAGACATACTTACGTGGCGGCAGAGTGAAAACACGCTCGCTTAAGTTTGCAAAAAAGTTGCATTGAAGAGCGGCAAAGAGAGAGCGAGATCCTCCAGTAGCCGCAGCAGACGCAGCAGCAGTCGCAGCAGCACATGTTGCTAAGCTGCTATTGCTCTTTAGCAACATGTTGCCAGGCAACGTATCACAGACAACCAAAAGAGAGAGAGAGAGCGCCAGCGAGCGAGTGAGTGGCATTCTTTGCAATTTGCGAATTCTCTTTTGTTTGCGAATTCTGTCGCACACACACACCTGTACGCTCGCTTCGCTCACGCCGTGTGTGTGTGTGTGTGTGTGCCAAAGAGATCCCAACGGCCGCCAACGTCTCTGTTGCTGTCGCTGCTTGAGCGTGCGAAAAAATTAGCAAATAAAATAGCAACAACAAGCGCACGCATACACACAAGCACACACGCACACAAGCACATAAGCACATGGCATAGAAAAAGTGTGCAAAAAAAAAGCGCAAAAAATTAGAAAACACAAAGCACACACGCACACACACACACACACACGCGCAAGTTAACTTTTTCGGCTCGCAAAAAACCAACAAAAAAAAACATAAATTAAATGAGAAAAAAAAAAAAACGGTTCGCGCAGATATCTCGCTAGGGGCCCCCGATGAGTCTAGAAATGAGCGCAACAAAAGCAACAACAAGTATAACAAAAAAAGCTAAGCAACTTAACCGACAAATTCGCACAACATTTTTGCAGCGCGCATGGGCTGCTGGTGAGGGGGGGTGCGTGTTGTGTAGGGGGGGATTGCCGCGTAGCCTGGAAGAGGGTAGCAAAGAAAGAGGGGGGGGGGGGGGGCTTACGCTGCTGAGTTGGGCACACAAGCGACATACATAATTAATCACCTGTGTTGTTGTTGTTGTTGTTGTTGTTGCTATGCTTGCTTTCGCAGCGATCGTGCTGACAGTTTTAAAAGCGCTGCGCGCAAACAATTCTACGTTTTGCTTGCGCAGGTTGACATGCGCGGTGACATGTAAGACTGATCTAGTCGAGTGTGCCCCACTAGGAGACTCACTGCTCCCAACTTGCACTTCAAGCAGTTCAGCGACAACACAAGCAAGCAGCGCACTTAACTTGTCCAGTTCCTATCAAACTGTTGTTTCTGCCTGCTGAGACGGGGGTTATAGATTCTTCCATAACTTAGGTGTTATTTATCCGATCGTGATGAAATTTACACAGCTGATCAACATTGATACAACATATATGTGTATCAAAAATCAAAGCTTTATCATTAAAATTGTGGCTGTTGGCGTTTTTTGCGATTTGCGAGGGTGCGGGCGGGTGCATCCGAAATTTAAAACAAACTTGATCTGCGTATGGTATACAGGAACCTGCATGCCAAGTTTGGTGTCTCTAGCTCTTATAGTCTCTGAGATCTGTGTGTTCACACAGACAGACAGACGGACAGACAGACGGACAGGGCTAGGTCGTCTCGGCTGTTGATCCTGATCAAGCATATATATAGTTTATATAGTCGGATATGCCACCTTCTGTCTGTTAAAGACATTTGCAGTTCTTTATAGCTCCCTTTTCCCATTTTGAATGGGAACAGGGAGTAAAAAATAGTATTATAAATCGGATAATTAAGATACGGTTAAGATGCGATTAAATGGTTAATTGAAAGAAAATAAATGTTAATTTTTCCAACTAGATCGTCCACAGTTGTAGAGTCACTAAGCTACATCGATCGGTTGACACAGTTTGGTTAGCACTGACTTGCGCCGCAGTGGCTTTCAAGCCACAGAGCCTCATTTTCAAAATTAAATTTCAAAAATTGTAATATACAAATGTGTCCCTACATATCTGTTTTAAATCCGTTCCAAACATAATACCTGTCGACTCTGCAAAGAATGCACTGTATTAAGGGCAGGATCGGTATAGAAAACATAATCTGGATTGCCCCACAACAATTTTTCTATCTCGATCAAATCCCCCTCTACCTTTTTTCTTCAGTATACTGCACAGAATTCAAATCCTTAAGCATCTTATAGATGTATCCATTTGAAAACCATTAATTTTTTGATATTTTGTTTGATTTTCAAAAAATGTTGGGTCTTGTATGGAATTTCGAAATCTTATGTTATTTGAACTGACAGAAAAACGTACTTGAAATTAATTGATCATAATCGATGAGAACAGTTGCACAGTCACTGCTGCACTTTAACAAGCAGGTCAAAACCAGCATAACAGTTTGAACATTACTGTTACGCATACAGTTTTACAGCCACTGCTAGCAGATCGTGCCCTTGACAATTAAGCCAACAAAATACAAGCAAGCCACATTGCCTTTTAGCCTGTTTTAAATCTTTTCTTTCTCTCCTTATCTTATTTATTTGAATGCGTCGACGTGCCCCCATCGCCTACCAACCCACCCCACCCCACCCCACCCCACCCCACTTAAGCAA
The DNA here is from genome assembly GCA_949708635.1 of Hirtodrosophila cameraria. Taxonomy (NCBI): domain Eukaryota; kingdom Metazoa; phylum Arthropoda; class Insecta; order Diptera; family Drosophilidae; genus Hirtodrosophila; species Hirtodrosophila cameraria. The sequence continues at coordinate 479,765 of OX453090.1, read as the reverse complement.
CCTCACCACGCCTGCTTTAAGCAAACCTTTTAAAATGTTTTACTTGTTTTTGTTTTTGTTTTTGTATATGCATATTTTGTTTTGCATTTTCATCGTTGGTTTTGTTTTTATTTGAAAATTCGTTGTTTGCTCAATAAAATCGAAATGCAAGCGAAGCCCCCCACTACCCTCCCACTCTCCTATCCCCTGCCAGCCGCTTACCGCAATGTGCTCTCCGTTTTGGGCCACGACAGCAACCCCTTTTGGGCCAACGCATGGCCAGGCAGAGTTAAGAAGCCCAACCCCCTCGCAGCCACCTTTAGTCACCACGCAGTCGCCACACACTCATACTCACACACATTCACACAGACGCAGCACGCAACACTCAAATAAACTCATGGGCGCCCAGACATTGACTCCAAAAAACGGCAAAAACAACAACAAGATAAGGTTCTTGGCTAAGGGGGTGGTGTAAGAAGCAGCAGCAGCAGCAGCTGAATGGACTCTGTGCCTATGTGCAAGGCCCAGCGGCCGACAGACGCCCACACACACACACACACACACATACGAAACGCAGACGACGCGACGTCGGCGTCAACCAACAACTTTCGTCCTTTAGCTGGCTGCTTCGGTTACTTTTTTTGCGCTCCTTTTTGTTGGACTGCGTTGCCAAGGGTTTCCTTTGTTCAGCGATAGCCCCCCTGCTACCCAACCAGCCCTTAACCATGCCTTCAGCTTCTTGGCACGACAGTCTGTTGCACTCACGACCCCACAACGACGACGACGACGCCGACGACGGCGACGACGACGACGACGACGACGGCAACGCCGCCTAATGACTAACGGACACTTTTTTAGCTACGTTTTATTTCATTTTGTTTTCGTTTTTCCCTTTGCTTTTTGTCGTTCTTTGTGCGCTGCGTGCCAACTTCACACACACACACACACACACATCCCCTGTTACAACTACCCCCCGCCCTCCCACCCCCCCCTTAACTCTTTGCTCCTTACTCCCTTCGTTGCTTACAGTGACAAGAAGCAAAAAAAAAAAAAACGAAAAAAAAAACACAAATGTTTTTGTGTTTTTGCATTTTTTGTTTTGCTCGTTTTGTTCGTTGCGTTTATCGTCGGCCGCTGCCAGCGTCGATGTGTCGGCGTCGGCGTCAACGTCACTGACTGCGTTGACGCTCTTAACTGCGCTCCCACACACTCTCACTGTCTCTCGCAGTCGTTCGCTCTCTGTTGCATGTGGAGCTCAATGCAGTTGAGCATTTGAGTGTTAAAGAGCGCAAGCTGCACGCTCCTTTAGCAACATGTTGCGAGCAACATTTTGGCATTTCTTTTAATTAGATGCGTGAATAGTGTGTGTGAGCGTGCAGAGGGAATGTTTTTATGAATGCAGCGCAAGGATACGACACAAAAGGACGAGCGTTTGCTATGCAATGTTAATGAACCGACGCCATTAAGCAGTTAGAATGCCACAACTTGGCCGTTGAAGTGTGGAGAGGGGGGGGTTGCTAAGTTGACAAGAATTCGACTGCGGATTTGGCGAAATAATAATAATATGTTTTACAGTTCTCTTCGCGAGCAAAAGCGAAAGCAGCCATAGAAACCTCTAGCTGATGCCAGTGAAATTATAATTTCTCTTAACTTTGTTAGAAAACTTGAAACAAATTTGAAAGCAGGACACACAACTGAAAAAGGACAAAGTAATAACAATTCTGCGATCAATCTAAAAGCTTTGTGAAAGCTTATCGATTTCGACAAAGCAAAAATCAAATATTGAAAAATAAAATGGTTATTGTTGATATAAGAATTTAAAAAACGACATTATGTATGCCTATCCATATAGATCAATTTTTAAATATTTTAAATATTTGAATACAAAATTTCAATATAAATAAATGACAAGAACAAGAAATATAATTTTAATTGACTATTCCATTTTTTGTTTGTATTCTTTCAGATTATTCGAATGAAATGACAATCATTTTCCAAGTTCGAAATAATTAACTTTATTTCGATCCTGAATAATTTGATAGTAATTTTCTTGAATATTTTTCAATTAGGAGGTTTTTGGAAATTGTTGTGGACATTTTAGGAAATCATCAATCAATTTCAATATTACATTTTATGACTCAGTAAATAATTTTGTTTGCTATTCATAAAGAGAAAGTGCTGAAAGAGCAGATTAATCTTTTAATTATTTGCAATTAATCGATGTTAATCGACGTTTTAGATCAAAAAGAACTGAAAACTTTGGATGTTATCGATAATTGCTTAGATTTTGATTTGTTGTGAATATCTAGTTATTCTATTCAACATATGTATATGATTGTTAAAAAATCAATTAATAAAGACCTACTATATACATATGTACATACATACATACATACATAATTCGAAATACTTTGCAACTGTAAGTACGAAAGTCTAAAAATTCAGCTGTAGGGCTCCAAAACTTATCGATAATTCCTTAGATTTTGCTTTGTTGTGAATATCTAGTTATTCTATTCAACATATATGTATGTAATAAATAAAGACCTACTATATACATACATACATAATTCGAAATACTTATGTAACTGTAAGTTCGAAAGTCCAAAAATGCAGCTGTAAGGCTCCAAAACTTGAACACTCTGCAAACAGTTCAACCACTTAACCTCAAACTCCGACCTAACTGCAGCTAGCAACAAAAACAACAACAATAACAACCCACCCTCATAGATAAGACAACAACAACAACAAGAGCAACAACAAAATAAAAATGAAATGTAAACTGCGCCATATTGAAAACTGTCAGCCATTAAATTTGATAGAAATGTGTGAACACTGTAAACGAGGCGAAGCGGCCAACAACACGACGCCGTCAGCAGCGCAATGGGCGCCTAAAATGCGTGCAGCAGCAGCAACGCCGACAACAACAACAACAACAAAGAGATCAGCTGGGCTGCTTGGGGGAGCCGTAGTAAAAAGTAGTAAAAGCAGCTGCATACAAAACACACACACACACACACACACACACACACACACACACACACACACACACACACATACAGACATACAGACAAACACACAAAGCGACTCAAGAGCAAATAAAGGTCGCCCAACAGCTGCGTAGCAGCGACGCGTCGCTTGCAGCTGCAGCATGCAGCGACAGCAGCTGAGCGCACTTACGCTCTCTTTCTCTCTCCCTCTCAGTCTCTGTCAGTTTACATCTCTTTCACTCAGTCTGTTATAGGTGTTGTTGATGGTGGAGTGAGGGGAGCCGTCGCACTGTGAGAGTGGGCTGGCTAACTAGTCGCCGTTGCCCAGCCTAAAGGCAGATCGTATATGTATGCGTGTGTGTGTGTGTGTGTGTGTGTTTGACAACAACAACAAGAACTGCATATGGCTGCTGCTGTTTTGTTGTTGTTGCTTTAGTTGCGAGGCTCGTTTTTGTTTGTGCGACTGCTTGTGCGTCCATTGGGCATTGCACATGTGTGCATGCATGTTTCTGTATGGCAGTATGTTTGTGTGTGTGTGTCTCTCATACACACGAGAGCTTCATTGTGTGAGTGCGTGTAAGGCAAAGCCAAACCTCTCCTCTGCTGCCCAATGGCCTGTGCGGGGGGCGTTAAAACGCATAAATGTTGATTACACACAAATTGACAAATTTTTTTATTTCGTTTTTTTTTTTTTAATTCTTTTTTTGTTTGCTTCTTCTTTTTTAAATGTTGCTCGCTTGCGGTTGTCGTGGGATGGGGGGGGGGGCGGTTAGGAAGAGCGCGCGGGGGCGTGTATTAAGTGCGCGCCTATGTATGGTCAGCATTGCAGTTGTTTTTTGTTGTTGTTGCTGTTGTTGTTGTATTGGTTCAATTGCAAATGACCAAACAGAGGGGCGCAGAGTAAATATGTATGTTACATACGTATGCATGTGTGTGTGTGTTTGTGTATATCTCTCTCTGTTTTGTTGTTGCTGCTTTGCTGCTGCTGCTGCTGCTATGCGAAATTTGTAAAACAAGTGCACGAGTTGATAGCGTCGTCGACAGCGACGTCAACGTCAACGTCAATTGCTTAAATGCCAAGCAAATAGCCAAAAGTTTTTTTCGTTGCGTTTTTGTTGTTGTTGTTGTTAATTCGATGGCAGGATAATCAAAAATGTTGTCAACGCAATCATTACTATCATTACACTCAGCAAAAAATGGCCGTGCTAGTTCTAGAATTATTAGGCTAGAATTCTTAGCGTTTTATTCTTCCAATTCTAAATATAATGAGTCCTTGTACATATATTCTTAAATACAGTTCAATAAGGGTTTCAACTCAAAAACGATAAAAAGCGCTTGATTAAGTACAAAATAGTTTCAAGCTTTTAAAAAAAGCGTCCTTAATATAAAAATTTTGTACTTAAAAGAAGTTATTGTTTACTACGTCACCGATTACTTGACTTTTTTTTTTGTAGTGTACAAACAAACACTTTGTAATGCTTCGTCACTAGCGTGGACTATCGTCTACATGAAGTATTGCTAGAACCAAATATTTCCTGTAAAATGTATTGTTTCTAAAATCCCAAAATCGAAAATATTTTAGTGAAATACTTATTTATAAGTACTTAATTTGAGTTTTATTTCAAAATAGCTTTATTTATTTGTACTAATTTTTGTTATTGATATGTAATCAACTTTAGATTACAGCAATAAAAGAAATCGAATGGTTATTTTAAATTTTTTAAATTTTAATAGCAAAAACTTTGTCAAATCAATAACGATTCGAAGCACATAGTACTAGGAAATGGGAATAAGCCAGTTTGTGTTTTTCGTTTATATTTCAATTAATGAGGAGAAAAGTTCTTTCTCTCAATATTCTTTCTATCTCATTTCTGCTGGATAATCCCAAATTGATAGAAGTGTGCTTAAATGTTAAGTTGAGCTCTTAGACACCTTTCAAATTGTTGGTCTACTTGAGTACAGTGTTTCTTAATATTTGGAATGTTCGATGAACCTCCAAAACTTTATTTTCAACCGACTATTTCTTTAGTTGCCAGATTTTGATAGAAATATTTCAGAATGAAATGAATAAACATGCTAAAACGTCGAATAAATCAATTTAAGTTTAAGTTTTCCGTTGAAAATTTCATAAAATCTGTTATATAATTTTCAAAAATCATAAATATCAAAAGCGATAACTATTCTTTGATATATCTGTAAACAGAAACTCATATATTTGTAGATACAAGTATATATATACATATATTTACATATATGTATATATGAACTTGTTAATACACTTACCTTTTGCTTCTTCCATATAAGAAGTTTCTCCCGAAACCGCATTCGCAATCCAAGGGAAGTTATTGCCTCTTTTATGTCTTCTTTTTCCATAACTCGAAGGTCATCGAAGTTGACCTTAGCATCTGCCAAAGCAAAATAAAAATATATAATTATATGAAAGCATTTTAAAAATGTCAGCGCTGGGTAAAGGGTGTTCCGTAGTCGGTCACACTCGACTTAAATATTGCTTAACTTAACTTAACAAACTAAAATTGTATGTAAAAGAAGGTCGCGTGTCGTGTTTCGTGTCGAGTTGCTGTGACACGCGCACATCTCTACTCCAGCAACAACACAATAGTACATTTCTATGTACATGCACTCGCACACATACATACATACATTGTGCATACATATGTACATAAATTAACATAATTTTTTTATAATTATTACAATTTTTTCATACATACAAACACACGTACGCACACACGCATGAAAACTGATTGCAATAAGTTTTAATAAATATATACATACATACATATATATGTATGTATGTACATATGTGCATACATATGTATGTGTGTCCTTTTGGCGCCATTTTTGTTCTTTTCGTCTTGAATTTACACGCACACACACACACACTCTTGCATACTATGCAACGGTTTCACACGCGGCCATCTCTACTCCAGCAACAACAAAAACCACTTCGTGCCGCCACGTAGTACATTTCTATGTACATGCACTCGCACACATGCATACATACATTGTGCATACATATGTACATAAATTAACATAATTTTTTTATAATTATTACAATTGACACACACACGCATGAAAACTGATTGCAATAAATTTTAATAAACATATACATACATACATATGTATGTATGTACATATGTGCATACATATGTATGTGTGTCCTTTTGGCGCCATTTTTGTTCTTTTCCTCTTGAATTTACACGCACACACACACACACTCTTGCATACTATGCAACGGTTTCACAAGTTGGCTTAAAATGTTGTTAACTTACTTAAATATTGCATCTCCAACTCCCGCAAAAGGCCCCTCATTTGGCTATCTCCGGAGCCTTCAATATTGTCATTATCCATCTTTTTTTTTCTCTTTCACAGTTCACTTCGCGCTCCCAATTAGAATGCCAAAATGTAACGACTCGAACTACGCGACGATCGTAAAGCACGAATGCACATCAGTGCTGCGATAAATCGATAAATCGATAACAAAAACAGGATACACAGACCCCGAAAAAGGGCAAAAAAAAGCCAAAAAATTAAAAAAAAAAAAAAAAACAGGACAGATCTTTAGATTTCAACTTCATTCAAAAGCACATACATACATAGTATTGTATTCTTAAGATTAATATAAACTATTTTATAATTATTTTAAGGCCTTGTCAACAACTACGTCATCAGCATCGCTTGTTAATTTATTAATATTAATTATATTTTTTATTTATTTTATTTATTTAGTTCATCCAAATGATTTTTAAAAAGGTAAAACACTAATTCGCAATGTGTGAATCTCGTAAACAATTTCTCGAACCGATAAGTCGATCGAAATCTACGATTTCAGCGGTGCCCCTTCATTTTAAATTCATTTTAAAAAGGGACGGATCTGTAAAAAATATCCAATTCGACCTGCAAATTTCTTCTTCCAATAAGCAAAACGCGCTGCACAACAACAAAAGCTGCTGTATGCGAAACCCACGACAACAGCGTGTCGCAAAGCTGCTTGCTACGACGTTTCGCATATTTGACAGCCAGCAGGTCGCAGTGTTGCCATCACATTGCCTTTATTTACTTGTTAAACAAAATTTACAACATAAGTTATTAACATTCAACTACACATACTCATATAATAATACTTAATTGACCGTGCAAAAATAGTAGTTTTGATAATACTTGAAAAGTTGTGCTAAAAATTACAAACAAATAATGTGTGTTTGCTACGCGCGGTCTCTGGCAACCCTGCGTCGCTGACATTGCGGCTCACACGCACACAACACATGCAAAGAAAAGCAATACACCGATACACGAACACATGCAAAACGCCGCTATAAAAATCTTTTTTTCCAACGTTCATAATTTGTGTGGAGCTGGGGAGCTGCTGGAGCTGCAAAAAAGCAAGAAAACAGCAAATTTTGCGAAGAAATTTGTATTAAAATACCCCCAAATCTGAGTGGTAAATTGTTTTTGCTTTTGTGATACGTGCGCTAAATTTTGTTTTGTTATTGTGCTTTGGTTTTGTTTTTTGTTTTTGTATATAGTTTTTTGGTTTTTCTACGTGCAGTGCGGTGTAAGAACAACAACAACAAAGTGTAAAACGCATTGACTAAAATAATACGCTGCCTACGCCTGTGTGCGTGTGTGTGTGTGTGTGTGTGTGTATAGGTAAGTGTCGTCGTGCAGCCTGACATCCCCGCCCCCACCACCACCCTCTTTGGTTGCACTTGAAATATTTGCAATATAATAATATTAAATGTTATTCGCCTTTGGCGGCTTTCTTTGTCTCGCCGTTCTTTTTGCTTTTTGCTTCTGCTCAAGTTTTATATGTGCGTGCGCGCGCGCGCGTGTGTGTGTGTGTGTGCATAAGAATTCTAAGCTCTTTAGTTTAATTTATGACATTTCAATTTTTGTTGGCTTCATTTTAATATTGATTTTTCGAGCAACGTGTGTGACAAATGTGACGACCCCCTTTGCCCTTTCTTTACTATACGCCTCTGACTTGCTGACCTACGCTGTCTACGTGTGCGTGCTGGCTTTTGGCTGCGTGTTCATGTGTGTGTGTGTGTGTTTATTTGTGTGTGTGCGTTTGTCAACAGAGTGCGCAAGAAATCAATACATTTTTAAATAATATATACAATGGCAAACAAAAACAATGTTACATTGTTGTGTTATTGTTGTGGTTCTTTGTTTCTTAAGCATTGATTTGATATATTCGTTGTTATTGTTGCTGCTTTTGTTATAGACACAGTGCTGATCATTTAAATATACACACACACACACACATGTTGCCTGGCAAATGAGGTTATGTTGTTCCGATTTGAACTAGTTCCAATGATCGCATCTTTTAATTGAACTGCTGGACTATATCTTTGATTATAACCGCTTTAAAAAACCAAACGCCTCAGAATCGGTTTGTTTTGGGTTCTTAGTGTTTTATGAACCGCAACTTCAAAATGTTAACTTTTTAACGGTTCAATGTTATATTTTAATTCTCTATTTTTAATTTTTTTTATAAAAAAGGCCAAAAGGGTATATTGGTTTTATGAAATGCCCGTCTGTCTGTCTGTCCGTCCGTATGAACGCAGTTTTGTGGTTAAAAACTGTTCATCAAATGATTCAAAAATTAAAATATTAGAATACTCATAAAAGCAAAGCTTGAAATTTTAATTTGTCTTATTTAATAAACAATTTTAAAAGAGAACACAAACTTTTTTATTAAAAATTAAATTAATTTTGTGTTTTTTTTATTTTTATTTCAATGAACCAAGATTCAAAAACAATTAATCAATTGTACTTATTTAAAATAAATAATTGTATCTTAAATATTACCTAAAGTGCTCTGAGCTTTACTAGGGTTATGAACAGTACAAATTAGGGCTGTTAAATAAAATCGATTTATCAATATCAACGAAATGACAATTCAAACTCGATACTTTTGGAGTTGTTACGAGAATCGATCATCGATAGTTTAAAAAAAAACGTCGCGGTGTTGTAAAAATTAAAAAAAAAAAAAGCGATTAACCGATTCATTCTATGCAAATAATCGAAACACCATCGATTGTCATTTTGTTAAATCGATAATCATACTAAATCGATTATTTCACAATTAATTACATTGTTTTTTCAAGTTTTCCTCCCGCATCCCGAGAGAGATCTTTAAATAGATAAGCAACAAGTTGGATTGGCTTACACTAAAGGGTATCCCATAGTCGGATATCTCTTAACTAGCACACTTTATAAATTTTTGTTGCTGCTTTAAATTAAGTTGATGTCTGTGCTATGTCCATATGCAAATAAGCAAACGAGCTGTTTGTTAATTGTGCTGATTTATAGACTGAGCAAACATCCTGCACAAGCACACACATACCGTTTCACACACGCGCACACACACGCACACACACACACACACACACACACACACACACACATACCGGTGGTATCTGCATCTCTAGATTTGTATTTGTATCCTGTATCTGCTGCAATAAAATGCAGCAGCGAAAACTTTTTGCCGTTTGTTGAAAGTGAAAGTCGAAGAAAGGAGCAAGTGCATGAACGTGCACCTGCCACACCACACACACACACACACACACACACACACACAAACACACACACACCCATACACATATACATGCTTATGCTGCGAGTCCTTGAAACATTTCGCAACAAGTATAACAACTTTGTCTAACAACACAACATTCAAGCTCTCAATTTTCACGCTTTTCTCTTACCATTTCAGTACACAACAACAACAAGAACAAGAATAAGAACAACACTGCAAACAACAACAACAAGAACAAGAACAAGCAGCAACATGTCCAGTCTGCCACGTCGCATCATTAAGGAGACGCAACGCTTAATGCAGGAGCCAGTTCCTGGCATTAATGCCATACCCGATGAAAATAATGCACGATATTTTCATGTCATTGTCACTGGTCCAAATGATTCACCCTTCGAGGGCGGCATCTTCAAATTGGAACTCTTTCTGCCCGAGGATTATCCCATGTCGGCGCCCAAGGTGCGATTTATAACAAAAATCTATCATCCAAATATCGATCGACTTGGACGCATTTGCCTGGACGTGCTCAAGGATAAATGGAGTCCAGCCTTACAAATACGCACCATATTGCTATCCATTCAGGCTCTACTCAGTGCACCCAATCCAGATGATCCTTTGGCGAATGATGTCGCCGAATTGTGGAAGATCAATGAGGCGGAGGCCATACGCAATGCACGTGAATGGACCCAAAAGTATGCGGTCGAAGACTGAGTGGTAATGGAGGGGGAATATTCCGGGGTTTTTCCCCCGTTGGATTGGCGGGGGAGGGGGCGGGGGGTTAAAAAAAACAGCAAAGTACGAAATGAAAGTTTGAAAACATAAAAAATCAAAAACAAAATTAAAACTTAAATCAAATTTCACATATTATTTTATTTTATTTTCTTTTTATATATATTTTTGGGGTGGGTCAATTGATGTTGAGTTGATTATGATATAATGATAATGATGTTATAAGAAACACACACACACATAAACATATACATACAAAAATACCTTTATAATGGGTGTCCAAAGATCTGTACATTTTCTTGGCTTTAACATAACTGTTTCGGTTTGCAATTGCGATATTAGTTCAAAATTGAAGGCAGGTGAATTCAATTCACCAAAAATCTAGCAAAAAGTGAAAGTGCGAACATACATCTCAAATTCACATCCGCATAATCTTAATGAAATTGAAAACCGAAACTGATCTGAATGTCTCGTTGTTGGGGATATTTTGCCCACATAAACAGACACACACACACACACACACATACACAAACACACACACACACACACACACACAACTATAAATATTGATATTAATATTGTTCGTACATATATGAGTAATAGTGCCGTTTATAGTATGAATATAAACATTGCTTTAAGGATAAGAACCAGGATACAAACAATTAGCTAACAAAACTTTTTATACCACTTCAACTTCTACACATGAGATATCTTTGTATCTCAATCTCTTATTATTATTATTATTATTATTGTTTTTCTTTACTTAACATAAATTACAATATATAGTATTTGATAAAGCATTTCAAGATAATAGCTTGTGAGTTTTCACATCGGTTTGTTCTGGGTCCTCAGCTTTTTTTGTTTTTTGTTTTCTTATCAATATGTACGAAATCAATAATAAGAAACGAGCCTTTTATGGAATTAGTAATTTACACACGTAATAAAAATAAAAAAAATATATATGTACAATACCTGGCTTTATTTTGAAATTATATATACATTTTTCAACTTAAAAAATCCATTTTTGACAGAGTTGAGTAGAAGTTTAACTTGTTAGTTATTGGACTCCTCTTCGGATATTGAATAAATCTTGAACAACACAAATTATTCTATAATAGCATCTAGAGTCTAGATCAATGAAGCATTTCGAATTTGAATGCCCTTGCATAGAGCATTATAATTTTATTCTTAATGAAACCTGACTCAGATGCTGATTTTTGTTGACGCTTGTATTAGAGTCCCAAAAGGAACTAGAATGCTCAACTTTAATATGTAAGTATAGTAAATCGGAATCGACTGGATGGATCGTAGTTATCACTGTGGACGGCAGTCCACGCTAGTGACGAAGCATCACGAAGCGTGCAAACGTAACATATAGCGGCCATATGAACAATCGATCAAAAAAAACTTATATCTCAAGACAAATCGATCAAGTTGTAATTCTAAAGCTGATAAAGTAATTTGAAATAAACTTGATCTGCGTGTTGTATATAGGAACCTGCATGCCAAGTTTGGTGTCTCTAGCGCTTATAGTCTCCGAGATCTGTGCGTTCATACGGACAGACGGACAGACAGACGGACATGGCTAGGTCTCGGCTGTTGATGCTGATCAGGAATATATATATAGTTTATATAGTCGGATATGCCTCCTTCTGCCTGTTACACACATTTGCAGCACTTTACAACTCCCTTTTTCCCATTTTTAATGGGAACAGGGAGTAAAAAATGTCGTAATCCACATCTGCTGTATGGGCTGATGTCCTAAGAGTGCAGTTGTCAATCATGGTGTAGTGTGTACTTGTTGGATGTGGGTTGAGAAAGGGGGGCATTTTGGCGTTAACCCTTTTTTGAATGGGGTGGCCAATTTGTTGGCCACACCCCCTTGCCTTGTACCGTTAGCATGTGCCTGCTGATTGGATGCGCGTCTATATTTCCAATGCGTTGTTGCTTTTGTTGTTGCTGTTTTTTTTATTATTTTGCTCCTTGAGGCTGTTGCACGCCAGGCTTTGCAGCCCAGGCTGTGGCAGTCAAATGTCGAACCTAACTATTTTTTTTGCTGCTTTTTTTTAGCGCTCTCTCTCTGCCTCTCTCACTTGAGCTGTCTATGTGTTGTGTTCTTTTTTTTGTTGTTTTTGTCCAGTTTCATATAGCTTTTTTTATTGCATTACACTCTCACACCCCAAAATGGTCAACGCATATGCAGAGTGCCCAGTGTTGGTTGCAGCGCAGCAGGTGGAGTTGGAGGCGTCAGGAGTTGGTGGCATTGGCTGTGCGCTTGAGGTAAGGATTTTTATCGGCAGGCAGCTTCATTGTGTGTCGGCTCTGTTTGCATAGACAAAGGCGAGGCCGAGACTGAGACTGAGATTGAGACCGAGGAGAGACCGAAAAAACCGACGGGCCGAGTCTAGGCGCCAGGTTCGGGCTTGGCCAGGCTATTAATCGTTTTTGTTTTTTTTTTTTTTTTTTCAAATTGAAGTTGCAGCTCCTGCTCGCTCCTACATGTGTGGCACCTGCTGCAGGCTAGTGGCCAAACCCACCCAACGCCTTCTACTTGTCTCTGTTAGCCAGTTATAAGCATAAAGCATTGTGTCCCAGACTCTCGAATTCCGGAAACATTAGGCCTGCTTCGATCTTAGCCTGGCCAAGACGCTGCCTCTGATTTATGTGACAATTTTGCGTTGCGCTCATAATTCGTGGTTAGCCTTTATCAGATCGTCAAGCTGGCAAAAAAGAAAAACAAAAAAAAACATTCTGCTTTTATCTTATCTGCGCCTTGCAGGTTTCTATCAACCAAAAGTAAACTGGTTCTTGTTGCCTGGCTACAATGATAATTGGTTAGAAATGATGAGGCGCTTGTGCGTGAAATATTGGTAAGTATGCTAGCTGAAAGTAAATTACAAAATGTAAAATTAAAGTGTGAGCCAATTAATTGAAGTAAACTTATTACAACTTTGGCTTTGGTTGGTTTGATGTCACAGGAGTTCGGTAGATTTCATATTTTCGAACTTCTGTGTTCGAAAGCAACATGGCTGCCTCCATAGGGTTGTCAGCACACCCAAGTAATTTTGTTAGAGATTTGGAGATTTGAAACCAACCCAATGAGATATCTGTGACACCTAAGAATTGGTATTCGGTTGGAAGGGCTTTCCGTGACACCCCTGAATAAGTCCTTTGTGAAATCTTACATGAGTCACTGAAAAAACTGTCCAACTCGCTAAATCCGAAAAAAAAAATTATATGCGATGCCATTTTCAACCTTAATATTGTGTCATTGAAGTGCTACCATGCACTAAACTAATCTTAAAAATCGTTTTTGCGCCATTTTGCGCCTTTTCGAAACAAAATTACATGTTGCAGTAACATTTTTCACACAAAAACACTTTTTTCGAGCAATTGTTCATATGACAGCTATAGGATAAAGTAGACCAATTTTAATGAAACTTTCCCAAACCTTATCAAGAGTAATAAAACTTATAATGGCTAAGTTTGGCTGGGATATCAGTTAAAACAAGAAAGTTTTCATGCAACAATCAGTTGAGGTTCCTATGGCAGTTATAAGATATAGTTGCCCGAGTTCAATGAAATTTTGTCAGCATGTATAAAATGTTAAAATCATGATGATTCAATATAATCAGTACGATTATAAACTGTCTATCGAAACTATCGAAACTGTCATCAATAATTTGACAGCTGCAAATTTAGAGTTTAAATTATGTATAAGAACACGATTTCAAGTGTTGCATATGCGCTTCAAGTGAAACATGCATACAAACATATGTATATATGTATATCTGATAAATATATATGTATACAAATTAAGCTTCTACGTAGAGTCTATAACTGTTTTTGGTGCCTTCGTTGTACTGGAAAAAACAAATGCACAAAGAAAAAAAAAAAACACTTTCACGAGCATTGCTGTCGAGTCGGTTGCTTGGAGTTTGTTTTAGGTAGCTTGTAGCATGTTTCGTCCTGCTGCATCCTTGTGCTCGTCGTCGTCGTCCATTCGCACAATGCCGAAACAAATAATTGATGAAACAGCAAAGCGCACGTAGGGCTCTGTCGAGTCGTCTCTCTGTCCCAAACCCAAACACCCAAAAAGCACACACACAAACACACACACACACACACACAGAAAACCCAAAAACCCAAACTTAGTTCCAGTTTCAGTCTGAGGCCGTGCAACGTACTGGCCTTAGTATCCTTTGGCCACATCCTTCTTCACTGCCTGCTGCTGCGTATGAGGAGCCGCCTGGAGACGCATGACGTTGCCCACATGCGACGCTAAGCACATGCCATGTGCACATTATATATATATATATATATATACATATATAATATATATATATATATATTCCTCTACTTGCGCACTTATCGATTTTCTGCTTCAAAATGCGCCCAAAGCGCCGTCGGAGTTGCTCGCTGCGGCGGTCGGTTGAGCCGGTCGAGCTCAGCCAAACGACGATCCCCTAAAAGCCCTCAGACAGCCGCTGCAACCTTGCCTCGCCCCCAAAAAAAAGCTGCCCCCAGATCCCCCATAGGCGTGACTCGTAGGCGATGGTCTCGTCCGTTGCCGTGTAAACGCAAAGCCAGCAACAACAACAATTACACACACACACACACACGCTGCTGGACAGCAAAAAAAACTTTTATTTCAAACAATTTTTCTGCAACACACAACCCAAAGCGTCCAACAACAATAACAACAATAACAATAACAACAATAACGACAACAACAACAATTAACAGCATACATTTAACGAGCATCTACGAACTTTTTAGACCCTTTCTTAATTGCAATTTAACAATTTTTTAAACATTTTGAGTATTCATGTTAAGTGTGATATATGTGTATTAATTGTTAGCAAAATATAATATTTCTTAAAGTTATTTAATATTAGTTAAAAGTTATGTTAAGTTCTAAATTCTGAGTTTATTTTCTGAAAAGTTTAAAGACGAAGAAGAAGCTCAAAGAAATTGTTTAAAATTCTTTTAAGTCTTAAAAAAATATAATATTTATTAAAGTTATTTAACATTAGTTAATAAACATAAAAGTTATGCTAAATTCTAAATTCTGAGTTTATTTTCTGAAAAGAAGTAGAAGCTCAATGGCATTGTTTCAACTTTTTTTAAATTTTAAAAAATACATAATATTTTTTAAAGTTATTTAATATTATTCAATAACCATTAAAGTTATGTTAAGCTTAAAACTATTTTTCCAAATTTTTTATAAGTTACAAAAAAACACTAAATTTAAAGATGCAAATTGTTTGGTTACAGTTAATTTGAAGATTGCAAATCCTAAGACAAATCCTATGTTAAGTCAAACCTAGACAAATGAATGCGAATTCAATTCGCATAATCTTACTTAAAACGAAAATGAAAACATTTGTGTGAAAATCAGTTTCACAATAACATAACAAAAGTGAAAACTTGAATAAGCCTGAATAAACAGTTTTTGTTAGCATTGTTCAAATGCAATATTTTTGGTAAAAATACCGCTAGAAATGTGTGTTTTTACATCTAACAATGTTACATAAGTTATTTCAATTAGTTTTTTTTTTTTTTGGATATAAGTACTATTTAGCTGTCAAGTTTAAAATACTATTTTCGAAATACCCTTTCTCCAAAGGTATACATTTCATAAGCACCATGTGTGCATCAGTGCGTTGCATATATGCTTACACATAGACCTATAATGCCACAGTTCCTACGAACTCCAAAAACAAAAAAACCAAAATAAAATAGAATGGGAATACCCAACCAAACAGATCCGAACCGAACTGAACCGAACCAAAAGTGAACGGAGCGCAGCCCAATATTAAAACCAAAACCAGAAGCAAACCAAACTAAACCGAGGCCGCACTCGAATCCACCCACAAAACGCAGGGACTGAAGAGACGAGACTGACGCCAGAAACTGGACGGACGACTGTTGTCCTCCCACACACACATACACACACGCATACACACACACACACACACACACACACACACACACACACACTTACAAAATGGACAGGACAGTAGTCGACCTGTGCCGCCATTTTACTGCGCCCTGTGCAGCCTTGCACCCTTTTGCATTGGGGCTGCAGGTGCGCGCCGTGAATGGGCACTCGTTTGCGGGTTGAGAGGGTGCAATGGTGCCGGTTATGCCGGCATATACACCAACCCCCTCCCCCCCCCCCACACACACACACACCACACCTGGTTTGAGGGGCCCACAAGTTGATTGCGAGCAAAATTTCCGACCTATCGCATGCAGTAAGCTCGTTGCGTTTTTGTTGTTGTTGGGCTGCATGCGTGTGTGGCAGACAGTACAACACACACACACACACACACACACACACACACACACACATATGTAAAAGCCACCCAGTCCAGCATATGGGGCAATTCATGTCTGTTGCCATTTTGTGCGAATTCCTTGCCTCGGTTTTTGTGATATCAATTAAGGATATGCTCGCTGTGTGCGCTTATTTTTCGGAGCAGTAGGCAGACACACAGCACTGAGTCTGAGTCTAGCGTCCAGCCACGCCTCACACACACACACTACATATATATATATATAAAGTACACACACACACACACACACATTCATACATACATACATAGATCCATATGCACGTCAGGCTACCAAAGTTTGCAACTTCATGTGCAGCTCATCTATACGTCCCCAACGTTGTTCAATGCCTTGTTCTATGCTTTTTTGGACAACAGTAGAGCGAGATAGCCAGCACCATGTAGGAGGCAAATAGAGTGGGAGAGCATGATTTGAAGTAAACTAGAGACAGAGCAAAGAGAGAAAGAGTGAGAGTGAGAGAGAGAGCAAGGCAGCCCCGCATTCACAGAGTTGCATGTGCGTGTGCACTATGTGTGTGTGGTGTGTGTGTGTGTTTAGTGTGTGTGTGTAGTGTGTGTCTATGTGTGTGTGTGTGTGTGTCTATGTGTGTGCGTGTGTTTTGTGTGAGCCTTAATGGAAATTGGTTTTATGCATGTTGGCTTTTGTTTATTTTTACAATTTTGTTGATGTTTTGCAAAATGCGAGTGGTTGCCACACAGCCCACAGCCGCAGGACGCAGCAGGACGCAGCAGGACGCAGCAGGACGCAACTATAGACGCTGACGCAGCCGCCTCAGCGGAATGGATATATCTATGCTTTGCCTGTCGCTTTGGTTGCCCTCAACTGCTATGTATGTTATGTTGCCGCTTTTTAATTTGCACTCTTTTTTCCTCTTTTTTTTTGTGTCGACTGTACTTCCGGTCATTGCATTGCGTTATAAGTACTCTGTGTGTGTGTGTGTGTGTGTGTAAGTGTGTGTTAGGCAGCACTACTTTTCGATTAGCTTTCGAAACAAAATAGCGCTGCAGCTTATGCAGTGCGAGCGAGATGCACATAAGCCAAGTCCATACTTTCTATCAAAAACTATCGTTAGTATTTATTGTTTTTCGGCTTGATACTATCTATATCTCTTAATTCTAATCTTGACACTTTGTTTGACTATGGTATATACCAACATGTATACCAAAATTGGTTGCTCTAGCTTCAAAATTGTGGAAAAAACCTGCGTTCATACAGACGGACGGTAGGACAGACGGATATTTCACAAAATATACTCTTTTTTCTTTTTTTTCAAAAAAAAATTAATTTTGGCACCGTTTTGTACTACATTGATAGAATTCATTTGATAATTATATTTAGAATCTTAAACTGAATCGTCGTCTTAAGTTTAAGTTTCTTAAGGTTTTTAAAACATAATAATATAATATCAGTTTATTGATATTATAAGGAAACTCCATTCAAGGACGAAAAAAAGTTTTGAGTCAAAACTAATCTAGATAATATAATCAAGAGCTACCTTATTTAACACAATGTTATTTTTGTATATGAACAAAACTTTTGACCAAAGTAAAAACCGAAAGACCACTTTGAAAGACCTCATTAAAAGATTGGAGAGATGGGAGATGACGCTCCTGCTACTCTATATACTTTGGTATAACATCAACAAATCTTTAAATAGAGTGCCATAAATAGAATTTGTTGTGCAAGTTTTTCAAGTTTTTCAATAGTTTCAATAGACTATAAGCAATTTGCACTTAGCAGTTTTTGAAAATTGCTTATACATGTTTGCAAAATCAGGGGACATCATTAATCAAGGCTTGAATGCATTGAATGCTGAGGGGGCTGCTGATGCCACAGAATGCTGCAACACTGCAGCAAAGCATAACGACACCTATTGAAATGAGGGTGGGGTTGGGGGTGGTGTGGTGTGGTGTGGAGTGGTGATTGTTGCTTTCAGTTAAAGGTAGCCGCTGGACGATCGTTGTTTGGGCCTGGCCATTGTTGCTGCCACCATCAATAATAACGCAATGTGGCAGCCAACTGCCAGAATTAGTTGCAAGAATTTATTTATGACTCTTTGTTGCAACTGAAAGTCGACTCGCGAGAGTTGACTCTCAACATTCGATTCGCATTGTTTTTTGGTTTTTTTTTTTTGGGCGCCAATATATACTGTTTTGCTGGTGTTGCACGAGTGTTGCTTTAATGTTGCTTTGGTGCCTTTTGCAATAGTATTGCTCACCTGCCACTGATTTATGGCACACTAATCGGCCAAACAATAATTGGCCATATTATCCTCTTTCTAGCAGCTCATTTCCGGCGACTTTTGTCAACTGCAATAATCTCATTAGATTACAGAATTTAGATTCTATAAATATTACGAATATCTCGACTGACAGCAACACTGCCAATCATGAGCCAACTCATCATTATCATTATCATTGTCATCATCATCCATCATCATCAGGGAAAACGTCTGGTTGCAGTTTCAGTTAGAGTCTGATTAGCATAATACCTGTTAATTAGATGCTTGTAATTATTTTTAATTGTGTCTGCTCTTTGCTTATTCACAACTTTCGCACTTTCCCAAGTCGCACACGACAAATGCAACAAATACAACACACAAACAACAACAAATTGCATTGTTTTTTTTTTTCAACATTCACCAAAGTTTTTGAGACTTTTCTTTTTATTCGCTAATCTTCAATTTTAACAAACTTTTTTAACAGCCTCTGCCAATTATAACAATGCAACAAATCTGTTAATTATAGCTACTTTAATAATGCCATAAAACAAAGTGTGTTCACTTCATGAAGTCCAATGTTGATTGTTCTTATATGACAGTTGCATGATATAATACAAGAAAAACAAGCAAGAATGCTCTAGTCGAGTGTGCCCGACTACGAGAATCCCTGTTCCCAACTTGCATTTCAAGCAGCTCAGCGGCAACACAAGCAAGCAGTGCACTTAACTTGTGCAGTGCCTGTCAAACTCTTGTTTCTGCCAGCTGAGACGGGGGTAATAGCTTCTTCCACAGCTTTGGTGCTATTTATCCGATCGTTGAAATTTACACAGCTGATCAACATTGATATAAATTATATGTGTACCAAAACTCAAAGCTTTATTTTTAAAATTGTGTCTGTGGGAGTTTTTTGCGATTTGCGGGGGTGCGGGGAGTGCATCCGAAATTTGAAATAAACTTGATCTGCGTATGGTATACAGGAACCTGCATGCCAAGTTTGGTGTCTCTAGCTCTTATAGTCTCCGAGATCTGTGTGTTCATACGGACAGATGGACAGACAGACGGACATGGCTAGTTCGTCTCGGCTGTTGATGCTGATCAAGAATATATATGGTTACACAAATTTGCAGTACTTTATAGCTCCCATTTTTAATGGGAACAGGGAGTAAAAAGGTTAAAAATGGTTTAAAATATTTATTTTCTTTCTATTTTCGAATCTGTACTCGCATTATCGAGAGAAGTAACAACCGATGTTGCCTGTTGAAGCTATGTTTAAAAAGTATCCGCTGGGTATTCAATTCTTTTTCATAGTTTAGAATAACTTTAAGTCATATTTATATTTTTTTTTTTTAAATAATAAAAAATGACGATTGAAAAAATCACGTTGGCAAATTGTTAAATTTATGTTAAGAACTGCTTAAATCCTTGTGCACAGACGTTTTAAATTCAGTTTGAAAACAGCAGCAACTAGGCAATTCTTCAAATGTTTATACAGTAAATGGCAAATGTTAACTAAACATTGGATTGTACTGGGTCAAAACTTAGTTAAACAAGAAGTTGGTGAATGAAAAACGGAAAGCACATCTAAAACTTCAAAAGTATCTAAAGGACTTTGTCTATACATAAAGCTGTAAGAAAAACTAAAATGGTTTTGGTTTTCAATGAAAGTGAAGCTAGTTTCGTTCTGGTCATTCATAGAAAGTTTTTTTTCCACTTCGTTTCCAAACACTTTTTGCAGCAACAGGTGGTTCAAACACACACACACACACACACACAAACATATTTATATAGATAAGTACATATGTATATTAAAGTTATTCCAAAAATTTCACATTGGTGGGTCTCTGACGCCGTCGGCGCCTTACAAAACACTCGAAAGCGGTAAACATGCAACGCAATTTGCATTTCCACCGCCTACGCCCAACCCCCTTTTGCCTCCCTTTTTGAAAACGAACATGTTGAAAATACATACATACATACATATATAGCATGTAGGGTGCAAGTCGAAGAAGATGAAGAGCAACTTACATATTACTTTGCCTTACTTGAATACTCTTAGAGTAGCTACCATTTTAATTGCCGCTTAATGTTGGCGAAATGAAATGCAGAAGGCAACGAGTTCTTCAATTGTTGTTGTTACTATTGTAATTGTTGTTATTGTTGTTGTTGTGTGGTTATTTGTTGTAGCTATTGTTGGTGTTGTTGGTTTTCGCTTCGTTTGTTGTTTACCTGCCCGCTTAAAAATCCATTTTCATTTTGACACATTTGCATTTTGTTACAAATTTCACGAGAAATTGCTGCCGCTGCCGTTTCTTCTTTATTGCCAAGCAAAATGCGAAAAACAAGCTGAACGAATTGTACAATTGACTCTAGTTGGGCTATGAACGATCGACACTTACCCTGTTATCAGTTATAATGATTAGTTAATCAATATGTTATAAACAAGACATCTAACTTAACTTTTCTATAAAAGTTGAATAATATTACAAATTAGTTTTTTTTTTTTTTTTTAAATAGTTCATATTTATTTATATTTATACATATATTAATCAAAATTTTGTACGTCAAGCTAAGCATAACAGCGCTTAAAAATACGTTTCTAACGACGAGAAGAAGGTGTCTGTAGCTTCTTTGGTTTGGAAACTGTGGGGGTGTCAATTTTAGCGGGTTTTGCCGTTTTACCGCTAAGCTAGCGGTTTTTTATGTAAAATGTTCATAACTTTTGAACAAGTTGTCAAATTGGTATTAACGAAGTATCATTCGAAGCATATTTTAGATTAAAATAGCTCTGCATGTTAATTAATTTGCGTTACGCACTTGCAACTCCACATCTTACGAAAAAGTAGAGTTACCATAAGCCTCAGTACACACTTTTTTAGTTAGAGTGTATATAGTTCGATCTGATAGAACTGTCGTAGCAAATTTTCAATTGTACCTGCATATATCTGTATTCGTTACTAGCGTGTACTGCCTTCTACAGTGATTTCTAGTCCCCTTTTTGCACCTTTTTTGGTGCTTCGTCACCAGCGTGGACTGCCGTCTACAGTGATTTATTTAAATAAATGTTATGGACCATCGGTCTTATCAACAAAATATATGCCTACATAAAATTTAAACAATTATTGTACGACATTCAATCACTTAATAAGGGATGATTGATAGTTGAACAAATGTATGTCAACTCTCAGAACAGGATATCTAGGATCCTATAAAGTATAGCAAGACTATATAAGAAGGAGTAAGATAAACTTAATTAAAATTGCAGCTATCCTATAGCTATTGTAAACAAAATAATTTATAAGATACTGTCTTGGACAGTATAATATGGAAAATTGAACTGTGTACAGGGTATTTTAAAAAGTCAAAAACATAATAAATAAAATATATATAAAGGAACTTTAATTTCATTGCGTATAACTTAGATTTGAAACTGTTGTTACTGGAACTGAAAAATACTTGAATTGCACCATATAACGGGTATTTAATTTACATGTAACCAGTTGAGCAAGAGCACAATTGAAAACCAAATTGGCTAAAGCAAATAACACTGTAAATCAATTGTTAACAGTTTGCTGTTGTGGCTTTAACTGAGTACTTAGCTCGACAAGGGTTTGAGCTGTCATACGAAGCTAACTACATAAGTAGATATATGAATTGCATTTGGGCATATGGTTATGTTGGTTACCTTCTAGATACAAACTTACAGCCCCCACCTCTCTCTTTAGCGCCCACGCACAGTTTGACAGGCATTGTAGCAGCGGGGCAGCAGGCAGACAAATAAACCGCAATGATAAGCAGAATGCGAGGGCACAGGACAAATACACACACACACATAGACAGAAAGTATGAAACATAGAGAGCGTAATAGAGAGAGATAGCGACTCTCTCCGAGTGAGAGAGAGAGAGCGCCAGAGACAGGCTGGCAGAACTGGCAGGCACTTGTGCATTGAGCCTTTGGGGGATTTTTGCGCTATGTACGCACCACGCACACAGTCACAGCTGAGGCACGGTGAAAGGGGAGTCGTAAAGGGGGGGGGGGGGGGGGTAACAGTTTGGCAAGGAAAAAGCCAGCCAGGCGGCAGAGGAATCGACAAAAAGTAACAAAAAAAAAGAAATATATATATATATAGTAGTATACGAAAACAGACTAAAAATAAAAAGGTTGCGGCAGGTTCAACGAACTCAACTTCAGTTTTTCGACATGCAGCAAAAAGGTAAATAATTTCTATGTATGCGTTCATGTATGTGTGCGGTTGTGTGTGAAATTACGCAGTGTCATTGAGCTATAGAAGAGACACATAATTGTATCAAGATTTTCTAATAATACAAATAATATACATTTTTTGCAATTTTTATAAGAAATAATAAAGTGGAAGTAATAAATTTAATTGTAGCGAATGATTCTTACTCCGACTCAATCAGGCCTGTTCTCATTTCCGATACCGATCAATTTGGTTTGAAAAGCTTGGCTTTTGAGATACTGCAATGGAAATTATTCGAACTTATCTTTACATAAAAAGAACAAAAATAACTTAAGTAATTTATGTTAATGTTTAATCGTATAACTTTTGAAAATAACTCGAATATATTATTCACTTGTTGTTCAAAATTTTTAAAAATTTTACTTACGTGCAGGCCTGTTCCGAATTCAGTACGTTTTTAAAAAGTCAAAATGAATGAACTCCAAACGATTTACGAATTACTGCTCTGATTTCCGATCGGAATGGTTTCGTTTTCTTTTTTTCGAAACCGAGTTCCAAATTAAGTTGTCATCTAGTAGGAATTGCTGTATCAAGAACAGCTACGTTTCCTTGCACGTTTTCGCTTCTGTTTTACAGACAGTTTTTCAATTTAATATTATAAATGTTATTTGATTTTAATCTAATGAATAAATTATCTAATTCTTTTCCAAATATGATGGTTTATATAAGAAAATTAAGTTAAAAAATTTGTTTTTGAATTCTTTGTGTAATCTGGCAATAACTTTTCATTCCTTCAGAACAGCAGATTGTCCTCAAAGCATTTTCTTCTTATTAATGAGGGGTGGGCATCATAATAAGCCTTCATGTTCAAAGTTTTAAAGTTAAAGATTTTTGAAAAAATTATAAAGTTTAAGCCACAAATTTAGATAGATTACAAAAATCAACTAACTAACTATCGACAGCAAGAAACACAACTCAACAAAACACAACAAATTTAAAAACTATCTCATTAATTGATAAAGTACTAAATTAATTTTTGCTTATCAAAAATCGAAGAGAACGTTTTAAGTAAAAGAAAAATGTTATTTATAAGAAAGTTTGACATAAGAATGGCAAGTTTTATACAGGTAGCTTTTGTTTTTTGACATAAACATGGCTGGAGCGCTGCTCTATGCTGAGGCCAGACGTAAAACTGTAGGAACCAACAACAACAACAATAGCAACAACAAGTAGACACAGCAACAGTAACAAATAAGGCAGTGTATCCCCGACCCGAACCCCCCCCCCCCCCCCCCCCCCACAGCCAACAACCAACACAAAATGCGTTTGGAGCAGACAAAAATTATCGATCCAGCCGAAAAAAAGAAACACGCACACACACACACACACACACATACTTGTAGAAATGAATGTGTGTATGTATTATTTAAGCAGCCCAAAGTAAAACACTTGAGCCGATGCCACCCAAAGGAAAATGAGGATAGCAAAGAAAAGCAGAGGCAAAGGAAAGTAAAAAGTGCGGAGGGCGGGGGAGCAAGTTTTCTTCTGCGTGGGTTCTCAACATTATTTTCTACTAGTAAGTGTTGTTGTACTTTGTGTGTGTGTGTGTATGTGTGTGTGTGTTTGTATGTG
Organism: Hirtodrosophila cameraria; assembly: GCA_949708635.1. Taxonomy (NCBI): domain Eukaryota; kingdom Metazoa; phylum Arthropoda; class Insecta; order Diptera; family Drosophilidae; genus Hirtodrosophila; species Hirtodrosophila cameraria. The sequence continues at coordinate 455,099 of OX453090.1, read as the reverse complement.
TGTGTGTGTTCTTGTTTGGCAAAAAGTCAACGCAACGTCTCAGGTTTGGCGCAGTCTATATAAAATAATCATGACCTAACACAATAAGCTGTAAATAACTGGCCATGTTCTTATGCCCTCCTTGTTGCCCGCACCCCCCCACGCCACCCCCGCAAACTGGCACCTTCTTCGCTTCTACAGCTTGAAATACATTGCGACTGTGTGCTATAAATAGCACAATTAATTGCCAAGAACTGATAATGGAACCGCACTTGGAATCGTCATCGAGCACAGGCAGTCGTGGCCGAGTGGTTAAGGCGTCTGACTCGAAATCAGATTCCCTCTGGGAGCGTAGGTTCGAGTCCTACCGGCTGCGTGGGGATGTCCATTGCATATTCGAAAGTGTGGGATAGCTATATTTTTATATTTTTTTTTTTTTTCGCTTTATTAGTTAACGAAATTAAGATTACCTTTGAGTTGAATAGTTTTAGCCAGGGACCGAAAATAACAGTTATCACATACAATTTTAACTGAAGAAAACTGCTCACAATAAAATGGATCAAAAAACAAAGTTCCTATTCGGCTCATGTCAATCGAAATCCGTAAAAAATCTTTTTATACTTTTGCAGAAGCTATAATTTTAACACAAAATGCTATATGTAACGCATTGAAGTAGACGTCTCTGAAAGAAAGGGTTGTATGTTCGTGACCAGTATCAACAGCCGAGCCATGTCCGGCACGTTCGTCTGTCCGTCTGTTTATATGCGTTTGCTCTAAAGCTATCTTGATGAATCTTGGCACAGATGCTTCTTCTTTCTGCAGGCAGCTCCTATGTTTGAATCGGCCAGATAGGACCACTTTAACAAATAGCTGCCATAGGAACAATCAGTTGAAAAATAAGTTTTTGTATGAAAAACTTTTTTGTTTTTCAAAATAACTTAACCAAACTCACTACGTCTAAGTTTTAGAACTTTTCACATATGTTGACAAAATTGCAGCGAAATCGGACCACTATATCTTATAGCTGCCATAGGAACGATCGGTTGAAAAATATCTTTTCTTATGCAAAACTTTTCTGCAAGGGTAAATATCTTCGGCACGCCTAACTTCTTTTTTCTTACAAAACTGAAAATAATAGTAAATTGAGCTTGTGAAACATCTGTCTATCCGTTTTCCAGAGTTACCAGAGATATACATATATGTATATATGTATATAAATTTGATATGGTCTAAGAAATCAACAGATTGTTCTTGCACGGGGAAGCTAGAAATCGAATCGCTACTAAACAAGATTAAACAATATTTTTGCTAAAAAAAAAAGGAAATGTTCATTAAATAAGTAAATGCGAATATTGGCAGAATGATCGATAATTATAATAAAATCCATCAATAGTATTGACTATCGATAAGGTTTTAGCTATAGTAATGTTTTACAGACTTATTAAAATCTAGTTTTATTTGTAATCCCTCAAAATACTACATATGAATGTATGTAAATATTTCATGGATAGTTAATGTTGAAATACTCAGTAGTTAAATACCTACGAATATATTTATGGTAGGCGCGTGTCACATAATCAAACTTGGCAATCGTGGCGGCGGCATCAAGCGCACTTGGAATTGCAATTGGACAGCGACAACGAGCCGAGAGCAACAAACCAAGAGACCAAAAAGTCCAAAAAGACCAAAAAGACCAAAAAGATCAACAACAAGTTAAAAGACGCCAAGACGTCGACCACCAACGACATGCAAATGTAACTGTGGCTGTAACTGTCTCTGTGTGTGTATGTGTGTTTCGTACGTGGGCATGGCCGTAACAAGGTTTTCAAACAAGGGGGAGCGGGGTGGAGTTTACTTAAGAGACTTATCAATATTTCAATTGCTCTTTTAAGACTTACACGATTTTTTGTTTAACCATAAGATGTTTTACCCGTGACAACTAAGTTGCAAGGTTCGAAACTCAGTCAAGCAATATTATTATCAATGCTTATTCATAAGATGATCCTTTGACACCAAAGTTTCAAGATTCGAATCTCATTCAAAAAATATTTTTATCAAGCATTTTTCACATTTGTGGCCTTAGTTCCAAGGTTCGAAACTCAGTCAAGCAATATTATTATCAATGCTTATTCATAAGATGTTCCTTTGACAACTTAGTTCCAAGGTCCGAAACCTAGTCAACAGATATTATTATCAATCCTTATTTAAAGGATGTTTCATCTTTTGACAACTTGGACAACTAAGTTTCAAGTTTCAATATTATTATCAATGTTATGCACGACCCAAATGTTTTGTATATACTCCATAAGTTTAAAAACTATTGGAAAATATTTTCGTATTATTGTAAGTTACATTTTAATTAAAACTTATTTCAAAATTTGTTCCACGCTAAGTTTAATTGTAACGTTTTAATTATTACTTTTTGATCATAAAATTTTTCATCATTTTCTATATAATTTAATTTAAATTTTTATAATATATTTTTATTGTTTCGAATCTAAATAAATAAACAAACATGTTCTAAATAGTTCCAAGGGGTGAATTTTATCAGTTGGCTTCCCCTTGTCTACGGCTGTGTTTGCGTGTGTGTGTGTGTGTGTGTGTGTATGTATGTATGTGTCGCTTGGCTGATCATTGTTAAGATCAGCGGCTCTGGCCATGAATGGGAAACCGAAATCCGAAGCTAAAGCTAAAGCCAAAGCTAAGCTGAAGCCGAAGCCTGAAAGGCGGCGCGGCGCATGAATAAAGCAGTCAGTTGGTAATACATTTTCCTACTCCGTACTCCTTCTGCCAGCTGAACAGCAACAACAACAACAATAACAACAGCAACAATAACAACATCAACAGCAACAACAACAACAACAACAGTCTACTTGGCTGCACTTAATTTCAGCGCTTAACAGACAATTAAAATCCAATTAATTCTGACGTTTATTATGCTAAGCCGCCTGTGTAGACGGTGTAGATGTAAACGTGGCTGTAACTGTGGCAGTGGCAGTGTGGCAGCAACTGTGGCTTTAACTGTGTGCTGAGTTGGAGGACCAGGTTCACATAAATTCATGGGGCTAGCCTCAACGAGCGCAAAAGTTGCTCCGCATCTCTGACTTACAAAAAAGCGACCAACAAAAGTTGAAGCACCAGCAGCAGCAGCAGCAGCAGCAACAACATGTTGCAAGTACACACATACATATGCACACACAGCTATTCATTTTCAGTCTTTGCCAGATAGATTTGTTTTAATAGCTACACCAAGTTATGCCATAGATTTCATTTGTGCAATGCTGCTGCTGCTGCTGCTGCTGCTGCTGCTTGCAACTCTGATGATGCCCCAAGATTGCTGTTCAACATGTCAGCAGCAATTGAAGCTCATGTTGATACAATTAGTCGAAAGAGGGGTAAACAGCGTTAGCCAGGAGCAGGCATATCTCTTCTTTTTTATATATTATGTGATCCACTATTCAATGCCTATTTTCATTCAACTTCAGTTCTTCTAGTTGTTTCTGATCGCACAAACATAACCACAATCTAATTAATCACTTAAGACAACTTCAAAACTTTTTTAAAACTTAAATTCAACTTTTATTACTTTATCAGTTATTGAGCTAATTTCCATGCTGAATATCTTTTTATACTCTTTTTTTAAAAAAAAAAAGGCAAAGTCTGTATCTCTCACACCCCTTAAGCTAGAATCACCAAATTTTGCAGGTTGAATTCTATTGCCCTGTTAAATAGATTGGATGAAAATAATTTTACCACGCCCACCCCCGCCCTTGCAATCGAGCAATGTTTGTTTCTCCCAAACCTGTAGAACGGGCCCAACCAAACTTAAATTGATGGCAAAACTTGAAAGATTTGAGCAAAATACAATTGTCACGCCCACTTCTGACTCTAAAAAAGAGTATATCGCAGTCGGGCCCATCCGACTGCAACGTTCTTCCTTGATTCGTCATAATTTATCCTTGGGTTAATTTTGCATTTTAATCTTTTTCATTTCGAAAATATTATAATTTTCGATCTATCTATTTAAGCTAAGCAGTTTCACAGTTATGGCTATAACTATAACTGTGTAACACAAATTAATGGCTAATGAGCTCTATAATACATACTGTATATATATAAATATATATATAAAATTAATGTATTTTATCCATTGTAAAAACTATGTTAATTGTTTTGGCTGAGTTGGCTTGGGGCTATTCTTACTCTGCAATAACTCTGGCATTAAGAATTTCTTAAGCAAGGTTCTTTCTTTATTATGTTCATACATCTAACAAACTTAGATCCATTAACATTTTATTGTTTTTCTTTTTTTTTTTCTAATAATCTTAAATAAATATCGAGACAATTGGGGTCTCTTCACACTACCAGTCTAAATACCAAATTTCTTCTTCATAAGTATCTTATAAAACTTGACATCGAGCAAACTTTGTACTGGTTCACAACCTGTTTTACATACAAGGCGAACTTCATCAGCACAAGCCTATATATCTACTTCATAAAGGATACCGAATTGACTAACTATTGTTTACTGTTGTACAAATTGCCAGATTAAACAAAGAATTCAAAAAACAAATTCTTTAACTTACTTTTCTTATATTCTTCCTCATATTGGGAAAAGAATCAAGAATAAGGCACTTCTTTTTCCAATGCCCCAGCAGCTTCAACTTATTTTTAATGGCCAGAGGGTGTAACAATTAAGAATGCCCTAGTCGAGTATGCCCGACTTCGGGACTCCCTGCTGCCAACTTGCATTTCAAGCAGTTCAGCTGCAACACAAGCAAGCAGCGCACTTAACTTGACCAGTGCATGTCAAACTGTTGTTGCATCCGAAATTTGAAATAAACTTGATCTGCGTATGGTATACAGGAACCTGCATGCCAAGTTTGGTGTCTCTAGCTCTTATAGTCTCTGAGATCTGTGCGTTCATACAGACAGACGGACAGACAGACAGACAGACAGACGGACAGAGAGACGGACATGGCTAGTTCGTCTCGGCTGTTGATACTGATCAAGAATATATGCATATATAGAATATATATATATATGCCTCCTTCTGCCTGTTACACACATTTGCAGTACTTTATAACTCCCTTTTTCCCATTTTTAATGGGAACAGGGAGTAAAAATTTTAAATATTTCTGATTTGATTCGTTTAAGTAAAGTAACACTTGTTAAATTATAATTATTTAGGTATTTTCAGCCATGAGTTAAGCTATCAAGTTTAGCCTTGTCGTTTGCCAGCAACATGTTGCAAGTTAATTTTCGACGCGCAGAGGTGAAACAGAAACGTTCAATGAACTTTGCTGCAGGCTGAATTGCGTATACGCAATTGCCATGCATCAGCTGTTTCGCAGGACATTTTGATTTACGTGCAAGCGAGTGCAGGCGTTCAATGAACTCGTCCTCACATTGACGTTGACGATGACGCTTTTGTTGTTGTTGTTGTTGTTGTCAGGCTGCGTCAGGCGGCGTCGTGCTATGCCTGTGCCTGTGCCGCAGTTGCTGCCGCTGCATGTGTCCTTTGTAGGGATAATCCAGTGGCAAGACACGCACACGTGCCCAGGCTGAGAGCTCGCGGCTCGGGCTACGTCTCCGTCTCCGACTCGGGCTTAGGAGCTGGCCATTGGCTTTTAAGCTTCGGTAGGGCTTCGTGCTGTTTTTTTTTTTGTTGCTTATTTAGTTTTATTTTTGGCTGTCGGCATCGTTTGTTTTCGGGTGTCAATGTCCTGCGTGCGGCTGCTGCTGCTGTTGTTGCATGTTGTTGCTGTTGTTGTCCTGCTGCAGGCAGCAAATTTTCAATTCGCATTGCGTTGCGTTACGCTGCTGCTCATCGTCATCGTCGTCGTTGTTGTCGTTGTCGACGACGTCGTCACATTTTATTAGCCTGTTGGCTGCAGGACATTGAACGTCTGTGCAGCGGCAGAGGCAGCAGCAGCAGCAGCAGGCCTGCTCCTTGCGCGTCCTTTGTGTCGCAATAAATAACACACACACACACACACACAGATACAGATATATAAATATACATATATACACAGAGTGTGTGTGCAATTTTCGGGTTTGTTGTAGGTGCATTGAACTGCGCTGCTTGGGTCAAACAATGGGCATATCCTTGACACCGCCGCTGCCACTGCCGACGCCACTGCCGCCACCGCCTGGCACCGTTATATTCGCAACGCTTGTGGGCCGCCTTAGCGGATTAAGGCGCGTGTCATTGTCATTGGCAAAGGGTGAGGCTTAAGCAACTGCTTGGGCAGCTGCTCAGAGCTCAGCCGTTTTGTGTCTGCTTTCACCCTCTAACGGGAACACTTAACCCTAAGCACATTTCAACGCGGTGGGGGCGGCCCTAATGATGATGAAGCGACGCGGCATCGGCCCAAATGCAACAGCAACAACAACAACAATAACAACAACAATAACAACTTCAACAACAACAATGGTAACAACAAGCGTAACAAACAACTGCCATCATTGTCAGTGTTGTGTTGTGTTGTGTTGTGTATCGTCTCCTTGATGCGTCCTTCAGGAGCTCTCTGGCGCATGACTTTTCGCTGCCTCACCGAAACTTGCAACTTGTCGCAAAACTTTGCCACACTTTTTCTACATCTACTTCTTCTTATTTTTAGGTTTTATTTGTTTTTTTTTTTTTTTTTTGACTATTGCAGTTGTGTTTGCTGCCGGGCGTTGCAACGTCTGTTACTTTGTTTAGGGCATAACAGTTTTGTCTTGACGTTTGATACCTAGCTACCTTTAAAGTGAGACATATATATACATAAAGAGACAAACAGTTATCTAACAATATACATATGTTCAAAAAGCTTATATCATTTGAAAACTGTTGCTGACTCTCTAAATGAACTTAGAAGATTCTTTTGAACTTTTAACCTTTGTGCTTGCAAATAATACCTAAAAGTCTAATTTGAATATAGCACGAAATCACTTTGGAATCGATGAAATTTTTTTTAGCATTAATTCAGTACGTTTTTGAAAAGTAAAAACGTTTGAGAATTTGTTTTTCTTTTATTCTTTGTGTAATCTGGCAATTACTTTTCATTCCTCAGGCAAAATAGGAAAATTTGAAAACGTTTGACGTTTTAGCACTTCAGAACAGCAAGCAGTTCCGTTTCCGAAAATTTCGAACGGAATACGATATCATATCAGCAAGAGGCTGTTTAATATGTTTGAAAATATCAATATGATATTCGAATAAAAATAAAAGTAATTTTTTTTCGTTTCATTCTAATACTTTTTGATTTAATTCGGATGAGATTGGTGTTCATATTAATATATCATATCAAACCAATATATTTTTGTAATATTTTTTTGTTAAAACGTAATATATATATAAATATATATATATATATATATATATATATATATATATATATATATATATATATATATATGACAAAATATCATAAATATAATATAACAACTTGATTTTTAATTGTTTTTTTTATACTCTTTTTTTAACTTTTTTGAAAAAAAAGGAAAAAAGAGTATATTGGGTTTGTGAAATGTCCGTCTGTCCGTCCGTCTGTCCGTCTGTCCGTCTGTCTGTATGAACGCAGGTTTTTTCCACAATTTTGAAGCTAGAGCAACCAAACTTGGTATACATGTTGGTATATACCATAGGCAGACAAAGTGTCAAGATCTCCCCCCCACCCCCACCCCTTCCCCCACAAACCGCAAAAACCTATATCTTCCACAGTTTTATAGCTAGAGTAACCAAATTTGGCACAAGAGCTACTTATCACATCCTTCATTGATCTGGCAAAAAAAAATTCGGCCACGCCCACCCCCGCCCCCACAAATAGGCAAAGTCTGTATCTCCCCCACCCCTTTAGCTAGAATCACCAAATTTTGCAGGTTGACTTCTATTGTCCTATTAAATAGATTGGATAAAAATATTTTTGCCACGCCCACCCCCGCCCTTGCAATCAAGCAATGTTTGTTTCTCCCAAACCTGTAGAACAGGCCCAACCAAATTTTAATTGATGGCAAAACTTTAAAGATTTGAGCAGAAATTCAATTGCCACGCCCACTGACTCCGCAAAGAGGCGAAAAAAAGAGTATATCGCAGTCGGGTGCATCCGACTGCAACGTTCTTACTTGTTTCTTTCTAATAATTATTGATTTATTGATTTATTTGAATAAATTTATGAAGATGATGACTAACTATTACTTTAAGCATACATATATTTCGTTTTAGCGAAGCTTGTCTGTTTTGTATTCCTTTTTGGATAATGAGCTTGGAGCTGATGTTGGCTATTTGAATGGCAGCTTAAATGTCTTTGGGGCATTTAGATACAAAAAAATACATGTAGTCAGAGCTATGATAGAATGAATAAACTAGTTCGAAATAGAGAAAGACAGAGAGAGATATAGATATAGATATAGATAAAGATATAGATATAGATATAGATATAGATATAGATATAGATATAGATATAGACATAGATATAGATATAGATATAGATATAGATATAGATATAGATATAGATATAGATATAGATATAGATATAGATATAGATATAGATATAGATATAGATATAGATATAGATATAGATATAGATATAGATATAGATATAGATATAGATATAGATATAGATATAGATATAGATATAGATATAGATATAGATATAGATATAGATATAGATATAGATATAGATATAGATATAGATATAGATATAGATATAGATATAGATATAGATATAGATATAGATATAGATATAGATATAGATATAGATATAGATATAGATATAGATATAGATATAGATATAGATATAGATATAGATATAGATATAGATATAGATATAGATATAGATATAGATATAGATATAGATATAGATATAGATATAGATATAGATATAGATATAGATATAGATATAGATATAGATATAGATATAGATATAGATATAGATATAGATATAGATATAGATATAGATATAGATATAGATATAGATATAGATATAGATATAGATATAGATATAGATATAGATATTGATATAGATATATAGAAGAAGATAGATAGATAGAAGATATAGATATCTGTGAAGAAAGTAAACATGCTCATATTTATACTTGTAGTAATATAGAAGATTGTTAATAGCCTATATGAGTAAGTTTTTGGTTCGTTTAAGCTTTTGCAGTGCAATGTTTGCATATTACTTTAGATACTTCTATATACATATGTAATACATATTATGTATGTATGTATTTAGCATGAGTTCGGTCCAACAGTCAACAGACCAAGAATGTTGCCGCCAAGCTAATCTGTAGCAATTTTTACGCTTTTCACAAGAAAAGAAGTTGTCGCCCATGGGAATAATGGAGCGGGGGTGGGGAGAGTTACGAGGAATGGCCAAAGTTGGTAGCTGAATGCTTGCATTTTTCTTTTCATCAGCTTAAAAGCACTGCAAAAGTTGGCGAAAGCAACACAAAAATAAAAAATAATAATAAAATAAAATGCGGCTTGACGACGATGCTAATGTCGATGAAAGATACATTTGTATCGCACAAAGATACTCGAGCATACTCGTATGTGATCAAAAGCATCTTGCAACGACTACACTGAGCAGAAAACAATTGTATTTTCCATATTTTGAAACAACAACAAAAATTATATTATGCGTAAATTCTATTTTCATAAATTTCAGCATGTTTCAAGCTCATACCTGTTCCGAATTCCATTCTTTTTGCTCGATTTTGAGGGAGTTCAATTTGCTTTAATGTTTCTATTTTCACTTTTGACAAGTTTATGCGAATTGATTTCACTTGACGTTGATCAACGTTTGAATTCACTTGCAATTGAGATCTCATTTTCTAGCTCTACGAATATAATGAAAATTGAATGGTTTGAGGCAAGTTCATTACCGCAAAATGTTGCCGAAAGTGGAAACCAGAACAGGCCTGAATAACTATTTTGTTTTCTATTAAAATTATGCAAATGGCCCAAAATTATGTTAAAAGTGCTTTGAAACAGAGTTGAAATAGTTTTTCAGACTTTATATTAGAGATATTGACACTTTGTCTGCCTACGGTATATACAAACATGTATACCAAGTTTGGTTGCTCTAGCTTCAAAACTGTGGAAAAAACCTGAGTTCATATGGACAGATGGACAGACGGACGGACATTTCACAAACCCAATATACTCTTTTTTTTCAAAAAAATTAAAAAAAAGAGTATAATTACGATAACATTGATACTTTAAACAGAAAATGTACATCTCAACTAAATTCAATTCTTTTAGTTCCAGCTTAAGATAGTTCTCAAGAAAGGCAATTTACAGCTACATGAATAAAGTTAAAAAAATGCCTTTTTGATTTGGGAAACTAAACAGAACTTGTATGTCTTTAGCTATTAGTAGTATCAACAATATAATATATTTAACTATAAGTTCTTAGAATACTTTTAATATATTTTTTCTGGCAGTGTTTTGCTTTTTTGTTTTTGCAACAAGGAGTATTGTGTTGAGTCGCAAAAATGTCGTCACATTGGCATTGTCAACGCTTTGGGAGTCGCTTATAATCCGTTATTAATTGTCTGGCGACATGTTAGGGAGGAGCGTTGCAACAACTCAAGGGACACCAAAATATGTATATAGATACATTTGTATCTAGTAGATACGGGTTGGGTACTACATTTAATATTTATATACTTGCAGCTGTGTGTGTGTGTGTGTGTGTATGTGTGTTCTTTTTGTGTATATAAAGTGCATTCAGCTGCTAAACTTTGCCCAGTCTGTCAATGTATCTGTATTTGTTGTTCTGTATATTTGTATCTGCAACTGCAACTGGCTCTATCTATCTGTGTGCATGTGTGTGTGTGTGTGTGTGTGTGGGTTTTGCGCACTGTGCCCTACACTTGTATAATTTATTTACTGAAGACACGCAAAATTATTTTATGCAAATGATTTTTTGCCCGCCAAGTTTCTTTTTTCGAAAAATTGACGTTGACTCAGCAAATGCTTCCCCTATACAGAAGCTATCCCCCTCTATATATGTATATACAACATATCCCGCGCCTTTCTATCATATGTGGGCGTGGCCGTTTTGCGGGTGTTTAACTTTTCACTCAGCTTTAAGTGGTCATGCAAACTATACACATATACATATATCGGCCATAACTAAAAATACATATTTGTATTAATGCATATACATATGTATCTATGTATGTACATATGTATCTATGTAAATACACATGTGCTTGGGGTGTGAAAATGGCGTTTTACTTTTGAAATTGCTATACAAGCCTTTAAAAATGAGTATAGCATGCCTAGACTGCACTGAAAACAATGGTTGAGTGCTTTTTAGACGCTGCAATCTTTGCCCGCTTGTGTCGTTTCTTTTCATCTTGCATCGTCTAAACATTCGTCTTAACTTGCGCTGAATAGGAATAAAAACGTTTCTAATCGTTTAAGCTTCTAAATTTGTATACCTACCGACAGCTGATACTAAAGTTAATAAAACTCTCGTAAATATAACAAAAAAGTATTGTTCTTAAGGTTGACAAATTTTCAGTTTATAAAGTCAAGCTTTTTCCGTATCAAAAATGGCAAAAAATAAAAGCAATGCAACAGTTAATATAATTAAACCAATTGATTTCAGACACCTAATTAGCAAAATTTTCAGTTTATTTATGATTTTAAGAATATAAGTACATGTATATGCGTTTCTTAAGTTAGTATTTCAAAGAATTTGAATTCTGTAGTATTAATGTATATTAAACAAGTAAGAATGCTCTAGTCGAGTGTGCCCGACTACGAGAATCCCTGCTCCCAACTTGAATTTCAAGCAGCTCAGCGGCAACACAAGCAAGCAGTGCACTTAACTTGTGCAGTGCCTGTCAAACTGTTGTTTCTGCCTGCTGAGACGGGGGTAATAGCTTCTTCCACAACTTTGGTGTTATTTATCCGATCGTTGAAATTTACACAGCTGATCAACATTGACATTAATTATATGTGTACGAAAACTCAAAGCTTTCTCTTTAAAATGGTGTCTGTGGGAGTCTTTTGCGATTTGCGGGGGTGCGGGGGGTGCATCCGAAATTTGAAATAAACTTGACCTGCGTACGGTATACAGGAACCTGCATGCCAAGTTTGGTGTCTCTAGCTCTTATAGTCTCCGAGATCTGTGTGTTCATACGGACAGATGGACAGACAGACGGACATGGCTAGTTCGTCTCGGCTGTTGATGCTGATCAAGAATATATATGCTTTATATAGTCGATAATGCCTACTTCTGCCTGTTACACACATTTGCAGTACTTTATAAATCCCTTTTTCCCATTTTTTAATGGGAACAAGGAGTAAAAAGGACTTTGCAACGACAAACGCTTTAAACGAAATTTGAAAAACTAATTTCAAACGCTGCCTGTCTTTTACAGTTTTGTAATTTTTGTTGGACAAGTTGCTGTGCACAGTTGTGAAGCGATTTGGCAATGTGTTGAGACTCAAATGGAGACAATTTCCAGGTATCTGGAGAGGTGCACTCTTGGTTCATTGGCCAAATAAAATACACAATCGGGAACTGTTGTAAACCTGAGCAGCGTTCAAAATTTCAACATATTTGATTTCTTTTTCTCTTCTTTCTTTGAGCGGTGGGCGAAAATTTATTGCGGAGCCAAAGTGAAAATTGCAAAACGATTTCGAAAACAGCAATAAAAAAAAAAAAAAACAACAAAAAAAAAAAACAAATTCAACTCAAATAAAACATAAAAAAAAAGTTGAGAGGAGATGACACCAAACGGCAAACAGGGCAAAAGCTCCAAAAACGCGACGGCGCTTCGTGTGAATTTCAGTTTGTGACTGTATCTTGTATCTATTAGATACAGATACACGCCGTCCGCATAAATTTAGTTTTATTTTTTAGCTTTTTTATTTTGATTTTATTGTTGCTGTTTTCTGCTGTTGTTGGTCGCATGCGTCACGGCTTGCGAATTTTGCTGGCTTTGGCACATAATTTAACATTCGATTTCCTCAATTAGCGACAGGAGCCACGCACAGCTGTTGGCCAAAGCCAAGCTATCTAAGCAACTGCCTGACTGAGTATCTGAGTATATCTAAATATCTACGAGATGCGCAAGTCAATTAATCAACGGAGGTGGAGGTAAATGCTTTTTGGGATCGAATTGGGTCAAAGTCTTTTTTCGCACTGATCTTGCGGTCGTTAGCCGAGGCCGTTTTTTTTTGTCTCTTCTTTTTATACTCTTTTTTTAATTTTTGAGAAAAAAAAGAAAAAAGAGTATATTGGGTTTGTGAAATGTCCGTCTGTCCGTCTGTCCGACCGTCTGTCTGTATGAACGCAGGTTTTTTCCACAATTTTGAAGCTAGAGCAACCAAACTTGGTATACATTTTGGTATATACCATAGGCAGACAAAATGTCAAGCTCACAGGCAAAACTTGATAGACTTGAGTACAAATACAATTGCCACGCCCATTTCTGACTCCCCAAAGAGGCTAAAGAAGAGTATATCGCAGTCGGGTGCATCCGACTGCAACGTTCTTACTTGTTTTTTTGTTGTCTTTTATCTTTTTCCACTCGCCTCAGTCAGCTAGAAAAGATAGCAAGAAATAACTGAAGATGTATTGTACTATATACACTTGATAAATTAATTTATAATAATTTATTTATGACAGTAATATAATAATAAAGTCCATTTTGTCTTAATTAGCATCTTGTCTATCCAATTGAGCAAATCAGCTTATTACATTTTCGATCGAATCTTTCGCTGGCAAGTAGAAGATATAGAAGTCATCAGATTTGGCAGTAATATAGAAAAATCTTTGTATACAACATTTGGTTTGTAAGTAACATTATGTGCCGAATATATATACCCTTGCAGAATAGATTTGCATAAGAACCGATCTTTGCCTGAGTTTGATAAAGTACAATTCATTAGAAAAGAAGTTTGTATGGAATGAAATAAACAGTTGTGTTGATAAGGACTATATCAGACCTATATGGCGGGAGTAAATTCCTACTAAATATGTAGTAATTATCATAAATTGCTGCAAGGGTGAAATCAGTCTCTAAAATATTGTGTAAATGAGAAATAAGATATTTGATTCAAAGCATAAAGTTCCCTCTGTCAGCCTTGCCAAAGTTGTGTACCCTTGCAGAAAAGTTGTTCAAATGAAAACTTATTTTTCGACCCACTGTTTCTATGTCAGTTGTTAGATATACTAGTCCCATTATAATGAAATCTTGTCAACAACTGTGGAACAATTTAAAATTGTGTACGAGAGAGTTTTTTTGAAATATTTGTATAGATAAAAAAGTTTTTCATACAAAAGCTTATATCTCAACAGATTGTTTCTATGACAGCCATAAGATATAGTCATCCGATTATGATCAAATTTAATAATCATATTAAGAACATCTTAAAACTTAGAAAATGTGTGTTTGCTTGAGTTATCTGAAAAAAAAAACAAACAAGCTTTCCAGTTTCAGACAGACAGACATACGAACAGACAGAAGGCCAACAGAAAGAGAGACGGACATGGCCATTCCGACTTGGCTTTTGATGTTGGTCAAAATGGATTCATTATGGATTCGGAGACGTCTCCACAAATTATAATACCCTCTAGCAAGGGTATACAAATAAACTGTCAAACAATCCAACAGATACTCCAATTCGTAGTCGTAGCTTTCGTGCTCGTATCTAAGAATGTCCAATTCGCGCTTCTTGCAAATTTTATGCGTTGATCTGATTTCTGTCGCCGATTTTTGCGCAAGTTGTTGTCATTGTTGTTGTTGTTGTTGTCGTTGTTGTCTTTGACTTAGTTGTCTATCAGTCAGTTTGCATCTCGACGGCGTTTGGCGCTTGATTTGATTTTATTTGTTAGTGTTGTTTTAGTTTTTGGTCTTCTGGTGGGGTCAATGTGCCAATTGTAGCATCTGTATCTCACAGATACACATTATTATATAAATTTCGCTCGAAGTGGCCAACTGGCCTGCGGCGCACGCTAGCCATGATTAATCTAATGGCCAGCCAAATGAAAGTCCATCCATTGGATAAGCTGGCGGTTCACAGCGCCCCGGGTGGCCCTGGTTCTGGCCAACTGCTTTGGCCGTGGCCCTGACTTGGCTTGGGCCGAGCTTAAACGCGTTTTAAATTCAATCAATTTAAGGTTAATTACAAATTTTTCGCAAATTTTCTTTTATATTTTCTTTGGTGCTTTTTTTGTATTTTCTTAAGGTGCTTAAAATTGGCAACAACAAATTGTGCGTATTACGCTTAAAGAACATAAAGCTTACAGCAAACTCACAATAAATTGCAAATACTCAAATAACTACAGGCAAGGTTTCATATTGAAAGAAGGTCCTTAAATAGTTAAGGTTTAAAAAATAGCAGACTTATACTTATACTTATTAGAATAAAGAAAAATAAGCAAAAATTAATCGAATTTAGTTTATAAACTGTTGAAAATGTATAAACTACAGTTGATAGCTTTTTAGAAAATATGTAAAACAAAATACATAGTATCGATAGTTTTCGATAGCCGAAACCATTGATCGATAGTACTATTGAATTATTAGGACCTATTTTAAGTACTGAACGTTTTTTTTAAATCACTAAAATTATGTCAAAATAAACTTTAATGAGTCTTGGTTTAGATATGTATCTGCTTGTGAGTGTCTAAAATTTTTCATAGCTTCCACTAATAATACAAAACTTTCACCGTCCTTAAAGTTAACTCAAACTAGTGTATATTTTGTTGAACATGCTCCTAAAATACACCAAAAATGTTGTTTATCTGTGAACAAAATCTTGGTTAGTACCTAACTAAACTAAAACACAATAATATTATAATAATACAAATAATAAAATGTTAAAAAAAGTAATAAAATAAAGCGAAATACCAGCAAAACAATTTTTTGCAAACTTTTGACCTTTTTTCTTTGGTTCATTGGACTTGGCTAAGCTACTTATTGTTATTGTTGTTGTTGTTGCTCTGGTTTTTGTGGAGGGCCAGGCCATTCATCTGGATGTATCTGAGTCTATCTAACTATCTATACATGGACACATATCTATCAATTATAGTTGTTGCGGTTTTTTGCTTTGTTTTTATATTTTTAATTTGGTTTGTGCGAAAATTTATATTTAACAAGCTTTTGTCAGCTTTTTAGCGATAAGCATGGAGTATAAAAATTAATTAAAAAATGTATAAAGAAAGCACCGTTGGCATTGCTTAGCTCAGCGAGCAGCTGCTCGACTAGGCCACATTTTCAATGTATCTGTATCTTGTAGATACTCGCATTGCGCATCGTGCAGCGCCTTTGCCTCAGCCCAAAGTCACAAAAAAAAAAAAAACAAACAACAAAAAATAAGTTGAATCAACTTGCCAAGTTCAATGCTCGACGCACAAATTCTGTTGCTGTTTGCTGTCTATGTATTTTGTATCTGTATTTGTATATGTATCCGTCAGATACATACGCACTGTGCGTGTGCGTGTGGGGGGCGTCACTTTTGTAGGCTCTCTCTCAGGCAGCCTTGACACTGAAAAAGGCAGCCGGTTTGCTGCTTTAGTTTCAGCCTGAGTTCGACTTCAGGCTCTCGGGTCATTGTCTGCGCTCTGGCGCGAGTTCAAAGCACCCAAGAACAGGCAAGAGTCCAACCCCCCCCCTTCCCCTCACCAAATGCTTCTCCTAGCGTAAAATCAATAATTTCCTACCAAAAATGAAAGACGAGTGCCTCGCATTTTCCGTTTAATTAGAAGACTTAAGACATTCTGTTGCTTATTCTGTTCGGTGTATCCTTTTTGGGTGCCACGTTCTATTATTTAAGCATTGCTCAAAATAATCATTTATCTTCTTAATCGCTGCATGTCAAGCACTTAAGTTTGGGTTGCTTCGGGATAGTGCTGCCTTGGTGGGCGGAAGGGTTGGCTTTTGACAAAAAACAGGCTGCAAGTGCAACTCAGATAGCTGCAAAATGTTGTGTCTTGAGCATCACAGCCGTTTTCTCATTCTGCTGTTTAATTAAAGTCAAGTTGCGCTAAGCTAATTTCTTAGATATTTTATTTACCAACATTCAGCTTAAGCTAAAACTAAACCCACAGCCTTTGCCTAGAAACTTTCAAAACTGTTAGGGCTGTAGCATTTTTTGGCTTTGAATAGAAGTCCAATTTAAGAAAAGTTTTGCATAATCAAACATACTTTTCAACAGATTGTTCCTACGCCAGCTATAAGATATAGTCGTCCAATTTTGTTGACATTTAATCAGCATGTTTAAAATGTACTTAAACTTGGGTTTCGTAACATTGGTTGAGTAGTCTTAAAAAACAAAAAAGTTTTTCATACAAAAACTTATTTATCAACCGATCATTCCTATGGCAGCTATAAGATATAGACGTCCGATATTGATGCAATTTGTTCAGCATAAACAAAATATGCATAAATTCAGATTAAGTAGGTTTGGTCGAGTTGTTTTGAAAAGGTAAAAAGTTTTTCATACAAAAGCTTATTTTTCAACCGATTGTTCCTATGAGAGCTACATGTTAAAGTGGTCCTATCTGACCGATTCAAACATATGAACTACCTGAGAGCTACATGTTATAGCGGTCCTATCTGGCCGATTCAAACATATGAACTACCTCTGAGCTACATGTTAAAGTGGTCCTATCTGGCCGATTCAAACATATGAACTACCTGAGAGCTGCATGTTATAGTAGTCCTATCTGGCCGATTCAAACATATGAACTACCTGAGAGCTGCATGTTATAGTAGTCCTATCTGCTTTAGCTTTAGAACAAAGTCCTGAAAAAGAGACGGACATACAGACGGACATGACGGATATAACTCGGCTGTTGAGACTTATCCCTTTTTTTTCTGAGACGTCTCCTTCAATGCGTTACATATTATGAAAAACAACTTCTGAATCAGTTTAACAACAAATCTTATATACTTTACTAGGCCATGCTCGCAATTCCGAATTAAAAACTTTGCATTAGAATTGACAATTGAAATTTGAAATGCTTGGTGTTCAATTGTATACGTCAAAATAACATTAAAACATACCAGCACAGAAAGCTCGATATTTTCATTCGCATAAAAGAAAATTATTTAAAAATTGATTGAACTTTTTACTTTGCAGCTCACATCGGAATCAGGTGAATACGGAAATGTGCACGTTTCAATTTTTTGAAGCATGGCCAAAATACATCCTGAATAAGGAACTTTTACAAATAACATGGTCTATATATGTATATGTATATGTTAGGATAGTACGAGCATGTATGATAAATTTCATTGGCTGTCGACATTAGGTTTGGGGCTGTCTAGGCTTGTTGTTTACTCATTTCAAATCGCTTAACCCAACCCTGGCAGCGTACAAAACGTTGACGTGACAGGACAACTGACGTCACGTGCCACAAAGTCGCGACGCGACGTCAAGTGTCATAGAACGTCAGAGACGTCAAAGACGAAAGCACAGACGTCTTTAAAAAATTATTATAGCCATAAATTGTCGCTGTTGTCGGCGTTGAGCTCTCAACACTTTTTTTGCTGAGCTTTAAGCAGCAACTTTCGCTGACTTTCTTTGTGAACTTTTCACTGACTTCAACTGCTACTTTGCTTTGTTGTTGTTTTCTTTCGTTTTGTTTTCATTTGTTGGCACCTTTTTTTTTGTATATTTTGCACGCCCTTTTTTTTATCACGTTGGTTAATGTCATTCCAGGACGTTGTTGTCGCTGTTCTTCGATGTTCTTTTTGCCTTTTGCCTTTTGCCCATTCCCATGCCCTGAGCCCTGTGTGTCCTTTTTCTCAGTCGGTCGGTCGCTCTGTCGCTGCTGTGGTTGCCATTGCCGCCTTATTAGCCGCCATTAACACTTTTGGCGCCCCTGCGACCCCGCCACACCGCCATTCCCGCACTGCTTGCCAGTTCACCAACGCACCACCCACTGCCACAACACCAAGCACAACCTTCGCACAGTGGTAACAGCTAACCAATTTGATTGGAAAATTAAAAAAAAATATGTATATATAAGTTGATCAATTGTGGACTTATAGATGAAATCGCTACTGTAGTCCAGCGGTATACCGCGAGGTCAGAATTGGGCGGGATGGGTACAAGTATTAATAAGGCGGGTGAATTTGGGAAACTTTGTCTATATCAAACATCCCATTAATTCCGAAATTTCTCTCTAAATTGGTCTGCAAACAGCACTTTTGAATACGGAACCCTCAGTGAGTATTTGGCATTGTAGTATGTATGTATGTAAACGTATATAAAGTCTGGTTAAACTTCAAAAACAAAAAGTTGAACAAAAAATTAATGCAAAAATACAAATTTTATGAAATTACAAGGATATTACAAGGGAAAAATTAAAAATGTAATAAAAACAAACAAAACAGATCTAATATTCAACAAGTAAGAACGTTGCAGTCGGGCTCACCCGACTGCGATATACTCTGTTTTCTGTACGTACAAATTTTTTTCTCCAATCTATCGAAGAGTTCAAATGGAGTCATACTGCAAAATTTGGGGTTTCTAGCTATAAGGGTGTAGGAGATACAGGTTTAGCTCATTTGCGGGGGTGGTAGTGGGCGTGGCATATTTTTTTTTGGCAGGTCGGTCAAGGGTGTGGTCACTAGTCGTTATGTCAAATTTGGTTACTCTAGCTGTAAAACTGTGGAAGGTATAGGTTTTTGCGGTTTGTGGGGGAAGGGGTGGGGGTGGGGGGGAGATCTTGACACTTTGTCTGCCTATGGTATATACCAACATGTATACCAAGTTTGGTTGCTCTAGCTTCAAAACTGTGGAAAAAACCTGCGTTCATACAGACAGACGGACAGACAGACGGACAGACGGACAGACGGACAGACGGACATTTCACAAACCCAATATACTCTTTTTTTCCATTTTGGAAAACAGAGTATAAAAATGTAAGTTTTAAAGAACACACATGCATATTTAACTAAATCGGCTTAGAGCTTTGGCGCATGTGTTTGAAAGCCTTTTGCTGAACCTTAACAAATTTGTCTTCAAAAACATCCTTGCTAAACAAAAAGCTAACGCAAAATTTTACAAATTTTTGTATACATTCCTTATAGAAGTGGTTCCACAGTGCTTAATGGTCGTTAAAACCACAGACAGTGAATGCCAAACAGAAACAGAAACAGAAATAACAACGGTTACAAATATGAATGAAACGGAGAGGGGAGTGTACGACTACGAAATGTTCAGTACAAAGTTGAAGGATACTTAAGGATATGCGATTATAATATTTTCTTTAATTGGATTTTGTAACATATACTTTATTAATATGGCTTGTTAATAAAATAATAATAATAATAATAATAATAATAATAATAATAATAATAATAATAATAATAATAATAATAATAATAATAATAATAATAATAATAATAATAATAATAATAATAATAATAATAATAATAATAATAATAATAATAATAATAATAATAATAATAATAATAATAATAATAATAATAATAATAATAATATTCTAATTTTCTTTAATTGGATTTTGTAACATATACTTTATTAATATGTCTTTTTAATAAAATAATAATAATTTCATGTTATATAAAGTATATTTTTTGAGTTTGACATCTTGAATTTACTCTCTCCACTACAGGGTATTGCAATGAAGTTGCTTGTGGAGATGCAAATGACAAAAGGCAAAGTAAAATGTACAAGAGGAAAAACATTTTCATTGCCTTCGTTTCCATCCTCATCCTTCGCCTTTCGTCCTTCGTCGTTATTCGTGTCGCGTCATTTTCCTTGCAGCATTTTGGGCACCAGATCGTCTTAGACCCGTTTACTAATATGCCGGTTTCTTGTTGATGTTGTTGTCATTGTTGTTGATGTTATGATTGTTGTTGTTGTTTTTGTTGCTTGCAGTCACAGTTAATTTTGTTGCTATTTTATACTTGAAGTCGTTTGGCAAAAGCATCCTTCGGTTTCTCTTTGTCATCGCCGCGGCGTCGTCTGTTTGAATGTTGCTTGTCGCTTGTTGCTGCTAATTAAAAAGCATCTTGTTGAGCTTTTCCTTTTTCCCGAACGTCCTTAGATGTGTCCGTGGCGATAATGAATCCAGGCAGAACCATCTATTAGCCATATACTATCCAATAGCTGACTGAGTCTCACTAATGATTTGTATTGAATGTTCGAGCAACAATGGATGTGTAGCTGCTGGAATAATACAAAAGTTAAAAACAAAATGTAATTATGTAATAGATGTTGAATACAAATGTATGGTCATAACTTAAACAATAGATAGCATTGATAAAATTCATTCGATTCAATCCCCAAAATAAGCACAATAAGTTTTCTTCCCACTTCCGATTTTAAACAAAACATTTGGAATCGCAATTATTAGCTGTGCATAGTTACAAATATCGATGGAAAGTTCGGTTTAAACAGTTTTGCTTTTGTGATTGTGGAATTAGAAGTATTTGAACTTATATTAAAAACGAAAAAACTTGCTATTTCATACGAAAATAGGAATCACAAGTCAAAAACATTTCAAAATAAAAAGTTTTTGAAAACGGAAAAATTACGAGAAAGAAATTAAAATAAAATGAGATGAATTGGAAGATAAAACGGAATGGAAGGAAAAGGAATTGGACGAAGTATTACTTTTGAAATAAATAAATAAAATAAGATAATGAAAAGAGAAGAATTATGAACACGAGAGCGAATAAAGAACGCAAAAGAATAAAGTATAATATTCAAAATAAATAAATCAAATAAGTATCAAATTAAAACAAAATGACATGGTCTAGAAGATAAAAAGGAATGGTATCAAAAATTGGACAAAGTATTATTTTTGAAATAAATAAATAAAATAAGAAAACTGAGATGTTGACTGCTCAACGCAGCACTTACGAATGAGAAATTTAGAATCATGTCAGCAATAAAGTAAATTTTTGAGCATAGTGTTGTACAAGCACAAAGTTATCGATAAACATTACTCAAATAGTGCTGCAAAACTATTAAAAGACTCAAAGACAAAAGTTTTAAGCAATAATTTTGAAAACTTGGATTTTGCAGACAAGCTTGTAATAACAATTTTCGAAACAGTCAATTAGCCCACAATGGACTATAATAATTTATAGTTTACTTTTAAATGAATACAATATTTTTTCAAATAAATAAATTAATTGTAGCAGTTTTGTGTAAAAAATAAAGAATTTATTGTTGAATTCATGGACTTCATTGGCCTTATTCGATCAGCTGCGACTTCATCAATAGCAACTGCAATGACAAGTGCAACAGCAACAACAACAACAACAACAATAACAAGGATTTGTAGACCACCCGTTGAGTGCGACAACAGCAACAGGAACAACAACGAACAAAAAACAAAAACCAAAAGTTAAAGACAACAAAAACAACGAGTACAACAACATATCAGCCAGCAGGCAAATAGGAAAAATGCATTTTTATATATTGTATTTCTGTTGATTGTAATCTTTGGGAGCTTGGTCGCTGGAGCATTGGCTTTGGCTTTGTAAACGATCCGTAGTGCCGCCGCCGCCGTCGATACGAGCGATTGGCGCCAGCAACACACAAGCAGCAGCCAGCAAACAGTAGCAGCAATTGTAGCGACAGCAGCAGCAACAGCAACAACAGCAGCAACAGCGGCAACAGCTTTGCAACTTTGAGTACAATTAATTGAACACCAACAACAAATTGATTGCGCGAACAGCAGCAACAACAACAACAACAACAACAACATGACACATTGTTCACATGCCGCCGCCGCCGTTGCCGGTAGATGAAGACGACAAAGCCAAATAGAAGATGCCTTGCAACAAACTGCGGCAACAAGCCAATGCCAGTGGCAACATGTTGCCAAGCGGCCTTTGTGCTGTCTGCCGCCTTCTGTGGCTGCGACTGCTGTTGCTGCTGCTGCTGCTGCTCATTGCCGCCCCATTAATAAAAATTGCCGCTGTAGACACACACAAGTTGCTATTGCTAATTAGCGTCAACATTGCTGCCAGCAACATGTTGCTGACAGATGCACTGACGTGCTTGAAAAGCTACTAAAACTGAACACATTAGAGCTGACAAACCAATCGATGAAACTATCGATAGTATCGATTAGTTTGTATAAAGCTACTACCTACTAGATATACATACTAACTACTATCGAAACGATTTGCCCACATATATTGAATTAAAGCCAAATGAACTCTATACAAAATATATCATACTCGATTATATCGACTGGCAGCACTATCAAATTTATTCCATGCACCTTCTGCCAGACAGGCAGTCAGCCAACCAAACAAACGACAAACAATCAACGAAATACAACAATAAACAAAATATATAAAAACAAACACAAAAAACTTTCACTTGACGTTAAACAAATATTGAGCAAAGGTAACTAGCTGTCATGTGTCCTCAACTGAAATCAATTTGCAAAAAACAAAAGCAAGTCTCGAGTTAAATGATAGATCGAACTAGAGTTCGTATACTCGAGTGTGGCCGACTACGAGACTCCCTGCTCCATTTCAAGCAGTTCAGCGACACTCGTAAAGTGCATGTCAAACTGTTGTTTCTGCCTGCTGAGACGGGGGTAATAGATTCTTTTATTTATCCGATCGTGATGATATTTACCCAGCTGATCAACATTGATATAAAATATATGTGTACCAAAGCTGTGTATCAAAGCTATGTGTATCAAAGCTCTATATTTAAAATTGTGGCTGTGGGAGTTTTTTTGCGATTTGCAGGGGGGGGGGGGGAAGCATCCGAAATTTCAAATAAACTTGACCTGCGTACTTGAACCTGCATGCCAAGTTTGGTGTCTCTAGCTCTTATAGTCTCCGAGATCTGTGTGTTCATACGGACAGACAGACGGACAGACAAACAGACAGACAAACAGACGGACAGACAGACGGACATGGCTAGTTCGTCTCGGCTGTTGATGCTGATCAAGAATAAATACAGTTTATAAAGTCGGAAATACCTACTTCTGCCTGTTATACACATTTGCAGTACTTTATAACTCCCTATTTCCCATTTTTAATGGAAACAGGGAGTTAAAAGAGTAAATTGTTGTTGAACAGTTGCAAAGCTCTTTTCTGAGAAACCCAATATACTCTTCTTTTCAAGTTTTGCAAACAGACTATAAAATTTGAGTCAGCCACGACGAAGACGAATGCATAAAAAATGAAAATTAAACACAAACAAAATGAGTATTGTTTAATTACGTAGTTTAAATTTCTGGGTTAGTTACAATATATAAACAAACTATTTTCTAAATAATAAAATGAGAAAGTAAATGGAACTTTGTGGCTGCCACATGTGGAAGGCACTTTTGGCATAGTTTGCACTTTTTGTAGACTATGTGCAATAGTTGATTGACAGTTATATTAAAAACATTTATGGCTAGAAAATTGTGGCACAGTTTGACAGCTACTGGTGCCAGCAGCCAGCCAGCACGTGCCAAATTGTGGAAGCAACCGAAAACTAAAAAGTTAATGAACACCCTTGAAAAACTTGGCAAAGCGGCGCCAATTAAAGCTCATTAAATCAAGTTAAAAAGTTTTACGCTCGACTTGCAGAAACATATAGACTGCAATTGCCATACATACATATACACAAGAAGATATATGTATATATAGGTATATATATACATATATGTATGCATGTATGTATAGTATCTCAAAGTTTGTAACCTCGTAATAAAGCCACTTAAGTGGGTCATAATGCGCCAGCAGCAGCAGCAGCAGGCAGCAGGCAGCATATTTATGCTGAAAGTGAAATTGAAAACTTTGCACGACAAATGCAGCATGCAGTAGTATATTGAAAGCCATATGTACATACATATAGTATTACTATATACATATATAGTACATATAGTATATACATATCTATAGCTATAGCTGCATAAAGTAGATGTATCTGTATCTGCATCCATTTTGCCGCCATTGTGTGCGCACTTTCACTGTCAACCCATAGAAACTTGCGCTGTCTTACAGACACACACACACACACACACACACACACACACACACACACACACACACTTATACACACTAACAATTGTATGTGTGCGTTCTGTGCGACATTAAATGCATAAAAATGGCATTAAATTGTGCGCAAAATAGCAGCAAATAAAACTTTACTTCTTCTAGCTCTCAAATGTATGCAACAAATGTATGTCGCACTTACTCTGTGTGTGTGTGTGTGTGTGTGTGTGTGTGTGTATGTATGTGTTTGCACTGTCTGCTGCGTCTGTCTGCATTTGTATCTGTGTCTGTCTGTTCTCAAGTTTTTGAAAATGAGCTCAAACTTTCATATAACTTCAAAGTTGCTTGATATTCTGTTTTTTTTTTTTTTTTTGTTTTTTTTTTGTTTGTTCGCTGGTTTGCTTTAAGCCAAAAGCACATACAAATGTTTGTACACATGTACTTAACTCAATTTCTTCGAAAGAGGAGTGTATAAGAAACACTTAACATATATTTTGCCCTAGTTTAAAGTCTGTTCAATGCATAATTCTATATGAACAGTTTTCAATTTTATAATCGTGATTTAAAAACTTGTTCAAAGCCAACTTAAGTATATAACTTATAAGATATATAATATATGTATATCTGTTAAATACAGATGATAGAGACTTCACATTTTTAACTTTTTTGATAGTTTCAAAAAACTTTGAATACATAAAATAATGAATATCTATAGTTAAGTTGATGGTATCTGCGTATTTTTGTGGACCATCAACAAAATGTGTATAAAAACAAGTAAGAACGCTGCAGTCGGATGCACCCAACTGCGATATACTCTGTTTTTCGCCTCTTTGCAGAGTCTGAAGGGGGCGTGGCTATTGTAGTTTTCCTCAAATCTTTCAAGTTTTGCCATCAATTTTAGTTTGGTTGGGCCAGTTCTACAGGTTTGGGAGAAACAAACATTGCTTGATTGCAAGGGCAGGCGTGGGCGTAGCAAAATTATTATTATCCAATCTATTTAATATGGCAACAGAATTCAACCTGCAAAATTTGGTGATTCTAGCTAAAGGGGTGGGGAAGATACAAACTTTGCTTATTTGTGGGGGCGGAGGTGGGCGTGGCCAATTTTTTTTTTAGTCAGATCAATCAACGATGTGATAAGTAGCCCTTGAGCTAAATTTGGCAATTCTAGCTATAAAACTGTGGAAGGTTTTTGTGGTTTATGGGGGAAGGGGTGAGGGTGAGGGGCAGATCTTGACACTTTGTCTGCCTATGGTATATATCAACATGTATACAAAGTTTGGTTGCTCTATCTTCAAAATTGTGGAAAATACCTGCGTTCATAAAGACAGACGGACAGACGGACGGACGGACATTTCACAAACTCTTAAGATATTTACTTTTAAATAAAATGTCTCATTCTAAGTCTCAATCCGAATATCAGTTATCAAGAAAGATTTCACAATTTCCAAGAAAAGCAACAACAACAAAATTTAAATGTTCGCCGCAGACGATTTTCTTATGTTAGTATTTGTTTTTGTTGTTATTGCTTGTACTTTGCTTTGACTTTCAGCTTGCAAGCCATGCACACACACATACACACACATACACACACATACACACACAACATACACTCACACAAAATGGCGTCAAGTATTTATTGTGTACTGTTGTTGTATTTGCTGGTGATGTTGTTGTTGCTTTTGTTCTTGCTACTCCAAAGAAAGTGAAAACTTTTGCAGCAAAGTCGCGAACAAATTTTAGCCCAAAAAGTTCAAGAAAAACGAAACAAGTTGAAGCTAAAGTTGTGTCAAGTTGAGGTTATGTCTGCCGCCGCCAACAGAAGAATTGTGACAGTGCGAACGAGACGGCAGAATAGTATGAGCAGGACAGAGCAATTAGACTTTTAATTCGGTTATTTAATGTTGTAGACGACAATTAGGCAAATATTTGTGGAATAAACTACGTGTAACATGAGTTTTTGCTGCTAAAAGTTTTTGTCTAATGTTTGCTGTTCTAAAAACAAGAAGAAGAAAATGCAGATGACAAAGATGAAGAAGCATATGAACAACAATTTGTTCACATTCAAGATGCACAAAGTGCAATTCCTAATGCACAATAAATAACAATGAAAAAGCCGTACAAAAATATTTTACAAACCCAAAAAAAAAAATGAAGTGAAATAATATGCAACATAAACACACACACACACACGCACACGAACAGCTAGAGGGAGACACTCAAATAGAGCGAGAGAGAGAGAACTATACGCATTACGACAAACAACACTACCAGAGGTGGAGCAGAGGGGCTGTAAAAGGGGTGGTTGGGTGCGATGTAGCTTAGTTCTGGGAGCTTGCATCGATTACGTTTTGACGCCAACAGCGACGTCGACGTCGGATGTGCATTGGGCTTAGGGTCAGGCAGCAAAAATTTTTGGACACGCAGCTAAAGCAACAGCAATAGTTGTAGCAGCAGCAGCGCAGTCCACCTGCAGCCGCAGCTGGGTGTGATGGATGCGAGGGCGGCAACGGGGCGGGGGTTGCATTTTAGGCCACACCCACATGCGACGCTGCACATCGTTGTGATTGGCCCAACAATTGGCAGTCAGCTGCAAAATACAACAAGACAGCAAAAAAAAAAATACACACACACATACATACAGGGAGAGCCACATGTATAGAGAAGCGTAGTACAAGTGAAGGCAACGGGAGGCAAAAAAAGAAGAAGGCAAAAAAACTGAAACGCAGAAAACGAAACAAACAACGAAGCGACGATGACGGCGACGGCGACGGTGACGGCAACGCTGCAGCAGCAGCAAAAATCGCCCCCTTCAGCAAACGCAGCAACAACAACAAGCAGCAGGCCATGCATTCATTTGTTTTTGTTGCTTTTACTGCAAGGACTGTGAAACTCGGGCGACGGCGACTGCACTGAGGGTGGCCCTGGGCAGCAATGCCGGCAAAGGCAAAGGCAAAGGCAACGGCAACGGCAAACGGGCAAAAGCAAACGGCATCAACGTCGGCGTCTGTTTTCGTCTTGCCTTCTTTACGTTCGTTCGTTCGTACGTTTTTCGTTGCTTGCTTTCGTTCGTCGCCTTCATTCAGTTACTAATGCCCCCTACGCCCCCCGACCCCTTCACTAACCCATCAACTCTGCCCGGCTTCTCGGTCACGTGGCTCAGTCGCATGCATTGGCGCCGATAACTGCCATTTTTCTGCCGCTGCTGCTGCCTTCGACGCTGCTGAGGCGTCAACGTTGTTGTTGTTGTTATTTTCGCTTGAACTCGTAGTTGTGTCCTTAGTTAAACAAAGGGCATAGTTGGGATAGTCATTGAAGTTGTCCAGGACACTGATATGTACAATGTATGTATGTATGTGTAATGAGAAAGGTGCCTTTGAAATTGTTGTTGTTATTTCAGTGCATGTAATTCTAATCAGAATAAAACGGTATATAGTTACCGTATTTATATGCCCATTCAATTATGCGAATAAGTATTAGGTTGGTCCCAAAAACTTCCATTGACATCATTTTTGTCAACATGAATAATGTGTTCTGGTGCATTGCACATGTATGATATCTATTAATATATATGTATATACATATATGTATATTATATGTATATGTAGAGGGATTTGATTACTCATATGTGCACCTGTTATTTCTTAATTATTATTCGTAAAAATATATAATAAAATTAATTATAATAATTTTGCTCTGAGTTTTATCTATGGGAGATTGCGAGTAAGATCGGTGTCATTTGATACATCTATCTTTTTTGTTCTGTATTAGTATTAGGGCTCAATTGACATACCTTAAGTTAAGATGCAGGGGGAAAGATCTAGTGTTAAGAATTTCATCCTTGACGCATAAGTATTGTGTTCGAATCAGAGTCGAAGAAAAATATTTGAAGGTAAATTCAAAGAAATTCATATTACTTAAATCAACATAAATAAAATAATAATAAATAAAAATAGTTTTAGATTCCCTACACTATCGATGTTTTCTTCGATGTATCGATAGTAGTGACCTTGAAAACATCGATGTTCCCCAAAGCGATGTTGTCTAATTTTGACTCGATATGTATCGATGTTCATTTCGAATGTACATCACTAATCGATAGTGATATTTGCCTTATTTTGTACGACGAAATATGCTTTTTGAATTTATTTAGTTTTAATAACTATTTTCCAAAAAAATATGTCCATTCTAAGAAAATATTTTAATATAAAGTTTACTTTAATAATATTTTAAGTGTAAATGTTTCCCGAATCTTGTTATAATTTTGGATTTGCTTAACTTCCTATAAGTTTGTTGTAAAAGATTTTAGAAAACACAATCATTTCTAAGTGGCACTTATGAAAATTACCTTATCGATAGTACTTTTGATATTATCGATGATTTCGACTGTCACGTTCGATGGCACTTACATCGATGTTTTGCCACCTCTACAAGTACTTAGGTCATTTTTTTGGAAACGTATAAATTACAACTGGGAGCCTGTGGGTCACAGGAAGTCAAAATCGACCTCCTCGGACGAAAAACACCATAATATTAAGTTCTTTTCTACATTTGAATATGGTTATTGTATATCGTTAAATTGAAAATATTGATTGTAGTCAAAACTGTGCAGATCTCCTTACGAAACTATAATAATCTTGAACATGTTAAGCTCAACGAGCTAAGTAGCTATTCATGGTTTTAACTGAAGCAGTCAACAAATTTGCAACATTAAAAGTGTATCTAAGGATTCGGTTTCAAAATTGTTGTCTGCATCTTGTTTTCGGTTATCTCTTGCGTTTGCCATTGCTTTTTGCACTCTTTGTTACTTTTTTAGTTTTATGTTCGGCATTCTTTTCTTTTTCTTTGGATTTAAAAAAAGAAAATTTACGTTTTTTTATACTGTTTTTATGTTTTTTCTTTGGTGTGTTTGTTGTTGTTGCTGTTGTTGTTGTTGCTGTTGTTGCTGTTGTTGCCACTGTCTCTTTACGGCTGCTCTGTGCAAAATATTTTTGTTTGCTTGCCAAAAAATTTTGTCGATTTTTGTGCGCCGTCGTTTGGCATTGCCTGGGCAAAGTCCTTGCAGTTGCTGCGTTGTTGTCGATGTTGCTCCTTTTGTTGTTGTTGATGTTGTTGGTGTTGCTAGTTTTTAGTGTTATTGCTGTCGCGTTTTGCGTCCTGCGTCCTGTGTCCTGCGTCCTGCGTCGCGTCTTTTGCCACGTCGACAGCATTTGATGTTGTTGCATATAATGAATGCTGGCCGCCCACGTCTTCCCATGACCCCTTCGAACACTCCCTAGCAAGTTACCGCCAGTCCACTGCAACAATTTTTTATACTATAGATAGCAGACACACAAAACAAAACAAAAAAGATAAAAAAACAACAAAAAAATTATAAGAAAAAGGCATTTCAAGGAGGGGAGAAGACAACGTAAACACTTTTGACATTTTATTTTTCACGCCAACTCGTGGGCGCCTCCATCGATGTGATTGTCCATGTGACAGTGTGTGTGTGTGTGTGTGTGTGTGTGTGTGTGTGTATTATGTTCTTTGTTGTCGGTGCTCTTTTAGCTGCTTAGCTTTCTTTTTTGTGCAACGCCCACACTCCATTTTTTGCGAACGTTGCGCTGTTTTTTGGGGCTGCATGCAACCCCTTGGCTCCTCCGCACTCCGACCTTCACTTATTATTGGGAGCTTAAGTGTGTGCGCATAAAATGCAATGAAATTACATATTGCGCATACGACACGTGTGCTTAGCCCCTTGCCAAGGCGTGTTGCATACTTGTAGGCGCGGTATCTAATGCACTGCGTTGGGCGGGGATGGGGTTTGTGTTGGGGTTGGGGTTGGTGTTGGGCAATTACTGTCAGCTTACTTGTAAATATGTTTGATAAAGTTCACAGTTCTTATTTACGGTT
The DNA here is from genome assembly GCA_949708635.1 of Hirtodrosophila cameraria. NCBI lineage: Eukaryota > Metazoa > Arthropoda > Insecta > Diptera > Drosophilidae > Hirtodrosophila > Hirtodrosophila cameraria. Next base: position 424,268 of record OX453090.1, on the reverse strand, counting down.
CGAGTGTATTTGACAGCTGTTTTATTTATTTATTTAAGCTACTGTGTATTCGATATTATCAATCCTTGTATCGGTCGATTTGAAAAACTAAAATCGATATGGTCAACATTTTGGATCTTGACACTTTGTCTGCCTATGGTATATACCAACATGCATACCAAGTTTGGTTGCTCTAGCTTCAAAACTGTGGAAAAAACCTGAGTTCATACGCAGAGACGGAAAGGCGGACGGACAGACGGACATTTCACAAACCCAACATACTCATTTTTTCTTTTTTTTTTTTTTTTAGAATTAAGAAAATATTATAAAAACAAAGCTTTTGAAAATGTACAATTCTGTTTCCGCAAATATCGAACAGATTTGCAATTCGGAACCGGCCTAATAGTACAAACTAAACTTATTTAAACTTTGATTGAATTACAAAGGATTGTTTAATTCATGAAAGCATATCAAAAGCGAGTTTATAGGTTCCAGTGCCAGACTAACTAGATATCTTTAGTTATGTTGACAACAAATATATTATTATAATAGAGTATGAAAGTATTTTATTTTACAGCTATGCCAACAAGAAACAACCAACAACAGAAAACAAAAAAACACTGGCAATAAACTTAGTCCATGCATCGGATGTCGAGTCCTGTGCTCTATCAATGGGTAAATTGTTGGGGGTGTATCGTAACATTACTGACAGTTTCGCACCTGTAAAACATATCTAACGGCTACTTTCAGACCGCTTTTGGCAGCCATTGTCGCTGCATGTACAACCCCGCTGGCCCCTACTGCCACGCTGCTGTCTCCCCCTCTCGAAGTCAAGCAAAGTGCTTGTGTAGTCGTGCAATGCATAAAATAAATATTAAACGGCCTTCCGTTTGGTTGGCTTGGCCTACACGTGTGTGTATCCGGTATCCTGTATCCAAATTGAAACCACAACAACAACAAACAAAGCGCCCCAACCCCAGCTGCCACAGTAGTCATATATAGCGTGTAGAAGGGGGTGGGAGGGGTGTGGAATGGGGGATAAGGGCAGTGGCATCGCTTTAAAAGTCAAAAGTAAAAACAAGTCAATTTACGTCAAGCACTTTTGCTATAAAGGATATTAGAGCAGCAAATACAACAAGGACATGCCAACATTTCCGACATGTAGGCGTCGACTATTGCCGGCGCCGCAGCTGCTAGCTGCTAGATGCCACATGTAGCATGTAGCCCATGTAGCATGTGGAAAATGTGGAGAATGGTGGAAGATGGTGAATGAATTACGCTATACAGAGTATGGAGAATACCAAATGCAACTCAAACAGAGTACAGTGCAGTGTAGCAGATTGAAGAAGGGGGGGGGGGGGGGGGCCCAGTGGAGTGGGTGCAGGTGCAAGGGGCGGGTGCATGCCGGTCGACCATTTTGTGTGTCTCACTCGCAGCACGTTGCATGCATGTCATTTGCGCAGTCAGACAATGCAGCAATTGCAACTAGGGACTGTAAGCTGTGTCGGTGTATGTGTCTTGGGGATAAAAGGCGTTGGGAAGGGGTGCGGGTGCGGGTGTGGCTGGGGGATGGGGGGTGTCTTAAAAACAAAATGGCGTCAGCTGTGACGTGTCCCTCTCGCCAGCTGTAGGCGCGCACAGCTTTGAACACTTTTTGGCGGAAATTGCGTTGCCATTAGGCGATGGTTGTTGTTGCTTGTTGACGACCTACCCCAAAGCATAAATGAAAGCCAGGCACACACAAAGTATCAGAGGGTGAAAGGTTGAGGATTTTAGGGGTTACTGTGGCACGCAAGGCACACAGACCTAACCTACCGCAACGCATTCCCACTTGTCTAAGGGTTGTTGCGAACAGAAACGCTGCCTTTTGTTTTTTTTGTCGAGCCACAAACAATTTAATATATTAACATTTGGCTGGCATTTCCTTCTTCTCGGCTGCCATTTTTCGTGTCCTCCTTAGCACGCATTACAAAACAACAACAACGCGCGCCACGCACCACCCAACAACACCCAAACACCCACCAATCAGAGACTACACCCACCAGGCAAATTGAAGGTGGCTCCTACTGTTTCAGATTCTTATTATGACAGCTTATACACACATACATAAATAATGCCACCTTCTCCCCGTTTCATCTTATCAAGTCTTTAGTTTTGAGTGTGTGTGTGTGTGTGTGTGTGACTGGGGACGCGGCAGAGGGTTGCTTTTATACATTAACTGCAGTCCACATCGCGTATGCGTAATTTGAGTTCAGATACACTTGCTTGCATGAAAATAGCATGCAAGCAACTGGGAGGAAATGGACCCAACTTGTTCAAGGTCGCTTGGCTGAAATATAATAAATATGAAAAAGCGAATAAGACGGCTGAAGTCCAAAGCTCCCAGCTGCTATATACTCTGTTCATGGTATTATAATTTAGGTTTCTATTGAATATCAAACACCTTTTGAAACAAAAACTATAAAAGAAAACACTGCGAATATATAACAACTGCTTATGAAATTACCTAGGGAATGAAAAATATTATTACAATTAGAATAAGAATACATAAATGACAGCTGTGCACTTGTGTGGGTGTGTTTGTATATTTGTATTTGTGTTAAAGTAGGTCAGTATTCGCACAATAATCCTTCATAATGCACGCAAAACTAGAAACAAGTTCTTCCCCTGCAATCAGCAAAACAATTGCAGGAAAACAACAGGAAAAACGTGACCAAGACTACAATGAGTGGAAAACTGATTCTTTTTTAAGAAAAACACACAAACTATTTTAATCTAATATAAAACTGTGTAGATGTAATTGGTAGAAAAAAGCATTCCGGCACATTAGGAAGATTCTTAGGTTTTCAAAGCTTTTAGCTTCAGCTTAACAGACTATGAAAACTTTAGACTAGTTTAAGCAACTAAACTTGGTATTCATATTCATATGTATATGCCATAGGCAGATCTATGTTTGTTAAGTACTTGTTTTAAGGTATTTTATGGAAAACATACTATTATAAAGGGTTATATTGTCTGGGTAACTTAGAAATTGATGGACCAAAAAGCTGCAATTTTGTTGTTATTAATACAGAACAAAAAAAAAATGTTTTAAACTAATAGGTGTTCGGAAAAAAATGTTCAGGGACAATTAAGAAGTAAATATATGAAAATAAATAAGAAATAAGATAATACAAAATAATAGGAATAAGTGTTTGAGCTGTTGAATGCTCAAAGTAAAAAAGATAAAACTGACATTGCAATCGAGAAAAATGAGGTCTCTCTGACGGAGCCAGAGGAAGAAATTGAGTATCCGCTACCAATATCTATCAACAAAAACGATAGTAAAAAGTTTTAACAAAATAAATTAATAAAATAAGATGTTGAGGGTGAATGGTTGACTGCTCAAGTGAGAAGAGCAACAAGAAAGAAAAGTCATCTTGAGATGATGAAGATATTCTGGGCAGTAAAAAGAAAATGTTATTAAATGAAACACATACAATAGTATATAGTATGGAAATAAGATATTGAAAATAAGATAATGTTTCTACAAATAGGAATTTAGTCGAGCACTACACCTGGCTGCTGGCTTAAACTGCTTGAGAATTATAAGCGACAAACTAAAAATCTTTAACATATTTGCTTCTGAGTGGCTTGCTATGATGCCAACAATTTTGTTGTAAATTTCTTTAGCTTTGTTTGTTTTAGTTTCGATTTATTTTCTTCATCGTATTAAATTATTAAAGTTGTCCAAAAAAGCTGAAAACCGAGTCGAAAGTTGTATTTTTGTTTAAAGAATTATGAAATTTATGATTTTATGATAATTAAAATAATTAAAATTAATTGAAAGCATATGCATTTAAATTTACAATATTTTAATTTAAGTGTGTTCAGAGTAAAATGTAAATTATAATTAAATTAAAATTTCTACTGTTCTTTTACTCAAAACTGTCTATTATTTTGGAAAATATTTTAATATTTTGTCTCAAAAACTATTAAATGTATGTCTGAAATGAACGGAACTTATTATGAGGCCTATGTATAGAATTTCATTTGGTGTATCGTTTTTTTTTAAATCGGTAATGCTTTACGCAGGTTGTAGTGAAATATTTGAAAATCTTTTAAAATTAAAAAAAAATTCTGCCATAGAAAAAGAAACTTGATTTTCGTGATTTTGAGTGTTGCATAGTGTAATTGGCGGAAACAAATGAAATTGCGGGCTGCTTTACGTACTGTGAGTATTATTAAAGTGGTATGATTTTATATGTAGAATGCATTCTTTTGTGGCAATCAATTCCCAATTGGAACCTGCAATCAAACTGACATGAAAACAAACATAAATATTGCCAAAAAGTGCTGCTGAAAAATATTAATTAATATAAACAAATACAAATCATTTGCAGGTAAATTGTTTACACATTTGCACACGCAAACTAGCAAAACAAAAAGGGGAGTGGAAGGAAGGAAAAAAAGTTGAATGAGTAGTGGCAAACAAGTGTATGGAGTAAAGTGGGTGGCAGAGGGTCTCCTCCAAAAGAGCTGCCCCATGGCGGCAAAGGGGCTTTGGTATCGATGCAGAAGGCTGGCCACCAATCAATGGCAAATGCTAATAGGGTGGCGCGGGGGCTAGTGCATAGGATGTGTGTTGAAGGAGGAGGATGAGGACGGGGAGGGGGATGGGGGGGTGGTTGTTTAGGCTAGCGGGCGGGGAAATCAAGCGCCGACTTTTCAAAATGAATACCATGTGCAGATGTCCTGCCAATCAATGGATACGCTTCAATAAACACATACATCGGAGTTTCAGTTGCAGCTACAAAAGTAGAGCCCGTGGGGGCCAGTTGCAGGGTGAAATGGGGGGACAAAAGGCCGGGGTTGGATTGTGGCTGCCTGGATGACTTCACATATGTGTATAAATGTGTGTCTGTGTGTGTGTGTGTGTGTGTGTGTGTATATGCAAAAGGATGCCCTCCTCACTGTGTGTGGCGCCCAAATTGCAACACGAAAAGCGAACAAATCGTGAAAATTATTGAAAAAACTACAAGCACAGAAGCACAGTGTGAGCGAGAGTGAATCAGCGAATGAGTGAAGGAGAGGCGACCAAAGCGAGCGAATATGTGTATGTGTATGTGTGCATGGATAGAAAGAGAGCTCCATAACGCGCAGAGAGAGAGCAGCAAATTAAAAAATGTTATATGAAAAACGTTGCGTGTGGATGTGTTTGTTGTTGGGTTTTTGGGAAGGGAAGGGTAGGGAAGGCAAGGGTTTGAGAAGGGTTGAAGAAGAGGAAGCAGCAGCAGCAGCAGCAGCAACCGTTCGGTTCATTTATTGACGTGTAGTATCCCTATGATTGCCTTTCAGAAACCAATACACCACCATCGAATACCCTACACACACCCACATCCATACACACCCTCTCCCATTCCCACACAAATCACTGATTGCTTCATTTTTTATCCCAAGCCGTGTGTTCCCAAGGATGCTTTTGTTTCGTTATATTTTTGCTATTTACTACTCCGTACAGTCGGTTTATGTTTATGTACGTGAACATTCTTGTCTGCCTTGCCTGCCTGGACCAGACCCAGACCCAGACCCAATCCCAAACTCAAACCCAAACCCAAACCCAGGCCCAGATCTTAGCCTGAAACTACAAATGTATGTGTATGTAGTTGTCCAGGCTGCTCCTGTCCGTTGTGCTTCAAATATTTCAATTTTTAATTGGAAAATATACACATGAGTTGTTCCTTTAATGAATGCAACGGACTTGTTAATATAATCGAATCGAATTCCAAAAAGGGGCATCATCAATATTACAACAACTAGTCAACATGTGGCCTGTATCTAACTATCTACATTGCTGTCTCTCTCTCTCTCTCTCTCTCTCTCTCTCTCTCTCTCTCTCTCTCTCTCTCTGTTCAGCTAGTGTCCATTGTTATGTGCCATGTGCCCATATGTGTGGCATGAACTTATACATATGTATATTTTTTAGATTTCTGATTTCTGATTTTCTATGTGCAACGTGTTTGCTATCATAACAAATCACATAGCAACAACAATACAATTGATTATATACTACTTATATAAATATGTATTTACTGCGTGTGCATGTCTATGTGTCTGTGTGTGTGTGTGTGTATGTGTGTGTGTGTGTGCAGCTGCAACGTGCAACAACAATAGCCAGCAACTAACTGACGCACCGAAAAGTCATTTGAAAGTCGCACAAAAGCAACTTATTCCTTGAACTTAACTATGTAAGAAACGCACTTGCCCCTGACTTGGTGGCAAGTGGGTGGTGGGTTGCATTGGCTGGACTGCTGATGGGTGACGCAAGGTGTTGACTCTCTTTGGGTGGGCTATTTTGGGCTTAAATACGCTCATAGTTACGTTTTTAGTATATGAATTCGAGTTGAGATTCTGTTAATATACTGAGTTAACAAATTAAGTTTTGACTAACTTGAGAATAACAATTACGATATGCAATAGAATTGGGATAAGTATCTGAACTTTTAGGTTGACTTTGTTGTCCATATGAACGCAATTTTCCACAGTTTTGAATCTAGACAAGCAGACAATATGTTGAGTGATTTATTTTTTGTCCCGATCCTATCAGTAATTTATAAAAATTTTCCCAATGTTGAAGTCAATATTTCCAGAACTATTAGATAAATGCCTGAAATGTAAAGCACTTATTTGTAGGCCTATATTTTGACTTTCATTAAGTGAGTCGTTTTTTTTTTTTTAAATCAGTAATGCCATATGATACTCACTTCAAAAAAACCAAATTGAAAAAAAAATCCTTGAAAATTTAAAAAAAAACTCAACCAAAATAAATATATATATAAATATATTTTCGTGACTACGGCCCTCTAATGAACCATTATTTTCAATTGCAGCTCAACTCCAGACTTTCTACACTAAACTTTTAATAAAAATTTGAGTTCCTTGTGTTCTATAATCTTTATGTAAGACACGATTTCAATAGAGGAATGATTCAGAAAGCTTGGCTGTGTCAGAAAAAATCAATTTTCAAATCAATAAAAATTTCGTACTCAAATCAAGTACAAACGGTGACAAAAAGTGAGTACAAAATTCTTATAAGTCAGAAGATAAAACCATCATTTTGCGTCGGAGAGATTCGAACCAAGGTCCTCGAGCAACAGCAAACGTCAGCTTAGAGAGCTCAGCCACCGTCCATACAAAATATTCTAGTGCTTTAGTCATAGTCATGACTGAGCTTACAGAATTGCAAGTTGGGAATTTTAACGTTGATTCAGCCAACCAATGCTGACCTATTCGTACTCAATTTAAGAATATATCAGAGCGTAAAAGAAAACAAGAACTTATTTCTAAGAACTATTGCTGTTTTTGTGTTTGAACATAATCGGAACAGTAATTTTTGTTTTAAGCATATTGGTTTTAGATTTTCAAACATTTCCTTAACAAAATTCTACTTAAAATTGAAGTAGTATTAATCTAAACTTAAGACTAAGTGCAACTTCTTCTTTACATAATTTGAATGAAAGATTTCTGTATGTATCTCAATTGTTGAACTTTTATTGTGGAATATTGAAAAGATGTATCTCTTACATTTCGTAGTGCACTTCCTTGTACTTGTACACTTTGTGTGCCAAGTTAAGTTGTGGTTGCTTGTGGTTCTTCTGATGCAACACAAAGCCAAAGAGTCCAAAACAAAAAGTTAATTACATTGAACTGGGCCCAATTTGTAGATGATCTTAATTGAAGACGCGCGTCATCATCGTTACAGACTTACGGTTCAGAGGGACTATGAGAAAAACCCAATCCAAAAAGAAAAAAAATGTCGACACTTCAACTGCAACTAGCTGCAGTTGTGCTGTTGTTGCTATTGCTGCGATTGTTGTTGTTGTTGTGTGTTGTTGTTGCAGCGCACACGTTTTAAGGTAACAACTGCTTATCACACAGCACCATCAATTGACCTTTCGCATGGAGTCGTGTTTGCCGGCCAGAAGCAGTGTGAGTTTGTGAAAGAGAGCGAGATATATGTATGTATATATGAGTGAGAGAGAAAGAGAGAGAGAGAGAGAGAGAGAGAGAGAGAGAGAGAGAGAGAGAGAGAGAGAGAGAGAGAGCGAGAGTGAGACAGAGATGGCCATGGCCAGGTCTGGCATTTCATCAGCCAACTGCTCCAAATAAAATACGTAGCTCAGGCTTGTGCTCAGGCTTAGGCTGTGGACCTTAAGCATGGGCGTTTGTACAATAGAATACGACAGGGGTTGCCTAGAACCGCTGTACATTTAGCATTTATAATATATTTTTGAATAACTTTTTCAACATATTCCGTTTGGATAGTATCCTTCCTTAAATCGCAACATTAGATTTGCACAATCGAATTGATATTCGAAATTCAGAACAGCTTATAATACAAAATCCGAATATTTCGGTCGTAGTCGAATATAAAATAATATAGTTTTTGACCTACATATTGGCTCCCCTTGCTGAGATTCTGTTACGCCCTTGCACTTTTTTTTCCGAGTGAGGCTGAGTTTTTGCGCTTATCTGCGACGTGCCGGAAAATGCGCTGGGAAAATGAGTCAGGGACTGGAGGCTTGGATGACTGGATGCCTCTTCTTAGCCTGGTGAACGTACTCGCAAATATGCAATAAAGTGCGCATAAATTTACGCGCGAAATCAATCTGGTAACTTGAAAATTAGCTTGGCTGCAGAGCCTGGACTGGGACTGGGACTTAAACTGAGACTTGGGACTTGAACTAGGAGCGAGACAGTGGCTTAAGCCTGGGTTGTGCCTTGGACTGTTCAGCTGCCTGCAGCCAAAATCGCATTTTAATAGCATATAGAGAAGAAACCTTCGGCAGCAGGCTGTTATTTTTGCAGTTACCCTTTGCCCTCTTAAGTGTGAAATTTACCTTGCCGCAACTGAGTCTGGCCCAAAGGCTAGACCTATAGCCAATGTTTTGGCTCAGGAGGACTCCAAAAGCTGTGGCCTGTCAATAATTGTTGTTAATAACGCAACGCTTAACTTGACGTTAACTTGAAAACGCTGCCGGACTTTGGTTTAGCTAACCTCAGCACCAAATAACCAGTAACCAGGTAACCAGTAACCGGTACACGGTAAGAAGACTCTGTGTCCAATGACTGTGCGAAGAGATAGTCAGCAGCTTTTTCATGCTTCCAACTTGAACAGATTTAATTAAAGTGATGCCAGCTTTTCAAGTTGTTCCTCTTGTTGTTGTCAGTGTGGTTGTTGTTGTTGTTTATGTTGCTGTTGTTGTTGCTGCAGCAACAGCTAATGAACAACAGCAACATCAAACAACGATCTTTGCAGTGATCATTGTGAACTGAATGAGTGCGTAAAACCAATGTGAATTGAATTCAGCCAAATGAATTGAAAAAATGACATTAGCTGAAAATAGCATCTACAAATTTTATTAAATTTTTCAAATAATATTGAAATTCGAGTTCTTGAAACCTTGCATTAAACCAGAATTTTATTATTCACCTGTTTCCACATGAAGATTGAACCAAACTCACGTTTCTTAGTAAAACAAGTAAGAACGTTGCAGTCGGATGCACCCGACTGCGATATACTCTTTTTTTCGGCTCTTTGCGGAGTCAGAAGTGGGCGTGGCAATTGTATTTTTGCTCAAATCTTTCAAGTTTTACCATCAATATAAGTTTGGTTTGACCCGTTCTACAGGTTTGGGAGAAATAAACATTGTTTGATTGCATTGGGCGTGGCAAAAATAGATCTTGACACTTTGTCTGACAATGATATGGCGGGGGTGGGCGTGGCAAAAATAGATCTTGACACTTTGTCTGACAATGGTATATATCAACATGCATACAAAGTTTGGTTGGTCTAGCTTCAAAACTTTGGAAAACAACTGCGTGCATATAGACGGACGGACAGACAGACAGACGGACATTTCACGAACGAGTCACAGTGATATTGTTTAAATCGAACCATATTGCCCAGTCCGTTGAAGTTTGCTTTCAGGGAAAGGTTCTGTAAAAAAGTATACCTAATTTTTGGCAAGATTATTCAAAATATTAAAGTATAGTTCATTCTCATTACTATTGCCAAAAGTTTTAAAGTAAATACTGAAATCGTTGTATGTCACGCTATTTTGACAATTTGTTCATTTTGAAATGCCATTCTTATGTCTTATGAATAAATATGATCAAAATTAAATATGATAATATTTAAACAGTGTATGGTCAAAAGGTAAGGCTGACCTTCATGTCAACATGACCTTTATATAAGAAATGTTGCCACTAATCTTGTTGATGTGCCATGTTGCATGAAAGGCATTAACTGTCGCCATAATAAGTAGCTGTAGAGTTTTGTGTGAGCCTTTGGCAAATGCAGAAACTAATTTGTATTTATGGCTGGCAGCAAAAAACTGTGCAGCAGCAGCAGCAACAACAAACAAATTTCCAAGAGCAGCAGCAGCAGCAGCAGCAACAACAACAACAACAAGTTTCTGGGTAAAAGCAATGCAATATGCGATTGCATTAGTAAATCCTTGTAATCCGCACATTAGTCTCTCTTTTTGGTCTTAGCAAATTACCTTCACGGGCCAACACTCGAGGGGCTGGCAAGGGCAAAAGAAGGGGGAGTGGCGGGGGGACTGCGCGTTGCGAGCTGCGATCTGTTGAACCATGCTGAGCGTCTGACAAACCACATGCGATTATGCAGACCTGTGGCAAAGTGGACTATGAGAGTGTACAAGGGGGGGGGGGGGGGGTCTAGTAAGGAAGGGGGACTTGCATTTTGGGGTAAGGTCATGAGGATTTTTCTTGGCTGTGTAACAAATCGTTGAAAATATGCAACGCGTGTGTCGCACAGGGCGCAATAGCAACAAGCGCCAAGGTGCAGCACACAAGCTCATGTACATATATATATATATATATATATATTTGACTATATATACATATACACTATATATGTATATATACAGTATATCCTGTGCAAGTTGGCAAAGGCGCCAAAAAGATGGCGGCATCAGCGGCAAACAAGTAAAAATCGCATGCAATTTGAAGAAAAATATGCGAAAAGTAAACTTTTGAAACGACGCATTTGTTGTTGTTGTCGTTGTTGCTGTTGTTGTAGTTGTTGCTCCCTGAAGAGCCAAAAAGGATGTGGCAAATGTGTGTGTGAGTGTGTGTGTGTGTGTGCCCTGCATAGCCATGAAATGTGCAAGTGCGTTAGCCCCAAAACCAATTTTCAGTAATGACTGCATTTTGCCGACGACGACGACGACAGCATGGCGGGACGAGGAGGGTGGCGAAGAAAGAGGGGTATGTCGGTTTGTGTCGGTTTAAATGCACAAAGCGCGCAAAGGACATGCCAAGGACAAACGTTGCTTGAACTGCCAGCATGAGAGAAGCAAAAGCAGATGTAGATGGAGTTGCAGTTAGAGCAGGGCAGCGGTGGGGCAGAATGATGATGTGAAAGGATGTGGAAAGGGGAAAGGGGAGAGGGAAGAGGGGATGCCGTTTGCCAAAGCCGTAGTCATAGAGCCAAAGACGAAGCCTTGCGTAATTTGCTGCGGCGATGGCGGCAAAACACATCGCAAAATGGCGACAGCATTTGGCAGCAAGACACACCCGCGCGCGCGTCCTGCGCGTCAATCCCCCCCGCACCCATCCCTCCCCCCCACGCAAGAATTCTGGCAGCATAGCAAATGCAGCTGCAGCTGAAGCTGAAGCTGAAGCTGAAGCTGAGAAGCAGCGCAGCGAGTTTTACAATTTTAAGATTTATTTACGTGCTTTTGGGACGAGATGCGGCTAGGATAAGCAGCAGGAGTCGAAGCAGGAGCTGGAGCAGTAGCACTAGCAGTAGCAGTAGCAGCAGGAGTTGCTAGAGCAGCGGGAGCCGTGGAGCAGCAGTCGATGGAGAAGCTGCTGAAGCAGCCGCATGCGTTTGTTGGCCGCACCAAAAACTTTGCCAACGCCAGCTGCATACTAATGGACTGGGATTGCAGGGGGGATGTGTAAAGGATGAGGGGCACGGGGTTTGTAGTGTCTGTGTGTGTGTGCGTGTGGGTGCGGCTACATCGGCTACTGCAAAAGTCAGCCTGTGACCTGTGTTCGTCCTCTAAAGTGAAATATTTTAGCAGGCGAAATGCAATTTCTACGCGTTGTGCCAAACAAAAGAGGAGTCCTTTGCGCTCCCTATGCGCTCCCCAATCCCAATCCCCCCACCCCCCTCCATTGGCCATTGCCATTGCGTAAGATGTCGACAACGTCGCTGGGGCGTCATTTAATGCGCCGCCAGTTGTCTTAGCTCTGCTCTGGAGTAGTGCAAGGAGCAGCAGCAGCAGCAGCAGCAGCAGCAGCAGGACGACAACGACGCTGGCGACGTCGTTGGCATATTTCATTTTCCAGCTACTTTTTTGCCGCTTCATTTGACAGCGGCTGACACTGAGGACTGAAAGGGGAAGATTGGGTTGAGGTTCTGGCCGGAACTCGTGGCTCCATCATAATCTTGGCTCTGGCTCTCTCAAACCCAATTTCATGGATTCTGCTTGAAAAACGTTGCATGTATCTGAAATGCTTTAGCATTGATAAATAGTTTTGTGCGCTGTCCTGTGGGGCAGCTCCTGCTTTCATTCCAAATACTCTACCCGCTCCCCTATTTCCCGCTGCCTCTCTTTCTTTCAGTTTCTTTAGCTGCGGAGCGAGTGTGGGTTGGCTTTTGGAAATTAGGAAAATTAATGTGGGAAAATGCTTTCCCCAAGTGAAGTTTGCAGCAGCAACAAACGCATTTCATATATCAAACCAAATGGCACTCATCTTGAGAGCCGGATAACAAAGTTGAAGGACATTTTTCGGGAACTGCTCGAACTAACATACAACAACTTGAATAATTCGCGTACTTTGGCACTTTGGTTTCCGGCTTTTGCTTAGCTCTTGCATGCTTTGATTTGAATACCCTGTTACAAACACAAATGGCTACAAGGGGCATATTCAACAGGGATCTTTGACTTTGTTATGTGTAAGGAGTGACAGTAAGCTATTTTAGCCATCACTTTTAACCAATCTTATATTTATACACAAATATGTATATCAATGCAAAGCTTATATAACTACTCACGAGAGAATTTATTTGGTTCCGTCAAAAAGGAAATAGTTGTTCAGTTTTCTGTGGAGTCATCAATTTTTAACAAAAGAATATTTTTAACCTGTTGTGGGCACTTGTATATTCGTGATCAGCATCAACAACCGAGTCATGTCCGTCTGTCTGTCTGTACGTCTGTTTATTTGCGTATTTCAAGACATTGTTCTAGGGATATTTTGATGAAACTTGGCACAGATGCTTATGCTTATTGCAGGTAGTACCTATAGTTGAATTGGCCAGATCAGACCACTATAACATATAGCTGCCATAGGAACGATCGGTTGTAAAATTAGTTTTTGTATGAACAACTTTTTTGTTTTTCATAATAACAACCAAACTCATGCTCTAATGTTGTACTATAATTACATGCTTCCATAATTTAAGACAGGTAAATCGCTTTTTATCTCGATTCCACATTTGTTTTACATATTTGATAGTTTTACGCGAATAGTTGTTACTCCACTGGCTCAAAAATTGAGTTTTTAAGACCAAGTGTTTAATTAGTTCTCGGTAATCAGGTCCGATTTCTAATGAATTGATCAAAACCAGTAATGGAACCTTAATATATAAGTTTCATTTTAATTTGGTTGAGCCTTGACTTCAATTATAAGGTTTTCGTTTTAGGGTAAGCTTTGGATGGATATTTTTATCTGAAATTTATTTATTCCATAAGATAATTACAATTTTGTATATATTTTCTTTGTCTTAAGAAATTTGTTATAGTATTCTATGAAAGATATTCATCAATCTAGTATACCTCTGTGTTAAATGAATAGAATCACATGAACGTTAAAATCGAGTCAAATTTTATCGGGTGAATGCAATTATTTAAGAGCTTTGAAAGCACATGAAAGCTTAAAGCCTAATATACATATTTTTACCAATAATGTAAACTTGAAACTCTATGAATAGTTTAATGCTTAATATTAAATTTGATCGCTATAAGGTATAAGCTTTAAGGTTTATGGATCAGCTTGTAACATTGTAAATAAATTTATTAAATACAATTTGATAATCTTCCTGATGCCGCATTTCGATCTGTTCCTCTTGAGTCTGTGCTATATTCTGCCTTTGGTTCTGCTTCTGCAGTGGCAGCTCTTGCAATTGTTATCAGAACAGCGTTTTTTGTTTATCAGTAAATTGATGTTTGTACACAGGTAAATGTCTTGGCTATCTGCAGAGGCCTGTTAGCCAATCTCTTGGCTTGTCAAAATGCAATGTGCGAACTCAACACCCAAATGGCAATAAAATGTTAAAAATTGAGGTCGGGCCGAATGCATTTGCAACTACTGTTACTTACATATGGACACTTGGACATGTGGACATGGTGCAAAATTGTAAGCAATTTGCACGCAATGCGATAAAAATCGTCTTAAACGCACGATTAATGTCAATTTTATCAATAAAATTATAAATAAAGACATGAAAACGAGCCGAGTAGAGATAAGAGCGAATGAAATGCGAACGCAAGTCAAAACAACAACAACAACAACAACAAGCAGCCACAACATCAACAACAACATCACCAAGATCAGGACAGGCAAATTATTGAGTGTTGCAGCTCGTGTTGCATGCAACGGCAAACGGCAAATGGCAAACGCAGCTGGGCCCGCTGTGGAGCCCCGAGACGGAAACGTTTGCTCTCTGATCGCTCTTCGGGGTCTGATGCAAATGCGCAGCTGCTGCCACATCCACATAAGCAGCAGCAGAGCCAACAACAGCAACACCACAGCAATAACAGCAACAACTGCAACAACATCAACAACTGCAACACCACAGCAAAGTGGCAATTCGGCTAAAAATTTATTTCATTTCATTCAACATGCTTAGCACTGTTGGCACAGTGGTTCGAGTCAAGTCCAAATTGGTTACAAGCTGCTGCGAACTAGAAATTATCAATTGATAAGATGAGTGCATAGTGTTTTATATACCACTTATTTCCAAGTTAATTGTTTAACTATTGCCAATTTTGATATTCTACTTATCAAAATAACTTTAGAATTTGCAAAAAATTAAGCTTATCATGCAAAATCGAAGCAGGATCTATCAAATTTTATGCAAATGTTTATATATTCTCATTTGTAAATTAAAGTAAATAAGTTTAATAACTTTGCTACATTATCTATATTCCGGCTAAGTTTTTCTACACTCAGACAAAAAACCATTCTTAATGGAACGAAATGTACCCAAATCAAGAACAATCCGTTATTGTAGGAGAATGTGCGGAACTATTTTTGGAAGGTTTTTTTACTCCCTGTTCCCATTAAAAATGGGAAAAAGGAAACTATAAAGTACTGCAAATGTGTGTAACAGGCAGAAGGAGGCATTTCTGACTATATAAACTACATATATTCTTGATCAGCATGAACAGCAGAAACGAACTAGCCATGTCTGTCCGTCTGTCTGTCTGTATGAACGCACAGATCTCAGAGACTATAAAAGCTAGAGTCACCAAACTCGGCATGCAGGTTCCTGTATACCGCACGCAGATCAAGTTTATTTCAAATTTCGGATGGACCCCTGCAAATCGCAAAAAACTCCCACAGCCACAACTTGAAAGCTTTGATTTTTGGTACACATATATGTTGTATCAATATTGATCAGCTGCGAAAATTTCATTACGATCCGATAAAAAACACCAAAGTAATGGAAGAATCTATTTCCACCGTCACAGCAGGCAGTAACAACAGTTTGACAGGCACTGCACAAGTTAAGTGCACTGCTTGCTTGTGTTGCCGCTGAACTGCTTGAAATGCAAGTTGGGAGCAGGGAGTCTCGTAGTCGGGCACACTCGACTAGAGCATTCTTACTTGTTTTTTTTAATCGCGGCGTACATTTGTTTTTATTGTGGGTGTAACTGAAATTTATGAAAGACTTATATTTTTTGCTTATATTAGTTATTATAAGCTATTATTATATTAATTATTATTGGCTTTAATAAATTATGGCCCAATTCATATTTCGTAGTTTTTAAAAACAGTATGTTTTGATTCTGGAACGAAATTTCAAGAACAAAGTGGTTAAAAAGAAGTAAAGTGCAAGAAAGTTGCTTTAAATTAGGTTATATTTTTGGGGAAATTGTTTGAACAGTAGCTAAAAGGTTAAGAATTCAGGTGACGCGTTATAAATATATTGTAAATACTTAAACAAATTCCAACATGATATTGAATTTGATACAATTGCTTAGTTTGGTACCACTGTGAGCGAGGCCGTGCGGCGTCAGTATACGTTATTCCCACGCCAAAGGCTAAGCAGCGGGTTCAAAACGTTTTGCCCGCCAAGATTCAGCTTCCAATTACACAAAAGATTGCTGAGAACAGCCGCCGAAATGTGCAGCGTTTGGTTTTTCGCGCGAATGGTGTCCTCCACCCTCCCTGAAACCATGTTCCCCAACTTAGTTGCTTAGCTCCAATTCAGATTCCAGTTGCAATTGAATTTACAGCTTTTCTTTTTTTACAGTTTTCAATGTATGAAAAAATGTATGTGAAATGACGTCATATGGTTTCTATGACAAATTATCTGAAGCAGACAAACATTCAAAGTCAGAGCCATGCAAAGTGGGCCCAAACACTGTGGCAACCACTTGTTGCTAGCCAAGATACAGACAACTTGCAACTTGCAACTCGCATGCCAAAATGCCTTTTCGATTTGCATAAACTACGCGATTTTGATTTTAAATGATGCCTAGCCAAGTGTACGGCCACCTAGGGATAATCGAGGGTTGCCGGGCTTACCCGGCACTCACCTTTGTCGGCAACTTTTTTCTTATTAGTTTTTCTTTATTTTCTCAACACAATAACAACATGAAACGCCGTCGTCGAAGCGCGCAACATTTTCTTAATGAGCGACAAACAATGAAGCTGCTTGGGCTCTACAATATAAGTACAACATATATGTACACAAGTACATATATACATATATATATACATACATAATGTATATAATTTAATCGGTTAAAAGCATGCTAGTCTAATTTGTTATGGTTAGTTTTATAGTTATTGCTGTTGTTCGCTGCAAATCGTCAAATATTGTCGAAAGTTTGCGTTGCAAGTTGCCGATTGCAAGTTGCAAGTTGCAAGTTGCTCCCTTTCTGAACAGAGTCTTTTAAGAATTTATGCATTTACATACTTATAGACAGATACACTGACAAGTTGATTGCTTAATGGCATATAGGAATGTATCTATTACCTTTGCATGAAACATTCAATTCCTGAAAGTTGCTGCAGAAATATCTTTATGAAACTCTGGCATTGTTTAGATTCAAATTCAACAAACTTTTAAAAAAAATATATCATGTACTCGTATCTAAGTTACAAATTATATATGTGTAAAAATTTGAATGAATATTGTATGCGTTCAATTACAATTTCGATTAGATGATTAGCATAGTTCATTTATGGAGAACAACTTATGATAAATAATTACAGACTAAATGATTGCCAGTTAGTTGCGATTCCAGCTCAGTGTCAAATTAATTTGTAATCAGCTTAGTGATTTATTAATTTCAGTGTAAGTCTAATCAGCTTACATATTTAAACATTCACTTTAGATATTCTTGACAGTTAGTCGAGTTATCAGCTCAAAGTCAGATTAAATTTAATTAGTTCACATATTCAAACACACTTATATGATTTACACGAGCTTTTAAAGCTTCGATTTTTTTCACATCATATGTTACGAACTTGTTAAGAACTTGTTGAAATTTGTACATCAAAGAATATTAAATAATAGAAAAGATATAGGCGAATTCTAGAAACACCTTTTTTTTCAAAGTAACTTGCAGTAGACATCATATCTTGAGAACAGTTCATCTCAAACCTTTTCTCATAATAAATAAGTGGTATTTATTTATTTTATTTGTTTATAAATACATTTGGTGTTGATCGGGATAATAGTTTTTTAGTCACCGCAAAGATAATTTTGAAAAACAAGATTCTGAGATAATCGCGTTTAAAATTTCAAGTTTGTTTCTGTGTGCAATGCAGGTAGGTATTACTTCGGTTCTAATGCTCCGATCGTTTAAAAAAGTTGTGAGACTAGTCTCGAAAGTATATACTTAAAGAATATGCAATAAAATTAACATTTACATATATGAACAACTTAAGGAATTGATTTCAGCTGGAAAGACAAGTGCACAAATTAGAAATCGTAACATGTTTTAACTAATCGATTTGGCTGCTAGTCAAGAAAACTATTTCTAGCAGTAGCTTGGTCAAAATTCAGTTGTAATTATGGCTTACTAAATCAAAGGTACGGCCACGCCCCCCTGCCAGCTGAGCTGAGTTGCCTTTCTCGCCCACGTTGACAACTGGAAAATAAAGCAAAACCCAAATGGCAAAGATCAATGGCAAAATGCCGACACTGGGGCGGCACTTAGGTGCGACTACGGCAATAACAACAACAAAAACAACGGCAACGGCGACGTCAACTAGGCTCAAGTGAACTGCCACAAGGAAATTGCAACTGCAACTGCAGTTGCAACTGCAGCATCAGCAGCAACTCCAACAAAACTGAAAGCGCAGCAGCAAATTAAAAGCCAAGTCAGAGTCTTCAGTTCGAATCGGTATCGGAAGACAGTGGCTGGCATATTGAAATAAGATCAATATCGCTCTGAGCAGCGCGTAGTTGCGTTTAAAAATATAACTACGATTGTTCTGGGCAGTCAGCAGCAACAGCAGCAACAACAGTAGCAACAACAGCAACAGCAGCAACAACAACAGCAGCAACAACAACTGTCAAACAAGCAACAAGACATATTACGGGCGCGGGCAACCCCAGAGAGACCCTCGAGACTCATTTACAACTAACCAATAAGTGTGTGTGTGTGTGTGCTTGTGTGTGTGCATGAGCAACACTTTACGCTGAATCGATTGTCCTGCCTTAACAGATGTTGAGCATGGGCTTTTGAAGGTGTTTTTCCGCCAGTTTACCATTGATGTTGCTGGCGTTTCTATTTGAGTTGTTAGCTTCCAATTCACCAAATAAATAGCCAACATTTTATAGCTAGAAAGTATATCTAAATTGTATATCGTATCATTTTATTAGTACTTCAAATGTTGAGTTTTGAATTGTTAATTGGGGGTGTGTTCACAGCCAATGCTTAAATTTAAGCTTCTTCATGTGTTAATATTTTTGTTAATTGTTAATAATTTTGAGTTCACACTACTTTCAATTATATCCAATTATTCTGCAAATTTGTGTTTTTTTTATACGCTTTTTTTTTAATATTTTTGAAAAAGAAAAGAAAAAAAAGTATATTGGGTTTGTGAAATGTCCGTCTGTCCATCTGTCCGTCCGTCCGTCTGTCTGTATGAACGCAGTTTTTTCCACAGTTTTGAAGCTAGAGCAACCAAACTTGGTGTACATGTTGGTATATACCATTGTCAGACAAAGTGTCAAGATCGAACGGGCCCAACCAAATTTAAATTGATGGCAAAACTTGAAAGATTTGAGCAAAAATACAATTGCCACGACAACTTCTGACTCTGCAAAGAGGCGAAAAAAAGAGTATATCGCAGTCGAGTGCATCCGACTGCAACGTTCTTACTTGTTTGATGTTAGGTTTGTGAAATGTCTGTTTATTTAAAATTTTGTTTCACAGCTTTGAAGCAAGCAAACTTGGTATACATATAATTTATTTATATATTTAATGCTGAAAATTTAAATAAAATATAAACATGTTAAATGAATTTATCATTAAAAACAAAAAAATAAACATTTTTAATTATATTATACATTTTTAAGAATGGGATATATATTATATTTTTAATTTTTCTTATTTTAATTATAACTTTTCAATTGTTTTTGATAAAAAAAAAGCTACTGAAGATGTGAAGTCTGCTTTTTAGCGGGAAAAAGGCTGAGTTGGTAACATCTGTCACATGAATCAGTTATTGACTGTGGTGCTGTTGTTGCTATGGTGCTCGTACTTGCTGCTGGTGGTTGTTGATGCCGCTTCAGAGGCACCGACGCGAATGCCGCCAACGCCGTCGCATAAAAACAATTGTTGCTCATGTTGTTGTTGTTGCTGGTTGTTGCTGTTGTTGCTGTTGTTTCTGCTGTTGTTGTACGCAATTTAAATGGAATTTCTGCTACTGGGCTCACATTGATCGCCATAAATAATCGCTACAGCAGCAGCAGCAGCATCAATACGGCGGCAGCGGCAGCGACAACGACCAGCAACGAGCAACGTGCAACAGCAACAGCAACAACAACTAACAACTACGTGCTGCAACGGCGACCGCATCTCAGATGGCGCGATAAGGTAATTGGACTATTATGTCAAAAAGTATTTGGCGTTTAAGAAATATGGCCTGGCATTTGACATTTCGGCAGGCAGTAGTCGCTTTGCCTGCCTGCCCCGTGCTTCCAATCTGCCTCTGCCACAAACCCTTTTGCACTCCCTGCCCACCCTCGGTTCCACTATCCTTTTTAGCTTTTTTTTTTTGTATTTGTTGCAACAGTTACATTTGCAATTGCCACAGAACAAAAGGTGCACATTAAAAACGGTTCGTTGTTTGTGTTGCTGCTTTTAGTTTGGAGTCGCGATTGCTGCTGCACTTGGAGCTCAAATCGCGATTGCATTGATCCAAACAAATACACACACACACACAAGGACAAGCAAGTACAAGAGTATGGCGGAGGGAAACGAAGCAAAACGGAGGCAACGCATTGTCGCTAAAGAAAATGATCAAAGCTAAGTGCGTGGCAATATAATTGATTGGCTTTTGGTTGCACATCGTTGTTTTATCGATTGCAAATGCAGCAGGGCAAAGCATTGATTATCGATTATCGATTATACTCTTTCGATCGCAACTATTCAGTAATGGATCTGAGCTTAAGAACCAAAGATTGAGTTAAATCGCTCACTTCAAAAACTTGGTAAGTTTATGCCTTGAAACTTTTATAATATTGTTAAGTGTTCAAATGTATACCCCTGTAGAGGTATCGGAATCGGCCGAATAGGCACACTATAACTTAAAGCTGCAATCGCAACTCTATAAAGCTCTCTCGACTAAACTTACCAATTTTGAGTCTTAGCTTACTTACTATGCCATATAACAGCCATAGGAACAATCGGTTAAAAACTTAGTTTTTGTTCGCTGATCAAAATAATGAATCGCAAAGTTAAATATTTTTATATTCAATATTGAAATGGCCAGTTTAAAATATTTTAATTTTTGAATTAAATTATTTTTTAATGATTATAAAATCATAAATCTGATAATTCTTCATATGATATGATACAAAATATAATTCTCAATTCCTTATGTGGTTTTCAATTTTAATCACAAAATTTAGTAAAAAAAAATATCGAAAAGACATCTACAAAATTCTTTGGACACATCTCATCCGCTGAACAAATCTAAAAAAATGCACAACAAAATTGTTGGCATCATAGCAAGCCACTCAAAAGCAAATATTTTTAAGTTATTTTCAGTTTGTCGCTTATAATTCTCAAGCAGTTTAAGCCAGCAGCCAGGTGTAGTGCTCGACTAAATTCCTATTTGTAGAAACATTATCTTATTTTCAATATCTTATTTCCATACTATACACTAATGTACTTTTTCTTTCTTTTTACTGCCCAGAATATCTTCATCATCCCAAGATGACTTTTGCTCTTCTTATTTGAGCAGTCAACCATTCACCCTCAACATCTTATTTTATTAATTTATTTTGTTAAAACTTTTTACTATCGTTTTTGTTGATAGATATTGGTAGCGGATACTCAATTTCTTCCTCTGGCTCCATCATTTTTATTAACTTTTTTCGTGGTATTGTATTTGATATGAGCAGCGGATGCCCTATATCTTGCTCTATCACCTGCTTATTTCCGATAATCGATAAGCCTTATAACCGATTCATTTCGCTCGGTCGTTGCAAGGCAGTCGTGGCCGAGCGGTTAAGGCGTCTGACTAGAAATCAGATTCCCTCTGGGAGCGTAGGTTCGAATCCTGCCGACTGCGAACTAAATTTTTTTTTTTTTAAATTTTATTACTTATTTTACAAACATCATTGTGGATTTTATTATCTAATCAGTAACGAAATCAATTATTACAATAAAACTTATGTCGTTTTGTCGGTTAACGAAATGCGAATAGGCAGCTGTTTAAAAAAGTTAAAAAGCTGCATTTTTAATATATATTTATGACTTTATTTAACATACTCAAAATCATTAAAATGCCTTGACTCGCATCTAATTAGTGCAGGCAACACAAAAACAAACAAAAATGGTATAAGAAAGTATAAAGAGAATCCTGCTTAATGCAAAATGTTAAGAAAATTGGCGTCTGCGTCGCGTCGTCAGCCAAATAAATAAGAATACAAAATGGGCAAACAAACAAAAAGAGTAATAAAAAAAAAAACAAAAAACATAAGATGAATTACCTTTTGCCACTGCACGTGAAACTGACACGCCAATGTATAGAGCGTACAGAGTACAGAGTACAGGTAAAGGTACAGGTAAAGGTAGCTTACACAGGTACTATGTATAAGATGTATGAGAAGAAGACCCTGCCGCACAGCTTGGCCGTCCTGAAAGTTCTGGCCATGCCACACATGGCTTTCAACACGTTCTTTTGCGATCTCTTTTTTATTATTTTTTTGTTTTTTTTTTTGATACTTTTTTTTTGGGCCATTTCTCTGGTGGTGCTGGCCATGGGGCAGCTCCCTTTAAAACTGCTGCGTGACGTCGTCGTCGTCATCGTCGTCGTCGTCGTCTTGGCCGCTGTTGATGGCTCAATTCATTTGTTGTCTGTTGTATGCTGCCTCTTGCCTCGGCAACTGCGTCTGTTGCCCCCGTTCGCTGAAATGCATTTTTAATTTAATTTTATTTTGAATAATTTCGCTGGGTGCGCGCATTTCAAAAATGTTTAACAACAAAACCATTAAAATGACTCTACTTTAAAATGGCTGCTTTCGATTTGGATTATAATACATACTATGTGCTTGTACCTCTGCCGCTTTCGCTGTCGCTGCCGCGGCTGTTGCCTCTGCCCTCAAGCTTGCCACGTCTACTCAGTTTTTAATTGCTGGCCCTCAATTATGATAATATGTTAAAAAAAAACAACATATATGTATGTAGTTATATAATGCCGCTTTGGTCTTCTATTAAAACGCGCCTTTTGCGCTTTTTGCATAAATTCCGGCATGGATTATACGCAAATCGCAAGTCGGCAGCTTATTTTCCATTTTCATTTTCACATTTTCATGCGGTCGCGTTTCGTTTTTCATGCATTTAATTGCACCGACCCCAACTCCCGCCACAACACTGAGATCTGTGCAGAGGTGGGCACTGGAACGAGTAAGGTGATGGGGAGCGAGGGCGTTTAGTTTAGTTAGATAGGCAGACAGACTCTTTCAAAGCGACTGCGATTACATTCTAATTATGAAACATTCTTATTAACCAAATGATACGAGAATGAAAAAAACCCAGCAAAATAAAGATAATTTGAGGCGCAAGTTTTACGCGACACGAACTCAAAAACACCGTCCCCTGATACTACCTTACTATAATATTGTCTATATAGCCTAACTATATATATTACAACTAGCTTACCATCAAAAGTGCCGCCATTTGATACTTTCGAATGTGATAGTCCAAGTCTTGCCAATAAAAGTGTGCAAAAACCAAACCAAAGTACAATTGGGTGCTAGAAATGAATATATTTGAGATGTGAGATATTGTTACGCAATAATTTGTATAATGCGATTCAATACAGTACAAAGTTGGAAAATTATTGCATTTATGGTCGAGTAAATCTTCAGAGATTATAATATCCAATATAATAATTATAAGATAAAACTGACTTTGCAGAAACAATTAGATGGTTTCGTTGGTGAAGCTCCAGAAAGAAATGGTAGCACCACTGCCGTATATAAAACAACAGAAACAAGTAAGAATACTCTAGTCGAGTGTGCCCGACTACGAGACTCCCTACTCCCAACTTGCATTTCAAGCAGTTCAGCGGCAACACAAGCAAGCAGCGCACTTAACGTGTCCAGTTCCTGTCAAACTGTTGTTCCTGCCTGCTGAGACGGGGGTAATAGATTCTTCCATAACTTTTGTGTTATTTATCGGATCGTGATGAAATTGATACAGCTGCTCAACATTGATACAACATATATGTGTACCAAAAATCAAAGCTTTATCTTAATTGTGACTGTGGGAGGGAGTGCGGGGGGGTGAATCCGAAATTTGAAATAAACTTGATCTGCGTACGGTATACAGGAACCTGCATGCCAAGTTTGGTGTCTCTAGCTCGTATAGTCTCTGAGATCGACGCGTTCATACAGACAGACAGACGGACAGACAGACGGACAGACAGACGGACAGACAGACGGACAGACAGACGGACAGACAGACGGACAGACAGACGGACATGGCTAGTTCGTCTCGGCTGTTGATCCTGATCAAGAATATATATAGTTTATATAGTCGGAAATGCCTCCTTCTGTCTGTTACACACATTTGCAGTACTTTATAATTCCCTTTTCCCCATTTTTAATGGGAAATCAATGTTACTTTCAGCATAGTGTTGCATACTAGAGCTTCAAAATGATCGATATTCACCACCTATATGCAAACTATCGATTATTTTTTAAAGCAACTCTACAATTTTCGTAGTATGTAAAGCTGTTGTTCAAATATTTGACTTGAAAATTTCCTATATATACATAATGCGTTTCTACCAACTAAATCTACTCGATTTTAAATTGTCTGGTTAGAACTTAAAAAGAACTTTGCGTATTTTTATAAAAGTGTTCCATTCATTATAGACTTGGTCACGTTTTTCCTTTTTACGGGCATTATAAATGATTATTGTGAGAATAAAGACCTACTTTACTTTCAGACAAGAACACACACACATTCACACTCACGCACACACACACACAGCTGTCATTTATGTACTCATATTCTTATGATAACAACCTTTTTCAGCCCTCCGCTAATTTTATTAACAGCTGTGTTTCACTCTGTTTTCAAGCAGATAAAGAAGTGTACTGAATTTGTGCAATAACGTTAGTAGAAAAATGCAATATTGTTGAACGCATAAAAAACCATATTACAGATTTGACATTTATCTATGTTATAATGACGATTGGACGATACAGAATTTCGAGAAATACACAAAAGAACTTAATTCGATTAAAAAAAAATTAAAGCTTCAGTCCAATAAATCTTGAAGCTTTTGTTCCCACTCTGCGAACACTCCCGATCCCGCAAATCAACGAAAGTCTAAATTGCTACACTGGTAACAGAGTATTTAGCAGTCGGAACAGAAACATTCTTACTTCTTTTCTGTTATTTATTGCACTTCAGCCAAGCGACCTTGAGCAAGTTGGGTCCATTTCCCCCATTGTGTGTCTGCAATTTGCTTGCACCCAAGTTTATCTTAACTCATATTACGCATACGCAATGGGGACTGCCTTTCAATGTGTATACAAGCAAGGACTTTAACAGTTTGCCTAGCGTTTCTACAGATAACAATAAAACATAAAATGTTCTTTTTCAGTAAAGAGCTTATAACTTCTATATTTGCCCAGCAACTGGAATTAACTATTTCGTTCTTATTAACCAAATTTATGGTGGAAATCTCTGTTAGAAATACAGAATTTACCAGATAGGATCAACATTTTGTTTGAGATCATTTGGGAGATCTTCACACTTTGTTTGCCTATAGTATATACCAACATGTATACCAAATTTGGTTGCTCTAGCTTCAAAACTGTGGAAAAACAACTTCGTTTATACGGACAGACGGACGGACAGACGGACATATGGACGGACAGACGGACAGATCGACGGCCGGACAGACATTTCACAAACCCAATATGCTCTTTTTTCTTTTTTTTCAAAAAACACTTAATAATTTATAAAATCAAAAGATTGTTAAGTTTTGAATAACATATCTAATATGCCTGATTTCGAAAGTCTGTACTATAAAATATGCTGAGAAACTTATTTGGAATAATGTTCATTGCTTGAAGTATAAATATCGTGCGTTGTTTGTAAGTGTGTGCTAGTTGTTGTTGTTTTTTGTTATTGATATTGTTGTTGTGCAAAATGCCAAACTGGCAACAACAATGAATTGTTGTTGCTGCCATTTAAGTGTATGCGGTTTTTTTTTTTGTTTTAGTGGTTGACGCTTTTGCCCAAATTCGCATATCAAACATCAAACATCAAACTTCAAAATGTGCAACATTTCAGTGTCAGCTGGCAAAATGTGCTGCCAAAGATTTGAATATTGCGCATTTATGTCATAGTTGCCGCAGCGAGTGAAATATTTTTTGTTTTTTGTTTTTCTTTTGAGTGCGCATGTTGCAAGACCAGTGTCCACAGTGTGTCTGTGCAACATGTTGCCAGCCAGCGCTTGCTTCTCTTGACTGCATGTTGCCCGCCTGTCAAATGTGTGTTTGTCAGCTGCTGGTGCTGCTGCTGCTGGCCAGCAAATATTTACAATTGCGCCATTTCAACAAACGATACGAAACCTCCACAAATTCACAAATTCACATATCCACAAATCCACGAATGCCCACAATGCTCTGCTGGACGATCCACGGACGATCTGAGGCACAAACAATGTGCGTGCCTCGCCAGCATCGTTGTCGTTTAATTGAAAGATGTCAATTTGCGTTTGTGGTGGCAACGACGCACAAAATGCGTTGCGCAAGAGTCAAGCAGCAATTGATGCAACTGCAACAACGAAAGCAGCATGTATTAAAAATACCCTGTAAAACATTAGCGATAATTAAAAGCAAACCAGACCATTCCGATCGGAAACCAGAACAGTAATTCGTAAATCGTTGGGAATTCATTCGATTTTATACTCTTTTTTTTAATTTTTTGAAAAAAAAAGAAAAAATAGTATGTTGAGCTTGTAAAATGTCCGTCTGTGTGTCTGTCCGTCTGTCCGTATGAACGCAGGTTTTTTCCACAGCTTTGAAGCTAGAGCAACCAAACTTGGTATACATGTTGGTATATACCATAGGCAGACAAAGTGTCAAGATCAAGCAAATATGTTAAAGTTATTTTTAGTTTGTTGCTTATAATTCTCAAGCAGTTTAGGCTAACAGTTTAAGCTAACACAGATTAAATAATAGTTGTAAACATAATAGACTGCAATTACTTTTGCGGTGCTTCGACGATAAAATTCATGCATGCTTTTTCATGCATCGTTTAAATATGTGTCTTATCTTGCGTGCAAGTTCGTTGCATGCATCTTGCACAGAAAAAGAAACGTTTCTATTTGGCGCATGAAAGATTAGTTATAAGTTATGTAAAATTTGACGCAATCTGATGAATCTTTTTATCAATGCTATTCATTTGAAGAACTGAAAATAATAATTGAGTTTAAATCAAGCGGTTTTAGGCTTTAAATGAGCCAATTAAGATATCTGAACTTGATAAAAACATACTTAAATCAAGTATTTTGTACTCGGCTTAAGAAAATCTTATGTGAATGTACTTCTTACACTAAAGATTCGATAAATCCAAAAATAAGCTCGAAATCGGCTAAGATAACTAACCTATAACATCTGTTGAGCTTGTCAAATCAAAACTTTAGCCATAATTGGCATTAAAAAAAGTAGTTTTATAAAAGTAAATCAAACATAGATAACAATCAATCTTAAAAGTCATAGGTGACTTTATAAATTTGATAAGCTTTGATGAAGGTTTATAAGGAACGTACTAATAAAATATGAGCTTAAATGCTTAACATATAGTATACCCGATATATTCTTTCATTGCAGGGTACAAGAGAAAGCAACAACAACATCAACAACAACAACAATATAAAAAGTGTCTACGACTTGAGGCCCCCCAAATAAATTTCAACCAAATTGCCAACGTCAGCGACGCTATCAGCGACATTTATCAGCTTAAGGGAGGTGAAGTGGAGAATGGGGTTAAGTTAAGCTGGGGATAGTGAAGAGGGGCATGAGGGCAATAACATTGCCGACTTGGCTGTACAAGATGTTGTTGTTGTTGTTGCTGCTGTTGCATGCATTTATAGGCTGCATGCTTTATCGCAATATTTAATTGGCAAAATATGCGTCTAAACGCACATAAATTGCATTGCTAACGCGTTTGCTGCGTCTTGCAGACCGCACGCCAATTACACCAGCAACGGCAACTGCAGCAACAGCAGCAACAGCAACAACAGCAACAACAGCAACAGCAGCAACAACAGCAACAACAACAACAACAGCAACAATAGCAGCAACAGCAACAACAGCTACATTTTGAGGCAGCATCCACACGCAATGTCAAGGCATTTCACTCAATTGTTTTTGCTCTGGCGGCAATTGCTGTGCGGTTGCTCAAGGAACAACAGCAGCAGCAACAACAGCAACAACTGTTGCTAACCTGCCGCAAATGTCACAATTGGCGAGTCCAAGTCCACAACTGGAGGCCGTAGCTCTCGATGCTCGAAACTCGTAGACGGGGCAGACTGACACTTGACTGAGAGTCGCCTTTGGCTGCTTTGTGGCTGCAAACTCTGCGGCTTGTTAAATTGTTGCAAAGTTATGAGCAAAGGATTTAACATTGCCAGTTGCCAGCTGACGGCCAGTTAAACGTTTGCCATCTACCTGCCAAGACTCTGACTCTGAGTTTTCAACTTGACTGTGGGTCAGTAAAACGATATGCGAATAACCATTCCAACTTTTTCAACTTTTATACAATTGCAGCTGATGAAAATTGGATGGAATGTCTGCCTGCCGTTTGCTGTTTATCGAGTGCTGTGTTGAATGCTCTATGAAAAGTTTGACAATACACAAATTTCTTTAATTAGAATCGACGTTGAGGCAACTGGAAATACATTTATTTAATCAAATCAATCAACAAATTTGATGGCACTTTTAAAGTATGCAGTGATTTTCAACAAAAATGCAGAATGTTATTACTAAAGTGCTTTAAAAATGTAACGCTGAGTAAAATGTTCATCTGTAAAAAAGGAAAATGTTCACAACATTTTTCATATACAGTTGAGATATAACGCAAAATGTATTTTGCTCAAATTCATTTCTCAACTTTAAAACTTAATATATTTTCAAATATCTTGAGCTTTTGAAACAACTATTAACTGTGTGACTTCCAGACAAATTCAAATCGTTTCAAATCGTGGTTTCAAATCGTGGTTTCAAATCGTGGCTTCAAATCGTGGTTTCAAATCGTTGATTATTAGGGCTTTTTTGGCTTCCACTTTGTTAAAATATTGCGAGCACTTGTTCACCTAAAATGTTCCCATTATCACTTTTGAAAACACTTTGCGGATTGAATTCACCTGCATTTCATCAAGGATTGAGTAAACTTGTCATTGTGAAATTTAAGTTACATAAAATACACACATTTTACACATTTTACTGCAATATGGCAACATTTTAATTCATGTTAAGTTCAAAATACGTATCTATCAGATACACGAATGCACAGCTGCATGTTACAAAAGTATCTGTGCCAAAGGAAAGCTTCTTTGAGACACAAAGTGAATTTGACAGCGAGCTTCATAACTAATTTAAAGATTGAACAACTTTTGTTGCAATTAGATACCAAATTCAGCTCAGAATGATCCAAGTAGCATTGAAATACAAAAGCAAGCATTAGAGAAAGTTGTATCTATGAAATACGTAGGCATTTATATAACTTAACACTTTCTATATACCCTATAAACATTTGCTTTTAATGAAATCAGCTTAATTAAGAGCTGTTTAATAGACTTGCCTTTAATTCAATATGGAAATCTTTGCATTTTCAATTTAGCAGTCAAATTGCAGACGAGACAACCTTGAAATGTGCGCTGAAAACACGTGTACAAAGCCGCAAGTAGCACTATGTATATACATATATAAGTATATATGCATATATACACAGATATATGGCACATCTCTGGCATAATAATTGAATTTTGTGCAAGTTTTTGGAGAGCGACCGTGACCTACGTTAAAGTTGTGAAACTTTGTCTTAAAGTTCAAACTGGAACACAACTATTTGCCCCAAATGCAGCACACACACATATATAGTACATACACACACATATATGTATGTGTGCATATATATATAAATATATATATACATGTATATACATATAGTTGTCTTCTTCGTATATAAAGTATGCACTCTGAGTGCGCCAAGTGAATTTATATAACTCTTTTTTTTTGTATTTTTTTGTATTTTTTATTTGAATGCGCTGTTGCAATCAGTGTTGTTGCTGCTGTTGCTGCTGTTACTGTTGCCGTCGCAGCTGTTTTCGCGCTTGCCACAACTTGAGCAACGTCCTTGGCTGTCCTGGTTGTCCTGGGTGTCCTCACTGTCCTCGCTGTCCTGCCCGGAGCCGCACACTTAAGCCTTGCACTCGACGTTAGCGCGTCTTGTTGTTGCTACTGTTGCTGTTATTGTTGTTGTTGTTGTTGCTGGCTGCTGGCTGCTGACTGTCTGCAAAGTTTTCCATATTTTTAGTGCAGCAGCAGCAGCATCGTCAGCCGAGAAGCCAACTAGACAGACAGACAGCCAGCTAGCCAGACATTTGGAGTTTCCCACTTTGCAATAAGTTTCAAACTTAAATAAGGATAATAAAATGCTTTCGACTGCGCTGCAGCAACAGCAACAGCAGCCGCAGCAGCAGCATCCTCCAAGCAGTATTCTGAGAACTGTATACCCGGACCAAGACCTCCTCCCCCCATTAAATCCCTTACCCCTAACTACCACTAGACGCCATATTCATAGCCTGACGCTCACGCTCGCCTCTCGACTCTGTGACGTCCTTGGGTTCGTCGTGGCCTGTCTATGCACTGTCTGCTGCAATGCAACCTTGCCACTTCCAGCGCTGCACCAGCATCCACCTACCCCACCCTCTCCCTCTCCACCACACCACCCTTTGGCCCAGGCAGCAACTTCTCGTTCTAGTCCGTGATTCACTCTTGAACAACTTTTTAACATAATGAAATCAAATAAAATGTAGGTAGTAGCTTTATGCAGCGAACGTCGCTTGTGCTATATAATAACACACACACACACACACACATATATATATACACACATACACTCACAAAGCACTTTGTGTGTGTGCAAGCATAATAAAATATATTTCTGTTGTCTGCTGGCATCGCCAACTGCGGTTCCTGTTGCTGCTTCTCCTATTGCCGCTATTGTTGTTGTTGTAGTTGCTCTTGTTGTTGTTGTTGTTGTTAGCTAACACTTTCGCTCTCAGCAGCACAACTACTTTCAATTACCCGGCAACAACTTATTGCATGTAATATTCCTTTTTGTTTTGTTTCCCATTTTCTTAAAACTTCGATTGTATTTTCTAAAAAAAACACCATTTGTTATTCCAAAAGTAAATTTTGTAGTATTTCATATTCAAGCACTGGCTAATATCCATTTAATGTTCGTGTTCTGCTTCTTTAAGTGGAATATATACATCTCAAAAGACATCTGTATTAGACATCTGTGTCAAATATCACGGCAAAGAAGTCATTAGTGTTCGTTTGTTTACCACGCTAAAAGTGAACTTTTCAATTCGAGGTTTTTTCGGTCTTAACTCGTCTCTGGGGCGATATTCACTAGATTGGTCGGTTATCTAGGGGTCATAAGCGTAGATCCAAGTCTTATCTCCAGTTATAATGCGTTTCATGAAGTCCTGATAGTCAGATAACTCTGTTTCACACACAGAAATCCGACTATTTTTACTCCCTGTTCCCATTAAAAATGGGAAAAAGGGAGTTATAAAGTACTGCAAATGTGTGTAACAGACAGAAGGTGGTATTTCCGACTATGTAAACAATAAATATTCTTGATCAGGATCAACAGCCGAGACGAACTAGCCCTGTCCGTCTGTCTGTCCGTCTGTCTGTCTGTATGAACGCATAGATCTCAGAGACTATAAGAGCTAGAGACACCAAACTTTGCATGCAGGTTCCTGTATACACAGATCAAGTTTATTTCGGGCACACTCGACTTGAGTATTCTTACTTGTTTTCGAACAAATTGAGTGTTTTTGGCACCAATTCAGATTACGTCTCAGGCCCAAATATTCTTTTAAAATGGTATTAACCCAGCCTTTTGAGATGCCTGTAGCTTTAGCAAGGGGTCTAATTGTTAACCGGCTATTGTTCATCAGAATTTTTTTTAATTTTTGACAGCGCTTACATCTGTAGACGTTGATGGTCACCCCGGCCTTTCGTCACCTTCGACACGTTCTCGAACGTCTTTAAACATTTTATACCACTCGAATGTTGTCGTTTTTGATACGACATTCTTGCCAAAGGCCGTCTGCAACATGCTCAACATAACTTCATTCTGGAAACAAAATTTGATGCAACTTCACTGTTGAATAATATCAGACATTGTACAAATTCGAAAGGTTCACTTTTAGCGTGGTAAACAACGTGATATTTGACACAGATTTCAGTTACGTATGTCTATTACTTGGAAAAAAAAATCCACGTTATTTTTTGGACACAGTTGTATGCAACACATACATAAGCTATGTTGGTTAAGGCGGAAATTAAAAACGAAATAAGTTAAGTAAAGTCAAATATATATTTTCAAAAATATCTTATTTGTTTGATTTACTCAGTATAGGATTCATATTAAAGCATATTGAATAGTGTTGCCTAAAAATGTAAGTAACTGCCAAATTTAATCAACTACTATCAGGTATGGAGAATAAAAATCAATAATATGTATTGAGAAAAATGCAAATAAAGACAAGCATCATTTGCTTCGATTTGCCACTGATTAGGCTCCAGTCCCAGTCTCAGTCTCAGTCTCAGTTCTAGCCAAGTCAATGTTTCCCAGAGCTATTCAGTTGTAGCTTCATCTCCAACTCCAACTGCAACTCTATCTCCAACTCTATTTCCATTTCTATTGCTGGGCTTTGGGCTTTGGGCTTTGACTGCATCGCTTGTCCCCCAAATGCTGACTCCAATTGAGCGCAGAAAACAAAGGGCCAGTGGTCTGATTGTTCAGAGTACACTGCAGTAGTCTGTGGTCCACAATCCTCTATCCTCTATCTGCTCTACAATATATTTGAGTCCACAATTTAAATATATTCCAATTCCTCAACGGGCTGCTCATTTTGCTAAACAGCCGCTGGCAAACTCAGAGTCCACCAACTCAAATTTAAGCTCGAACTTCGAGTTTGGACATGGAATCGTCATCATTTTGTGCGACAAATGACAATTGCAGTGCAAGCGACATAGCTTTGTCCTATCCCCATTTCCCCTATCCCAATTCAAATCTTCTCATCCTGCTTCTCATCCTGCTCCTCTTTCGGGCTGTTCTATTGCCAAGCTCTGGCTATTTCTGTGATATTTTTGGCATATTGGATACATCCTTTACTAGTCTGGCGTTTAGCCTGAAGTATATACAAGAACAAATTGTTGACTTATATAAAATTCGAAATCTATAAATACATTCACAAATATGATTCTATAGTATAGATACATCAATTAAATAAGCTTAACTAAATGTATAACAATCTTATTTATTCATTTACAATTTGTATTGTGGGCTGGTTACCCTGCCCTTCTATATCTATTTTGAAAGTTTTTCGAAATAACAGTCGTTTATTTCATTTGGCGTCATCGTAAAGGATTGACACCAATTGAGCAGCGATTCATGGCACATTTGTTTGTGTGTATTTATACGCTTTTTTTAATTTTTGGAAAAATAGAAAAATAGTATATTGGGTTTGTTAAATATCTGTCTGTCTGTACGCAGTTTTTTTGCTAGAGCAAACAAACTTGGTAAAGCACTACACCTAGTGTTGGCTTAAACTGTTTGAGAATTATAAGCAACAAACCAAAAATAAGTTTAACTTCGTGTGTGCTTTTGATTCTGAGAAAGTGACTGACCTTAATGCAAACAAACTTGTTTTGAAATTTCATTAGTTTTGTCCAGCAGATGAGATATTTCAATTTTGTATACCCTTGCAGAGGGTATTATAATTTTGTCACGAAATGTGTAACGCATTGAACAAGACGTCTCAGGAAAAAAATTTGTATATTCGTGATCAGCATGAACAGCCGAGTCATGTCCGTCTGTCTGTCTGTCTGTCTGTTTATTTGCGTTTTTCAAGACATTGTTCTATGGTTATTTGATGAAACTTGGCACAGATGCTTATGCTTATTGCAGGTAGTACCTATAGTTGAATTGGCCAGATCAGACCACTATAACATATAGCTGCCATAGGAACGTTTTCAACCCTTTGAAGTATATATATATTCTTGATCAGAATCAACAGTCGACTTGAGCTAGACATGTCCATATGTCTGTCTGATAACGATAAATATCAGCATAAGATAAAACTTTAATTTATTTTTTAAATTTTGTGCTTTAGCGTGTGTGTGTATGTGTGTGTGGGTGTGTTTGATGCTTAAGCTTGTCTTGGCAAGCAGGCTTTCTATGCATTGTTTTGGCCTTCGTTTGCTCGGTAGCAACAACAACCCGATCTTTTTTGTACCCGCTCCAGTTTTTGCACTGGCTACCTCTGCTGCTGCTATGGCACTTTATTCTAGATGGAGAGGATGAAAGGGGGAGGTGGTTAGGGAGGGGGGGGGGTCTTCATTTCGTGCGCTGTCGTCCATCAGTGAAATAAAAATGTCACTCCCATTGCAATCCATCACGTGACAAATGTGTCTCTCTGTCTCTGTCTGCAATGCGCCCAGCTACGTGTGTATTTCTCAATGTGTGCGTGTGTGTGTGTGTGTGTGTGTGTGTGTGCATGTGCATGTGCATGTGTGTGTGTGTGTTGGGCGTAAATGTGCCGAAAAAAAAGCACGCTGCTCGTCCGGCCGAAGCAGGACGTCAGCCAAAAGCTAAAGCCAAGCCCAGACCCAGTTCCAGTGCCAGTCCACAGGACCAAAGCCAGGACGAGGCCCAGGGCCAGGAGGACAAGACGAGGCGATGCCAACGACGAATGACGTGACATGGCAAAACTTTTAGTTTGCCTGACAACACGCAGAGTGTGCGGGTCGGTGGGAAGGGGGTGTGGGGGTTGCGGTGGGGGAGATGGCGGGGGTGTCAGTTTTTCCTGATGCCGTATTGAGGCGGAGGGCGTGGCTGCTGCTGCTGATGTCACATGTGTGTGTGTGTGTGTGCAACGTTGCATTGTTTTTTATTATTTCTGTTGTTTTTTTTTTGTCTTTTTCTTTCTATTTATTTTTATTTTTTTTTATTTTCGGCTCTTCTGTGTTATTTTTATGTGCCTTTAGCCTCAGCTCATTGTTTTTTGTTGGTTGTCATTTCTTGTCTGTGCTTTGTCCTGCTGCCTGTGCTGCTGTTGTTGCTGTTGTTTTCTAGATTGCATCCAAAATTTATGTTGTCACTGGCAATGTTGGGTGCTTCCCAAAATGGCGGCCATTCGCGCCCAGCGCGCTTCAGTCGATTATTTATAAGCAGTGACAGCGTCGCGTCAACTTGATGATAAACTATGTTTGCCGCGGCGCCCTAATTGAAAATAATGCAGCAGCAAGCTCAACCCACCCACCCAACACCCAACACCCTACACACACACACACACACACACATATAGCCAGCCAACAGCGATATAGGCGCGTCCCACTGGACGTATACGCAATGTCACGAAGCTTGTGGATGTGCGAGTGCAAAGGAGTTGATGCAGGCGAAGGAGGCAAATCCTCTGGCTGTGCCATATTAAAAGAGAGAGC
Source organism: Hirtodrosophila cameraria (assembly GCA_949708635.1). Classification (NCBI taxonomy): domain Eukaryota; kingdom Metazoa; phylum Arthropoda; class Insecta; order Diptera; family Drosophilidae; genus Hirtodrosophila; species Hirtodrosophila cameraria. The sequence continues at coordinate 388,519 of OX453090.1, read as the reverse complement.
AAAAATGGCGCAGCCCGAAAAATTGCAATCAAGTGCAAAATTGCCGACGTAAACGATGGCAGCATCAGCTTCAAACAGCAGCAGCAAAGGCGCAGGACCCCGAAAAACTACAGCCAGCTGCCAGGACACGTACAGGCAACGTGAACGCCATCGTCAGTGCCATCATCGTCATCGCTGGCATTGTTGTTGCTGCTGTTGTTGTTGCTTTTGATGTTTTTGTTGCTTGCAAGTCGTCGTAAAAACAAACTGAAGGCAGCCCCAAAACAGCGCAGGCAGTCTAAGGAACCAAAGCCTCAGCATCAGCAAAAGCGCTAGACCAGCAGCTGAACATAGACAGAGCTGGAGACGAAGACGAAGACGAAGACTGAGTCGAAGAGGTAGAAGTAGTCCTTGAGAAAGTAAAGCTAAGACGACGTAACAAATGCACTGCTATTTGAAATGTTGTGTTAATGGAGCAAATATCAATTCTATTCTGTAAATAATAAGCTCGATCTCAGGATCAAAATCTTTGAAAAGAAAGCTTAAAGCTTCAAAGCTGTAGTAATGTTATTCAATGGAACGTTTGATTACGCTAAAAACTTCATTCATCAATATTCGATTACGCCTCAAATTAGACCAAATATATTCTACACGATATTCAAGAAACAATACATACAAAATTCAATTTCAACTGGGTTAGATTTGGGAGTAACGGAATATAAAAAGATAAAAACAAAACTTTTAATAAAGTTGCTGGGTTACCACTAGATGAAAGAGTTGATCCTTTGACATGTCCAAACTCTTAGTGAATAGGCCTCAACTTACCACATTTCATGAGAATAGAGCACAAAAGCAGGCAGAAATTCCATTAATTTTTGTCCTTCTTATCGTTGGGCTGGAATTGGAGTTTGAGTTTGAGTTTGAGTTTGCAGCTTGCAATTGCGATTGGATAGGATGGTGCTATGAGGGGCAGCGCTGCGTGCCACTGTGTGGCAGCTTTGGCTTAGCAGCGTCACGTGCTGGGCGCAAACTTAACGCATTTCCGTGCAATGGCGCAGTCGAAAGATGGAGGCGCCCATGAGCCAAGGGGGCAGCTGTCCTGGCTGCGTGCACAAGGACCTTATTGATGCAGCGACAACGACGACGACGTTGACTTTGGCAAGGCTGCAAAATTTATTGAAGCGTTAAGTTGCTGCTTTTGGGGACTTAGTTGAACCTTTTCTTGCCTTGTTTTCAGTTTTTATTTTTGCAGCAGCAACCTGCAGGTATGCAATGCCTTTTTTTGCATGGCCCAAACGTGACTCAATGTGGGTGTGTGCGAGTGTGTGTATATGTGTGTGCGTAAGCATTCGACTCAAAAGCATTTCAGTGTATGCCACAATTGTAGTTGTTGCAGCTGTCGCTGTTGCTGCTGTTGCTGTTGCTGCTGATGTTGCTGCTGCTGATGTTGCTGCTGATGTTGCTGGTCAATGTCTAAACACATACACGAAAAGTGCATTACGGCCATGTTCGTTGTTTCTTTTGATGCCATTATTTAATTACTTAGTTGTTGTAATTGCAAGTGCGCAGTGTGCCAATTTTGATTATGCCAAAGTCAAGTAAAAGTTCGGCCCAGAGAGAGAGAGAGAGAGAGAGAGAGAGACAGACAGACCGCAGCTAGCTAATGATAGAGATAGGTAGCTAGTGGCTAGTTAACCCAAATTGAAACCGTCCAGCTGAGAACAAAACGTGACGCTTAACAAGTTCATTATTCCTACTCCCACCCCCAACAACTACCCCTATACCTATCCCTACACCCCTCTAAGCCAACTTTGACTTATTTTTAGTGAAAATTGCAATGTTTTGCCGCCTTATCAATTATTGAAAAACCTCGAAAGTTGCTGAAAGGTGACGTAAATGTTAAAGAACATTTTCAACTGTTATCAGCGCTGTTGTTCATCTCATTAACTTTTAAATAACAATCACTATTGGTTTCTCGAACTTTAGAACACCTGAATAATTCAATTTATTGATAACGCGAACCTTGCGAATTTTCAATTTTTCCCAAGTGAATCAAAATAAATTCTTTTCCGTGGCGATTTCTAAAGACAGCCGTAAAACCGGGATTACCTCTGGTGGGGACCAAGCAGTACAACTCCTAAGAATGAGCCAGACAATAAATTACCTTTGGTCCGGTTCATTTCTTTCTTACTTGGATGTCTTTGTCTGCTGATTTCGGTAGAGAGAATATCCACAAGTAAAACTTCATTTACCATTTTCCAAAACTAAGTACGTGCAGTTTTTGAAATAATCGCGGGGGATGCATCCGAAATTTGAAATAAACTTGATCTGCGTACGGTATACAGGAACGTGCATGCCAAGTTTGAGGTCTCTAGCTCTTATAGTCTCCGAGATCTGTGTGTTCATACGGACAGACAGACGGACATGGCTAGTTCGTCTCGGCTGTTGATCCTGATCAAGAATATATATAGTTTATATAGTCGGAAATGCTTCTTCTGTCTGTTCCACACATTTGCAGTACTTTATAACTCCCTTTTTTCCATTTTTAATGGGAACAGGGAGTAAAAATAATAAAAGTTAAACATTAAAGTTAAACATGCCATATATGATACCCATAACGTTTTTAAATATATTTAATAGCTTCCATTCAATCATATTCTAAACTAATTTTGTTTTACCTATTTCAATCGACCGGAAAATATCGAAAATGGTCAAACTTAGTTTTTTTTCATTCTTAATTGATTACAAAACACAGCTGTATATAGGTATGAAGATGTGCAGGGGTGTTTAAGCTTTAGTAAACCGATATTCAAAAAAAAAAATAAAGAAAAACAGCATATATTAATAAAAATATTAATTGATCGCAGTCGGCAGGATTCGAACCTACGCTCCCAGAGGGAATCTGATTTCTAGTCAGACGCCTTAACCGCTCGGCCACGACTGCATTTGACAGTTGCCAAATTATGTTAGCTATATATTTATGAGATACGCAGAGAAATAGTTAAGAAGTCTGTTTATAGATGCAGCAACAATTGTTGTTAATTAAATAATATAAAATAGTCGGTATGTGTAGAAAGGGCAATTTTAATTAATTATGAAACACAATAGCAAACATTGGTAAAGGGATTAGAAGATCTCTCAGAAATATTTTGTATAATTAAGAAATATCGCAAATTAGAGCTTTTCAGAATTTTGAATGTATAAGTCGTTCCAAAAATAGATTCAAAATTTCTCATTTTAATTTTCAATGTACTAGGCGTTCCAAAAATAGATTGAAAACATATAGTTTTTGAGCGTTTTCAAGCATCAACAGCCAAGTCGAGCAAGCCATGTTCGTCTGTCTGTCTGTCTGTCTGGTATGTATACTATGTAAACACATGTTTTTACGCAATTCAATTTTTGACCGATTATTCCAAAGGGGGATATTTGATACTGTCGTCCTATATTAATGGCAATATTAAAAGCTTCAAGTAACATTAAAATATTGTGTTATACTATCATAAAGTTTTTGTTGGCCCTAAGTATGTAGTTCACCGTTAGCCACAGCTTATAAGCATGCCACCTCAGGCACCTACAACTAACTGGCTGCCCCATTTACTCGCTATTTGGGTACTTGCTACTTGCAGCCTGCTACTTGCAGCTTGCTACTTGCAACTTGCTACTCGTTGCTCGTCCGTGTTGCAATTTTGTTGAATGACACGCCAATGCTTGCAACGTTGTCATTCTGACATATATTTTGTTAGTTTTGCAGTTGTTGTAAATGTTGTTGTTGTTGCTGTTGCTGTTTTTGGCTATGTGTTGTGTTTCGGGTTTGTTTGTGCCTTGTGCTCATGTCTATTAAGTCAAATTAATTGTGCATTTATTTGCTTGCCATTTTAGTAGAGGCAAACGCTAGAAGCAGCCATCAAAGATAATTCGACAGGCAACATGAACGCTGAACGGTAAACAGTAAATGTTGTATGGGGTGGTGGGTGGTGGGTGGTGGTTGGTGGGCAGGAGGAAGGCTGGTGCACAGTGTGATCGAAGCAAATGCATAGCAGGCAAAACCACTTGAAAGTAAATACAATTTGTTGGCTCTATTAAAAATGAATTAGGCTTCATTCTTCATTTAAGAGTTGTTGCTGTTGTTGTTGTTGTTGCTTTGACGTTGGTGTTAGTTGTTGTTTTTGTTGTCGTTGTGTGATGTGCGCCATTTTGTTTTTGGTTTGGCGCTAGCTTTGCATTATCGATGAGCAAACGGAATTGATTCCAAGTGCATTTATGTGCATGCAATACGATTTGCCGGCATGAGGGGCAGAGGGTAGTCTGCCAGAGGGGGGAGGGGGTCTGACTAAAAGCAAATGCATAAACATTATGAATGAGACAAGCAAAGCCTTTCAGAGCAGTGTCTGTAAATGTATGCAAGTGCATATGTGTATGTGTGTGTGTGTGTGTGCAGCGACTTGGCAACATTTTGTGAGAGAGCAAGAGAGCGCAACATGCAAGCGACTGCAGCAGCAGCGGCAGCGGCAGCGACGGCAGCAGCTTAAGAGCGTCAGCAGACACGCGAAAGCCGCACGAAAGAGCAAAGCAAACCAAAATTGCAAGCCAAGTTTCACTCAAGCGCTGCGTCGCAGCTGCTGCGACGCGACGCAGGCGGTGAGTGAGAGAGTAAACTAGCGGAGCCAGAGTTTGAAGAGAGCGTGCCAGAAGTGAAGTTTGTCATTATATTGGTGCAGTAGCAGAGACAGCAGCAGAGGCAGTTGAAAATTTCGAGTCAGTTTCGAGTGCAAATTTAGCGACGCGCTGCTGCTGACCAACGCAGCCGGCGTAGTAGTTGTTTGCGGCCAGCGCAGAGACAGAGGCTGAGGCTGTGACTGAAGCAGAGGCCGGCGCAGCGCGGCGCACGTGGCGACGTGGCGACGTTCGACTGCGAATGCGAATGCGACTGCGACTCTATGCACGACAACGAGTTGAGTTGAGTTTCGGCAGCGCCTTTTTCGTAACCCTACGCACAGCCCCTCTCCCGCACAGCCTGGGAGCCGCCCGCCTGGCCACGCCTACGCAGCGACACCCACGCAAAGAGGCGCTAGTTAGGATTGGTTCGCCGCCACTGGACAGCGGCTGACGCTGTTGTTGGGGGGGGGGGGGGGGGGGGGACTGCGGGTGAGGAGGGGGCTGATATCGGTTGGCTTGTGTCATGCAGTTTTAGTGTAGTTTGCGCTGCCGCTGCTGCTGCTGGCGTCGCTGTCTGCAGTCGTCGTTTGGGCAGTTTTCGTGTGTGTCCAGCGCGTAAAAAGCCGCTGCCGACGCCGACGTCGAACTTTTTTTTTAGGTTTTTTTTTTGTTTTTTGGATAACAATTTTTGGGGATTATTGATGCCAGGCGGCGTAGTGGCAGATTGAGGTTAGGTAGCAGCACTCTGTCTCGCTGTGTGTGTGTGTGTGGGGGTGTAAAGTTTTTGTTTGGTTTGCCTGCGTGTGTGTTAGTGTGTGTGTATGTATGTTTTGGGCAAAGCAAATGAAAAATAGTAAAGTCCTGCAACGCAAGGATATTGATGAAGCACATTCTAGAGCGCCGGCTCGGCAAATAGAACCTACCCTGACCTCGTCTGTGTATGTGTGTGCGCATATGTGTGTGTGCGTAAAGGATTACATGCAATGAGGGGGTGTTCAATGCGCCTGCTCGTCAGTCTCAGTAAGCTTACACACACTTCCTTCTTACCCCCCGCCCACCCCTTCTTACCCCTTCTAGCCATCAAATCACCCAAATGAACATAACACAGTAACCGCATAAATGAGGCTTTAATCTTTTTAACGTTCTCCAACGTCAGCGTCGACGTCGACGTCTACTCCGATGCTGGCTGCGTCGCCAGTTGCTAAAAAGTTTTTAGTATTAGTTACGAGGCTGGTAAAAACTAATCGCTGCCAGCGAATACAGTTAATACTCAACAATTTGTTTGTCGAGCAGTTTAGCGCCAGAATGGGACAATGTGGCGTATGCGTAATGAAAACTGACTCAAAAGTCAAGAGGGTGGGCAGCTGGCTTTAGTTTCCGTAATGCAATGCAAAATGTAAATTAGATAGATAGATAAATGTAGAATAAATAGTATTACACAGATCAAAAATTTTGAAATGAAACATAAATTGCATTGCAAACTCATTTTGATGTACGATTGATAGAAAACAGTTCAGCTGCTAAGATAGCACCAACAATATCATCATTTATAATTTTCAGATATATCATCAATAGCGCTATTTAAATCATTCTTAAGCTGTATTTGTTATAGGCAAAACTTAGGATTGAAGCGGATGAGGCCTACCCGAAATAAGATGAAAAGTCAGTTTGTGGGTTTATTTGTCTGTATTACAGTAGATACAGACTCTGTATGCTTATCTCTTTGTACCAAATCGTTCAGACAGCTTTCTGAAATTAATAAATTTATTACCTATCATAAGTTGTAAAAGTTTTTTTCTACAAACCTGCAGTTTAGCGAGATAAAAACTATTCTAAATGAGAAAACAAATTTGGCATACGGCATTCAGCAAAAAGGTTTGATTTTAGGCACACAGAATTTTGAATAGTTAATATATTAAATTCAATATTCTGCGTCACAAAGTTTGATATCAATAATTTGGGATTTTTTGCTTTAGAAGTTTTTATATTTAAAAAATAAAATTAATTGTAAATTGGGCTTAGAAAATGTCCATTCGTCTGTATGTCTCTCCGTATGAACGTAATTTTTTTCCAAAGGTTTTCAACTGAGCAACCGAACATATTCTTATGTACATATATGCCATAGGCATTGTTTTTATAATCTTTTTTTTAATTTTTTTAAAAAATAAATTGTGAAATGTCCGTCTGTCCGTCCGTCCGTCCGTATGAACGCAGGTTTTGAATATAACAAAATCTTTCGAGTCTCATTTAGATAAATTTGTTTGAAATAATTCCATTCTTACTTTAAGGTATTCTGTTTGCATATTCTAGTTGTTTTTTTCAGATATTTTTGTTCCTTATGATCAAATTTGAAAATATGCTGCCTTTGTTCAAAAAGTGTCTGTGTGAAGTTTGCAAAGAATTTGTGGACGGCAATTTATCAGCCGTACCTCTCCCCACTTTCTTTTATATTTGTTAGTTACAAAAGGCTAATGGAAACCGAGCACAACTGTACTTTTCATTTGTGACGCGTCCGGACATCATGGCAATCGTCTAAATAAACACAAAATGCAATAAATTTAGTCATCGATTATGGGCTCCAAAATGGGGCCCCAGACAGACAAGGAGCTAAGGGCGAAAACTGTAAACTAGGAACTGGTTACTGCGAGGGAGTGGGGAAGAGGGAGGCGAGGTGGCGGTGGGCGGTGGGCGGTGGTAAAGGATACGACATTTGCATGTGGCGTCTCTGTAGTTCGATTGGGAATTCGGCCGCATGTGGCATGGGAAACCTAGGTGAATGTACAATACATAGCCAATGGATACGCATTGATATAGCACAGATAACCTGCAATGCCAGCAGACGACGACTGGGACGACAACTGACCCCTTGGGAGTGATAGAGACAGAGCGAAAGGTTGATAGCGAGAGACAGAGAGAGACAGAGAGAGAGAGAAAGGAATGAATATTTGGAAAACCAAAAGGCGAGCACACACACGAGCCAAAATCTAAAAGCCGACAACTGAAACCGAAACTGGATGATAGGAGGGGAGGTGCAGCAGGCAGGGGCACCCAGTTGCCCTTGCCCCTACACATAAACGCCCCTGTCCCTTTTTGTTAATTAAGTTTCGTTTGTTTTGTGTGCGCCCTCAGACCGCGTTGTTGTTGTGTTTTGAACTCTGTGCCGGACATGAAATCACATAGAGATTGTTAGCTGGGAGCAGGGTGCAGGATGTAGAGGTGCAGCAGCTATAGCTGGAGTTGGTACCGTAGCTAAATCAGGAGACGTGGCAGGTGTGGCATGCGGATATTGTGCGACATGCGGGTGTCCAGCTCTCATTTAAATTGCTGTCAATATACTTGTATGTACATTGTACATATTAGAGCTGGTAAAGCAACTATAGTGCCGCGCCATTCGATAGTTTTTATATCGAATGACTATAAGATATCGATTGTATCGTAAGTGACAAAAAGATTCCTTAGTTCGTTTTGATATCGAATAAGCGTAAGATATCGATTCTATCGAAAGTAACTGAAACATTCACTCGATAGTTTCATCGAAAGTAACTGAAAAATGCATTTGATAGTTCTGATATCGATAAATGTAAGAAACCGATTCTATCGAAAGCAATTAAGACATTCATCCGAAAATTTTGATATCAACACTTGAAATTATCGATTCTGACAAAGTTAACTGAAACGCTTATTGGATAGTTTTGAATTCGAATAACTTAAAGATATCGATTCTTTCGTAAGAAACTTTTGATGTCGATTCTATCGAAAGTAACTGAAACAGGGCTGAAATTTATTGACTTGTACACGCATTTTGTTAATCTATTAATCTATTCATCTATTTATTCATTGATACTATCAACAGTGTCTTAGTTGGTTATCCATACGATACTATATAAAGAAATGACATGTACACTGGCCATTGCCATGGCAGAAACTCGCTTAATTCAAAGGAAGCGACTGCAATTGGATCATCTTGAACCTGATCTTGAACATTGCCATCGGCCAATAGTTTGATTTTTTCCACATGCCCATACAATTTATTGAAGAAAGCAGCGTTGAGCATTGGCTCTGGTTATTTGGCTCTGCTGCTGCTGCTGCTTCAACTGGACGACGCGGACTTCAAATTACTTTTAATTAATAACTTGTCAGTGTGCAAATGACATGAGAGAAGCTACCAAGTTAACGCCCCTGGGCTACCAATTTCAGACCATGCTGCAGAGTCGTACAACAAGTTCACTTCAGTTTAGTTTAGTTTGTTCAGCTCGAACACAGCAACAGCAGCAGAGATTTTATAAAGTTCAAAAATATTTGATGCATATATAGTATTTTTTGGAGCAGCTGTGGATATAAGTTAACTTTCCCAATTTTAGCAATACATCATTTATATATAATATTATGTTATATTAGAAACTAAAATTAACTTATGTTTGCAATTTGTATTTCTTCTTTCTACAAATTTGGGCACTCATATCGTTCCTTTGTATATCTTTTTAAAGTAAACATATTTAACTGATTTTGAGTGACATTCGAACAGAGATAATCACCAAGGCTCTTTTGTGATCAAAAGTAATTGACAAAGTTGTTTTCCTTCATCAAATTTCAAATAACTTGTACACTTATTAATAAACTTGGAAAAACCAACTTTAGTTTTTCTCGATTAAGTATAATTCGGAAGTTTGAAAATACTTTTTTTATTAACTTTCATTATTTCCAAAATCACTAACCAAATCAAATATGTAATACACGTACATTCATAATAAAAGTCTGGGATAGTTGGTTATACGTCGATAGCTTCTTCCAGACGGCAAACAGAAAATATTCAGCTAAGCTCTTAAGTTGTCCCCGTGGCATTAATGTAACTCAACAAAAAATATAAGCCCTAATTGACTTATATGCTACACACACATCACTTATGTTAAAGTGAGCAGCAAATATTATTTATGAAAGTAGTTCATAAACTACTTAATCTGCTCATTAGCAGAGTAATCCTCTTAAAAATATTGCACTTAATTTGCTTTTCTCATCATTTAAGTAAGTGTAACATATTCGTTTAAATTAAAAGTAATTCGTTGCAGCATTTATAGAACAAAAATGTCAAGCTATTCGTTGCAACAGCAAAGTTATATATATGAGAAAATTTTCAAAAACATGTTTTATCTTTATTATATTGCAGCTAATTTCCATTGTCTTTCGTTCTATAAAGTTATATTTTTTATCTTTCAACGATAATTTAAACTGTCTGAGAAATTGGAATTGTTCCTTTTTTATACTCTTTTTTAAATTTATTAAATAAAGATCACCCCCCCCCCACCCCTTCCCCCACAAACCGCAAAAACCTATATCTTCTACAGTTTTATAGCTAGAGTAACCAAATTTAGCACAAGGGCTACTTATCACATCCTTGATTGATCTTACTAAAAAATTACTCCCACACCCCTTTAGCTAGAATCGCCAAATTTTGCAGGTTGAATTCTATTGCTCTATTAAATAGATTGGATAAAAATAATTTGGCCACGCCTACCCTCGCCCTTGCAAACGAGCAATGTTTGTTTCTCCCAAACCTGTAGAACGGGCCAAACCAAATTTAAATTGATGGCAAAACTTGAAAGATTTGATCAAAAATACAATTGCCACGCCCACTTCTGACTCTGCAAAAAGGCAAAAAAAAAAGAGTATATCGCAGTCGGATGCATCCGACTGCAACGTTCTTACTTTAACAATAGCTCAATTCTGGAAAGAATCAATTTTTTCTTTGATTCCAACTCAAAATATGAGATAATATCAAATATTTTCAGATCATTTCTTGTGCCCCATTACAAACATATTGACCTAGTTTGCAGGCACTCCCCCCTCTCCAGCTGTTGGCCTGTTTGTTTTATTTGTTTGGCTTGAAATGGGTTAAAAGTTGTTTTAGTTAGCTTTGGGGTAGCGTTAAGTTGAGTTAAGCAGCATCAGCAGCAGCAGCAGCAGCAGAGTAAACTTAAAACGCTTACCCCTCTGCAATAACTATTCCCTTGGCATTGGCCCGCCTCCCTCCCACAAAAATGTCACACAATGACGCAGCGTTAAAATGGCGTCCGTGGCATGCAACAAAAAAATAAATAAAAAAAATGAAAAAATAAAATAAAAATTGTCAGTATTTTTTCAAAGATGTGATGGGTCGCTGCTGATGCTGCTGTTGCTGTTGTTGCTGCATTGTTGCTGTTGTTGCTGCATTGCTGCTGTTGTTGCCGGCGTGACAAATGCACGAGGGCCGATGTGCAATGTAATAGAAAAAGTTAAATTAGATGACGCACTGACATGGGTACTATGCACAGGGCACTGGGAACTTTAGACTGGGGACTAGACACTATGGATCTGCGCATGAAGCAGGAACTGTATCCTGACCAGGTATTTGTTGACCATGAAAGCAGCTGTAAATTGTATCATTAAAGATAGGATCCAAATCAAATAAAATCAAATTAAATATTTACTTGCGAATACTTGATATTATCAATAAGACTATCGATACTGTTGATATTTAAGTTAGATTGGAAAATTGGTTTTTAGAGCCAAAAATCAGTGAACGCAAACAAATATATAATAATAATAATTATTTGATGATTACTTATGCATACATTATGACTATTCTATGCTTAAATTACTGCTAAATATCAAATTTATAAAAAGTTATTCTAGTTTCGATTTTATACATAATTTGTGCAGAAATTATGCCTTATATGCATGAATTCTGCATAGAGTGCTTAATTAGTATTAATTATAATTAGCAATATTATTAATATAGTTAAAAATAATTTGGTAAAACAAGAAATTCGGCTTGATTGATTTACAAAAAATATTTTTATTAATTGAAAATGTCTATAAATGTGGAACTTGCGATATATATATGTATTTTCTGCAGCCTTATGTGGATCTTATCTCTGCATATTAATAATTGGAAGAATTAGCTCTAATTATATATATTAATTGAAGTTATATACAATGCAATTTTTTTTAAATAATGTTAAGTATCGCATGCAAATAATTGTTCAGCTGCAATCTGGAATTAAACTAGATAGCCCCAATCATATCAGCTGATAGCGGTACTTCAATTGCAATTAATTATTCAAAAGCAATAAAGTTTTATGGTTCTAGGCAATTGTTAAGAAAACGAGAGAATTAGAGAAAAAAATATAGATAGATAGATGTAAAATGTACATTGTAAATAGTGTGAAATTCATTAACCCAATTTGTTAATTGAAACTGGCTCAAAACAATATTAAAAGTACTAAAAATATACTTTGCTACTGCAAAAAAATAACTTATGTTATTCAAAAAGCATTTTAATTGTTGCATGCTGCTTTACTTGCTAATTAGATATACTTAATTTCTCAGCTAGAGATCTATTCAAAACAATACAATACAATAATTTGTACATTTTGTTCCCTCATATGCATATTTTTCTGTCTTAACAAGCTGTAAAACGCATTCAAACGCATCGTTATCAACAAACTTAACAGCAACAGCAACAGCAACATCATCATAATTAAATTGCAATTTTTCTCACTTGAAAGTTTCTCATTGGGCCAACTTTAGTTAACGCAATGTTTTCTTTAATACATTTATATTTCAACGTGGCCAAGACTTGGACACATTAGACACCGTCTGAGCCCTCAGCAAAATGCAACCAAGCGTGTGGGCGGTTTGTTTCGAACCTGGTCTGGGCTGTTCTGGTCTGGGCTATAGGACACACATAATTAATAACTCAATCCAAGCGGAAATCTTCAGTCAGGCAGTCAGTCAGTCAGTCAGTCAGTTAGTCTGCTAGTCAGTTAGTCAATTCGTCAGTTGGCTGGTGTGTAGAGAATTAACAGAATGCATTCTGTTTTGATGAAGTGCGTGAGTTGCCAGTGTAGCAATTAAAACTGCAACATTTCAAGAACACCAAGTTGTATTTCAAATAAAATTGCAAAAGGCGGAAGCTTTCAGCTACAGCTTCAGCTTCAACTTCAGCTTCAGCTTCAACTTCAGCTTCTGGCCAGGCTTTGACGCACTGCAACCTATGATTAACTTAATGAATAGTCAACAAGCTTAGACGCACCGCTGCACAGTGGACAAAAGTCGAGCAATCTGGCATAAATTCAAAACAAGTACGAGAGTAATACTCAAATTACTCAAAACCCAACAATTGAGTTGCCTTTGAAATATTGTCTAGCCAAATTGGTTTCCAAATGCCCCAAATACAAAAATGTCTTCCACATTCTAGAGCTGGGCTCACCATAATTTCTAGTCTAGCACACTTTTACTTGCTTATTCATTCACTCTTTTGACCTGTCATCGTTTGACTCGAATTCATGCCAGACTGACCATGGTGCCCACTGTGCGTAGTGTACCAGAAAATAGGGAGGTAGTGGTATCTGCTAAATGAATCTGTTTCTGGTAAATGTATCTGCATCTGTATCTGTAATTAGCGCCAAGTGCGTCTAACGGCCGCCTCATTGTCAGGCCGCTGGGCCGTGGTCCGTGCTCCGTGGGCCGTGGGCCGTGGGGCGTGGGCGTGTTTGATTGTTCAATCATAAGCGCTCTACGGCCATTTAATGACAGTCTGAGAGACAGTGTTTGCTTTGGCAATTAGCTTAGACCGCTGCTCTGGGGCAACAACAACGAGCAGCTTGCAAGCATCCCAACCATCCCAAGTGCTTACATTTAAGGCGCCATGTTTGGCTTAATTGGTGGGAGAGCCGCCAAGATAAACGGCCTTAGAGTGGGTTGGATTGGGCTGGGCTGTGCTGGGTCATGTTGGTAAACGGATAAGTAATGCCACCAAAAACACCTTGGGCTTTGGAAATGATAAAAAAAAAGCAAGTAAGAACATGCAGCCAAATGCTTCCGACTGCAATATACTCTTTTTTCACACTCTTAAAACTTGGCAATGGTATATATAAACATTTAGGCCAAGTTTATAATACTTTGAAAGTTCACAAATTTTCATGACAAAACTTCAAACGTGTTTGCCCAGTCTCTTGAGGTTCGCTCTTAAGGAATAATCAATATTTTATAATTTGTATATCCTTACAGAGAATATACGTGTAACGCATTGAAGGAGACTTCTAAAAAAAAGAGCTATGTATATATTCGGGATCAGCATCAACAGCCGAGTCATGTCCCTCTGTTTATATGCGAACTAGTCCCTCAGTTTTAGAGCTATTGTGATGAAACTTGGCAAAGATGCTACTTCTTTCTGGAAGCAGTACATATGTATGTCAGAATCAGCTAGATCGAACCACTATAACATATAGCTGTCTTAGGAACAATCGGTTGAAAATAAGTTTTTGTTACGAATTAGTCTATAATATATATATACTCACTAAATTATATCAAAATCGAATTTGTATATCTTATAGCTGCGATAGGAACAATTTGTTGGAAAATAAGTTTTTTATGCAAAACTTTTCTGCAAGGGTACATATCTACTTCCTGGAATATTATGATATTTATATATGATTCATTAGATCATATGCTGCTTAGCATAAATCACAAAGAAAGGTGTAAATTTCTTCCTTCCTTCCTGCTATTGAAGATATCTGGAACTTGGTAAACAGCTGTTGTCAGTGGATGTAGATGTGAATGTGAGTGTCAGTGTGAGTGTGAGTGTGAGTGTGAGTGTGAGTGTGTGTATGGAAACTTGAGTGAGGGGATTGATTGAGTTGCCACAGCCCAAATTATTTGATGTATATCGGTAAATTTAATGGGGCACGCTCGCGAAGCAAGAGTTTTGAGCTAAGTTGAGTTGAGTTTTGCTGTTGAGTTGAGACCAGTTCACATTTTAATAACTGTTGAAGATGCCATTTCAATATGTGTACACCCATATGACCATTTAACGCGCTGCTTGCATGTGAAACGATAACTGAAACTCGGTTGCACCTGCGTGGACAAGCTGGAATTGGAGTTGGGTTTGGACTGGGAATGGGAATGAGAATGAGACTGGGACGGGGATTCTGACTGTGACTGTGACTGGGCTGGGACGGCGTCTCAGCGCCTTGCTATTTAATTGCTGTTAGAACTTGGCCAGCAATAACGGGGCAACGCGGCCCGCGATGATGAATTGCTTTTTGCACACTTTAATTGGACGAATGTGTAATTAAGTTGTGGCCGATGGTTGGCAAAACGGCATCAGCACTACAGCAGCAGCAAGAGCAGCAGCAATAGCAGCAGAGACGCCACAGAGTTAAAGAAAGAGCTACAGTCACATAAATTGATTGGTGGCCAGGGCCCTCCTGCTAGGCGCAGGATATGCTTCATGCCACGCAACAGAGTCCCGAAACCGAATCGAGTTAGCATTTCCCTGAAATCTTCAAATCAAACAAGACGCGTTGCGTTGCGTTGCGCATGCGCATTGAACGCGTCAGAGTGTCAGGCAAGTTGCACGTTGCTTGTTGCTTGTTGCACGTTGCCACGCAACAGTTCAGGTTCAGAGTGTAGTGTCCTTTGTTGTTGCTGTTGTTGCTGCTTTGCCTGCTTGTTGTCGCGACTGCGCAGTGAAGCAGCCAGCGATTGCAGCTCGGATTCAGATTCAAACTCAAAACTCAGACTGCGACTGCGACTGAGACTCCAAGTCCGATGCTGGTCGTGTTCATTAACGCTTGGCCATTAAACTTGATGCGGCAACTTGATGGGTCGTCGCCTGTTGCACCGTTGCCCGCGCTATCCTCTTTGCCACGATGCCCCCTTGCCCCTTTCCGGGTGGCTCTGAGTGGCTCTTTTAGGAAAGCGTTTAATCGCATTTACATAGATTAGGCAGAATTTGTGTGAAATTGAAACTGCAAAAAAGCGTGCAAAGTGCGAAGATTACAGCAAACACATACACACACACACACACACACACACACTCAGATACACACACAGATACAGCAGAACAGCAGAACAACTGTTGAACTGTTGAGGCAGCAACTATTGCTGTTGCTTTTGTAAGCTGCCTCTGCTCCCCGCGCTGAGTTATGGACAAGGTTTTATGTAGTGGCTGTATTTGTGTCTGTGTCTGTGTCTGTGGAATTGTTCTTAGCTTATTCAGTTTAAGCTGACAACGGCTTTTGGCTAAAGCCAAAGCAAATTTAATAGACGCTCAGCTGTTTAAAGATCTGAGCTAAGCTGAGATTTTCTTTTTAAATTATTGAAAAAAATGATTGTGACTAAACTTCAAACATATTCAAATCGTTTGAAATCATTTCTCTTCATTTAATTTTTGATTTTCTTTGAGAACATGGAATACTTGTTAAAACACGTTATAATATGTATTTCAGTCCCGATTGACAAACATTTGTCGAAATAATAACTAGGCAAAGGTTGTTTCTAAGGAACCCATCCAATATCCTTATCGATTGCCTGTACCTGGCTTATTATACACTTTTTGAGGATTATATTATTTTGTCATAAGGTATGTGACATTAATGTTGAAGATGCTATTATCAGCTAGGTTTTAAATCAATTCCAATGGTTTTAAAAATAAACTATTTTCGAATCATGTTTGAATTTAACTGCTTAAAAGATTATTGGGTTTTACTTTAAGCAATATATTTTAATTAATAAATTAAAAATTAAAATCAAAACATATATATTTAAGAAATGTTCAGGAGTATTTACTTTTTGGCTCACATAACCGAATCCTGTTCAATCGGATCACTTTATTATTAAGTTGCTGTTGCAACTATATGTCCAAAGTAAATTTGTTGTTTGAAAACTATTTTGAATTCCAATTGGAGTATCATAACAAACTCTATTTCCAACAAGCTCTCAAATTTGTAAATTTATAGCTGCCATGAGAACACAATTTTGTTGGCAAGGATATTTAATATTCGGCATAGTCGAAACAAACGGTTCAATCTTGTTTTTCTTTGGCTTTCACTGCCTGTTTTTATCACAACCCAAATTTCTTCATCAATTAAGAACATCAACTCGTTGTCGCAGCCACCAACAAAGAAAAGTGGAAATATCCAAGACATGAACAAAATAAAATTCTACAAAAAAAATGCAAGAAAAGAAATAGAAAATAAACCGAAGCAGGCGCTGCTGCTGCGCTGCTGCTGTACTGCTAGCTGTACGTACTTGTTATTATCCTTCGTCGAGGACGCTGACACTTTTTCGTCATTACTGTTAAAAGCGTTAAGGAAGGCGGTAAGGCGAATGGGTTAGGGTAAAGGGAGTAAGAAAAACGACCACGTCAAGCACAAGGACGACGAGGAAGAAGAACAAAATGAAAAGAGTTTTATCAGGCTAAAAAAAAAAGGATGATAAAAATACAAAAAAGAAATATAAGAAAATGCAAGGAGCTGGCATAAAATCTGTGCAGGACCAAGGCGCCAATGGTTGGCTTCGGGGGCAGGTGTTGAGACAGTGGCAGGGGCAGGGGCAGGGGCGGGTAGGTGGCAGGGCAATGTTGTTGGCCAGGGTGCCAAAAATTGAGGTTATCGCTAGGACGACGACGACGATGGCAAAGGCGCAAGCAAAATAATAAGCAAGCAGGGCAAAGCGGCAGGACGAAGGATTTTTTTGTTGGAGCCTTGGAAATGCCAAGGCAGGCGCGTGGGCGGCATCGTTACGTCCTTAGTCAGGCTCATCAGGCTGACTGGCTGGCATTCAGGATCTTCGTCGTCCTCGTCGTCGTCGTCGCCGTCGTCGTCGTCGTCGTCGTCGTCGTCGTCGTCGTCGTCGTCGTCGTCGTCGTCGTCGTCATCGTCATCGTCATCGTCCTGCGTGCTGCACGCGTCGCTGCGCTCAAATGCCAAAATGTACGCCGATTGCCGTCGTCCTTGTCGTCCTCGTCGCCGTTGTGCATTTTCCTATGCGCTTCCTTCCTGCACACACACACACACACATACACACACACACGCACGCAGTCGCAGGCACTTTGTGTTTTTCCATGCCGGCATTTTTCTCGTCCTCGTTTCAAGTTCTCCTTCTCTGCGTCCAAAAAACGAAGTTTTTCACAAGTTTTTGGCAGAGATTGATGAATTTTGATGATGTTTACGCGCAAAAGCAGCATTTTTTCTATATGTATTTCATTTTATTTTTTGCAACATACTGTTCTTGTTGTTGTTGTTGTTGTTGCTGCAGTTGTATGCAGTTGTTGTTGTTGTTGTTGCTGGTAAGCAGCGGCAGCGGCATCCTTGAAATAACCTTAATCCCATGCACAAGGGGCCAACATGAATGATGTTTATAAGACGACGACGACGATGAAACTGGCGACGCTTCCTTCCACTCTCATTCCCCTACCCCTACCCCTCCCCCTACCCACACCCCATACAGTTTGAGTTTGGCTGCTGGCATTTCATTTCCACATTTTGCGAACCCAGGCAAGCAAACCCTAACCACGTTTTATGTTTCAAGGATATCGTTACCCTCATCGTTGTTTTCTTTTATTTTATTTCATTTTATTTTAGTTTACGTTTTTATATTATTTTTTTCTTTTTTTTGCGTTTTGTTTACCCCACTTTTTGTGCGTTAGATTTTCATTTTCACTGCAATTTCATTTGCTTGCCACACGCGACGCAAAGTGGCCATTCCATTCGTTGTTCCGTTGCCCCTTGGCCCCCTTGTCTACTTGTTTCTTTGGCCACTCTCACCTCCCCTCCCCTACCATACCCTACAATTCGGGGCGTGCGTGTGCGTTGTAATGCGTCTGTTGGTCGCCCTGCATCTGCATCGCGCAAGGACGCATATTAATATCCTTACTTAGCTGCATAAAATGTGCTCAGCACGTTTCCCCACTTTCCTTCACTTCCCCCTGCTTTACCCCATACCTACTTTCTCTGTTGAAACCTTAGTTTGCGTGAACATTCCTGGATAGCCGCAGCTCAAGATGGGGTCAGTGGCATTAGCAAAGGTCTTAGCAAGTGATTAGCGAGGTTTCTGAGATATTTTTGCTTTAAGAACTAAACAATAAAACAGCTTAAATGATTGTACAACAAAAAAAAAATATTTAAAAAAAAGAAGATATATATTTTAAAGCTGCCATACGCAAATTTTGTTGAAATTTATGAGCTTATCACAAAAAATCAATTTAAAACAAGTAAGAATGCTCTAGTCGAGTGTGCCCGACTACGAAACTCCCTGCTCCCAGCTTGCATTTCAAGCAGTTCAGCGGCAACACAAGCAAGCAGCGCACTTAACTTGTCCAGTGCCTGTCAAACTGGTGTTTCTGCCTGCTGAGACGGGGGTTATAGATTCTTCCATAACTTTGGTGTTATTTATCCGATTGTGATGAAATTTACGCAACTGATCAACATTGATTTTGCGATTTGCGGGGGTGCAGGGGGGTGCATCCGAAATTTGATCTGCGTACGGTATACAGGAACCTGCATGCCAAGTTTGGTGTCTCTAGCTCTTATAGTCTCCGAGATCTGTGTGTTCATACGGACAGACAGACGGACATGGCTAGTTCGTCTCGGCTGTTGATGCTGATCAAGAATATATAAAGTTGATATAGTCGGAAATGCCTCCTTCTGCCTGTTACACACATTTGCAGTACTTTATAACTCCATTTTCTCCATTTTTAATGGGAACAGGGAGTAAATACATACGTTTTGAAAACTCAAAAAATTATAAGTATTTTCGTGATCGAAATGCATTTTAAATGATTCATAATTTTCAATTTAATCCTTGGCCAATTCCAAAAGTTCTATTTTGTTGCATAGGGTAGTTAATAGTTATATATATTTTTTTTAAAAGCCTTACCAGTTTTAATTTTTTTGTATGTTGCAAAATAAGTAATGCTTAGTTGAAACACTTTTGCGGATGCTTGTATATTCTCAGTTGCTTTAAAAATGATTAATAAGAGTACTTATTTAAGGTGTTTACAATTTTCGAGTTAAATTTTGAAATTTGTATCTAAAAATATCTTGTTAATTTTTGAATAAAGAAGAAGTAAACCGTTGATTTACGGATTAATACGCAAAAAACAGACCTAATTTAAATATTATTGTCAACTATTCAATGCATCATCAATAGCACAAACGGATAAGAACGAAAAAAGTAGACCTAATTTAAACAAAATGTAAATATTATATAATTTTACAAAATTCGAAACACATCGTTTAAATTTTGAATTTTAATAACTAATCAATGCAATTAATTTAATTTTGGTAAAAGGCAAATAGCTGTACGAAGGAGCTGCAATACACTCGCAAATATGCAGATTGTATATATGCAGCTGTGTTGCCTTTCAATCTCTACTCATACTCAAATATTGGTCATACCACACGTGGGCCCAGTCGCCAATGGCAATCGACCAGCAACGGTTGCTGCTGCTGCTGCCACTCAAAGTACTGCACAAAGTGCACAACGGGGCGGCAAATGAATGCCCAACAATTTTACACACCTACACACAGCAGCACACCAATACACATACACACACACACACTCGCATTGGAGCAACAATACAAAGGCGACGTTTATGCAACAATCATTCGTTGAAAATGCCAGGCCAGCAAAAGACAACGTACTAAAGAAGCAAAATAAAAAAAAAACAAAGAAATGAACAAAAAAAGAAAATAATAATAAAAGAAAGAAGAAATGAAAATGAAAACCTACCAAGCTGCATGTGTTGTGTGTGTGTGTATGTGTGTGGGTGTTGCACTTTGATGCTCTTATTGCGTTTCATACTCTGCAGCAACAACAACAAGCGCAAATCAAATGAAATGCCGCAGACAACAACATGAAAATAGAACTACAACAAAAAAGAATTGCTTTAGAGCCGCCCATGCAATTTGCAGTTATTGCGCACCCAAACACACACACACACACACACACACCCCTGACCCCAGCTCCAGCCCCTGCCACTGCAGCCAACCCCCACCACGTTGGCATCCAGCATCCGTTTTTGTAGCTGGCATCAGGCCGAGGCTTTCATTTCATCAGACGAAATGTGAACATTTTTAGCCTTTCGTTTCTTTTTTTTTTTCAGTGGCCTTTGCATGCTAACGACGTTTGGCCAGGATGAATGCCAGAACGATGGCCCAGACCAAGGGGAAACTGGGGGGAGCGGGGTTGGGAGGGTATGTCGGTACGTGGTTCGGGCCATTGCCAAAAATCCGGCACGGACGCAGTTGGTCAGCTGCCACTCCACTTCACTTGTCTGTCTCTTTGTCTCTCCGTCTCGCACTCTATGTGAATGTGAGTCTCGTTGTGTGTATGTGTGTGAGCGCGCATCCTGGTGCGCACAAAAATATGCAACAAACTACACAACGTGCCCAAAGTCCAAAAGAAAATGTAAATGAAAGGAGTGCGCTGCAAAGTGAAAGCGCAAAAAAGAAAAACTAATTCGATTAATCATCTGGCCCAGGCACAGGCACAGGCACAGTCCAGGCAGTTGCTGCCTCCTGCTCCTTTTCCTAGTCCTGCTTGGCTAAAAGGAGTGTAGCCAGTACTTTACGCATACACACACACACACACACACACACACACACACATGCAACGGTGCAGTTGTTGTTTTGCTGTTCTTGTTATTGCTGCTGCTGCCATTTGATGCCTGGATTTGGAATTGCTTTTGTTGTTGTTGTTGCTGTTGCTATTTTTGTTGCTGCTACTCTTGATGACTGTCCAAAAGTAAAAAACTTAAGACCTGCATGCGATTGCCATATATCAATCACAACGACAGCCAAATACTCTTTCGCTATAATGCATCATCGAATAGGAAATCCCTCGAAATTATATTCTTTGCAAACTAGAACTTTTTAGAAATTGGAATTTCAATTAATGTTCAAATTCTCTGTTGATAACACTATGCAACAATTTGAGGTTTTTCGAGTGCAGTAGGGCCAATATTAAAAATTAAGGTATATAAGAGGTCTCTAATCACGAAAATTATTCTTACTCCCTGTTTCCATTAAAAATCGGAAAAAGGGAGTTATAAAGTACTGCAAATGTGTGCAACAGGCAGAAGGAGGCATTTCCGACTATATAAACTATATATATTCTTGATCAGCATCAACAGCCGAGACGAATTAGCCATGTCCGTCTGTCTGTCTGTGTGAGCGCACAGATCTCAGAGACTATAAGAGCTAGAGACACCAAACTTGGCATGTAGGTTCCTGTATACCATACGCAGATCAAGTTTATTTCAAATTTCGGATGCACCCCCCCGCACCCCGTAAAAAACTCCCACAGCCACAATTTTTAAAGATAGAGCTTTGATTTTTGGTATACATATATTTTATATCAATGTTGATTAGCTGTGTAAATTTCACGATCGAATAAATAGCACCAAAGTTATGGAAGAATCTATTACCCCCGTCTCAGCAGGCAGAAACAACAGTTTGACAGCCACTACACTAGTTAAGTGCACTGCTTGCTTGTGTTGCCGCTGAACTGCTTGAAATGCAAGTTGGGAGCAGGGAGTCTCGTAGTCGGGCACACTCGACTAGAGTATTCTTACTTGTTTCGTATTCCACATGTTTTCCTTTCGGGACGGAGTTTTATTTTAAAATCGAAGATAGTAACAGAAAATATTTTAACATACTTTGAATTGTGATAAAAAAGAAATGTTTTGCATGGTTGAAAATACTGAAATATTTTATCTGGTATTTATAATCCCAATAAGTATTTCTAGTGGGACATATTATCCCAATGAGTGTAAAAGCCGAAGTTTGAAAACTGCTGGGACGTATTGTCCCAGTAGTCCCGAATGGGTTAAACTGGTCACTTTTTCCCTATTTTGAGTTGTCAAAACATTTTAAAGTAAGCTTTTTTATGCACATGTTCTCCATTGCTACCTGAATCGTGTTCAAATCTCAATTCTAGTGCTTCAACTACTTCTTTATGTGAATATTCTGGTTAGGTTTTGATATGATTTATAAGATTAAAGTAAGAAGAAATCTATTAAAAGTAACGATAAATATATATTTACAACTTATGAGAAGTATTGAAAACATTAAAAAAATGTCAAGAATTTTGTTAACTATCGAATGTATCGATAGTTTCGATAAGCAATCATCGATTGCTCGTTCGAATAATAAACTGAACTTTTTTACAATTCTTTGACCAAACAAAGCACATCAGTCAGGCATATAACCCCTTTTTGTGTTGAGTGCGAATGTGAATATGGACGCGAGTGCGAATGTAACGTGAATAACTGACCACTGTGGGTGTCTGTGTAGGCGTTGCTTGCTGCTGATGCAACAACTGCGTCTAAGTCAGAGGTCCACCCATCTAGGAGGCACCTGTGTCAGGACGTCGAATCGACAACGCATATACATGAGCGGGGAGGTTGAGGGAGTGGATGGCTGTTGCTGTGACTGGCCAATCTGCAGGCATATATTGCAATAGGCTCAGCGTGCACAGTGCGTATGCGCAATGTGCATTTCATGTGGATTACACACATGGGAGAGAAGTAGATTTGGAAATGGAGTTAGGCCACACACATTAGCAATGAATTGAATGTGTATGCAGGGGCGTATGGAGGCTGTTGGGGTGGCTTGAAGTAGTGGGCATGGTCAACGCCTCCGCTGCAACTGGGCGACCCATGCAATTAGTCTAATTGCTAAGCATGCTGGAGGCCATTTGCATTTGCAGCATCCAACTGCAAAAGGGGAACAGGGCACACACAGCATAGCCAAGCTTCATGAGGAAAGGGGTGTGATGTGGGGTAAGGCGTGCTCATGGCGCTAATCGTTCAAACGAAATCAGCAACAATTCATTTGCACAACAAGCGCCCAAGTCGCAGTCCAATTTCAAGACCAAGTCCAACTCCAACTTCAAGTCGAAGACCAAATCCAAATCCAAAAACCAAACCGAAACCCAAACCCCAAACCCAAACCAAAAACCAAGTGGAGCTCGCAGTCAAGACTCAACGTTGTCGTCGCGTTGCAGATTATCTTAATTCACGTTGTGGGAGACTAATGAGTGCAAAAGTTGGCAACGTGCTGCAGCAACAGCCTTTCTCTCGAGATGCAGGCCACTGAGACAGACTCAGAGACAGAGACAGAGACAAAGTCAGAGACAGAGAGACACCGACTTGGAGTCTGTTACTGATTCTGATTCTGACTGAGGCACAGACGTTCATCCATCGTGGCAGGCACAGGCTGAACAAACTGGACACTCTGGACAGCTTGGACAGTGGGGCAGAATATGCGTGCGTGGACTTTAATTGAATTAGAGAGCCAAAGTCAACTCAAGTCAGGCTGAAAGCTGAGCGACTGCTGCTATATGGGAATAAACGTATGTACACTGAGAAAAAGCAGAACACTTTAACATGTATATACTCTTTAATTGCTCACTTTTAAGCCTAAATTTCAACCAACCATTTATTTGTCATTTGTAAGTTCATTTAAAGATAGTATTTGAATTCGATTCGAAGCTGTTATTAAATATGCATATATATGTATATATATATATATATGTACATATATACAAATAAATATAAGTTGTAAAATATATAACGAACCAAAGCACAATAAAGAAAGGTGTGCAAATCCATATTCCTTGAAGTACCATAAATAAACTAGCTTAATCCATTAAATTTGCAAGTAGCGAAAAAATTTGTAAATTCGTTTGGATTATTTAGATTTTAGAATGACATTTATAATCCTTTGATCACCCAAATCCCTTTATTTTTACAAAAAAGTATAATTTTAATATTCGTTTTGCAGTTAGAAAATTGAGTTTGATGCCAGCCATGTCCGTCTGTCTGTCCGTCTGTCCGTATGAACACACAGATCTCATAGACATTAAGAGCTAAAGACACAAAACTTGGCACGCAGGTTCCTGTATACCGTACGCAGATCAAGTTTATTTCAAATTTCGGATGCACCCTCCCGCACCCCGTAAAAAACTCCCACAGCCATAATTTTAAAGATAAAGCTTTGATTTTTGGTATACATATATTTTATATCAATGCTGATCAGCTGTGTAAATTTCATCACGATCAGATAAATAGCAGCAAAGTTATGGAAGAATCTATTACCCCCGTCTCAGCAGGCAGAAGCAACAGTTTGACAGGCACTTTACGAGTTAAGTGCACTGATTGCTTGTGTTGCCGCTGAACTGCTTGAAATGCAAGTTGGGAGTAGGGAGTCTCGTAGTCGGGCACACTCGACTAGAGCATTCTTACTTGTTTAAAAATTATTTGTTGTATTCTGATTTTGGAATCTTTGTTTTCAGTGTAGTTGTCGATCTGTGCGTTTCAAAAGCGCATTAATTGTCAGCCAAGTGAGGGTTATTCAGCTGCAGTTTGGCCAGTTTTTAGGTCTTATCTTTGCTTTGGCAACGCGTTGTGCGTCTCTTTGCCATCTTTCAGTCGCACTTGGAGTCTTGTGAGTCTTGTGTCGCTTTTAATTAAGCATAAATTTCATCACATAAGATACGAGGCAGCAAAGTGAGGCACGCATGTTGCCTGCCTCTGCCTCTGCTTTGCTTATTGATGTTGCAGCAACATGCACAACAGTGCCCCAATACCAAAGACAAACATAAACACAAGCACAAACTCAAATACAAAACCAAAACCAATGCCAGTCTGAGAATCAGACCAATCCAAGAAAACGTTGATAAAGCTGGCATTCATAGTTTTTCTTGAACTTGCAGATGGAGATGGAGAAGACGTTGGAGTTCGAGTTGAAGCTGAAGCTGAAGCTGGGCTGTAAGACGCATTATGACAGGCCCTAATTGATTGAGCCATTTCATTGGTTGGCCGCATCCAAAAACTTGAGCTCAAGTAGCGCTTGCAGTTGCAAGCTTCTGCATCCTGCAACCTACATCTTATATTCTGCACCCTGATTCCTCCATTTCCGCCGCTTCCCCTTGCTCTGCCTGTCACTTTTGTCGCCTGTTTGCCAAGCTTCAAATTGATTGTGCAACTTGCGTTTTTGGGCTGCGCCATCTGACGCCATCTAAGAAAAATGAATGGCCATTAGAAGTGCACTTCAAATAAGGCGGGGCTAGGCACTCTTAGGGGGGGGGGATGAGACAAGTTTCAAGTCTGCGGCTTCTTAAAAACTGTCAGCCATATGTATACGGCATAATTATATTACAGTTATTATATTCAACTTATAACAAGCCCCAAGTCTATATTATATATAGCTAGACACTCAATAAGTAACTACAAATAAAAAAGTTGTCACTTATTACAAATATTGCTGTTTTTTTACTCTAATGGTTTTTTTAGCTCTCAGTTTTACAAACTTCCTTTAAAGTCTATAAATTTCTATTCGATTTCTATAAATACAATCATTATGCTGATTAATTTGGTTTTCCAGATGCTAAGCGAAGTTTAGGAACAGATCTTAGTTAGTTTGTTTTTTTTATCACCTAACCATAACATATAAAAACTGACTAACAATGGTGTAGATGACGTAGATTAGGCGTATAAATCTGGTCAATCTAGCATGTTTCAATTTCCGTATAATTTTTGACTTTAACTTGTTTAGTACGCAGAAACAACTAAAAATTTCCATTACGAATGAATTGAATTGCCAATCTCAATAAGAAATTAAAAGAAAAGCAAACATAAGACCAGAATGTGAAACAAAGAAGGAATAGTCAATAGACAAACGATTTGAAAACTGTATTTTCGTGATTAGGGACCTCTAATGAATCATAATTTTCAATTTCAAGATTACCGCAGAAAAAGATTTAATAGTTGATGCATTTTCAAGTCTATTTGTTGTCAGGTTCATGCTCATTACCCCCTCTGAGTGGAAAACGGGCACCAAAAAGTGCGAGACGTGAAATGATTTTAGAAAAGTCGGCGACGGGCGGGATTTTTCATGATATCAAACATGTAAACTCTATTTTGCTTTCTTGCTTTTGTACTTTAACCTACTTAAATTTTAGATACAATTCAATAGAGCGACACATTTTGTTGATATTGCCAATCGCAGTGGCAACTTCCGCAATTTTGGCCTTAAAAATAATATTTGCTTGCTGGCCAAAATCAAATGCTATGGTAACTCGTATCGAGGCACTAGGCTGTAGGCAGGAGTAGTAGTATTGGCCACTCTTTAAGCCAGCTAGATGCTTTGCAGATGCCGTAGCTGCGGTCAATGACATTGTTGTGTTATAGCGCCTCCATACACTCCTCAATCTCCCCCATGTTAAACTCAAACTCACCTGTCAGGCAGGCAGGCAGGCAGGCAGGCAGGCAGGCAATATTTAGTGAGCAAGCATTGTTGTTATTGCTTTTGTTATTACAGCCCAAACACACACACACATGGTCAGGCTTGGGCTTGGGGCCACTTTTGGTGATAAGAGCAGCAGACGATGCTCCTCCGTAGCTCCAGCCCAAGCATTTGACTGGCTGACAAACACCTGTCTGGCCCTGGCCCTAGTTCCTGCCTCAGGCTCAGGAGCTGGAACAGGCTTAGGACTCGCACTCGCAACTCTTCTGCTCTTCTGATTTTTTGTCATCATCGTTTGAAATTGTATCGCATTTTTTTTGTTCTGTTTTTTAAGGATATTGTTTCAAATAATTCAAACTGTAGCAAAGACCATCAGGCCGTGTCCAGCCGCCTGCCGTTGTTACTCAGCTTGGTTAATGTTTGCGCCAATATTTTGTGGCCAGGCTAAGTGCTGGCATGGGGCTTTCAGGTGAAGTCTAGGTTAGCCCGACGAGCCAAGCGGAGGCTGCTGGTCAGCATTAAGCATGGGAGGCGCCTCCATCGGTCGCCATCATCATCATCATCGTTCTTGTCCACGTTCACGTTTACGTCCTCGTCCTCGTCCTCATCCTCATCCTCATCCTCATCCTCATCGTCTTCGTCAGTATGTTCACTGAAGCGTGATGTCGTCTGACATTTACGGATATTCACAGGAGGTGGGCTTACCCAAACACACACACACACACACACACTTATATAAACGCCCACACCAACCGATACAACAGCATCAGCTACAACTCCAACTACTGCTCTTTTTATCCTTCTGTCCACTTCCCATACTTTCAACTATATCCTTATATATGTATATAGAGATGTGTGTGAATGCAAAAAAAAAAAGAAAAACGCGAATGCGGACGTTGCTGGCATCGACTTTGGCCACGGCTTTTTGATACGGCTCCAACTACGGCTCTCTATGTATTTACCGTATTTGCTTTTCCTTTATATGTGGCTCCTCGCCATCCTGTGCTCCCTTTTCCCTTCCCCCGTTCTCCCATTCAAGACTTGCACAAAATTTGGTTAACATAAAAAGTCTCTTTGTTCCATAGATGGCTACATAAAAATATGCTCACCATGTGCCCTACCAGCTAAGTTGATACCCTACAATCATTTCTACTCGGTATGATGAGGATCATCGTATCTCTATAGTAACTTTACAATTAAATGTTTCCGATAATAGTTTCTCATACAATTGCACAACTTTTAAATAAGATTTATTGCCTGGCTCAAGCAGTGCACTCAACTTGCACAGTGCATGTCAAACTGTTGTTTCTGCCTGCTGAGACGAGGGTAATAGCTTCTCCCATAACTTTGTAGCTATTTATCCGATCGTGATGAAATTTACACAGCTGATCAACATTGATACAACATATATGTGTACCAAAAATCAAAGCTTTATCTTTAAAATTGTGGCTGTGGGAGTTTTTTGCGATTTGCGGGGGTGCGGGAGGTGCATCCGAAATTTGCAATAAACTTGATATGCGTAAGGTATATAGGAACCTGCATGCCAAGTTTGGTGTCTGTGGCTCTAATAGTCTTCGAGATCTGTGTGTTCATACAGAAAGACAGACGAACAGACAGACAGACATGGCTAGATAGCACATAAAATGGAAATATTTTTGACTACTCATTCGAAAAGTAATTCAAAAATCGAAAAATAGAACAGTTCTGCAATTAAATATATAAAATTTGTATTAAGGGTATTTCGGCTATCGGACTTTACTTATATCACATAGGTATTTTTGTTGTTTATTTTTAGTGGAGCCAGAGACAACTTCAAGCTCCAACTCCTCACGGCTTTGAGCTATGGATGTATCGTCAATATTTCGTACCTTTATCAAAATTAAATTCCAGCCCAGTACGTGCCTATGTTTTCAAAATGCTTCTCAACGCCAATTTTTTGTTTATATTTTGTTTTTTTGGTTTTGTCTGGGGGTTTAGTCTGGGCAGGTCTTTAATACTAAATGTGGTATCAAAGTGAAGTTGAATAAAGTTTGTTTGGTATCAATGCAGTTACGTTAACCGGTTAAGATAACGTTAATGTTCAGGGGTTGGGGGTTGGGCTTGAGCCTATCAATGGCTGGCTGGGGGGCTGGGTTTGTTGCATGGGGTGGTTCGAAAAGTGCAGTGCAGCAACCCTTGACATATTGTTGGCTGCAACTGTTGTTGTTGTTGTTGCTGTTGCTGTTGCTGCTGATGAGGACGCATGGGAATAAAGGCGATGTTGAGGCACTTGATGAATGGTGCCCCTTGTGTTGTTGCCGTTAGGCGTGCATTGGGTGGCACGGCCAAAAGCTGTCGGCAGTCGGCTTATCGATGGCCAATGCCACAACCAATCGCAGGGCGAGTGCAGCGTGCAAAAAAACGCAGCGACAGCAGCAGCAGCACCAGCAGCAACCAAAGAAATAAAGGACACGGCCAGGACACGCTGACCAGCCACAATCGCAGCCAACGCGAGACGGGGTATCAATGGCGGAGAGGGGGGTTCAATGACGCCCATGTGCGAGCCGAGGCGAGGCAAGGCAAGCGTCGCGCTGCGATTTGCATGCGTCGCGTTCATACATATGTATGCCACAAAGTGTGGCAAGCTTGGCAGAGAGTGTGTGAGGTGTGTAGATGGGTGCTGCCCTTGCTTATGTGCCGCGTGCACGTTAATTACTGCAGTATGTGTGTGTGCCTGTTGGCGTAACTGTGCAGTATGTTGGTGTGTGTGTGTGTGTGTGTGTATGCTGTTCATCAATTTGCTATAGATTGCAAACTGAAGTCTCAATCAGCAGCAGCAGCAGCAGCAGCTGCAAAAAAAATCAAGCTCGAGCGAGATAGAGTGCTTGCCAGAGCGGGACAGCAAGCATGTGTGGTTACCAATATGCTTCACATGTGCCAATGTCGCGGGCATTTACTTGCTTATTTTTTAATATTTTTTTTATTTGCTTTTCTTTCAATTTCATACTGCTTTTTTGTTGTTGTTTTACTGCCAACGAACTATACATTGAAACTGTCCTTTCCTCCACCCACGAAATCAAAACCAAACCCAAACTGTCTTCATAATAATTGAATTGGAAAACGCAAAGCAAGTTGGTGTGGGTAGGGGGTATGTTGAGGGGTCACAGGTCTGTTCGGTTTAACGGTGCGCGACCACAGCAAAAATTCTAATTAAACAGGATGTTCGATGTTGGCGAAAGGCGTCGTCAGGTCCTTCGATAAGCACACATGCCCATACTTTGTATTGAGCTTGTTGCTCCTAATTGGAGTACATTCATAAACCATCATTATTAACATCATGCTCATCTGACAGTTTAAACATTCTTTGCATTTTTTACATAAGCCAACAAACCCCTTTTTTTATGATCAATAACTTTTCTTTGATTAGCGCATATTTTAATTTTTTTTAATATTTTTTCAATTCAGCTATGTAGAACAACAATAAATATATTAAAAAAAAGTTTTCATGCTAATAACGATTTTATACATGTTTTACTTTTCATATGTGTTCAATCTCAACTTGTTTATTAAATATTTAAAAAAAAAAAACATTATTATCAAAACAAAAAAAAAAAGATAAAAAATATTTTTCTCTTTCGCAGCCGGTAGGACTCGAACCTACGCTCCCAGAGGGAATCTGATTTCGAGTCAGACGCCTTAACCACTCGGCCACGACTGCTACGAAGACAGGCGGCCTTAATTGGTCGTGATAAAGTAGAAAGCTAGCACATTTCTCCTCAATGTTGATCTATTTTTAGAGACGTATAATAATATCAGTTATGTCAAGTGTGACAAATGATAATTGTTTTGATCAGCATCAACAGTCGAGTCGAACTAGCCATTTCCAACTGCCTGTTTGTCATCCAGTTTTTATACCCTTGCAGAGGGGTAGTTTTTTTGGTAGAATTTCTCCATATCTAAGCCGAATTTTGTATATAATGTATAATTTAATTTAATAGTATTCAAAACTAATCATCGAAAATGTTGGTACTTATTTGTCAAAAATGGAACGAGTGGCAACCGTGCCTGTGATATAATATATCGCACATCTCTGGTACTGAGATCCCATTTTGTAAACAAAGACGCCGTTATGTATTGTTTTTGTATGAAAAACTTTTTTGTTTTTCAAGATAACTCAACCAAACTCACTTTACCTAAGCTTAATAAAAGTTTATGCATGGTGATACAATTTCTTCTAAATCAGACATCTATATCTTATAGCTGACATAGGAACGAGCAGTTGAAAAAAAGTTTTTGTATGAAAAACTTTTTTGTTTTTCAAAATAGCTCAGCCAATATCATGTACCCAAGCTTAAGCATATTTTATATATGCTGATTAAATTTCATCAAAATTGCACGACTATATCTTATAGCTGCCATTTAATCAAATTTTGATTTCCTCATTTCATACCAAATTAAGTTTTTGTGCTGCTGATATGCGAAGTAGTCTCTGTTTTAAGGCTAGGTTGATAAAACTTGTCACAGATGCTTCTTTTTGTTGCAAGCAGTACATATGCATAATGTGAAACTTAACATTCAGTTGCGTTTGGCATTGAGACGGTCCTGAATCTGTCGCAGACTCAATCCTTTGGTCTCCATGACCACAAACATGACAAAGAAGAACGCCAACCCACAGAATAATGCAAATAGCCAGAATGCATAGTATGAGCCAAGTGCATCAAGTGCCGGATAATAGCGTGTGACTAGAAAAGCAAGAATATAACAGGTGCTGGCCACCACTGAGGAGGCAGCTGACTTAATATTGGCCGGAAACATCTCACCCAGGACAGCCCATGGCAGTGGACCAAAGCCCGTACAATATACAATATTATAAATGATCAATGCGGGCACTGGCAACCACAACACACTAGATATATCACCCACAACCAGCTGCATGTAGAAGAAGCCACCAAGAGCGGCCAATCCTATGCTCATGATGCTGGCTGACAAAAGCAGCAATACTTTTCTGCCGAGACGATCCACAACGAAAGGTGTTAGGGCAGAGGAGCTAACCTGTACGCAACCAATAATAATGGTGGCCAATGCCGGATCCAGTCCAATGTTGGCGCTAGCAAAGATTGATTGGCTGTTGAAGAGCACCACATTGATGCCAGAGAGCTGTTGGAAGCTGATCAGACCGACGCAAATAAGCAATGCCTTGCGATTGCTGCGACTGTTGAACAGATCCATCAGGGTGCCCTTATTAGCCATGGCCTCATCCACATTGGCCTGTATGATGGCCATCTCATCATGCACAACGTCGGCGCTCTGACCGCGCAGAAATTGCAACGAACGCAGAGCATCCGTCTTGCGATCCTTGCCGGCAAAGTAGTATGGACTCTCGGGCATGAAGAAGAAGATCACATTCGCAACAATGGGTATCACAATGCAGCACCATTGCAGCGCCTGGTAGGACACAAAAGGACCAATGGCATAAACATACAGTATGCCAGCTGGAAAATAGAAAAGCTTGGAATGACAGTGCTCAAAGATTGGTTCATCTATACTCACAAACAATGAACAGCTGCATTAGTGATCCTGTGGCGCCACGCACATTATCCGTGGCAATCTCACCCACATATATGGGCTCCACCGTCATAACAAAGCCCACGCCGAAGCCCTGAATCAGCCGGGATGCGTACAGAATCCAAACTTCGGTGGCAATCATGTTGAGTATAAAGGCCAGTACAAAGAATATGCTGCTTGAGATCAGCACCCATTTGCGTCCAATGCGATCGGCCAATGCACCAGCCACAAAGGGTGCCACAAGTGCACCAATGGCAATCAGTGAGGATATCCAGGCGTCTTCGTCAGCTGTTATTGGTCTATCTAAAGGCGAATCGCTGGTATCTTCACTATTTAGCTTGGGTCCTATAGGTGATGTCCAGCCCAGGCAGATGCCCACCACAAAAGAGTACAAATTGGCTGCAAAAAACAAAAGTCAAGCTGCTTACCCATATTCATACTTAAAGGTGCTGCTCCGAAAATATACCTGCCACAGCAGCCAAAAAGATGCGGCTCGTTTTCACTGGTTCCATATTGTCGCTTAATTGAAAGGGCTCACTTCTGCTGCTTTTCCAAGCGGCGCATTGTTGGCGTCTGACCTGCTTAAAGCTGCAAAGTGTAAAAGATCATAGATTAAAATTGGATTATTTAAAATTTAAAATAAGTACATTGTGCCAATTAATTGGTATTAAAATGCTGCTTTTATCCCTTCGTCTGTCCCATTGCAAATTGCAAGTGAGTCTTATTTAAACGTCAACGCATAGCTGGATGATTTTGTGAAAATTATTCTGCAATTTTGACACTCTGTTCTCGAATGACATGAGTAGTATATTGAGTTTGTGCAATGTTTAAACATTTAAAGCTACATTAACCAAATTTGAATTGTATATTAAGTGCATAAGATATTCGATAAATTGATTCAAAATGTTTCATTTTATTATAAAGTATTCCAATGATCGGAAATGGAAACAAGACTGCATTTTGTTCAGAATTAATAAGCTAGAGTCACAAACTTTGAGGCCTTGTAAAATGAATTCAAACAATGACACTAGAAACAGAGTATATAACAGTCAGCAGTTTTCGATTGCAAGTTGCGTATCAAAGAACCAAACATAAGTAAATTAAATTTTATTGTCTAAATTGAAAAAACTCGTATTTAATTAAAGATACAAATACAAACAAGTAAGAACGTTGCACCCGACTGCGATATACTCTTTTTTTCCCCTTTGCGGAGTCAGAATTGAAAAAAAAAACTGCGTTCATACTGACGGACGGATATTTCACAAACCCAATATAATCTATTTTTCTTTCAAAAAAATTAAAAACAGAGTATTAAAAAATACGGCAAATGGCAAAGAGAATGCATCCGTTCTCGACAGTTTCTCGTAAATGTATCTGAAAAAACTGTCGAGAATAGCACAAGCGACAGTTTCGAAACAAATTTCATATTTCGCTCAGTTTATGGCAGCAAAACACCATGTTCCCGATAGTCTTTTTCAAATATTTTCTCGTCAAAAAATTGCGAACCGGACTCAGGAAAGTGTGGTGTAAATATCGTGAACGGATCTATTTTCCAACAGGTTTTTTTTATCGAAAAAGTGTCGAGAACGGATCCGTTTTTCAAAAAGACTCACGATAAAAACGTCTATTATTACCGGGTGGGAGTTTATAAGCAAATCGGTACTCTAAATAATAGTTTCAAATAATAACCGAAATTAATGTAAAAACATACACAGTGTTTTTCCTAGACTAGGTATTCTCTTTGCCAGGCGATCGCGTAAAATGATCGTAACAAAAATCGAACCGTAAGCCTTTAAACTGGGAGCTGTAATGCAGCTGCATACAGCAAAAAGCACAAATTTAAATATTTTATTTTATGAAGTCAGGCCTGTTTTACGAGCTAAAGTAAATATAAAATCAATATTGCTTATAAGCACTTGAACAAACACACACACATATACACATAGACAAGGAGACAAAGGTAAGAGCGCATTATCTTATCAAAGAATTCCCAGGTTCCATCCATATATTACTTAATCATCGACTTCGTTTCAACTATTCTCTCCGCATCGATGCAACTACAACTAACAATACAACCTAATACTACTTGTATTATCTTTTCAAAACTGGTTCTTTAAAACTTGCGTCATTTGTGCATTTTGCACTTGAACTCGTTCAATTGATAAGGCGACAAGTCATCAGGCGGCTGTTCAGCCACCAATCTCAATTTGTTTGTTTTTTGCACTACCCAACCCGATCCACTTCATTCAAAAGTCGTCAGTTGAATGAATGGGGCATATACATAATACCCAAATCCATTATATAGACAGGTGACTGGCTGACAGGTAACCTAACCACGCATCAATAGTATGTCCCACTCCTAACTTAACTAGCTATAAATCGTAGTTTCTTAGAGTTTATACATACATTAGGGTGCATCAATTGTTTTTTTTTTAAATTGTAAGATATTGTAAGATATTTTCACCAAGAAACCATAGCTCTAAGATCAATTCCTAGTCAGCGCTTTTTGAATTGGAAAATTTCTGCGATAAGAATTATGTGTCAGTCGGCGACAATTGACAATCGACAATTGCAACAATAGTCCATGGCAAAAACAATCTCTATGACAGCCGTACACTCAATGCAGTTCTCAGTTCTCTCTTTCTCAATTCTCAGTTATCTGTGGGTGGCTCGTGTAGGTGGAGAAAAACAGAACGAGCCTCTGTGCCCCAAATCGATGAGAAAGTTTTCGACAGGTTTCACATTTTAGGCCGCAAACATTGCTGCAACAAAAAAAAAAACACGTTGACAACAACAAAACACAAACAACAAAATAGAGGCAAAGTTTCAAAATAGTTGGACCACAGCATGCACAAAAGTTTGAAATAATGCAAAAGTTACGGTAATCAAATAACAGTAAGAATCGTTTGGTATATTTTGTGTATATTAAGTGTAACTTGGACAACAATATATAAACGGATGATTCTAATTAACAATTAACTTGATTTAAAAATTAACTGCATATTTTTAAATACAAATCCACAAATAATCATGTAATATTTCCACCGACTTTGTGATTTTTAAGCGGTTTCCCAATTTCGGTGGCAATATTTTTATAAAGTACAGGAAGAAGGAGACATTTCCGACTAGATAAACTATATATATTGTTGACCAGCATCAACAATCGAGACGAACTAGCTATGTCCGTCTGTCTGTCCGTCCGTCCGTCTGTCTGTATGAACACTGTGATCTCAAAGACTATAAGAGCTAGAGACACCAAACTTGGCAAGCAGGTTCCTGTTTATTTCAAATTTCGGATGCACTTCCCCGCTCCCACGTAAATCAAAAAAAAATTAACACAATTTTGAAGATACAGCTTTGATTTTTTGAAACACATATATATATTTTATCAATGTTGATCAGCTGCGTAAAATTCATTACGATCGGATAAATAACACCAAAGTTGTGGAAATGATGTAGTTAAATTGCCATACTTTTTTTTAAGGGCAATCAAAGAGATTCAGTGTGTCCAAACTGTAGCTTAATATAATTTCTTACTAATGTTATATAAAAGTTCTTGATATATAAATCTGAACAAATGTTATGATCCTAAGACAAAATGTGTACCAAGTTCGGTGGTATTCCTATATAGTATATAATTTTGGAAAATCTTTAAGGTACCTGATGATTTTAGCACCTTAACTCATGAAAATGACCAAAAGTATTTGAATTTTTCCAAATATCAAAATAAAACTGTTTTTTGCTAGCCTTAGAGATGATGAATTGAATGAAAATAGTTATCGATTCATTAAACTTTTTTGTTCAACTTTTCTGCAGTCCAAATACATGGCTGCTGTATATATTACATGAATGTATTACATTATTATTATTATTTGTATCACAAGTATTATGTGTATTATTATATATTATATATATATATAAAGTTTGTTAGCTATTCAGCTACTAAGCGCTATATTCAAACATTAACGCTAACTTATGACGCCCACTCAAAGTTCCTTAAGACAGTATGACAATGTGGCTTTTGCTGCTTGTACTTTCGTATTTCTGGGCCAAGACAAGTTGCCAAGAATGAGAAAGAGAACAACAACAACAACAACAGCAACAACAACAACAACAACAACAACAACAACGACAGCCACATTAACATGGATATCATTCTCTTTGCGGCTGAAGGCTTCTTCTCATTCCTGCCAGACGCCGTTATGTCTCGCAAAGTTTCTCTCCTCGTTGAGTGGAAACTGGTTGTGCAACATTCTGTGTCATATTTCTGTTTGGGGTTTTTCGCTGTCTGTTCGCTTTGCAATATATTTCATATAATTTATTATAAAATTATTTCCGTTTGCTGTTGCAGCCGCAGCCGCAGCCTCTGCCATTTGTTTTTTTTTTTTTCGATTTGTATTTTTGCCCTGCTGTTCAGTTGACTATGTGCCGTGGGCTGACCAACCAAAACATGGCCATCAAGCATTTAATTGGCGTCTATTTATGTCCAGATACCACATCGTTTCCCCAGATCGTGCTCCGACTGAGTGACGACAACGCCGCCGCCAACAACAACCAACTAAACCGACGAGTTGGGCACAAGGACGAGGATCAAGACGAACAATGAAAATTGATATTGAAAACTTTCAGTTTGGATGTGGAAATCTTAAAGGCCGCATCAGCGGCGCTTCAACGTTCCACGCTCATCGATACTGAAACCGATTCGACGATTTCGATTCCCATTTTCGATTTCGTTTACGATTGCCACAGCACCGATTCCGACTTCATTAAAGAAACTCTTCTCTTATTACGCATATGAAAAGTGCCTGTGATTTGCATGTTAAGAGCTCTGAGTACCCCTCATCAGCTCTCTTATGTCTCTTGTGCCCCCTATTACCAATGCCCATGCCCATTCTCAGCGCCGTTCCTATCTCGATGCGAATCCCAGCGGTCACATCACAGCCGTTGCAGCATCACAAACGCATTGCCAGCGGCAATGTTGTCACGCTTTGTTGTGTTGCACGCTGCACGTTGCCTGTTGCACAGTGCCTGCTGTCTGCTGCTTGCTGCTTGCTGCCTGTTCCCGGAGCGCCTGCGCAGTCGCAGTCCCAACTCTGTCCATCATTATGTCAACGCGCTGAATGCGCATGTCAATCAAGATGAAGTGCCGCTGATATGTGGGCTGCTGGTCAACTTTGTTGCTGTTGTTGTCTTTGTATTTGTATTTGTAGTTGCTGTATTTGTTGTTGTTGTCGTCATCCTTGAAATTGGCACTGCTTTTAATCAGGGAGCGACCCATAAAATAGAGCCAACATTTCTGCAACTTATTATGCTCATCTATGCTTATACAATAAAAATATAATAGGCCAATCAGCCTGAATGCTAGAAATCTGTAATTCTCAAAAATCAGAGTATTCAGTGACAATGTGTTTTTGAACCAAAACTAAGTTGTTCCAAAAATCGTAGAGCCAACGCTTAAACCAAACAAAATAAACTAACAAACAACTAGGAATTAAGAATTAAAAGAAAA
This sequence comes from Hirtodrosophila cameraria, assembly GCA_949708635.1. NCBI lineage: Eukaryota > Metazoa > Arthropoda > Insecta > Diptera > Drosophilidae > Hirtodrosophila > Hirtodrosophila cameraria. Next base: position 350,758 of record OX453090.1, on the reverse strand, counting down.
TTGGATATATAACAAAATACTGGTCCAACTTTTGATGCAAGAATTTGGAAAAATCCAGAAAATGCCAATTAGACCAAAAATGTTAAAAAACTCGACTGGATTGATGTCATTCCCGGACATTTTTTGCAAGTTCACGTTATCGAAGAAGGAACCTATCGCCAAAGTGCTCCCCAGCATACAAAGGAGAAGAAATTCTTATCCCAAGAATTCCGATTATTCCAAAAGATCTTCCATTCCAATTCAAGCGAGTTCAGTTTCCAGTACGATTGGCTTTTGCGATGACAATAAAGAAATCGCAAGGCAAATCATAGGAAGTCTGTGGGATTAATATAGAATTTCCATGTTTTTCGCACTTACAGCTATATGTACATTGCCTGCTCACAAGTTGTGTAACCGTCTTTGTTGTTATCTCTTTTTATCGCTCTCTACTGGAAAAATATGATGTATAAATGAATTATTTAAAATATGTAAATAATTAGAAGACGTTTAATGTGGGGCGAAACGAAGTTAGCCAGGTCCGCTACTAAATAAATAAAATACTGCTGAGCTATTTCGACTACTTGGTACTAGTTCTACACTGGTCTAAAGTAATGTAAATGGAATCATGTGCAAAATGACTGCTAAAACTAAGCGAGTGATGTTCTATGCAACACACGCATTTCGATTCTAATCGGGCCCAACGAATAAATCTGTTGGCATTACTTAAGAGCTGTTTCTTTTTAAGAACCAGAAAACAATTTTTTTTCCGCCAATTGCGTGTACAAAGTGGTTTTCTCTGCATTATCTAGAACAGAGTTACCAAATATAACTAATTCTCAACTGATAACAAAAGGCAATTGACTCCTTTGTGAACTGTATATATATATGTTATGCTTTCTGCTTGTTGTACTCTGTTGCTTTGTTGTACCTATTATATTTCGATGTTTCCGCGTCCCGCATCCAACGTCTTTGTGAGTACAAGTATTACAACGCGATATTTATTCTTGTGTGTCAGCTATAAACGTGAAATTTACTGCGGAATGTCATTTAAAGTACAAACATTTTTTCGGCAATGCGAGTTTTACTTATATTTTTTGAGCCACGGTCACAGGACAAAACGAAAAAGCAACAATTTGAGTTAGTATAACTTTGATATACCCTGTAGTCAAACCAATTGTATATTTAATTTATTTATTTATTGATTAAATGTCGAATAAATTAACAATGACTTAAATTGAAATAAAAAATATTATTAAAAAGAATAAAATTAGTCAATATTTTCAAAATATTTCAATATTATCATTATCATTATCATTATCATTATCATTATCATTATCATTATCATTATCATTATCATTATCATTATCATTATCATTATCATTATCATTATCATTATCATTATCATTATCATTATCATTATCATTATCATTATCATTATCATTATCATTATCATTATCATTATCATTATCATTATCATTATCATTATCATTATCATTATCATTATCATTATCATTATCATTATCATTATCATTATCATTATCATTATCTAAAGTCTGTATGTCCAATCGAGTATCGTGTTAAAGTATACCTTTTGCCTTGTGTGCTTCAAGTGTTAGGTATTTCTTTAGAAGGACCCGCATCCAGGCGAAGCAAACGGTTTCCATGCACGCCAAATGAAGCCGTCGATGCCGCCAGGCTCGGCACACACACACACACACGCACACACACACACACACATACACACACAAAGAGAGACAGTTCACAGTAGCGGCAACAGTCACAGTTTTTGTCGTATTTTATAATCCTTTTCCTTTTTGGCCGTGCAAGCTAAAATAAAACAAAACTGCAACCCAACCCAAAGTGAATCAAATACAAAGGAACCAAACTGAACCGAACTGAACCGAACCGAACCGAACAGAGCGAGACATTTATTTGTCTGTCTCGGCCAGAATACCGTCTCATTCTGCTTTGCCGTCTCAGTGTCCTTGCTTAGTCTACGTCTCGGGTTTCGCCTCTTTGTCATTATGTCCATGCTTCCGGATTATATTTTGGTTGGAATTTTGTTTATTTGCACGTCTTAGCAGCTGTCGCTGTTATAGCTCAACTAAACTAAACACCAGCGTATCCATGACCCCACCCCCCACCCCCCACCCCAAACCCAATACAAGATCCAGTCCAAAGAGCCAGCCGCAATCCCTTTAATTTCGTCAAGTGCCCTAATATCATTCCACTAAGTGGGGCTAATCAGCCAGCCACAAGATTCAGATCTCAAACGGATGTCGCCGGTTGTGTTTACAAGGCAACCAAACGCGACTCCCCCTAATAAGCCACCAGCCGTGTATACCCAGAGCAACCAAGGGTGTGGCGGGGGCAGCGCACAGCCAGTGGAACCCAAAAGGAACCGAAGGGCCGGCCAGGGACAGCGCGCTCTGGAAATTAATTATTAAGGCATTTCAAGCATGGCCCGGCACTAAATATATTCGCGTTTATATGAAATAAACTGTCTGGCAATAGAATTTCAAGTGGCATTTTGCTTCCTATCCTGCTTCTTAGTATTACTTATCCTTCTACTCGCCTCGTTTTCGTTCTCGTCCTCGTCCTTGTTCTCCTGCCGCCAGTGTGACACTCCTGCCACCTGAACCACAGATAAGCCCTGACCTGTTAGTTTTCGCAACTGTAGATCAATTCACTGGGTGGAAGTACAAGCTTTACTTGATTGTGTGTTGGAAAGCGAATTCTGATGAAAATATTTAAGTTCTCTGCAAAAAACCTTCCTTAACTACTCAATTAAAGTAATCCAATTTAGTCATTATATCTATATACAATAAAAACACCTCTACGCGACGATGCATTTGTGACGAAGTATTTTCTGATTAATATAAAAACTCCTTAAAATAATAAAACTAATTTTCAATCATGTCTGAGTTTGTAAATGTGTATTTATATAATATTGTAGCTATGTACATATTTATTAACTATTATCATAATATCATTTTGCTGGTTCTTCTTCTACTTAATTGCGTGCCTTTAATGACAGCGCTCCAATTAAAGCGGCGCAGATTGTCAAAACATCGGCCAATGAAATGAAATCCAATGAGGGCTGTAGCAGAAATAACAACAACAACAACAACAACAAAAGGCAAATTGCACACACAGTTGAAAGCTTCAATTTACCACCCATTGTGCCTTATGGCAAGAGCAAATGTGAACGTGCAACGCGCAACGTGCGACGTGCAACAGGCAAACAGGCAACAGGCAAAGAGACAACAAGCAGAGGCACATTGCAGCTGGAGGCCACTTCGAGCCGCATCCAACGATGATCCCCAAACAGACGGCACAACATTTTTAATATGCAAAAAGACGCACGCGGCGATCGCGCCACCTGTTGCATGGGGACAGTACTCTGAGTGCAGACTGGACAGAGAGTCGGCTATGGAAATGGGTACGAGTACAGTCGGAAAAAACGGGAAGTTCCTCAATTACATGCCAGTTAATAAATCAATAATAATAATATGTGCTAGGTGTGTAGTACACACTGTGTACATACAAAATGTATTTGAAACAAACAAAAACTCAGTATTGTGTGCCTATAATAGGTATTTGCTATATCTGTATAAGAAATACCTGTTCGATTTTGATGCATTTTACTAAGTTATGAATTAGTTGGCTTATCTTTTTACACAAATAAGTTGCATTATAGAGATAGTTTAAACAGACAAGAAACAATTAAGAATACTCTAGTCGAGTGGGCCCGACTACGAGACTCCCTGCTCCCAACTTGCATTTCAAGCAGTTCAGCGGCAGCACAAGCAAGCAGTGCACTCAACTTGTGCAGTGCCTGTAAAACTGTTGTTTCTGCCTGCTGAGACGGGGGTAATAGATTCTTCCATAACTTGGGTGTTATTTTTGCGATCGTGATGAAATTTACACAGCTGATCAACATTGATACAACATATATGTGTACCAAAAATCAGCTTTATCTTTAAAAATTGTGACTGTGGGAGTCTTTTGCGATTTGCGGGGGTGCGGAGGGTGTATCCGAAATTTGAAAAAAACTTGATCTCCGTATGGTATTCAGGAACCTGCATGCCAAGTTTGGTGTCTATAGCTCTTATAGTCTCCGAGATCTGTGTGTTCATACGGACAGACGGACATGGCTAGTTCGTCTCGGCTGTTGATGCTGATCAAGAATATATATAGTTTATATAATCGGAAATGCCTCCTTCTGCCTGTTACACACATTTTCAGTACTTTATAACTCCCTTTTTCCCATTTTTAATGGGAACAGGGAGTAAAAAGGATCAATATCAACTTGTTATAGGTTGATCAAATTGGTATATTTTTAAATATCAAAGCTTTGCATATGGTATTTTTATATGAATAAACCTACAAAATTTTACATTATTACTAACAAATATCAATACGAAGTGTCATCAAAATTCGGAGAAACATTTCTTTTATTTTTAATCGAATGTCATGTTAATATTTTACCAGACTTTTTTTTTGATTTGAGTAAAACCAATTTTGTTCTTTGTTAGCTGTCTATGTATCTATTATCATTAAATATATAGAAATATATTGATAGCCGATCAGATTCTTAATCCTCATAAAAAATATATATATATATTATTTTGCCAACACGGACAAACTCTACATTGGTGCAAATTTGTTACAAGTTTGGTACTCATTTCAGTCATTTGTGTTAAATATTTTCTCGCAGTGTATGAGAATTGGATTGGCAAAGGCGGCGGTGACGCGTGGGATAAGCAAATTTCATGATTTACGTTTTGTTGTTGCCAGCTGACAGGCGGACAGATGGACAGATGGACGTGCGGACAGTGAGTCGCTTTTGGAAGAGGAGGGTAGAACTGGAGTAAAATGGATCGAGGAGAGTCAAGAAGCAGATGAAAATATGCAGAGGGGGATGCGGTGGGTCAATTTACAATTTTACAGTTAACCAAATCGCTGGAATTAATTGTGCGCGTGGCGCTGATAAGCAGCTGCCTGTCCAACTGCAACTTTCAATTAAGTCGTCCTCGTCGTCGTCGTCGTCGTCAGCATGGAAGTCCTCGCCTGGGGGCAGCCAATGAGTGCCCTCTTTTTGTGGACATGGACATGGACCTCTACCTGAATCACTTTACCTTTGCATTTTGCCTGTACTACATGTGCGTGTTAGCCCCGAAACGCAAAAAAAGCAATACAAAAACAAAAAAGGTGCGAAATCTTCGACAAACGGCAGCCAAAAATGCCAAATTGCTAATCAGGCGTGCAGCCATTTAAGACAAGTTGGCAGCCTGCCTCTGAAGTAGCTCTAAGGCGCCCTCTATGTGGCTAAGAAACAAACAGACCTGTTTCAATTCAATTTATTTGAAATCACATATCTTAGAGTTTCTCATTTATGAAAATCATTCGAACTATTCGATATGTGGTAGTATGGTGGGCAGTATTAAAAAATTGTAAATTGCATTATCTACAAATTATTGCAATATATATATACATGCCAAATTTGGTATCAACTGGCTTGTTGGCTTAGAAGGTGTTTGCAATAGACCTTTATTTTTAACCTTTTGAAATAAAGTTTGTTGAGTAATTCTCACGTAAAACCTTTAAAGAAAAGGTTGAGCAATAATAGTTATTTGGTATAGTAACGAGACTAGCCACAGCTGCATCTTCTTTCTGCAAGCAGTACATATGTATGTCAGAATCGGCCAGATCGGACCACTTTAACATATATGTAGCTGCCTTAGGAACAATCGCTTGAAAATAAGTTTTTGTTTTTCAAAATAATTCGTCTAAGTTAGTATCCACATATATTTACAAAATTTTATCAAAATCGGCTTACTATATCTTTATGCTGCCATAGGAACGATCGGTTGAAAAATAAGTTCTTGTATAAAAAACTTATTTGTTTTTCAAGATAACTCAAACAAACTCACTTGTCCTTAGACTAATAACAGTTTTTATTTGACATGACAAAATTTCATTTAGATCAGACGACTATATAAAATAGCTGCCATGACTTTTGCAAATTAACTTGTCTTATGCAAAACTTTTCCGCAGGGGTATATATCTTAGGCACGCCGAAGATATCATTTCTTTCTTGTTTGAAAATTTAGGATTTTTAATATCGGAATCTATTTTATTTGGGGGTAGCTTTTAGTTCCATTTAATCTTTATTTTCAGTCACAGTTTCTTTTTGTTTCACATTTGAACTGTCCCGTTCCGGTTTTCACCTTCGACATCATTTTGTGGAATTAAACTTCCTTTTAATGTTCAAAATTTTCTTTTGTTGACATAGTATTTTGAATCCTTTCACAATGGCAAGTTTATTCAATTCTTGATAAAATGAAAGTGAATTCAAATCGTAAAATGTGGTCAAAAGTGATAGGGGAACCTTTAAGAAAAATGCACTTTTGCAATAACTTACAGAAAGTGGAAATTATTAAACCTTTCTTGGCTATCAATAGTCGCATAGATTGTTTTTCAGCTCTAGCATGTGTTCAATGTACATATCAACATTTTTTAAATCTTAATCTTTTAATTTCGAGATCAATGTGATCAAAGTCCGTTTCTGTCAACTGTTTTTTGTTTGTTTGTTTGCAAAATGCAATTGGGTAAGCTCCAAATTGCAGTAGGTTGAAATTGAACTGGATTAACATACTGACTGACTGACTGACTGAATAACTGACTAACTGTGTAAGTTAGTGAGTGAGTGAGTGAGTGAATGACTGCCCGCTGTTTAAAGCTTGGCTCTCAAACTAATGACAACATAATTACTTTGCAAATCGCTGCATGAAATGCAGTCCGGGATCGGTTTAATTGCGACCGAAGTCGGCTTTTCATTTGGGCAGCATTCAACATGCGGCAGGCAACAAATTTGACCAACTGTGAATGTTGCCGCCCACGCGTGAACGTGCGTACAGCAACAGCAACAGCAACAACAACACCGACAACAACAACTGGAAGCAGAAACAGCTCGGCCCAGTTAACAGTAATTGCTGGCGCGTCGTGTTTTTGGACCACCAATGGATTGATTAACTACGTGTTCGATATTTCTTTACCCCTCCATCTTGCTTGCCTACGCCGCCCCTGCAGTGCGCAGTGTGCAGTGTGCAGTGTGCGTCTGTGTGTCACTTGGTATTGATGATGTGGCCCAGGCAACTTTTGAGGCTCGCGTCCAAATCAAATTTACTATAATGACCACTCAAATGGACAGGGTAATGGGCCATGCAGCGAACGAAATAGAAATAGAAATACAAATACAAATAGAAAGAGTAAGAGAAAGAGAAAGGCAATCGATGGACGAGTACGAGTATGTTCGTCGGCATCTCGGAGACGCCGCCAAGTGGGCGATGCCCAGACCATCATGAGATTGGAGAGGAAGGGTGATAGAGGGAGAGACTGGGGGCTAAAAGCAAACTAATGACATATTCGAACGGGACGGCCTGGTCCTGTTCCTGATCCCGGCTGTTGGCCATCCAACATTCGCCATACGAACGAGGCTGAAACTGTGGGTAGTCACAAACATCTGCAGCAACTGCCTGTCTGGATTGTTTTGAAATTGTCATGAAAGCAGCTGATAGGGTGCACGGGTCAGCAGTTAGCAGTCTGCAGTCAGCAATCTGCAGCTCATTAGAAACTGACTGAATAAATCGAGTATCGAGTTTTGGGAATGTCAATCAGGGTAATCGAACCACTTGAATAACAGAGCTCGTTCGGTGCAGCATAGAATCGCTTTTTAGCTCCTTTCATCTAAAGCTGAAGAATTGATGAAAAATCAATGATTCAATCAGGCCTGTTCCGAACTCGTGTTCCGTTCGAAATTTGCCGAAACAGAATCGCTTGCTGTCTGAAGTATTCAGACAGAAGCTTTTTAGCTCCTTTCATCTAAAGCTGAAGAATTGATGAAAAATCAATGATTCAATCAGGCCTGTTCCGAACTCGTGTTCCGTTCGAAATTTGCGGAAACAGAATCGCTTGCTGTCTGAAGTATTCAAAACGTCAAACGTTTACATTTTTTTTTTTAATATACTGAATGTAAGGCTCAATTGAAAATATGATAAATGTATTAAAAAGCACCTGCCTGTCTTGTTTGTTTAACAGTTTTGTCCATTTAATCAATAAATACCAAGCCAGTCCACTAAAGGCTAAATCCAGAGCTATGAGCTCAAAAGGGTTAACCAAGGGGGGAAACAGGGACATAGGTATGGAGGGGAGAACAGAGATAGGGGCAGATTTATAGCGATTAGATTAGTTATGCTCACCTAACCAGAAACCCACGAAGTTCGCTTCAGGCGGCAGCTTGAAAAGGAAAGTGGGCGGCGATGTTGTTGGGCAAACGGGTGGTAAGGGGGACGATGATGGGCAAGGGGAGGCTACAAGTGCATAACATAATTGTGGCTCGATGGGCGGTTAGAGGGAGGGGGCGTGACAGCGGCTACTTTGCATACGTGGCTGGGCTTTGTGCGCGTTTCGCATAATTACGCGCAGACTCAATTCTAAACTTAATTAAGATTATTACAGTATGGCCTAGAGGGGTAAAACCTTAAGACAAAAGCTATGCGAGCTTAGAGTGCTGGGTGCAGGGCACAAGGGACAGGGGCGTCCGTCGCTGGGAGGCGTGTGTGGAGACGCGCAAAAATGCGTTCAGGCGGCCGTAACTAATAATCGCTGGCATGCAAAGCAGCTAAAAGAACTGAGGAACTAAATAACTGAGAAGCTCAATAATTGAGAGCCTGAGTAACTGAGAAATGGAGAGATTGAGAGATTGAGAAACTGTGCAGATGCCCGAGGCAAAGAGCTGGCAGCCTTTCGCTATCGGTCAGCCAGTTGAGCCTGAGGCTACACTGACAAAAAAAGCATTTTTTACTCCCTGTTTCCATTAAAAATGGGAAAAAGGGAGTTATAAAGTACTGCAAATGTGTGTAACAGGCAGAAGGGGGCAGTTCCGTCTATATATTCTTGATCAGCATCCACAGCCGAGACGAACTAGCCATGTCCGTCTGTCTGTCTGTCCGTCCGTCCGTATGAACACACAGATCTCGGAGACTATAAGAGCTAGAGACACCAAACTTGGCATGCAGGTTCCTGAACACCATACGCAGATCAAGTTTATTTCAAATTTCGGATGCACCCCCCGGCACCCCCGCAAATCGCAAAAGATTTCCACAGCCACAATTTTAAAGATACAGCTTTGGTACACATATATGTTGTATCAATGTTGATCAGCTGTGTAAATTTCAACACGATCGGATAAATAGCACCAAAGTTATGGAAGAATCTATTGCGCCCGTCTCAGCTGGCAGAAGCAACAGTTTGACATGCACTTTACGAGTTAAGTGCGCTGCTTGCTTGAGTTGCCGCTGAACTGCTTGAAATGCAAAATGGGAGCAGGGAGTCTCGTAGTCGGGTACACTCGACTACAGCATTCTTACTTGTTTTTCTTTTCTTTCTTTGAGAAATATCAATTTCAATAACAGTTTTATTTAAGAGCATTGGCTCTGGTTCGAATTAACCAGCTCACGTGGATTTGAAAATGGGTGCAAGGCTATATAAAACCATGCAATGCCACCCAATACTTATACAATTTTCGATCTATAGATTTACTTGTAGACCAATGAAAACCGAACTAAGATTGAAGATAAATATATACAGAATATGTATATTCGTATTCCTTAAGCTCTGTACAATTTAAGTTTTTAAATTGCAAAAGTATGTAGAAATGGTTTCTGTAGAAGATCTCAGTTGTTTAAAGTATAAAGTTTCAAACTAATATGTTAATATATAAATTGATATATCTGAAATATGTATTTGATGGATATTAATCGGTTATATCTTACTGTGTAGGGATAGTGGGATGGGTTAACGGACATTGAGGTTAACCTGAAAATCAGCACGCAATTGCGAAATGTTTTACCTAATAGAAATTCTCGTGCGCGTTTCGCATGCAAATGCAATTTGAAAATTGCGGCTGGCAAATTATAAGAAAATGTTCCTATTTGCTCTGCCTGTGTTGCTCTGCTCTGCCGCAGCCGCTACCGCTGCCTCTGCTCTGTGTGCAGTCAGGCAGTCAGATAGTCAGGCAGTCAGCCTGACAGCGTTGCACTCTTTAATAGAAATAATTACAGCTGCCATCGCTTGTTGCATGATATGTTGCATGGCAACATGTTCGCAACATGCTGATTATCACACGCATTTATAAATTGCCCACCGCCGTCGCTGTCGCTGTCAACGTCGACGTTGACGTCAACGACGACGACGCGTTATTTGGCGCAACATTTTGCCAATTTTATGATCGCAACATGTTCGCACATCGTAATTTAGCTGCGGCCAGGCAACATGTCTCATAAATTTGATGGCCAATTATCGAAATTGCATTAGATGTGCGTAATTGCGGCACCCATTATCCATTCATTGCCCACTGTACACTGTATACTGTTCACTGTCCACTGCCCACTTTGCCCACTGTCCACTGTCCACTGTCCACTATCTACTCTTCAGTCCACAATCCAGTCACCATTTCACTGTGCCTTGGCAACATGTTGCCGCCACACACGTACTCAGTCCATGTTCAATTAACACTTATGTAGGCCTCGAGTACCCCTACACCAAAACCCCCCCCCACACACTCCAGTATCCATACTTCTACCAGGTATCTTGTAGCTATTTTTGATATCAAATTTACAACCTGCTAATTGTATGCAACTCGCCTCAAAACTGCTCCATTTTTTTTGTTGTTTGGCCTCGTGTGCAGGATGCGGCTCATCCTTAATCACACTCTAAAGATTAGATAGCAATTCACAAATGATTTGGCAGCAGGTTAGATGAAATAATATATTTAACATGATTTTGTCTATAATCACATTGTCTGAAATAAGATACACGACTGATTTACCTTTAGAATACCCTGTAGTCTACTTTAACTATCTAGGTAAAATCACTGTTTATTACACAGATAAAAAAAAAAAAAAAATAATAATAATAATAATAATAATAATAATAATAATAATAATAATAATAATAATAATAATAATAATAATAATAATAATAATAATAATAATAATAATAATAATAATAATAATAATAATAATAATAATAATAATAATAATAATAATAATAATAATAATAATAATAATAATAATAATAATAATAATAATAATAATAATAATATTAATAATAATAATAATAATAATAATAATAATAATAATAATAATAATAATAAAAATAATAATAATAATATAATTTTGACAATAATATACTGTTTGTCTAAAGGATTGGATAAAGACAAATAAGGACATTGCAATATACTCTATCTTCAGCCTTTAAGCGATGGCGAGAGAGATAAAAATAAATGTTACCCTTACCCGATACATCTTGGAGACTTTTGTGTGTGGGTGTGGGATATACCTGTCAAGAAGGTCATTAATATTCTTAATGTCTAGTTTTGGAATTGTGAAATATATGTACATATATAGTATGAAGATGGTGGAATATAAAAAAACATGTATGCCAAGTTAGGTTGCTCTAGCTTAAAAAATGGGGAATACAATTGCGTTCATATGGATGGACGAACAGATATTTAACAAACCCAATATACTGTTTTTTTTTGTAATTTTTGAAAAACAATGTATAAAAGTACCTATTGAAGCAGAGCATTTGACAGTCGTTGATTGAATAACGATTTACGATTCCCCATCCCGCAGAGTTTATTCATTAGGTTCTGCGGAAAAACGTGTTTAATTTGTGACAAAACGAAACGAAATCTTTTCAAGTTTGTTTGGCTTGTTGTGCCTTGGTTTGTTGCTCTGGCTCAGAATTTAGCTCATATCAGTGGCATCTTCGCCTGGTTGCTGCCTGCCTGCTGCCTGGCTGCCTGCCTGCTGCCTGGCTGCCTGGCTGCCTGCCTGCCTGCTTGAGGCATTGCTGTGGGGCAATAAAAAAGTGTATAAGACAGCAGCCAGCATCCCAGTTGGGCATCCAGTTGGGCATCCCAGTTGAGGAAGAAAGATTCACAGGCCTCCTCTCTCTCTCAGCTGGTGCGTAATGTTGCGTTGTCAAATTAATACGAACAGGCTAAGATTGCGAACCCGTTTGCTTTTTTTACTATATGCCCCCAAACTGAACCCAAATAACCGAAACTAAAACTAAACCCAAAACCGACCCCGACCTGTTGTTGTTGCTATTGCTGTTTGCCTGTTGCTGTTGCCGGTTGCCTGTTGCTGTTGCCTGTTGCCTCGGTGCAGATGTCACGACGCGCATTGTCAAACAAGCGAGCAGCAATTGCAAAGTTGGCAACATTTTTGCCTGGCAGCAGCCAAATTGTAACATAAATAGACTGTAAGTTAGTTAGCCTCCAGTTAGGCTTCAAATGCGCATGCGCAGCGCCAACAACAACAACAACAGCAACGACATCAACAAGCAGCAGCAACAACAATGTTGCTGTTGTCGTCGTCGTCGTCGTCTCGTGGCGACCATGAAAAACGTGACATTTTTATGTTGCAAACTTTAAATCTTTCATATCAGAAAATGAAATGTTGCAATGCAATTGACTGCAACAACAGCGACAACAACAACAACAACAGCTTTGACTTTTTGTTGCGCGTGAGCAGCGCTGTTGTTGTTGACATTTCGCTGCTGTTGCTGCAGCAGCAACAACAATTGCAACAACAATCTGTGCACATGTGCGCCTCGCATTTGCCATTTGTTGCTGTTGTTGTTGCTGCTTTGGACCTTCTATGGCCCAAGTTTTGTAGGCTCCCTTTCCAATGCAAATAGCTTTGTCAATGTAAATAAGAATTGAGCTACAAAAATTGCAGGCAGCGTCATTTCAATAATCATAATTCTGATTCTCATTCGAATTCTCAGCTGAATGTTAATGTTCACAATGCTTAAATTCAATTCAATATGTATTATTATATTTTAATTTTGGATATTATGACAAATGAATAATTCAAAATGCTTTTGGACAAAACTCTCTTAAACACACTTGATTTTTGCTTCAAAATTTAGCAACTACTATTCATAGTTATTGCATCTGTTGCAAAGAAACAAATGAAAAGCATTTTCTTATTATTTTTCAATATACTACAAGTTCAAAGATCGAATTGCAAGCTCAAAACTATGCAGAGCCTGCACAGTCCTTAGCTTTAATCGAACATAGAGAAATGATTTGATGGAAAGGAATTGAAGTCATCATTGAAAGGAGCACGTTGATCTTTGAGAACTTACACAAAGAGCTAAAGAAACTATGTATTAAGGAAGAGTGTATAGGTTTTTTCGGCTTTCACGTATGTTTGTGTAGCTTAAAGTGCCTTTGTAACATTTTTGAGGGTCAATATGGCTGTTACAATGTCAAGAAAAAATTGTCTCCAAGTGCCCCATATAAAAATGTCTTTAAAGTCTAACATTGTTTAATAATGTCTAGGCAGAATTGTTTGAATATGCCACAAAATCAAAAATGTCTTTAAAAGCAAACATTTTTGTCCTAGGATCAATTTTGGACTTTTGTGTCCAGAAGCTGTTCAAAAATTAATAGACCTAAAAGATTTTGAAATAATTTTGAACATTTTAGACAATTATTGTCCCAAAGACATGTGTTTGCACAAGCTTGTCAAAGCTTTGTCGTTTTGCCTGTAAATGTCTTTGGGACATTAATGTTTCTGTCTAACAAAGTCAAAAAATGTTCAAGCAATTGTTGGTTTGATGTTTGAAGGGCTGTATTTATTAAAGATATTTAAGTCAAGGTTATAAATTGTAAAAGCGTTTTCAACTATATGGTGTATAGGTTTGTATATAGCTAGTTTCATGACAATTTTCATTAACATTTCTAGGTAAGAATTACATATCTAAGAAAATACATGTTGTATGGTTCTATTAAATTCCATCTTTCAGATCTTGAATAAGATTTCAGATTTTGTATACAAATTTGTTAGCAAAATCGCAATAAATTGGGCGCCTTTGTGGCTGACATGTGCCACACCTCCAACATTCGTCCCTTCGCCCCCTTGCCACAAGCAACGTGCCACAATTTCCATTGCATTGATTAGCAATTCAAAGAGCGGCAATTCCTCAATTTTTTTTTCGTATATTTCGGTTGTGTGTTTTCAGTGCAAACATTGTCACTGCTGCTGCTGCTGCTGCTGCTGTTGCTGCTGCTGTTACTGTTACTGCTGCTGTTGTTGTTGCTGTTGTTGCTGCGGGTGTGGCTTCTAATTTATGCGCGCGTTTTTGTTTATTGCGGTACTTGCAACCCCCTTGGCCCTTGTCCCACACATTTTTGGAGTTCTATGTCGCCCTGGCTTCACTCTGCCACCAGGCGGCATACCGAGCGGTCAACAACTGCAAAAGCGACGCTGTTCGATTTTGGTTGGCTGCTGGCCATCGATGCAACACACACATACATACACACACACACACATATATACACATACACACACGCATGCAATTGCGCGTCGCTGGCTGCCCACATATGTATGCTATGCTTTCTTTCTTTCGCTCTTGATTTCCCTCTCCCACACACATATATGTACACACACACACACACACAAAGGCACATACAACTTTAAAGGGAAATTCTTTTTAATTGCTCTTGCGTTTCTTTTTCCCTTTTTTTTTTTGATTTTGGTAGCAAGTGCAGAAAAATTCGATTCTGTGTAGGCAGCATAGAACTGTGCATCCAGCGCGCAGGACGAGCACAAGGACCAACGGCAGCAGCTGCTCCGTTCTGCTCCTCTGCAGTGGCAATAATTCGATTAGTGTCCGTGTCTATTTTCAGGCTCGTCGTGTAGGCGTTGTTCTAACCAACAGCAGCAGCAGCAGCAGCAACAACACCCAAAGCCCCAATCCAGGACAAGAACCCACCAGCCCCCCCTTTCAGCAGCCTGGCACGCCCCTTGCACTTTTGTGCGGCGCCCAGCTCCCTTGCAGTTTTTACAGTGTCCCTGCCCTCTTGTTGTTTTGGTTGTTTTGTTGTTGTTGTTGCTGTTGCTGCTGTTGCTGCTGTTGCTGCTGCATGCTGCGCTGCGCGGCACAGGACACACAGGACATCAACCGCGCCTGGACATTGGTCATCATTCATCAAAGTGAAATGTTGATTTAGTGCTCTGCTTTGTGAGCGCAAAGGAACGTTAGCCAGAGGCGTGCGAGGGAGGTGTAGAATGGAGGATGGGGGCAAAAGGAGGTGGCCTGCATTTTGGCGCCTGGGCCTTGTGGCGCCATTGTTGTTGCTGTTGTTGTTATTGCTGCTGCTGTTGTTTTCCCGATTCCTTCTCGCTACTTTTCTTATCTTATTTTTTGTTTCCCCCCATTTTAGCCCCCCGATTTTTCCCATTTTTTTCGTGTGTGATGAATTGATGCTGTTTATTCGACTGCAAACATAACCGGCATGTGCAGCAGCAGCGAACAGCCATTGGGAACTGGATCTTTTGCCGCTTTTCTTTATTTTCTTTTCGTTTCGTTTCTTTTCTTTTTCTCTTTTGTGCACTTGTTGTTTTTTTGTGTGTTTCTTTTTCGTTTCTTCCCTTGTTCCTGTTGTGCATTTTGATTAGCAAAAGGAAGCACAAAAAAAAGAAAAATTAAAAAATTTCCATTCAAGTATGTGTGGTTGTGTGTATATGTGTGTGTTTATGTGTGTGTATGTAGCTGAAAATAGAACATGCAAATTCCACAGCAGCATAAGTAATGTCAACGACTATAAGAATATCCTCGAAAAACCAATAGGAGACTATGAAGATTACGTGAATTATTCTTCTCTTTCACTCCCTTACTCTTACTCTCTCCATCTCTTTTACAACACATCAGCAATATGATCTTTCCTTTGCTCTTTTACAACCACATTTTTGTGTGCGCTCGATCCAAGAATTTCCTCAAAGTTGTTTTTGCTCAGACAGATCTGTATTTCTGCTTAAACAGAAACCCAAAAGAGAGTGACAAACAAGTTGATTTCAATTCAAACACATTAAAATGTGTTGAGTGTTCTTTGCGACTTCTAGTTTTCCTTTTAATCTTATTTAATATTTTTTTATTGCAATGCATCGTTTTCCCATTTCCTTTCAAAACACGGAGCGCATTGCATACCGATCTTATCAAATTTTCTGCAGTTGCGCTTTCAATACTCTTCCTTGCCGCAAACTATATATACCCTTTCATTAAGCTATCTTCGAATTACAGGGTATAAAAATTGCATTTTTTTCGCAATGCAAAAATTGTTGTTGCTGCATGATTTTTTCGCTTTGTATATGCTGTATATGACTGTGTGGGTAGATGTACAAGTGTGTGTGTGTGTGTGAGTTGGCCAATCAAATAGCCGAGGCCCGCACAATCGGGGCGTGGCATGGGCGGTTATAGCTGTTAGGTTTAGAGTAACGCATGGGTATACCATACACCATATATATGAGGTATATGGATGCCATATGCACATGGTTCGTAGTTACGACAGCCTTTGACAGGCAACTAATGACGGCATCCCTAACCAATGTTCGTCCTCTACATTCATTTTCACCTACCTCCAGTCCTCGAAAATCCTTAAAGCCCCAACTCCTAGCAATATTGTCACTTCTTTGACATCTTTGCTAACATTTATTGTCGCATTTCTGCTAATTAACGTTTCACATCAATGTCATATTTGCCTTGCTTGATCTTCAGATAGTTAAATCGGAATAATTAAATTCTGATTTTTTAATTTATTAACTAAACCTTTGTTGGCTTAATGTTCATGGCTTAGAAGTATATTCAAAGAATTCCACAAACAACTCCACAAAATCAAAATGGTTCAGATGTGACTTTTCTTTTGGCCGCACTTTTCTGTAAATACATAAGTTTATTTATAGCGCAACCTTATCTATACATTTTGAGTATAAAAAAAGTTTATTAAGAATTATTTTGTTCAATGCCAATGAAATGACATATGCACTTCAAAATCAATTAATTGATCACAAGACTGTTGATAAACTATATATTTTTTGTCACCTAAGAAAACTCTAACACCACATTCAATTTGTTTATGAATAAGTTTATATTAAAAACTCAATTTAGAGGAATTGATAATATGACCAAGAACACTAGAGGCATACAAATCTGTTCAGTTTTAAAACAAGCTTTGGGCACTTTGAAATACTAGACTATGTAAAAGTACAAAATATTATATAAGTACTTAAATGAATATATAACTGTGTACAAGTAAGTTATACAATCTATAAATAATAAGTATTGAAGTATTTTCTTATTTGAAAATCAAATTTAATAAAAATTGACGTGACTCTGATTAGTTGCTTGACACTGCATTGTGCGAACTTTACATTGTATATATTGAAAGTTGACATAAATGTTTGAGTGCTTTATCAAAGAGATTTGGGCCGATTCAGATACTTTATAGATGGGAACACAATTCAATTCAATTTCGTTGCGGGCGCCATAAACTTGAGTTGACCGAAAAGCAAGCAATGCGAATGACATTCGTTGCACTATTTTCTATCTCACTCGATTGTGTTGTTGCAGTTTGTTGTTGGTTGTTTTCAGTTGTTGTTGTTGTTGTTGTTGTTGTTGCTGTTGTTGTTATGCATTCCAATGGCAATGGCAATGGCAATGGCCAAAACAGATTTCTGTGCAGATTCTCTTGGCCGAGACAAAAAGCGCAGGCGGGTGGGCGCCGTTGGGCCCCAGCGCGAGAGAAGAACGTAAAGCATAATAAAAAGTCGTGCCTTACGTGCAGCAGCCAAGTAACTTCACTATCCCCTCCCACACCACTCCCCACCCACTCCTTGTAAACCGTTTCCCCCAAACGTTTAACCTATCCATTCCAAACAAAATCTCTCTCTGCTTGCATTCAGTTTCAGTTTTTCCTTTTTTTCTTTTGCCCATTTGTTGTTGTTGTTGCTGTTGTTGTTGTTGTTTTTGGGCCCGATATAGTGAAAAACATTTTTGTGGCCATGGCCAGCGCCGTTTGCCTATTTTATGAGCGTCTTAAGGGCACGCACGATTTTTGCGTTGCGCGTTTTAGTTTGCGGCCTGTGCGTTATGTGGCACTGATTACCGTTGCAGTTGTTGTTGTTGTTGTTGGTCGCTGCTGTTGTTGTTGTTGTTGGTCGCTGCTGTTGTTGTTGCTGTTGCTATTTGCTGACTGACAGAGGTCAACGTTGCCAGCAACATTTTCCAGGTTGAGGCGCCCAATGGTTGCGCTCAGTGCGCTTAAAATTGAATTTAATTTATTTAAGCGTCTCTGCCACAAGTTGCATGCCACAAAACTGCGCGACGTTATCATCATGAAGTGCAGCAAAGCAGCAGCAGCTACAGCAACAGCATCATCAACATTCATAAGACAGCTTAGACTGCGGCTTTAATTAGCTACTTGGCTAGTCATTTGATAATGAAAATCAGACTCAGCTCAACTCAACTCAACTCAACTCAACTCAGCTCAATTATAATCAAATATTTCAACTGCTTCACACTTGCCACAGGGGTTGAACACGTTAACAAATTTAACCAGCCTAGGGTTATTGAATAGCATATATACAAAAATAAATAATACTTAAGTATCATGCATGCCAAGTTTGGTGTCTCTAGCTCTTATAGTCTCTGAGATCGACGCGTTCATACAGACAGACGGACAGACAGATGGACATGGCTAGTTCGTCTCGGCTGTTGATCCTGATCAAGAATATATATAGTTTATATAGTCGGAAATTCCTCCTTCTTTCGGTTACACACATTTGCAGTACTTTATAAATCCCTTGTTCCCATATTCAATGGGAACAGGGAGTAAAAAATGAACTATCACAAAACAGACACAAGTTTCCCTTGTGTTGTTTTTGTCTTTCAGTAAGCTTTGATGTAACTTTAATTAACTAATTAACAAGTATTTTACGTACATTAATTCAGCTTTATTTTAGTCCCAAAATTGGCATGCAAAAGTTCAGGAATAATGATTAAAATATCTATGTATTAAAAGCTTAAAATTCAAATGCTCTGCTTGCGTGTGCTGCCGCTGCCGCTGCGCTGCTCAATGCGTACGTTTATGTAAAGACAAAGATGTGATTAATAAGCTCTGCTCAATTAGGTAGCTTTTAAATAGTGAGCATAGAGAACATTGAGATCATTTGCCATTTGCCTCTCTTCAAATGCAGTCGTATGCGCAAAAGCTTAATCGGTTCTTCTTTTGCGCTTTTAAGCAGTTTACCGCTACGCGTAACGGGTAATTGTTTTGTTTTGGTCGTAGTTCTAATTAGTTATTGTTGTTTTTCTTAATACGCATATTCGGCTCTCTGAAACAGAAATTTCGGGCTTCAATCAAATGTGAAATGTTTTGTGTGTGTTCAGTGCAATCCAATATTGATATATTGTATATACTATATAAAAAACAGGTAAGAACGTTGCAGTCGGGCTCACCCGACTGCGATATACTCTGTTTTCTGTACGTATATTAAATTAAATTATTTTAAAGACTTCTGATATATATATGCTTCGAACTTTAAAATTCTTTCTACTAAGTGCAGAACGCTGCAAACGCCCAAAGCAGATCGAGACGGGTGCTTGGCAAAATGATCGCAGGGGCGGGGGTGGGCGTGTCGAATTTGTTGCGTGTTGAGTGTTGTATACAGAACTATCGATAATTGCTTCTTAACAACACTGCAGTGTTGTAAAACTATTAATAGACTTCTGCCTTAATAATTTTAATAGTATTTTCTTCAAAATCAGGAACACAAAATTAAAAACCAAATTCGGAATGAAAAGTTCTCGGAAATAAGAAAAGATCTCCAGCGTTAAAAGGATATATTTTGATGAATGGTCTTGTGTACTTAAAAATTGCGATTTCCAACTAATTCAGTCCGACTTAAGTTAGAAATATGCAACTCATTGAATTAAAGTGTAATTTAAGTGAATATATATATATATATATATATATTCGTAATATTGTTGCCAATCACATCTCGTAGCTAAGGCAACAAAGCTGCTGTAAGTGTGCTCCACAATGGCATTGAAGACAACGGCTGAGACTTAGGCAGACACAGAGACGGAGACAGCGGATACTAAGGATACTGGGGATAGAGCTCGGCAACATGGCTGACAATGGGTTAAGTAGAGGTGTTGTTGGGTCTATGCAAGGAGTACAACAAATGTGAATTTAGTTGCCTCCAAGAAGAGCATGCAGCAGAGGACGATGGGATCGTTGGGCAGGGGAGGGAGATTCATTTTGGTGCCGTTGGCTGTTGCCTGGCATTGTTGGTCCTTCGAGCATTCTTGTAATCCTGTCAAAGTGTGCATATAGGTATGTGTGTGTGTAGAAGCGAGTCCTTGCATTTTATTTTCGTTTATCATTTATTTACTACTCAATTTTTCTACTACTTTAGTCGCGTGGCTCCCTCGTTGGGGCCAGTTGATTTCGTATGCCAAGTAACGGCAGCTCAGTGCAGATGTTGTTGTTGTTATTGCTGTTGTTGCTGTTGTTGCTGCTGCTGTTGCAGCTGGTGTAGCAGCAGTAACTGCTGCTTTCTCTCACGCGACTTTATCCTTCAAATGTCCTTGCGTGCGTTACAACGCCGCCACCCGCACGCTCTCTCTGCCGAGCATTTCTACGTGCCCCATGCCGTAGCGTGGCAGCAACAAACGGCAGCTGTGGATTTTAATGGCTGCAGCGTCGCACGTCGACAGTCCCAGCAGCGAGTCAGCCACACACACACACACACACACAGCTTCTCATCCTTGCATACTTGCATCCTTGGCATCCCATGCAACATGCATTCGTGATGGCGTTGCGTCCTTCTGCCTGCCGCCTGCCTGCCTGCATTCATGTTGCCTGCTGCCTGCTGCCTGCTCTGCCTGCCTCGTCGCCATTTTAATTTCGCCTGCTGCACAACGTCGAAAATTTCTAATCTTGTGCGGACTACGGCTCCCCAGTTGCCGACTTGCCTCCCATTCTGACATCCTGCCCCCAATCCAGCCACAGCGCGCTCCTGCTGTTGGCTCCTGCTGCTTGTTGTTAATGCTGGCCGCAGCTTTTCGGCGCCAGGCAACAGCGTCCAGAGGTCGTTTAAAGGACTTTTGCCGCAGGCCTCTGTGCGTTTCGGTCACCAACCCACCAACATCAAACTCCTTCTATCCCTACACCAGCAACAGCACCAGCACCACTTCTCCGACCACCAAGATGGATGACGTGTCAGCTGGAATTGATGATGCCGAGCAAATGGAGGCTAGCAAAATGGCGTCTGCAACGGCGCCAGCCCACATGGCGTATGAGTGACGCGAACGTGTACAATGCACAACGTGCCACATGCAACGTTCGCATTTCCGCACACACACACACACTGCCTGTCCACCACAAAAACCGCCCTCAACCTCCCAAACTCCCAACACTCCAACAATTGACGACGCCCATCAATGCAAGCGCCAAAGCTGCACAACAAACCCAAACACAAAAATTTAAAAAAAAACCCGCATCTACAAAGGAACATTTTCGTTTAGAAAGAGCAACGTCCGATGGAAATATATATCCTATATATATATATATACCTATATCTTCCACAGTTTTATAGCTAGATTAACCAAATTTAGCAAAAGGCCTACTAATCACTTCCTTGATTGATCTGACTAAAAATAATTGGACACGCCCCCACAAATGAGAAAAGTTTGTATCTCCTACACCCTTTAGCTAGAATCCCAAATTTTGCAGATTGATTTCTATTGCCTAATTAAATACATTGTATACAAATATTTAACCAACTATATCTTGTTAGCAGCTACAAGATATAATGTTCAATGGGAACAATCGGTTGAAAAATAAGTTCTTGTATGAAAAACCTTTATCAAACTTACCTACTCTGCGTTTTGGTATGTTTTTGTCTTACTTTTTTTAGAAATATTAAAATTTCAACTCATTTATAGCTGCAGTTTGCCAGAGCTCTAAATGATTGATTCTTTTTTATATTTAATGAATTAACAATTTTTAGATTTAATTCGTTTTTGTTTTAAAAAATGCTTACACTATAAACAAATAAATCTTGAGATTATTTGTACAAATAGTTGATGGGTGTTGCTTAAGTTTATTTGTTGGGTAAGTGGTGCCTGTGCAAGCCACAACTGATTGACAAAGTTATTATGCCCTTCACCCAAATGCCACAACAACGTAAGCAACAACAGCAACAACAACATAAGTAACTGAACTTATGCACATCTCCAATGTATTTACCGGCAGAATCCAATCACAAATTGCCAACGTCGTTCAAGTCAACGCTGTCTGTTGTTGTTATTGTTGGTGTTTATGTTGCTGTTGTTGTTGTTGTTGCTTTTTTTGTTGCTGGTGCTGTTGCTGTTGTCGTGGTCATGGCAGCGATAACATGCCGCAAGATTTGTTGTGCTTTGACCAACGTCCGCTTCGTCTTGGATCTGGGACCTGGACTTGGATTTACTCTCGAATGCCCGCTGTTGTTGTACCCGTTGTGGTTGTTACTATTGTTGTTGTTGTTGTCGTTCCCGTTGTTGGCTGTACACTCAACATGGTGCCATTCTGCTCGAGGCCTATGCCTGCGCCTCTGTCTCTGCCTATGTCTCTGTCTCTGCCTCTGCCTCTGCCTAGTCTTGGCTCCGCTCCAGACTTCAATTTCAGCTCCGACTCCAACTGCAACTCCAACTCCGATTCCGATTCCGACTGCGGCTCATGTTGTGCGCGCGTTTCACTCAGCTGGTGAGATTTGTGCCAGCAGACAAGTGCGACATGATGTTATGTGTCAACAGCTTAATTCGCAGCGCGAGTCGCGAGTTTAGAGTCGAGAGTCGACGAGGGCTGAGAATATAGTTTGGGAGATGAGCTGCAATCGTTGCATGTGCAGCATGGTCATGTGGCAACAACGACTGCAGTCGTTGTTGCTGTCGCTGTTGCAGCGCTGTTTGTCCGATTTCAATCTAAGCCAAACCAAATGCAACACTAACAACAACAACCAAACAAACGCACTCTACACACAAACACACACACACAACACACAGACAGCTCTTGGCCATTCAATTATTTATTATTTTGACTGCGCCAACTGTGCCTCATCTTGTCTTACCTCACCTGGCATGTCCTCATGTTCACTCCTGACCTGATGGACTGGATGTTGATGCTGGTGACATTTAACGAGAGAGTTGTGAACTGACCAGCTCAACAGTAACATTATTTGTGGAAAAAGCAACAATCGATTTGAAATATTGATTACAGTCCGAAATAAACCATTCACTAGTTCTACATATATCCCAATGATTTAAGGAACAATTCTTCGTTAATTTCTAAAAATTAAGTTGACATATTCAAGTAGCCAATGGAAAAGTTATTAAAAATACTTTGTTTTAATGCCAATACTCAATATTTTCTTTGAGTGTAAGCTACTAACATTATATTGGTTGTTCCAGCTGTTAAACACACTTTATTTCACAATGCTCTGTTATTTTTTCAAGCAAAAGCACTACAGATTTCCACAGAAAGACGAAGGTGTAATAAAGATCCTTTACAGTGGAAATTAAAACTCTGATTTGTCCTTATATATGACCACAGTAAAAAGAAGGCCATTTCTATATTTTAAGTGTTGTTTCCCTCTTGCTAAGCTAAATAATAATAATAGTTAATAATAAATCTTTGGATACTAACTAAGCAAGTTTTGGTGTCCAAATATTCGAAATATCAAAAATGCACTAAGCAGGTGACAAATTTATAAGCTAGAAGCTAATTCTATAGACCAATCTCTTAAAATTCTATTCCAGTTATTTTTAGTGAACGGAAAATTTTAACAAAAATTTATAAAACTATAGAATAATTTTCAAGAAATCTTGAAAAATCATGGCATAAGTTTTGCAAAAGCTCACCACTGTCAAAGGATAGTTTTTCAATACATTTGTTCAATATCTCTGAATTACTTTGAAACAAGTAAGAATGCTCTAGTGGAGTGTGCCCGACTACGAGACTCCCTGCTCCCAACTTGTATTTCAAGCAGTTCAGCGGCACACAAGCAAGCAGCGTACTTAACTTGACCAGTGGCTCTCAAACTGTTGTTGCTGCCTGCTGAGGCGAGGGAAATAGATTCTATTACAACTTTGGTGATATTTATCCGATCGTAATGAATTTTACGCATCCGATCAACATTGATTAAGCATATTTGTGTACCAAAAATCAAAGCTGTATCTTTAAAATTGTGGCTGTGGGAAATAAACTTGATCTGCGTATGGTATACAGGAACCTGCATGCCAAGTTTGGTGTCTCTAGCTCTTATAGTCTCCGAGATCTGTGTGTTCATACGGACAGACGGACAGACAGGCAGACGGACAGACAGACGAACATGGCTAGTTCGTCTCGGCTGTTGATACTGATCAAGAATATATATAGTTTATATAGGCGGAAATGCCTCCTTCTGCCTGTTACACACATTTGCAGTATTTAATGGGAACAGGGAGTAAAAAGTATAATATTCAAAATAAATAAATAAAATAAGTATCGAATTCAAATAAAATGAGCTGAACTGGACGATAAGCAGGAATGGGAGACAAAGGAATTGGACAAAGTTTTATTTTCAAAATAAATAAACAAAATAGGAAAACTGAGATATTGACTGCTCAATGCAGCAAATAACAATGAGAAATTTAGAATCATGTCAGCATCAAAGTCAGTTTTTGAGTATAGTGTTATATACAGAATTATCGATAATTGCTTCTTAACAGTGTTGCAAAACTTTTAATAGGCTTTTGATTTGTACTTATATATATTGACAGCACTGAAAAGAAGTATATTTATATGTTTTGCATGAAGGGGAAATTTAAAAAAAAAAGAGAGAAAAGTGTGCATCAAAGCAGAGATAAGACAACTGCATTATGTCTTTATCAACCTGAACAATCATTATAGATAGATTATATATGGAGTTCTATCATTTTTCAAACACTTTTGTCTATAATTGGCTTGGTTTCCACTTAAGCAAAAACAATTAGCAATTTGATGTCAAATAAACATATATAATCAACTACTCTAATCAAACTGATCAAATCGATCAAAAGTCCGGGAATTTGTGTCTAATTAGTTGCATGTGTTTTTCCCACGCCCACGCAACCAAGTTGGAATCGCACTTGTCCGCCTTTCTGCCTTCCTGACTCTCTGCGCTCAGCCCGTGGTCTGATCAGAGTGATCTATGGGCCCAGCGGCACAGAGGATCATGCAGCCACCAAATTTGGCAGTGCCAGAGCAACATGGAAAGGGGAACAGGAATCAATGCACGCTACTTGCGCCCAAAACAGTATTGAAAGCCGCACAACAAACTCTCATAGAGCAGTGAGAGGCAGTGAGGAGTGTAGCGAGGATGAGAGCCACAATAAAACTCATAAATCAAATAAGACAAAAGACTCGAGGCGAACGCAGGGCCCAGGCACAAGCACAAGCACAAGCACAGGCAGAAGTAGAGGCCCAGGACCAGGACATGTCTGTTGGACCACGAAAACGAAAGCTGCCATGGCGTGCGTTCATGCGGGGAGCTTAAGAACCTCCAGATGCTTCATGTGTTGGGGGGGAGACACTCAGAGCACAGTCAGACAGTTGGACAGACAAACTGTTGGACGTACAGTCAAAGCAACGCACGACTGCGAACAATGGGAGCAAATAACTGGCAGGCATTCGGTATGAGCCGATGATGAAGACGGCGACGGAGAAGGTGAATGCGAATGCAACGGCGACGGCGACAGCGACAGCGACTGCGACTGCGGCTCAGATGCAGCCCATGAGTGGAGCTTGTGGCCAAGACCAAGACGAAGACGAAAACCAAGACCTAAGTCAAGACCAATACCAACCACCGACCACCGTAGCAGCCGCAGGAGTCGTCAGCGATATTCAAGGTAAGACAAACACAGCAGCAACAGCAACAGCAACAACAACAAGAACAACATGAAGCCAGAAGACTGTCTAATAAAATGAACATGACGAACTTTTAATGCACTTGTTAATTTGATAACACAGTAGTCACTCCAAAATTAAAAGCTTCTTAAATTTTGAATTTTATTCAAATTCGCATTGGACGCTTTAAAATTAAAATACAAAATTCTAAAAAATACGAACTTGTCGCTAATTAGAACTGTTCTGGAACCGAAGCTTTCTTAAATGCAAGCGAACTTTGTATTTCGATTTTACTATCCTTTAATATATAAAATCCGTGTAAAAAAAAAACTAAATTACTTTTTAAATTTTATTTTTTACGTATTTGTTAATAATTATTCGTTTCGTCAATTCGAAAGTGAATTTCAGAAATTCAAGCATGCCTGAAATAAAAAAAGTTTCGAATTCACATGGTTAGGATATGGATTGAAAAGTAAATAATAAAATTATAACAATAGGTTTCATTTTATTTGAAATACTTAGTTAATTGAAGTTGTCAAATCGAATGTAATGTTTAAAATTTGGAGTCCTAAATCTTTGGTTGCGCATATGTTGCAAGCTTGCTGACAATTTCATGTCGCTCTGCAGCAGCAATGCAGCAATAACAACAACAACAACAACAACATCAAGAACAGCAACAGTCACCAAAATGATGCGCAAGTGTCGCCAGTTGCCAAGTTGCAAGTTGGCCATTGGGAAACGTTGCTGCAGTTGCAGTTGCCGTTGCCGTTGCTTGTGTGTGTTGGCATTGCAATGCTACATTTTGTGGCAAGTTTGCGAAGTCCAACTGGAGCGCACAGCGACAAGATGAATTTCCAGCGTATTGCGTTGTAATTTTGGTCATGAGATCGTCTTCATAGTCATAGTCATAGTCATCGTAGTCATCGTAGACATCGTCCTCGTCGTTGTCGTCATCAGCAGCAGCAGCAAGCAGCAGCGTCAGGCTTGCAGCAGAGCCTATCCAACTAGATATTTTTTGGGCGCTTCGTTACACAAAATCACGAACCAAATCGTGCACGACTATTTTGCGTGAGTTGAGCGCATGATCAGCTGCAACTGCAACTGCGACTGCAACTGCGACCGCGACAGCGACAGCGACTGCAACGCGGCCTAAGCTGCCCCTGGGCTCATAGTTCTTGTTGTTATTGTCTATGCTGCAGCTGCGACCTAAACCTCTATTGGCGGGGGCAAGGGCAGGGGAAGCCAGTCTGTCTCTGGTCGAAGCTGTCAGACAGCAAAGCAATCTCCTTTTTATTACTTGCCCCACAAGCACTTGGCGCAAACTCTTTTCTTAACTGTTTCTATTTCTATTTCTATTTCTGTTTCAGTTTCGGTTTCAATTCCATCAACGGAAAACTCAGAATTGCGATTTTAATATTTTTTTGATTGGCACACGTCAGCCATGAAAGTGAACAAACATATTTAATCCCAATGTCAAGTGCAGCAACACTATATACACTGTATACGAGCTCCCGACTAAGCTATACTCTGTTTAAAAAAAAACTACCCAAATGAAACGAAATGTGCATAAATCAAGAACAGAAAGCATCAGTAGGTGGATAATCCTGCTTTGTGAAATGTCCGTCCGTCCGTCCGTCCGTCCGTCTGTCTGTCTGTATGAATGCAGTTTTCTTCCAAAGTTTCAGAGCTAGAGCAACCAAACTTGGTATACATGTTGGTATATACCATAGGCAAACAAAGTGTCAAGATCAAAATCGTATCGAATGTGGCAACTGGAACAGGTCTGTATTATAGAAAGATTTGTAAGTACTGCAGCCACTGCTAGCATATACCTAAAGGGTATACCTACCTTTTTGCAGCATTCAAAACAGAGTATAATGACAACAAAATTCAATTCGCAGTCAAAGTCACACGCTCTGACAAATACCATAGCATTGCTGTTGATCAGTCGAGTTGCTGATGCAGTTCATGTTGCTGTTGCTATTGCAGTTGCAATTGTTGCTGTTGCTGTGTTGCGGTGTAAGGTGGCAACTGTTTGCAAGTTTAACATAGCACGAAAAACTAATTTAAATTCAACTCTTTAAATTCACGTAACCAAATGCGAAATCAAACTCTGAGGCGACAGATAAGTTTACATTGTGTGCTTTTGCTGACACTTAAACACCTCAAAGGTCATTGCTGGCGATTAGCAACAACAGCAATGCTAACAACAACATATGAAGTGAGTGTGACAATGACTTTACTTGCTATTCTTAATTTAATAAATTATATAACAAAATTACGTTTATTACTATCATTTGCAGTTATTTTTTAGTTTTCACTAATTTTGTAAATATATAAACATAATTTTTGAAGACCAAAACTAAGCAAAACTTTTGAAATGAGCATCTTTATTTATCTTTGCTGCCCACAATTTGAGTTTAACAAAGTGAACTGAACAATCGCACACAAGAATTTTGTATTAAAACATCATAGCCAATAATTTAATATTTCTAAGGATTTTAGTCAATATCCTTTTCATATGTTTCATGTATATATGTGCCAGGGTCCGTTATAGTTATGAGTATTTTAAATATCATTTTGGATTTTAGTTGTAAAAAATGATTTCAAAATTTTCAATCTTGATTTTTATAATTTGATTTATTAATGTTTTAATCAAAAAGTCGATTATTAAACTAAAAGTCTCATAGAGTCATTCTTTAAAATGATTTTACTTAACGAATTTACTTCATAGCCATAGTTATTTACGGTCTCTGATTTGTAAACTAGACTTCCGAACTTCAGAACACATCCATAAAGAGTTAGCAGCATTTAGAGAACATTTGATTCCATATAGAATATCGATGAATTCAACGAAAATGCCTAACTTGTGCGCTGCTTTAGTGGATGAATGAGTTTCCCTCCCTTCTAGCAGAAGTGACAAATAAAAAACAACAACAACAACAGCAAACAACAGTGATTCGCAGTGTCAAGCTAATAGGAATAGTATCATGTTGCATGCAACAGCAAAGAATGTCAAGCAACATGGCAACAAAACATTCAACTGACACAAAGACAAGTGCAGGCCGACTGCTGTCAACGTCGAAGCTGCGATGTTGACGGCGACGCTGCGTCGACGTCGACGTCAACAGCATCGCAGCATTGGTTAATGAACATAGGAAATTCGTTTACATTTGCCATTTGTGCGAATTAGACAGGGCTCTTTGTACAGAGGCCAAAGTTGTTGTTGTTGCTAATGTTGCAAATGTTACTGTTGTTATTGTTGCTGTTGCTGCTGCTGTTTTATTACTGGATCTAACAACAACGGCGACGACACATTGAAAAATTCGCTTGTCGACAGAAATGAAATTTTCTGCTACATTTCAACGTCTTTTGTTTCATAGTGTTTGTTTTGGGTTTCTTTCTACTTTTTTTTCGAGTTTTTTTTTGCATTTATTTTCTAAAAGCTTTTATTTTGCGAGGCTGTTTAGCTTCGTCGTATCATGTGTAGCATTTTTCTTTTTTATTTGTAATTTAAAACATTAGACTAAAAAAAATTAAAAAAAAAATACATTTTTATTATTTTAAATTGTGGAACATGTTTGTTGCTTTTGAGAAGCGGTTTGTAGCTTGGAGGTTTCTTTGTTTTAAACCTTTATTAAAGAGCGCTATTTTGGTTTTCTGATATTTTGTAGTTAATAGTTATATTGGCAAGGATATTCAGTAATAATGTGTTTTGGAGTTTAAAGCATCAGCATTTGTCAAGATTTGCTCTATTTCAACGCTTTCAAATATATTGCTATTGTTTTGAGAGACTTTGCAAGCAAGTGTATTATTGCATCGGTGTATAATCGTTTGGTTTGGTAAGTTGCACATACTTGTAGCACACAAAAAAAAGCAAAAACAAAACAAAAAAAAGTTTTGCGCCTGCCTGCAAACTGCTGACTGAGCAGAAGAACAAAGCGAATTGCCAGCATGCAGCATGCTGCATGGGTGCAGTATGGCCAGAGGTTGAACTGGAGGTGCCACAGTGGAGTGCGGAGGGAGCGGGTAGTTGGACATGGATGCCTTCTATGCCTCTATGCCACGGCGTGTGCAGTCAGTGGCTATATGTGTGTGCAAGTGCTTTCCACTTGATGTAACATTACTTTGAAATCTCTTGCCTCACAGCATCACCAGCAGCAGCAGCAGCAGCAGGCAGCAGCAACAGCAGCAGTAGCATCCAAATGAAAAGCAAAGAGAAGATGTTCGGCCAAAAGAAGACGGCGCTGAGATGAGATGAGATGAATTGAGGTGAGGTGAGGTAAGGTGAGGTTAGGTAAGGTGAGATGTGGTGCGGTCTTCAGCTACAGCTACTCGGCTTAATTTTCGTGCCGACTCGCATCAATGGATGCTGTGGGAAAGGGAGGGGGAGAGAGAGGGGTAGGGCAAAGTGAGAAGAAGAGGGAAAGGGTCGCTGTTGCAAGCTGGGGGTCGCGGTCAACTGGTCAAATGCTTTGTTCGTCCAGCATGTGTGGGGATGCACGCCGAACGCTTCGCTGGACAATGATCAAGCGAAATTAGAGAATGTAAACAGCGCATTTTATCCTGCTCGTTGCCTACAACAACACTAACAACAGCAACAGCAACAGCAGAACCAGCAGCAAGAACAACAGCAACAACATTGTTGACATGCACAAAAACGCCGTGAAACGTGGACCATTTTCTTGTTGCCTTTGTTTGGGGCAACAAACGATTCAACGTCCGAAGACAACGCCGGCGCCTATTTGGTTTGACAAACATTTAAGCAGGCGCGGGAGAACAATTACAAGCAGTTGAGTCCCTGCTCGGGCGCCTGCACACAATTGTTACTGTATCTGAAAGGTGAGGTGTTTTCTACTGACGTCATAACAGTAAATTAGTCGCCGACTATTGGCCAAGTTGTAGTCACAAGCACATAGAGCACACATTGTGACGCTGCAGCAACAACAGTTCAGACAGTCCACCAGTAAATTGAATTTTTAAATGGAAATTTTACCTTTCCATTGTCGGCTGGAAGTCGAAATTACAAAAATCCTTTATACAGTGCAAATGTTCATATGGAAATGAGAAATACCCACACACACACATACCATTTGTGGCAAATAATTGCGAGAGTAGCTCAAACAATTTTACTAACATTTTTCAAACTAAATAAGCCAAATCAAAGTCATACATATACTTAATAGTTCATTTCAAATGAATCAAGTACGAATACTCTAGTCGAGTGTGACCGACTATGAGATTACCTGCTCCTAACTTGCACTTCAAGCAGTTCAGCGGCAACACAAGCAAGCGGCGTACTTAAGCAGCGTCCAGTGTCCGTCAAACTGTTGCTTCTGCCTGCTAAGACGGGTGTAATAGATTGTAACATAACTTTGGTGCTATTTATCCGATAGTAATGAAGTTTACGCACCTGATCAACATTGATAAAAATACTTATGTGTATAAAAAATCTAAGCTATATCTTTAAAATTATGGCTATGGGAGACACCAATGGTGTCTCCAGCTCTTATAGTCTCCGTGAACTGTGTGTTCATACAGACAGACGGAAAGTTTATATAGTCAAAAATCGAGCTTTCAAAGCTCCTTTTTCATAGATGCCCTAATGTTGCACTGTGGGAACATTTTTTTTGGCATAAGATATAGAAAATCAAAATTCTAAACGAATGTTAGTTAACCAAAATATAATTTACAAAAAAAAAATGTTAAGTGGACTACGATAACATATAGCTGACATAGGAAATCTGTTAAGAAATTAGTTTTTGCACTTTTTTTTTATTGTATATCAACCAAGGGCAGCCATTGTAAGTTTCATTAAACTTTATACAGTTTTATACAGACTATATCTAATAGCTAATAGCATAGGAACTTCAACATGTATTCTTTCTATCGAAAAAGGGCTAAAAGTATTAACAATACTTAATTCAACACAGTTTCGCTAACAACTTTTTAAAAAAAATATGTAAAATTGAAAAATTAACTTTCTTTTTAAGAAGAATATTACAAGTTAATGAGATTTCAGAGTATTTGCAAACAAATTAAAAATAATACTTATTCTTTGATCAATCCTCGCTTATGTGGAGCTGTCTAGCTTCAGTGGCTGTTCGAGCTGTCTGCATACATATTTATATAAAGCGTTTTGGTAGACATAAATCCAACAAAACATTATATACAAACAAAGCGCACACTCATGACCAAAAATCCATTTAACTAGGCAGTCAGGACCATTGTTGAGTCCCCTTCTATAACCCCTTAATCAAAAAGCAAACCAAAACCAAAACCAGCCTAGACCAGCATAGTATAAGCCCACAAATGTAAAATGTACTAGTAGAAGTGTAGGTAACGGTTTGTCGGTCTGCTGCCGCTTCATCAATTCAGTCATAGCCATGTCCACATTTTGGGCCAGCAAACAAAACAACAAGAACAACGTCAAAAGGAACAAGTTGGAGAAATGGGCAGATGGAGATCGAATTGAGAATAGCAACGGATTGCGACGTTTCACATTTCCATTTGAATAATTTAGACATTTTCATTGATGAATAACCGAAAGCACATTGATAGATATATTCGCCTGGATACAAAATGTTCGTACGCCGTGTCGTATACGCAATGCCCTCTCTCTCTCCACTCTTTCCTAGCTACCTATGAGCTGTACACATACATATGCAGTGCCATACACAGCAAGGGACTTATGTCTACTTAACCCCTCTCAAATATATTCTACGTATGCCACTGCTTGTATGTATGATTTTATATATTAAGCTGAATGTGGCTTTGTGTAGTTGAGTTTTGTCGCTGAGCAGGTCGAAGTTTTGGGCCCTGGCATTCAAGTGTGTCAGCTTTTGACTGCTCAGCATCGTTCACAAACATGTAAAGCAAGCATTGAAGTATATATGATACGAAAATGTACTATATGTGCGATATAAAGTATAGGTAGATATTCAATTGGTATTGGTATTGGCACGAGTATAGCCACAAAGCGCTACACTTGATTTTCATTTTGGCATCAGTTGTCTGAAGGACCAAAGGACGCATTGCCAATGATGGCTTAAAGTATTTAACATTTCAATATTGCTGTACTGCATCGATTGGTAATTGAAGTGTTTGCAGCTCAGATCGACTTTGAGCAGAGGATCTTAAATTCTAAACAATGTTGATCTATTTTAAATATGATACTATTTTAAATATGAAGTTTCAGTTTTGACAAAGTTTGAGACTTAGTATCTGATTTGATAATAATAATAAGAATTATTACTTCATTTTTAAAATTTAAATTACTAATAAGAATTATTTTGGAAATCAGAAATAAAAGTTGTAACTATAGTTTTATCATAAGAATCAGAGTTAACTCTTTTATTTGAATACTGCTTAGTAACTCTTAATCGTTAACTTTTATTTTAAAAAATGGTTATATAAGCTACTCCACTTTTTTAAAACTTGAAAATTAGACCAACTTTTGTGTGTGCTCCACAATTTTGTAGTAAATTTCCAACACTGTGATTTGTTAGTTATAAAACATTAAAATAACTCTTATTTTCGGACTCTGCTTTGTTTTCGAAAGCTTAAACATATTTTCTCTATAAGCATATTTTGTTGATTGTGTATGTTTTAATATTTATTGCTATGATCTATGTTTTCCATTAGACTAAAGCTCATTTGGCGTTTAGAGAAACGCCCAAATGATTGTTAAGACAACGTTAAGAAGCACAGTAGCTAATCATTCTGCTGTTAACTGGAAGCCTATCTAGGCCTATCTGTGTTACCTTAAATGCAACGACTCGGTTACAGTCTGTCTCATTAGTTAAGCGACACGCAGACAAAAAACGCCCCACAGTTCCAACTGCGAATCAGACTGCAAACTTGGCCAACTTTGGCTGCTCCTCAACTTAGGCCTCTGGGCCACTGTCTGGGCCAGCTAAGTTTTTTTTTTGTCTCGCAACGCACTTTGCTTTGGCTCTGTGGCAGCAACTGTGGCAGCGACTGAGACAGTGGAAGCAACTGTGGCAGTGGCAATAACTTGAAGCACGCCAAATTCATATTAATTTTAATGATATAATATGAAGAGACACGCTAAATTGTTTACAAGCCACGGGCTGGGTCGCAAAACTGCGTTGCCAGTGTTGCCAACTCGCGCGACTTTCGCCCATTACACTAGTCGATAACGTCTTTTTTTTATTCAAAAACGCCACAATATATTGTACTTCAAGTGATAAAAGAACAAAAAGTAAAGAATTCGGCTTTTCAAGGTACAAAAATCAAATACAAAATTTTGCAAATTTATATTTTGTTAAAAAAGCATTGCATAATTTCTCTAATAAAGAAAGAAAGTTTGTAAAATGTTACCAAAGCCATAAATAAAACAACTGTGTAATTATATTGAAAATTCATTGTTATTCTCATCATTATCTGTCTCAAAACTATTTTCAGACAAAAATGATCGTGCTAGCTTTATAATTATCATAATGTTTTGGTCTTCAAGTTCTAAGTATTATATGTCCTTGTATATTCTTTGATGCAGTACGAATAGTTCTTCAATTCAATGGTCATAGATTGGGAACAAAGAGCCTTTGATTAAGAGCAGAATAGTTTCGACTTATAAAAAAACGTCCTTAAGATAAGAATTTTGTATTTTGTCATCGTTTGTACTTGATTTGAGTACAGAATCCTTTACTTTTTTGTTTGTAATAGTGATTTTATAGCTATATAATATATTCAAAGATTAATATTACTTGAATAAACAAGAGCCTTATAACAACAGTCAAAATATATTTCAATTTGTTGAGCAGTGTTATTAAGCGTAAAGCGGGTCTAAAAAGACCCCGAAAGAAACTGCGAGTACTAAAATACAACCTAAGACACTGAGAGTCTCTTCAGGCTCTGAGTTTGAGTTTCAGTTTGAGTCTGGCTTTGTCTGCGGCATCGGCAGTGGCTCTCATTAACATTTTTAATTTTATTTTATTTAATTATACAGATGTTTATAGCTTCCGCCGATGCGTTGCATCTTTTGGAGCGCTAAACTGCGAACTAACATCCATACACACACACACACACACACACACACACAACACAAACAGCACACACACCTTGGCAGGCCGTTTTATAAATTATAAGTTAAGAGCTGATTACACGCACTATAAACGTTTTTTTTTTCGCGCCACAACTGCATCGAATCTTTTCTCCTCCCAACAAACACTCCTCTGTTCCCTCTGCCGCTCACCCTTACATCCAGCTGCCGGGGCCTGGGGGCTGCGCAGTGGCCGTTTAATTGATTGGCCGCTAGGTGGCTCGACTGGGCCATTTTCATGGCTACCTCGTATTATTTACGAGCCCATTGTATGTTTACTGCTACTTCTCCGTCAGTCCATCAGTCTATTAGTACATCAGTCCATCAGTTTATCAGTCCATCCGTCCTTTCGTTCGTTCGTTCTCCGTCCGTACAACTGTCTCTTCACAGCTCTGTCAGTTGTTGTAAGAAACAGCGTCAACAGCACATAATACTAATTAATTATTGTTGCTTTGAGTTCAATTATGAATATGAGTATATTCATTCAATTATGAATATGAGTGTGTGCCCAAGGGTTTCTCACCTGCACACACATTATTTTTTATAATTATGTTGGCACTAATTTGCTGTTTTCCATTGTTCAACAAATTGATACAATGAATCAAATCTATCAACTTGCATTCTATCTCTAAACACTTCGAGCTCTTTGCTCCAATTTTATATTTTGATACCCTTGCAGAGGGCTTTATAATTTAGTCATTGAAGGAGACATATCTGAACTATAAAGTTTATTTATTATTGATCAGCGTCAACAGTTGGCCAAATTTAACGTATAGCTATAGATAAATAGGAACAATTGGTTACAAAATTAAAAGAAAAAACAACTTTTTTGTTTTTTTAAGATAAGTCAACCAAACTCACATCATCTAAGTTTAATCATACATACATGTTGACAAAAGGGGGGGATGTCTTAATACTTTGTCTGCCCATGGTATATATCAAAATGTATACCAAGTTTGGTTGCTCTAGCTTGCGTTCATGCAGGCAGACGGACAGACGGACACTTCACAAACCCAATATTCTCTTTTTTGTCAAAAATAAAAAAGAGTATAATCAGTTGACTATATCTTATAGCTGCCATAGGAACAATCTGTTGAAAAATGTGCTTTTGTATAAACAAACTCGCTTGATTAAGTTCTATCAAAACCGACGGTGTATATCATAGGAACAATCGTTCGAAAATTACGT
Source organism: Hirtodrosophila cameraria (assembly GCA_949708635.1). Classification (NCBI taxonomy): domain Eukaryota; kingdom Metazoa; phylum Arthropoda; class Insecta; order Diptera; family Drosophilidae; genus Hirtodrosophila; species Hirtodrosophila cameraria. The sequence continues at coordinate 314,696 of OX453090.1, read as the reverse complement.
TTTTACATGAAAAACTTTTCAGTTTTTCTGCATAGCGAATATAACTTTTCTTTGTTGTTTTGAGTAATTTCCTTGACTTAATACTACAGGTGACAATTCCATTGCAAAATCCCATTGCGATGCACGGAATCTCTTTCAAACTACTTCAAACAAAATAAAGGCAGACAATTTGCTTTTGAAAACTGAACTCTATATCAATTTCAAGTTAGATCTAAATAATAATAAAATTCATCTAATTTCATTGACGATTGACTTGGTTTATTTTGTATTTCCTTAACAGTTTACAAACATCTATTGTGGACTGTAATCATTTTAAAAATGAAATATTTCAGATATTTTTCTATTTAGTGTTCATATTTATCAAATATTTAATAGGCAATGCGAGCAGGCCTAACATAGAACTTAAAAGTTCAGACGCGATGATGATGATATTGTTAACATACAGGCCTGGAGCATATCCAATTGACATTCGTTAGATGGTCCAAGCAATCCAATCCATGGAATCCCTTCTGGCGTACTAACCACAGACAGCATGCAAATAAGGCTACAACTCTGGCTCTAGCTGAGGCTCCAGCTGAAGTTGAGGCAACAACTGCAGCTCCAACTGCAGCTAGAGGGCATTGTGGCAGCCTAACACGACACTGACAAATGTTAATCCATTAAGGCGCTGTCAATGGCCAAATACGTCAAAACGGAGCTGAGAGTTGGGAGTCGGGTTTTGGGAGTGGGGAGTCGAGAGTCGTTGCAGGCGGTGGCTACTGTTTGCCTTCAGTTTTGTTTTTGTATCTTTGTCAGCGGCTGAGGCTGCGTATTAGTCGCGACCTGTAGTATAATTGGCCAGCGGCTCAGCCAGCGGGCAGCTGGTCAAGTGCATTGACTTGGATTTGCTTGGTTAAGACAAATGATAGTCAGAGAGCTGGCAGAGCTGTAGAGCAGCAAATTGCCAATCAGCTGCGTGCGGCGTTCAGCGCCAGTTGCCACATGCCACTGGGCAGGTGTTGGACAACTGGAAACAACTTAATAAACTCGATGCGTTCATTCTCCCTACAGCCCCTGTTTCAGATTGGAGACCAAAAAATGGTTAAGCTCTTTACGTTTTACGTTTTGCGTTTAGCGCGTGCCGTGAACATGTTTTAAGTGCCTGCTCATTAATCGTAATCGGCAGGCAGCTACGACTAAGAGTAAGACTACGACTACGACTATGACTACGATTACGACTCCGATTACGATAACTGCAGCCCGGGGGCCAGGCAGTTGACAAAAAGGATCGCGATCGAAACGGATCGTATCGTTTGTCTAATTGGGAAAAAAAAAACGAAGGAAAACTGGCGCAGTGAGTGGTTACGCCTCTTTGTCATTTGTCAGCGTTCGTTTTTAGGTGTAAATATGTTAATGAGTGTGAATAATTTTCCAAGAATTGGATTTTCCTGGCGCACACACAGTCAAACAGTCCAAGTTGCACTTAATTGCAATTGCCTCCTCTCACACATGGCACACATGGCACACATGGCGTATGACGTATGCCAGCGATTAATTTCGCTCTGTGCGTAATCAACTTGAAAATTTATTGAAGTTGCAATAATTGCGCCCATGGCTTGCCATCATCGCTAACGTTAACTGCGACGTCGACAGCGACGGCGACAGCGACTGCAACTGCAACGCTTTGGAATTGCTTGCCAAATGCCTAAACGCGCTCATTAGAAATGCTTTCGCCTGCGTGCTTCTGATTTCAGGCCACAGACGCCAGGAGGCCAACAGAACAGCAGCTGGTTGAGATGTAGATGTACTGACTTTTGAGAATACGATGAGTATTGGGGGACAAAGACGTAGACTAAGACGTCAACGTTGATGTTGACGGCACCATGCTGCGCCGATAAAGCAGCGAAATCAGTCGGCTACTCCAAAAAGCACTGAGAAAAACCTTGGCATCGAATTTATTTATTTAATGTCGACTAGTAACAGTTGACAAAGTAAAAATTAAAATTTACTAAAGCTACCATTTAAATTCAACATATCTTGAAAATAATCTAGCATTTATTGCAAGGATTGAGAAAAACCCATAAAAACCCAATCAGATCAGAAGTTACTGAGTGAAAGTGAATTTTAAACACAAAATTATACAGTAACAAATCTCAAAATGTTGAACCAATAACATAGAACCTATCTGTCTTGGATACATTCAAATGTCGGAATCAGGCAAATCATATAGATCGTAACTTACAGGTGACGTAGAAAAACCGTTCAAAATTGCTTCCCTTTCAAAACAACCTAATCAAACTAACCAATCCTGAAGTTAAACATGTTTTATACATGTTGACAAAACTACACCAATATCGGACTATAATATTTCATATGCAGTTATCAGAATATCTTTAGCATCTGAAAATTGCAAACCTTATTAAAATGGGAAAAAGGGAGCTATAAAGTACTGCATTTCCGATTATATAAACTATATATATTCTTGATCAGCATCAACAGCCGAGACGAACTATCCATGTCCGTCTGTCTGTCTGTTCGTCTGTCCGTATGAACACACAGATCTCGGAGACTATAAGAGCTAGAGACACCAAACTTGGCATGCAGGTTCCTGTATACCATACGCAGATCAAGTTTATTTCAAATTTCGGATTCTTGTTTTTATTTGGCACCTCGAAAAAACCTCCTCGTTCTTGTTTTGACTATCAGCCCTGTTCTAGTTTCTGGTAAAAGTGAATTTCTGTCATTAACATTTTGCGGATTGAATTCACTTGTCATTGTGAAAGGACTAAAGTTTCTTGGTGAACGCATAGAAGAAAATTGTAGAATTTCAAATTCGCTAAATATAGCTGAAAGTAGAAACCGAAACCAACACCTTAATTTGAATTATATCCAAAAATGGTTTTTATTATATAGATTAATATAGGTAAATAATAATAATATTCTTATTTGAAAGTATGACATTATTTTGTATACTGTATAAGTACTCCCAATCCGTATTGCTGTTACCCCCCGCTATTTTACCGTTCGACTCCTTGCGGCTGGCTGTTTAAGGAGCGCGTCATGTTTCATGCATGAATTGTAGCATAACTTTTGTTGTTCTTGTGCAATCGAGTCAAGTGGCGCACAGTCGCGTTAAAATATGCCGCGATTTGTGTTTAGGGCTTTCAATCAAGCCAAGTCTCAGAGTCAGAGTCAGAGTTATATTCAGATTCAGAAACAGAACCATAAGCGTAATCAGAATCAGAACCATACGGAGAATCAACACCAGCACCAGATCTAGGACATATGCATGTTGTATATAACATACATGTGAGTAGTATAGTATATGCATCTGGGAGTTCTAGCCACAAAAGGTGATGTGTGGATGCATTTGACTCTTGGCTTTTTCGTTGTTTTCAGAGTTAAGCTCACAAATTGGCTTTAAGCGCTATTTTCTCTCATATTGAATTAATTTCAATGCTGTTTTACACAAGCGATGAAATGCTATTTAGGAAAAGTATCGATGGCTACTTTTCTTACCATCATTAAGGACTTTATTGGCACACATTTCTTCTGTTTAGTGTTGCCAATGCAGCTTTTTTTTGGGTATAATTCAAACAAATACTTTAAAATACTTTTGAAGCTTTATACAGCTGGCTATCATAAATAAAGATTAATAAATTACCAAGCACAATTCGATAAGTGTAGGAAACAAAGCTTCAGCTACTTGAAAAGATCTTATGCGATAAATATTTGGCAGATACACAAATTTGAACCAAATGTTTTTTGTTGCAAATGTGAAGATAATGTAACGATAAAATTTAACGGACATTGAACAAACGGCCTGAATAAGTTCAGACAAACGAGTACTCGGAGCACACACTTGGGTATTCATCCCCTCATTCATTTACTCACTCAGTCAGTCAGTCAGTTAGTCAGTCAGTCAGGCAGCACACACACATTGCCTGAGGGCAGTCCCAGTCAGAGTCTGAGTCTGGGTCTGGGTTCTTGGGACCTGGCGTTAAATTTATTACAACAAAGTGGCCAAAAAAACGACAGAGAAAACGCTGCAAATTAAAACAATTGCATAGTTTGCATAATTTTTGTAAACAAAGTGGTGGCAAAGACGTCGCCCAGACCGACAAACAATGTTCCAGCAACAGCAACAGTAACAGCAGCAGCAACAGCAACAGCAGCAATATCAACAGCAGCAGCTATCACTTGTCAGGCCAGAGAAGAGAGAGTCGGGGAGCTGGGGAGCTTGGGGGCAGGAAGAAAAGCTGCCAAGAAAAGCGCTAAAGTGCGGATTAAGCAATGGGCCTTTGGGCCTTAAGATGGCTTTAAGCTTCGCTGATTTGATGTGGGCGGGCTGCTCAGTAGCAGTAAAGAGGGAGCAGCGAGCAGCGAGGACTGCCAGGGCACAAGCCACTAGACAGCAGCTGCAGCTGTTTCAAACTGCGTTCCATATGCAGCTTAGGCGGAAGTGCAACAGCAACAGCAACAGCAGCAACAGCAGCAACAGCAACAGCAGCAACATCGACGTCAACATCTCAAATGCCAGCAATCGATTGCCAAATCGCACGTGCATGTGTGTGTGCGTGTGTTTGTGTGTGTGTAGGTAAAGTGTTGCAGTTATTCAGTTTTAGCCATTTTATCGGTGCAACATGAAAAACCTTTTAAACAACACTACCATCAGTGGGTGGCTGGGCTGGGCAGAGCCCTCTACTCTTATCAACTGTTATCGATAGGCTGCTTGGCAGGCTTAAAGAACGACACAGTGAGGAATAGGGGGAGGAAGAGGTAGACAGACCTGACAGCTTGTAAATACACTGCCATGCACACACACACACACATACACTGTCAAACATAATTGGCTACGGAACATCTAAAAGCTTGAATGACATTTCAATAGAACAGCCCATTGCAACGACAACAACAATAAATATAAATAGTATAAATAAAAATGAAAATAAAAATAACTATATATTGACAATTGCTTCAAGTCGAATATTATGTACTCTGTAAAAAAGTTCGTAGAAATAAGTAATTATTTTTTTCGGTGGTATCAATGTTTGTTTCAAAAATAAAAGTAGGTTCAGTTAGATAACTATCAATGTTCTATCGATAACATATTCCATATTAAGTATATCAGTTCTGATACCATTCTATTACATAGTATTATGCGATACAAGTACAGTTCATATAGTAAGTACATACATAGTACACACTACCAACCGTTATAATATAACACGTCTTATCGTCGTACTGCTGTACATATAATTCCATAACAGTCTTTGATGTTGTATCCTGATACCCCTAAATGTACATATTTCGATTTATGTAATCGTTGCGCATACCGATGTCTTGAATTCAATTAGTTCGGCGGCCCATTGTTATTTTGTATGTCACGCACTGACGCCTCATCCTCCCCTTGAGGCAAGATTACGCTCCACCCTGTAACTCCTACCCCTGTCTTTGCCCCTGTCCCTGTCCTTGTCTTTTGCGTTGAAGACAACCATTTCAATTAAATGTTAATTATGCAAAATTGACACTGACCATTATGACAAGTTGGTTGTGGCCCGCTTACAGCTACTACTAAGAACCACTATCAACCTCACCCATACCCCTTGAAGGCTCCCCAGCTTTGCCCCGCACACCCCACCCTTCTGTTGTTCATCCTGTGTGTTGCCTGCTCCACGAACACTTGCAACTGCAAATTTAATTTAATTGCATTTCATACGCCCATTTGGTCGCAACGCCGTCGCCGTCGACGTCGACGTCGTAACACTTGACTTATTTAGGCAAAAAAAGGGGCAGCCCAAAAAGCAGCAACAGGGACAGGGGGCAGGGGGCAGGGGACAGTATGGCCCGTAGGCTCTGTTAAGCAGCGGCTGCCTTCAGTCGGCGCAAAATTTTAATTGCCTGACCACTGGACGCTGGCTGCATTTGGTTTTGACCATCAGCGGCAGCCGCGTGTCAGCCAAACGACGAGGACCAGAACAGAATTACAGCAGACCACAAGGATGACGATGACGACGTCGGCGTCGGCGTCTTGTCTGTAGAGACCAACACTTTGGTTGCTGCTTCTGCGCTTCGCTGACTTCGGAGCTGGGCAACAATGTTGCATACAACCTCATTTTGGGCAAGTGGTAAGCAAAAGAGGTTGGCGGCAATTATAAAACTATTGCAATGAAGATGCCACGTATAGAGTAATAACATATGTGGAACAGAAAGAGAAACAAAGCGAATGAGAGAGAGAGAGAGAGAGAGAGAGAGAGAGAGAGAGAGAGAGAGAGAGAGAGAGAGAGCAATAACATTATCATAAGACAGAGAAATAAAAAGGTTTGTAAAAATTTAATGATGAATGCATTTTATCTGCGTTCAAATTGAAAATTATAATACATTAGAATTAACAAAATTATATAACTTTCTATGGCAATCAATATTTAAAGAACGATATGCAAAATATAAGTCAATATATAGACCTACAAATGATTTTCTTATATATAAAGCATGGAGTTAATACTTTCGGAGATATTTCAACATTTTCGAAAACTTTTAGTTAGAATTCAATTTGAGAAATCGAGGAAAAGTGTTAAAAATATTTAGTTCAATTATTTTCTTTGATCAATTATTAAACTTGATCTTCGTATGGTATTCAGGAACCTGCATGCCAAGTTTGGTGTTTCTATCTCTTATAGTCTCCGAGATCTGTGTGTTCATACGGACAGACGAACAGACAGACAGACGGACATGGCTAGTTCGTCTCGGCTGTTGATGCTGATCAAGAATATATAGTCGGAAATGTCTCCTTCTGTCTGTTACACACACTTGCAGTACTTTATAACTCCCTTTTTCCCATTTTTAATGGGAATAGAAAACTGAAAAACCTAAGAAATTATTTGAGAGCTGGTTTTTCTATTTGGGTTACAGTTGAATTTCAAGGCCAACTAAGAAAATATTTGAGGTGAATCTTTATGGAATTATGATAGAAAATACAAATAGGCGAGATTAATACTTAGACAAAAGAGTCCAAAGTGAAAACATGAAAGAAGCGATCAAACCGAATGATAAATTAATATTAATTACTTTATTAAATATAATGAACTTATATAAGTTGCTATCATCCAAAAAATATATGTTAGATCGAATAAAAATGATATTTTTTAAATTCAAGTGATGATTTCGATTTGCCACTTGCAGCATATTCAGTTATTAGTAGAAGCCAGCAGCAAATCCAAGTTCAAATTCAAAGTCAAATTCAAATTGAAATCCAAATCTAAACCAAAACTGGCAACACAACAACTACAATAAGTGCTGGCCGCCAGCGATGGGGCACGCATGAAGCGTGCAAATAAATTAGCAGCCGTAAAGTGTTGACATTTATTGTGAGAGCAATGCCGAGACGAGTCGCTGAACACTTGCAACTTGCAACAAGATACAAGCCGCATGCGGCACGGCAGCAATAAGCAATGCAACGAAGGATGTGGCTAGTGGGGAGATGGGGAGTTGGGGCAGGTGGATGGGGGGAAATGGCTCCGCACGCTTTTGGTCAATTTCAATTTATTGCAACAAGTGACAATGGACACTCGCACAATCGAGTGAATGTGAATGTAAATGTGAATGTGAACGTGAATGGGTAGCAGTCGCAATGTCGCAAACAGTTCCCCAAATTGGGCCAGTCAGACGATGCCAGTACCAATCCCAGTCCAACTCCAAGCTCCAACTACCAATGTGAGTGTCAAGCGGCGGCTCTTCGATCGACTCTTTAATTGGTTGCGTTCTGTACTGTTGCTGCCACAGCCACAGCCACAGCCGCAGCCGCAGCCGCAGCCACATGCTACAGGCTGCTGGAGTGACGTCGACAAGGCGCGACCACGACACCGACGACGTCTAAATTGTCGCACCTTTTATAGCCGCCCGATTGGTGCTGCCGCTACCGCTGCACCAGAACTAATCCCAAACTTAGCCCCACTTTCAATCCCAATCCCAGCATCCGCACCTACTTCAAGGTCTTGATCGCTTTGTGCCGCAAGCAGCTACTGCCCCATGATAAGCTGTGAGCAGCATGGTGACAATACTAGTCCTACTTTATAGTCAGCTGATTAGTGGTGGCAATTTCGATAATCTTATAGTTGGCTCATATTTTATAGTTCCCAATGGCTTTGAAGCAGATTATGATCCCGTATAGAATTTAGTGACTCTACTTTTAAAAGTATGCTTTCTTAATTGAACTGTTCTGCTTTCCACCTTTAGTTAGATTGTAGCTTGTAACAAACACATATGTAAACCATAGCCCAATCAGCTGGGTAGACATCAGACATTCGTGAAAAATTTGAATCTTTTTGTAACAATTGTTACCAAGAATATGTTACAATTTTCATTTTGATCAAGTATATTTAAAATTTCGAATACTTTACTCCTGCAAATCGATTTGGTACTTGATTTTTGTTACAAATGTTGATCAACTGCTTCAATTTAATATCGATCGGAGTTCCCCCGCTTCTCAGTAGGCAAAAGCCCCTCTCGTAGTCGGGCAAAATCAATTGGTTTAATTTGGAGATACATTCGTTAAATTTTTTTTAAATTGAAAAACACTTTCTGCCTTCAGGAAAACTAATTTAAAACACATCTTAAAATGAAACAACCGGAGCTTCCAAATAATGTGAAAATAGTCATTCCAACGAGAAAAAATACTCAGTCCGTGCGCTTTATGCGTGAATGGATCATGGAGATAATGCATGTCCATATAAAAGCTTTGGAAGAATTACATACCACAGCACTGCCATGTCAAATAATTCATCGGCTCCTTTGAAAATCGATACCTATTTCCAAAGGCTATTTCACTAGCAATCTGGATAATATAAGTTTAAATGCTTCAGAGCTGCCAAGGATTAGCCCAATGATAGAAGTGGAAGATCCAGATAATAAAAGTTCAGAAGAGGGAAAGAATAGTGCCAAATGGCAAAAGCTTTTGTTAAGCGGACATTTTGTGACAAAATTAGATAATTTACAGTGCCGTCATATATCAGCCATATCAGTTGGCTGGTTAACAACAGCAACAAAAGTGGGCGCCTTCGTTGAACCCTGACCCCTGGAGGCGTGGCATGCGCCATATATGTTCACATGACTTAACCCAGGCCCGATAAGCTAATGCAAATCAGTTGCCAAACAGGCAAAAGTGAACCAAAATTGAGGCAAAACTGAGCACAGAGAATAACAGACGAATAAGTCTGGGAAAACGAAAAATAATTTTAATACTCTTTTTTTTAATTTCTTTGAAAAAGAAAAAAGAGTATATTGGGATTGTGAAATGTACGACTGTCCTACCGTCCGTCTGTGTGAACGCAGGTTTTTTCCACAATTTTGAAGTTAGAGTATCCAAACTTGGTATACATGTTGGTATATACCATAGTCAAACAAAGTGTCAAGAATTTTTTATGTGCTGGTGGATTTTTGGACATTATATAACTTATTTATTGCATTGTATTACATATTAGTTGTCTGAACATTGTAAACACAGATTGTAAATACCTAATTAATTTATAAAATATATTGAGTATATATATTTGTATTTTAGTATATCTATTTGGTACTAGCATTATAATTGAATGGCAAACTGATCATTTTGGGCAAGTTTGAAGACGATCGCCAGCTAATTTCAGTGGATAAAACCACAGTTACTACTATAGTATTTTCAGGCGCAACTCAGTGGTCATTAGGCGCATCCGAAACGAGCGAGACAGAGAGGAAAAGAAAGAGAAAGAAAGACAGAGACAGAAATGGAGTGTGCCCTATGCAGAAGAGAAGAAGTTTTGAGACAACTCATTGCGAGTAGGAAAAGAGTTCTCTATATAAGGGCCAGTTAAATGATGGCACACATTAAACCGAACTGAACCCAAGTTGGCCCTGGGTCTGGAACTGGGCTCAAACAAGTTGAGGTAGGTTAATTTTATTGGCCAAATAAGTGGGTATCAAATTTAATGGTCAGCACACAGCACACGGCAAACGGCAAAGAACGCAAAGCAAAAAGCAAGACGAAGACGAAGACGAAGACGATGCAAAAGAAAAAGACAATGAAAGCAACATCAAGCAACAAGAAAAGGGGGAGGCAGCAAATTGCGGCGCAGTGCGCAGTGCATAAAGCGTAAAAATGAGCCAAAATAAATAAAAGCCGCAACAACAACAAAAACAACAACAGTAACAAACAACAACCACAACAAAGACGTCGACGTCCATTTGATTGATTGGCGACAGCAGCGGAAGCTACGACGTCGACGTCGACGTCAACATCGGCTTCGGCGTCGACGTCGACGTCGACAGCAACGTCACAAAACTTCACAAAATGGTCTTTGCGTAAGGTCAGGCATTTTGCAAACTACTCAACTGACTTAAGCCAATCCAAATAGTCTATTTACGAGCTAAATACTTAACTGTGAAGGGGTGGGGTGCTGAATCCTTCTGTTGAAATTAATTATAAACAGTTCAAATATTCAATTTTCAATCAGCCTAAGAATATGTGTTAATCAGCTGGCGAATTCTACAAAATTTGTACAAAAAACAAGAAAGAAATGTTATCTTCGGAAGAAAATATATACCATTGCAGAAAAGATTTGCATAAGAAAACAATTTTCAACAGATATAGTCTTCGATTTTGATGAAATTTTGTCAACATACGTGGATAGAGCTTAAATTTGGGCATACTGAGTTTGGCCGAGTTATTTTGAAAAACATCAAAGTTTTTCAAACAAAAACTTATTTTCAACCGATCGTTCCTATGGCAGCTTTATGTTATAGTGGTCCGATCTGGCCGATTCTGACATATGTATGTACTGCTTGCAGAAAGAACAAGCATCTGTGCCAAGTTTCATCACGATAGCTCTAAAACTAGTTCGCATATAAACAGACAGACAGACGTACATGACGGACATGACTCGGCACGAATATACAAATTTTTGTTTTCTGAGACGTCTAAAAGCGCATCAATTCTGAACGAATGTTAAATAACTCTTCTGAATTCTAAATCCGCATTGTACAACGATTTTTGATAGCAATATGTCATCTAGTATTCGACTAACTGTCTGTCATTTGAAATATAATCTAAATTTGACGAAATCAATAAATGACCAAATTAAGTTCTAAGCCAGTTGAAAAATATAATATATATATTAACGTGGGTAAAAAATCTATTTGAAAAATGTTGTATATGTTTTACTTTAACAAATAAGAATGCTCTAGTCAATTGTGCCCGACTACGAGACTCCCTGCTCCCAGCACTTAACGTGTCCAGTGCCTGTAAAACTGTAGTTTCTGCCTTCTAAGACTTTGATGTTTCTAAACCGATCGTAATGAAATTTACAGATATTTTCTATGGCAGCTATAAGACATAGTGGTCAAGTTTTGATGAAATATTGTCAATATTTGTGAAACTAAAATAAAATTACGTTCTTTGACATAAGCAAAAACTAACCCAATTCCCAACTTGGCAGTTTTCACAAACAAATCTTTTCAATAATTCTGGTTGCTTTTGTCATACCAAGATCTTATGATCTGTGGCTGCTTTCCCTTGACCATGATGCTGCAACGCATGATCACGTTTAGGTTTACGCATCATTTAATGGGTTCGTGAAACTAAAGCTGACTCCATCAGCTGATCCACAAGCTGTTGATGAAGAACAATTTGAGAACGCTTCCTGCTTGCACCCACTGTAGAGTCAAAGCACTGGCTTGAGATGCATAGCAGAAGCCGGCTGGCTGGTTGGCTAGCTGGCTAGCTGGTTGGATGGCTGACTGGCTGACTGGCTCGGCATACAACTTTATCACTTGGCCACAAAATATCTTCAATTGGTTCCATTAAACTTAAGCAGCGACCGTGCACGTTGTACATGACCAAGGCAAGCGCTTCGTGCGTTGCCATCATCATCGTCATCATTGGAACCGCGCGTCGTGCCCAAAATTAACCTGCCCAGGTAAAGGTGGGAGGTGCGGGTGGTGCTAGTGGTGCTGGTGGTGCTGGTGTCTTGAAGGTGGCTTCAGCCGCATGATCATGACGACGCAGGCTACGCGCAGCCGCTATAAATTCTATTGGCGTATCTATCTACACTATTTCTAATTTAGCCTCTGCTCAGCTCAACTTTGGCAAAGGCTCAGGCTCTGCTCAGTTAGGATCGGTTTGGTTTGGTTGGGAGTCTCTGTGGTTCTGCTGTGGCTCAGTTTACTATGTTACCTTAGTCGTCGTCGCTGGCCAATTTAAGTTTAAGTGCTTTGGTAACAGTTTCGCGCTTTCGAAACTTGAGTCGTGATTTATTTTTTTCCTTATTTTTTTTTTTCATTTTCTGTTTTTTTTTTTTGCGCTTTTCTGAGCGCTTTACTCCACCTCCCTTCTGGCAGTCGAGTTTAGACTGCGATTCCTTCAAAAAAAACGCTGTAGGAATTTCCAAGTGCCGTTTTTCACGCCACGACACGCAATCGCTGCGCTCAAGTAAATTAGGAAAATTGATCTAAATTTTCTTGGGAACCTTTCCATTTTTTCGTTGTTGTTGTTTTTGTTTCTGCGGCTGATGTTGTTGTTGTTGTTGTTGTGATTCTTTTAGCTGTTGTAGCTGCTTGCGCTTTTTTGTCAAGATCGTTTGCAGCTTGGCATTAGACAACGACTGCGAGTCCAACCAACCCAAAGCAACCCATCAAAATCAAACACATGTTGTCGTCGTTTTGTAGTCTCTTACTGTTAACTAGTAACTAGTAACTGGTAACTGCTAAATAGTAACTGCTAACTAGTAACTAGATACTTAAGCTGTGGATTGCGATACAAAAAGAAAAAACAGCAAACACAGCAATTTGATAGTTTAAACAACATGAATTAAGAGAGCTAAGAATTTATTCATTTTTAGAGATTAGTAGGCAAAAGGTTTTTCTTCAATTTAATAATTCAAACTTAAATGTAATAAACACAGCTATCATGAACGTATTGACTAGAGATGGCAAAATATCGATGTCCGTTCCATCGATAGTTTTCGATAGTGATAGTTGAAAACATCGATATTATCGATAGTACTCTCGAAAATATAATAATATACTGTATTAAAACTCTAAAACTGAGGGACTAGTTCGTATATAAACAGACAGACAGAAAGACAGACGGACATGACGGATGTTGATGCTGATCTCGAATATATAACCTTTATTTCTGAGACGTATGCGTTACGAATATCGTGACAAAATATAATACCCTCTGCAAAGGTATAAAAACAGGGAGCAAAAACACTTTTAAAAGCCAACATTTTCACAATTTTTTAAAGTTTCTTATGCAAATTGTTGTTTTTGTTGTTGTTGTGAAAGTCTGTGTATGTGATGCGGTTCCATTGGATCAGTTACAATGATTAAAAGCGACTAAAATGCTGTAACCTTTTGCTAATTAAAGATCAATGAACCGTTTTCAAAAGCTTTCACACATTTACACACAAAATAGTAGTCGAAACACAAACACCTTGCGGGCAAGGGCAATCTTATTCGTTATTCGTTATACGATATTCGTTATTCAGAGCATAAATACAATCAGAAATCGCATTAATTTTAGCTACACAGGCTGGTGCTAATGCGACAAGTTCAGTTGCAGGCTGTTTGTTGCAACAGCAGCGGCAGCAGCAGCAGCTTCCTGGAAAGTTGCAACGAGTCCCCAAACCCCAAAAACATTCTCAAATCTTGATGCACAGCCAGCGATATTGAGGCAGAGAAGGCAGCGCATCTAATGGAAGCGATGCAGAGCCATGACGACAATCTGGATTGGCCATCGACTGAACTGACTGAAGGACTGAAGGACTAACTGACTGAATGAGTGAATGAATGACTAACAAACTGACTGACTGACTGACTGACCAGGCACTGTCAGAGAAGCGACTCAAGATTGCGGGCAAATCCATGGCCAGCAATTATAATATAAACAAAATGCAATCGGGTTCAGAGGGCAAACGTAGAAATTGCCAGCCAGAAAGAGAGCGAAAGAGATAGAGAGAGACAGACAGAGAGAGAGAGAGAGAGAGAGAGAGAGAGAGAGAGAGAGAGAGAGAGATAGAGATAGAGATAGAGAGAGAGACAGAGAAGGAGAGCTGTGAGGCCAGCGGCTGGTTGTATCGGTTCATTGGCAGCTTTGCACGTCGTCGTCGTCGTCGTCGTCGTCGTCGTCGTCGTCATCGTCGATCAATGTGCAGCCTGTAGCGCCGCATCCCATATCAAGATGTTAGGCTTATTGAGGCCCCAAACCAGGCAATCGTGATCAACTGTGCAACAGAATTCGGCAGCAATTTTGCAAGCAATGCTGCGATGCGGCAATGCGGCGACAGATTCGTTTTGGGTGCTACGCAGCAGTACCATGGAGAGAGAGTACACACACACACACACACACAGAGTCCAAGTCCAACATAGTGGCAAGCGAGGCAAGCAGATCCATGTCCACGGCCAGTTGCAACTCCAGCTGCGGGCGCCCACAACAGAGGCAGCGGCAGCGGCAGAGACAGAGATAGTGGCAGCGGCAGTGGCAGAGGTAGCATAGGCTACAACTGCACAGCTATCCACAGCTCCACGTTTAATAAGCAATTTTGATTTGGAGCAGATTATGTGACGGGCAAACGAGCCTCGGCACCAGGTTGCATGCAACATGAGCCGGCTGTGGCTACTGCGGCCGAAACGTGAGCTTCACGACAGCCAGCCGCAGTCTGATCCTCATCCTCAGTTTCAGCCTCAACCTCAGTCTCAGTCTCAGCCTCAGTCTCAGCTCACCTGGCCACGTCTTGCTGCACTTGACTTTGTTGCTGACCCGGCAAAAAGATTTTTAGCTTGCCTCATTTTCTCTCTCTCTCTGTTTCCGTTCTCTCTTTCTCGGCCTCCACTCTTCCTACCCCGCTCTCAACTGGATCTTGCTGATACTGTTTTACATGGAACTCGTACTGATTGCTTCTAGTCATGCCCCCGATTTTACAGATTTTCCATTTTGTGATAAGCGTGTGCATCATTTTCATTGGAATTGCATGTATTTTTATTGAATTTTAATTGGCAGTCCAACAAGCAACAGCAACAACATTAAACTTAGATGGATGAGTGAGCGTATATAGACGGTCTAGCGGTATAGTAGTTGATTATTGTATTTAGTTAGTTAGTTCGGTTAGCTGTTACGTCGTTAAGCGTTAGTTAGTTGTTTTGCTTTGTTTTGCTTTTACTTGAACTCTTTTAAGTCCTTTTCACATGTCTTATAAGCAACACCAATGCCAAATCCAGTCCCCAGCAATATTGGCCACATGCGTCTGCGTAGAAATAACAAGGATATGACTGCACCCACTGCGAAGCCACCGCCACCCTTAACAATTCCATTTGCGAGACACCGATCGAACTTCCTGCCGGGCTGGTCCTCAAAATACATCTTCTCTTCAACTGGCATTTTTATTATATATATATATATATATATAAATATATATATATATATATATATATATATATCTTCAAATTCTTACACTTTATCGGAACAAATCAAACGAGTTTTCTGTACTTTTCACAATAACTTTGACATTTACACGGAAATTTTCCCAATGCTTTATATTGTTAGTAATATGAAAGTGGTAACGATTATGCAGTTAAAAATTTAAAAAAAAAATAGTTTTGTCAAACTGAAATTCGAGTCGAATAGCTTAGTGCTAAGCTAGTTCAACCCAATTGAAATCTTTCTTTAACACGCTGAACAAAGCTTGCTTAGTTTTTGTATTTCATCTGACTTCACAAAGAAAAATATAACAGTGTTTGTGCAAAGATCGTTTAAGCCAAGTTTTAAGTTCTAAAAACAGTTTTAATCTTTTTATTAAACATTTTGTCAACTTTGTTTCGTTAAATGATTTTAATTTGATTCAATTAGATTCTTTAAAATCATCCATTTTTGATAACATTGAATGTACGATACAAACATATGTACACATATACTATATGTTGGTGTGTGTGTGTTGCCTTCTTTCTACGATTGTTGCCACTTGGCGCGCCCAAAAAATGCTTGTGGAAAGTTCGTGTGGCGAGTATCAACGAGTTGTACAATGCCCACGAGCTGCAGTTGTTGTTGTTGCCACATTAACAACTCTGCGGATGTGAATGAATGTGGGATGAAGGGTGGGCTGGGGAAAGGAGAGGAGTGGAGTGGAGTTCGGTCGGTATGTTATTCTTGTTCACAGCACGCATGCTGCCGGCAACGGGCAAGAAAACTGGACAAGATTTTGAGGCATTTTTGCCACTTAACCTTTGCAATGGTGGAGCGTGCGTCGTCGATGGAGTGGAGTCGTGGAGTAACCGAAGCTGCAGCAGCAGCAGCAACAACATAAACAGCCCTAAATCGATCACGATCGATTTCTGCCAAAATAGATAATAATCGATAGATTTACAGCAAGCCAAGCCAAGCGCGAAGGCAGCACGGCGGCAAGCAAGTGTCTCGAACCGGGTTGCAATCATGTGCAATCTTATCTATGGGGGCATATACATCTATCCATCTATATGGGCATACAGATACATCCGCACATATCCAGCGGCAAGCAGAGGTAATCATGTCAGTAAAAGGAAAATACCACAACATTGTTTTCATTTCGATTCTCATTTTGGGGGAACGATGGGAACTAACCAAAACCAAAACTAAAACCAAAACCAAAAAAAAAGAGCTGACGACCGTGTGTTGACGTGTTAAGTGCTAAAAAGATGCCGACAACAAAGACGACGACGACGAAGGAGATGGAGTTGGAGTTGGAGTTGAAGTTGGAGACGACAATGGCCCCAAAACTTTGGATTTGAGCAGTCTTAACTTGGCCGGCAGAGAGAGAGAGAGAGCTAAGCTATAATTTGCTCGCCCACCATTTGTGGGGGCCAGTTGTGTCTGGGCCTGGCCAGAAATGAAGCCTAACTCGAAAATTGCAAATTCGGGTGTTCAATGGAGTTTGGAATCCTTTTCTATTACTGCTGCAAGTTGCATGTTGCATGTTGCCGGTTGGATCACTGAACGAGCTCTGTGTTTAAAGAAATTGTTGCTTGCATTCTGCTGCATCGGCAATTTAATGCCCGATTTCATTGTTGCTATTGTTGTTGTTGTTGTTGCTGTTGCTGTTAATGTTGTTGTTGTTAGTGTTTATTGCTTTTGTTGTAGGTGTCTAAAATTGGGTGTTTTGTGGGTGTTGCGCGTTTTGCACTTTGGCACAGTTATTGTGAACGCTTTTTGGCAATGATCGCAGCTTGCGGTAATCTTTGAAATTAAAACGAATCCATCATACTATTCCACATCGAATTGGGGTCATCTTTTGGAAATTGATTCAGCTAACAATTTATGCTTTTTCACTACTGACTAGATTTTGCGGATTTAATTCACTACCATTTGAACTTGGCTTGAATTCATCAACTGTGTAAATTTCATCACAATCGGATAAATAACACCAAAGTTATGGAAGAATATATAACCCCCGTCTTAGCAGGCAGAAACAACAGTTTGACAGGAACTGGACACGTGCTGCCGCTGAACTGCTTGAAATGCAAGTTGGGAGCAGGGAGTCTCTTAGTCGGGCACACTCGACTAGAGTATTCTTACATGTTTTTGTGTCAGATCATAACTAATTTCTTTTCGAAAATGAAGTACAATTTTTTTGCACAATTTCATGTTGAATCATTTATAAAACATGGCATAGTTGAATTACAGCTTGGTTCATTTTTAAGCCAGCGCAGAATGTAATTCTTGGTTTCATTAGTATTTGCTGTGTGATCCCAGAATCTGACAAATACACGCACTTATGCCCAAAAAAGACGAAAAGTAGCTTGATTGGTAAGTTGGACAAAAAAAGAAGTGAGAAAAGTTTTTTTTTGCAGCAACTGCAACAAATTGGCTAAAGCACTTGGCTCATAATAAAGACATTTATGGGCCTGGGCGATTCAATTGTGCGGCATTCAACAATTTTGCAATCAAAGCGAGATAGAGATAGAGAGAGTGGGAGAGAGCGAGATAGTGCGAGTGAGTGATCAGTGCTGTGGCAAACAAAAATAATGCGACTCCAAGTTGGACTTGGACTTGGACACTGATTCCCTTGGGGCAACGCACAACGTTGCGTGTGTGGGTATCTGAGTGTGTGTGTGTGTGTGTGTGCATTGGGTGGGTGTCCCTAGTCAGACATCGTGCAACAACAGAAACAACAACAACAACTCAATGAGCGCATGCAAGTCAAAAAGAAAACATGGCCTAGGCCCGAAAGCCATATGGCCAAACGATTCAGATTTGGTCTGGGATTGTGTGGCTGGCTCTGTGGATAGGGATAGCCAGGCCTGGCTCATTATAGATGCAGCGCCGATTTGTTTTGTTGTCCCCCCATTTGACTTTGAATTGATAGCATCAGGCAGCAGCAGCAGCCGCAGCCGCCGCACCAGCCAGCAAAACGGTTCAGGCCAACTCTTTTCTGACTCTATCCAACTCCCAACTCCAACTGCAGCTCTACAAATGTGACTTTGGATGTTTGCTGCAGCCAGCGGGTGCAGCAGCAGCAGCAGCGCCCAGTTTTGCCTGCATTTAAGATATAAATGTATCTGAACAATTGAACTTGCAGTGCATGCGCATGTGCAGCGCAAATATTTTAGATTCGCATAAGCTTTGCATAGTTTTAGATGAGCCCGCACACTGGGCTCAATTCAAGTACAAATTCTTCGAAAATTTCGATTTCAAATTTTTTTTTTATTTGCAGCATTTTTGGCAGTTTCTGATCACAACTTAAAATTTGTTTTGGCTCAGGCAGAATTCAAGCACTATTTGTTCTGAATTAAAGAATTCAGTTTTAGAATAGAATCTCACATTATTTTTACATAGACTCGTGACTCCAAAGAACTCCACAAAAATATTAAAGGAACGAGAGATTAGGCGACCCGGAATTGCAGCCTATAGGCTAAAATTGCGGTCTCCTTAATTGATTTGTATTTTAAATAATAGCGACGCTTTTTCTTTCCTTTAAGGAATTTTTTTTCTGCCAAACATACCCATCCCAAAACTAAAGACTTTTTACTCCCTGTTCCCATTAAAAATGGGAAAAAGGGAGTTATAAAGTACTGCAAATGTGTGTAACAGGCAGAAGGAGGCATTTCCGACTATATAAACTATATATTCTTGATCAGGATCAACAGCCGAGACGAACTAGACATGTCCGTCTGTCTGTCCGTCTGTCCGTATGAACACACATATCTCGGGGACTATAAGAGCTAGAGACACCAAACTTGGCATGCAGGTTCCTGTATACCGTACGCAGATCAAGTTTATTTCAAATTTCGAATGCACCCCCACCGCCGCAAATCGCAAAAAACTCCCACAGCCACAATTTTAAAGATAAAGCTTTGATTTTTGGTACACATATATGTTGTATCAATGTTGATCAGCTGTGTAAATTTCATCACGATCGGATAAATAATACCAAAGTTATGGAAGAATCTATTACCCCTGTCTAAGCAGGCAGAAACAACAGTTTGACAGGAACTGGACACGTGTTGCCGCTGAACTGCTTGAAATGCAAGTTGGGAGCAGGGAGTCTCGTAGTCGAGCACACTCGCCTAGAGCATTCTTACTTGTTTTTTTTTAAATGAATGAATTTCGAACGATTTAAGAATTACTATTCTGATTTCCGATTTCGGTTTCGTTTTCTCTTTTTCGAAACCGAGTTTTCATAGTAGAAATTCTACACAGTTGGCATCTAATAGGCATTGTTGAGTCGAGATCAGCTACGTTTTCTTGCATGTTTTCGGATCTGTTTTAACGACAGTTTTTCAATTTAATGTTATAAATGTTATTTGA
Source organism: Hirtodrosophila cameraria (assembly GCA_949708635.1). NCBI lineage: Eukaryota > Metazoa > Arthropoda > Insecta > Diptera > Drosophilidae > Hirtodrosophila > Hirtodrosophila cameraria. The sequence continues at coordinate 294,910 of OX453090.1, read as the reverse complement.
CTTTAATCTAATGAATAAATTGACTAATTCTTTTCCAAATATGAAGATTAATTTCTTGTGTAATCTAGCAATTACTTTTCATTCCAAATATGAAGAATATAAGAACATTGAGTTTAAGAATTAGTTTTTTTAATTTCTTGTGTAATCTGGCAATTACTTTTCATTCCGCAGGCAAAAAAGTATAACTTTTAAAAACGTTTGACGTTTTGAGTACTTCAAAACACGCAAGCAAGCAATTCCGTTTCTGCAAATTTCGATCGGAATACGAATTCGGAACAGGTCTGAATAATATGTTGTAAATATACAACCATTTTCTTGACTGGGATCCAAACTCTGGTTTTGTTTTTCTGATCCGATTGTCTTGTGTTTTAAGCTAAGAAATATAATGAATTGTGTACATTTTTATTGTTTTGTCCACTTTGACCCACTGTTGGACTAATGCTTTTGCTCCGGCGCATTTAGTTGCAACCTTGCCACACCGCTCAGCACCCCTTAGCTTGCCAATTGCCAGCGCCGTTTTGCTGCGTGTTGTCCACGCATTCGTCGTCGCCGTCGTCGTCGGCCCGTCGGCTGTTTAGCTGCGCATTTTATTTAACATATCATTTAAAATTCATGTAAAACACATGTAGCTGTAGAGCGGTGCTGAGTCGCCCTGCTTTGCATACCGTGGGCATAAAGTACATGGGGCATGGCCACAGACAACAACAACTGCACACTGAAATATACATATATAGACACATCACACCCAAGCGCCAGGAGCGAGCCTGACTCAGAGCCTGGACCATATCCATTGCCTAGGCCTAGATGCATACTCGTATCCAGGCGCTGGCCTGGTTTGCTCTGTTCTGTTCTGGCCTGGTCTGTCCAACTGGGCAGCTCGCATTCATAAGCAGGCTCAGGTCTCTGGTCTCTTGTGTATCTGTGCGCATATCTTTGGAGCTTGGAGCTTTTAGTTTTGGAGGCAATAGTCTTGAGTTAAGGTTGCCTGGATGAAGATGTCGATGTCGATGTCGATGTTGCTTGTTGCATGTTGCATGTTGCATTTAATTTGTAAACAAAGTCTTTAGTTTATGACTGGCGCGTTATTTTAGCATATCCACATCTAGGCCTTCTGTCTCTACGTCTTGAAGTCTTTTGTATGAAATTTGTAAACAATTCGATTTGCCCCTGGTGCAGCCCAGTTGCCAGTTGCCAGTTTTCCAGTTGGCACTCGCAACGCATTCACCCCCAATTTACATATGAGCCCTGGGGCCATGGACATTGTTGCCAGTGGCATTTCATCAATGTGTGTTTAGCTGGATACAGCTGTAGCTGAAGGCATCTCTCAGGCCTGACCTTTGCCTCTATATAGCTGGCAGCCATAACAAATCACCAATGACTTGGCCCGACACTAAATGCAATTTATAACACTTTATTTTCTTTCCTTTTGCTTCTGCTGCTGCTGTTGGGCAGATTGTCAAACAACTTGACTTAAAGGCAAGTTAACGAGCGCTGGCTTGCCCGCCTCATCATCATCATCATCATCCCCATCATTGCTGACATCGTCATCATCCTGCTCATTGCAATGAACGACAACTTCATCATGAAAGCCACGCTGTCATCAGCATCAGCACACGACGCCCCGAAAAAGCCATCAAAAGCGTTGCAAGCACATAAAATGCAACAAGAAATGGAATATCTCTTAACTTGGCCAACACCGAAATTACAATGCTCTTTATAGAATAGTCCGATAGAATGAGTAATTAAACACAATCAAAACTATCGTCGATGGATCTATAAAAAGCTTTTTTAACTCTAGTCCAGTAATTTATGAACTATTCGCAAACAAAAATTTCGGTAAACTTAATTTACTTTAAAGTTTCTAAAATGTTGAGTTTTTAAGCTATAAATGCAATTATTAAATTGAAATAATTTATGCAAAAATTTAGACATTAATAAAAATGTTTTTCATAGACAGCTGCAATTTTTTATAAGTTATTAGCTGTTCAAAATTACGAATACTTATGGACATTCGGCTTATAAAGGTTTGATTGCAAAGTATTTCAGCTTTCCTTAAAAAAGAATGAACGGTTGCTATTTTATTCAAAAAACAGCAACAAAAAGTCAAAAATGATTCGGAATAAAAGTACGCAAAAAATAAAAACTGGCCTGATTATTCTATTTTCATAAAGGACTATCGATAGTTTAATCATAAAGCTTGCAAAAAATATCAAATTCGATTCAATAATATTTGGAATTTCAAATATCGAATATATTTTAGATATTGTTATCTTTAGTATACACACGTAAATAAATGTAAAAAAAAATTAAATGTGACTGTTTATTATATAATATCGATTTAAAAAATATATTAAAAAATCACGATGCACTTATCAATATTTCCTCGGGAGTAAAGCTGTAAATTATAAAAATTCACACAAACACTGAAATTAAATCAAAGCGAACTCTTGCTAATCTTCCATTCAATAGCTTAACTTTGTTTTTTAGATATTATCGATGATAATTTAGTTACAATTTAACTTATTTCATTATATAAGGCTTAAGTGAATTTCACTAAACAACTTGTAGCATAGTGTATAACCTGACTGTGCACTCCCATCAGCACTGGCAATGCACTTGTCAGTTGGGTTTTTATGAACGCCTGGGCTTTAAAATAAAACTACAGGCGGCAGGGAGCACATGAATAATGCAAATGCCAAGTAGAAGGCGGAGTAACCAACTAGTGTTGACAAATGCACCTTTTTCCCGCCAAAATTGGTTACTTTTTAATGTTCGATTTCGGGAAAATGTTAAAAAAATGAGTGGATAGCGAAAATTATAAGAAAGTTGCCATTTTTTCGATTCAGAGCATATTTGCGATGCGGCCAATGAGTCGAAATGGAATATTTTAAAAGAGTATTATAGCTAAGTAAATTGAATTGTGTAAATTATTGATAAAGAACCTTTTTAACTAGAATCAAACTTGATCGCCAAAATTGAAATGTAGAACGGACCTGATTTCTATAACCCTATTTTTTTTGTTAAAATCAGAGACTAGCTTTGCAGTTTTTGCTGTCATAAATAGCTTTTCTGTTTCTCAAAAGTTGGCAACACTGTGCAACAAGCCATGCTCAAACTCCCAAAACGTACACCCACACTTTACCCTATCCAGTAAAAATGAAAAATAAACAAAAAATGCCCAACCCATTGCCGCAGCTGAGCTTAATGCGCCATAACTCACACACATACACTCATATATGTATATACAAAGTAATAGAGATGGAGTCTCCCTCTTAACTGCTTCCCCCTTGCATCAACTTAGAGACTCATGCATCAGATCTAATATGACCAGACGTCACTCATTAAGCCGCCTTTGCCTGTCGTCCGTTTTTATTGTTATAAATATTTACACAAGTATGCACATATACACACAAACACACACACACACACACACACACACACACACACACACAAACACACACACAAACACACACACAAACACACACACAAACACACACTCACACACACACTCATTTAAATGTATATATAAATATATATTTTAGCTTATATGTTTGTAGCCGGCGGTTATCGGAGCGCCGGAAATTGCGATTTTTCATTTCAGTTTTCGGGGCGCACATCAAATTTTGTCAAATTTCGCTGCTGTTGTTGATATTTTAGCAAAATAATTAACACGAGACATTCAGGCAGACATCATCCTTGCCAGGCCTCGTCCATCAGTCAGCCATCAGTCTGTCTACGTCAACGTCTCGTGTCTGCCTTGGGGCCTTTAGCTAGCCAGGCATCATCCTTAAGGCCCGTTTACACACACAAGCACACTGGCAGCATGTCGTTTATTTGATAATGGCTGACTGACATCGTACTTAAGCATATATCACTTAGTATGGCATACAGCTGCCAGACTTTTTTTATATAAGGTATATATAGGCATGTTCAGGCTGCCACTTTTGCTGACATTTACTAGAAGTAAATTTATAAACAAAATCATTACAAATGTGTATAGTTTGTGTTTAGAACACAACTGTTCTATGATCTGTAACCTTAAAGAGTTTACACGAAGTCAGACTGCATGTATGTTTGTCTGGCATCATATATGGTTGAATATTTGGCATGTAAACGTATCTTTATTTGCAACGACCGCTGCCTGTCTAAGCAGCCGCATTATATGCAACATTTTGTCGCCTTGTGATTATTTTTGGGCATTATTTTATACCCTCAAACTTATACCCGACAACTGATGAAAAATGCACCTACCTCATTTTGCTTGATTGCTTGACTTGGGAAAAAGCCAGCCCAGGCCCAGGCTCAAGCCCAGGCCCAGACTTGTTGTGGCTTCGGGGCGTTTTGCTGCTGCATTTGCCATCTACTGTTTATCATCTGTCTTATAGAGGTCTTGGCATATGTGCACGTAATATTTTAGTGCCTTTTACTTAGGCATCCTATTCCTTTTGCTCTGCCCCTTATCCCCTGTCTCCTGTTTCTTCTCCTCGCCCGCTAGTTATTTCTTTGATATGCATTTAATTTTTAATGGCCGCCTGAAAGTAGGCAACGTTTTTGCCTTTACGACTGACAGCCACTTGTGCTAATTAAAGTTTTGTTGGGGACAGACGAAAAGCCATCGCTCCAAGTGGATGCTGATGCTAACCAGAGTGGCGAAACAACAACAGCATAGTGGATCATTCTTACTGACTTATTAGTCTGTTTATTTTGGCATCTCAAACTAAAAATGTAACAACAAAACTAAATCAAAGCACATTCCTTCATTTGTCCAACCGATTGATTAAGGTTATAAGCTTTGAAAAAACCAAATAAAATGCATTATATGTTTAAGAAATATGAGAACACAGCTTAGAATTACTGATGACAGATTCATAAGATCTCAAGTTAAGCAGGTCTAATCAAAAACCTGTACAAAAACAGATCATTTTGAGTATATAGCATTTTGAGCACATGTATATATATATTTATGGTGATTTTGACCTTTATCTGCCAATGATATATGCCAACATAAATGCTACGTTTGGTGCCTTTAGCTTCATACGGACAGACAGACAGACGAACATTTCACAAACCCAATAAAATCTATTTTTTCAATTTTTAAAATATAGCATGAATCCAAGTATTTATAACAGTATCGTACTGCTCTCCATGGAATGATCTCATTTCGGTAATAGGGGTTTGGGGTTTTCTAGTCATTGTCATTGTCATTGTTATCTTATTAAGTGTATCGCAATTCCTTAAAGCTTGTTTTTGAATGTGTTTTAGGGGTTTGGTATATACCTTTCTTGATCCCTAATTATAATTGTGTCTTAGTCTTCATATCGTAAGTTGAATTGTTTAGGTAAGGTCATGATTTCATTAAAGCCGTTTTCTCAATTTTTGGATACAATATAGTATATCAATATTTTATCTAAGTAGACAATTAAGTTTGCCTTTTCAGAGCTAAATTCTGTACAAATTCTTTGATGAACTCAGAAACCAAATTCTTATCCAATGACAGTGGAATGTTAAGCTTTATTCTAAATTATAAACTTTATTCTAAATTAAGTTGGTCTTTTCAGAGCTAAATTCTTTACAAATTCTTTGCTGAATTCAGAAACCAAATACTTATCTAATGACAGTGGAATCTTAAACTTTATTCTAAGAACTAAATATACAGTTACTTTCACAACAGATACAAAAACCCAAAAATTGTAAGCTTCGATGTATTGAAATGATTTTATTCAAAAACTGAGTTAAAGTTGTTAATTGAAAAACCTTTGCATACATACAGGCTTGTGTTTGTCAGAACTTTAAAAACTTAAGTTACAATTTGATAAATATCAGCCCAAAAGAATGCAAAACAATTTAAAATTATATATTTTTTTAAATATATTGCCACATTATTCATGACAAAATTTTAAGAATACTCTATGCAGCTGTTGCTGTCAAGACTATTTTTTTTTAGCTTATTTTTTGGTCACACAACTATTGAAACTCTGATTAAAGAATGACTTGGCCTCCACTTCTTTGTAACTTGTCAGTGACTGGACTATGTTATGTTTTCCTCCCGATCCTTGTTCTTACACAGGTCAACACAGATGTCAGCCACCTCTCCAAGAAGTACTTACCTTCAGGGTCGTAGCAAAGAGCGACTATATTACGCCTCCGAAGCACATGCCAGCCAACGATGGTGCTTTCTATCCCACTTTCTGTTCCCTGGATTCCATTCCCAGGAGAACTACAGGGCACTCCGTGTCCAGGAGGTCTACAGAGCGGTCCATTCCCGATTGGATCACAGGGCAGTCCATTTCTGGCTGGACCACAGGGCGTTCCATTCCTTAGTAGACATTTCCTTTTCAACCGGCTCAAGGTGGCCCGTTGTTATCTCTTCCCTGTATCCACTCTGAAATGTGAATCGGAGAACACAGCACAGAACAAAGAATTTCCGGTAGATAAAATATTAAGTTTGTTTACAGAAGAACTTATGCAAATGAGATTTATGCAAATGAGATTTATTGATTTTTGAATCAACTTTGGATCGTATGGGACTCCCCCAAACATACATACAAATATAATAAGCAACGAATAACAAATAAATATGATTATATTTGTATAGAGATGCTCATCTAGCCACGAATTCATAATATTCTCATGGTAATCATGAAATCATTTGACAAATGAATGGCATGTCGTTTGTAGATCTTAAAATGCTGCTAATTATGCCAATCACAGTTTGTCAATTAATTTATCTGAATGCCACTGCTGCAAGCAAGTGTTATTTTGCACTAACTGAGTAATCGAAACTAACTAAAACCTGAATTGGAACCTGATTCTGTAATTGCAAGCCAAATACCCGCTCCGCCGGCAAAAAAATAAAAAACAAGAAAGAAATGTTATCTTCAGCGTGCCGAAGATATATACCATTGCATATATTATTATATTATATTATATATTTTTCAACTGATTGTTCCTCTGGGAGTTATAAGTTATAGTGATCCGATTTTGATACAATTTGGTCAACAACGTGCTGCTCGTCGGAGCCATCGTGGCAATCGTTGTGGCCGTCGCAACGTCTGATCTTGTACAAGCATTGTTGGCCATCGTGGCAGGTGAACTCGGCCAGACCACATTTGATTTTGGTGCGCTTAATGTTGGCAGAATCGCAATTCGACTCATCCGAGCCGTCGACACAATCCTGATGACCATTGCAGCGATGCGGCAGGGAAAGGCACTCGCCGGAGCTGCGGCAACGAAACTCGCAGTCCAGTGCCTCGGTGCAGCTGCGACTGAAAACATCCCGATAGACAGATGCGGTGGCTCAGTGGCGCTGGCAAGCGTACGTCCGCCACTCGAAGCGAGGGGTATGCGCATGGGTCAGGGAGTGTGTCATGAAGGCGGCAGTAGCAGCTGATCCGCGACTGAAGCTGGGACTGGCCTCAATCTCGATGCGTTTGTGCAGTCCCAAGATCCTGCTTTCCTTGAGCAATTGCATATGGTCGACGGAACTTGCCACTGAAAGGATACGCATTGCCCACATCGGTATAGATGAGCGTTGTTAAATTCTGCTTGGATTCTACAAGTGTTTATATCTTCGACAAACCGAAGCAAACTTTTCTTTCTAGTTATACCCTTGCAGGTATTATAATTTTGTCACGAAATGTGTTACGCATTGAAGGAGACGTCTCAGAAAAATTTGTATATTCGTGATCAGCATCAACAGCCGAGTCTTGTCCGTCTGTCCGCCGGCAGTCCGTCTTTTTATATGCGTTTTTCAAGACTTTGTTCTAGAGCTATCTTGATGAAACTTGGCACAAATGCTTTTTCGTATTGCAGGTAGTATCTACAGTTGAATTGGCCAGATTGGACCACTATAACATATAGCTGACATTGGAACGATCGGTTGAATAATTGGTTTTTGTATGAACAATTTTTTTGTTTTTCAAAATGACTCAACCAAACTCACTAAACCTAAGTTTAAACACAGTTTATACAAGATGACAAAATTTCGCCAAAGTCACATACCTTTCACAGTTTTATAGATAGAATCACAAAATTTGACATTATGACTACTGAGAAGCTCCTTGACAAACCGGACTAAAATATATTATGCCACGCCCACCTCCGCCCCAGAAAACGTATCAACTTCACTTGCATACCAACAACACTCAGCAAATTGTTGCTCTCTCTTTCTCCCTCTCCCACTCTTTATTTTGCGCTCCAAAAATGTCTAATATCAAATATTTTTATTTCATCAATAATATTCCACTTGAAAACACTGAATCAATCCGTTTCCATGTGAATCAAATGATCGATAAATAGTAAATGCCATATAGTTTCAAAAAACTTAAATAAATTTCTACAATAACTCTTAATCTGTTTTGTTTTGTAAACCACATTTAAAAATCTTTTAATGTTGATCTGCGAATTAAAATTAAATGCAACTTCATTTATTAAATTTTGTATTTAATTCAGCTTCGACTTCTTATTATTAAAGCCAGAGCAATTACAAAATTCAATTCAAACTATTTTGTATTTCTTTTTGTTATAAGCCAGGCACGTTTGTTAGTTTAAAAGATCTATCCTTACACTTATGTCAGCCATGACCCGGCAAAAAAATATATTTTGCCAAGGCCGTTGGTTCCATTAGCAAATAAAAAACTCACAGCTCTTTTTTTTGTGTGGTCTTATGCGATGAAAAACAAGATCATACCAAAATGGAATGAAAGTATGATTTGTATTTGAGTTTGTTTTTAAACAATGAAATATGCAACGTAATTTAAGCCGCTAAGAAAGCAAAAAGAAAAACAAGACAGAAATGTTATCATCGGCGTGGCGAAGGTATATACCCTTTCAACTGATTGTTCCTATGACAGCTATAAGATATAGTTATCCGATTTTGATAAAATTTGGTAAGCATGTGTAGAACGTGCATTAATTGAGATATAGTGTGTTTGGTCGAGATATTTTGAAAAACACAAAAGTTTTCCATACAGAAACTTATTTTCAACCGATCGTTCCTATGGCAGCTATAAGATGCAGTAGTCCGATTTCGATAAAATTGCTGATCATGAATATAAAAATCTTTTTTCTGAGACGTCTCTTTTAGTGCGTTACACATTTCGTGACAAAATTATAATACCCTTTGCAAGGGTATAACAAGTAAACAAGCAAAGATTATAAAAAAGCCCCTAAAGTTTTTCTTTATCAATTTATAACAAATCATGATATTACATATCACATGTTGTACTTCAAATCATGATATTACATATTAATATTACTTAACATACTTCATTCAAATTTGAAGCCTTGAGTCGGCCAAATGCAGCAGATAGATTAACTGGGCTTAGAGGTCAATAATGGTGTGGCATCGATTTTAGCGCATTAACAAATATAGCCGATTCTTCAGTTACTTTAGCGTTAATTAAGTAAATAAAACTGCCTTGCCCCCTAGTCGAAAGCGGACGACCAACTTTCGGTTTCAATGTTTACCCATTGAATTAAGCTATGAAGACCATAAACTAACTGCCCAGCCAGACTCAAAGCCAAATTCATATAGCTCTGAGAGTAGCCTTGCCTGGTCTCTGGTCTGGTTTGGTCTACTCAGTTTTAGTTAGGCTTTTGCATTCCACTCATTTTGATCAAAGGCAAGGGGGAGCCAATCGAGGGGTTGTTCGTGTTTACAGCAAACACACACACGTACACACATTAGAGGTGTCCGATCAACGACATGATTTCCTTAGTTTCGATAGTTTTACAACAGAGTAAAAAAAAAAAAAATAATAATAAAAAATAAAATATGTTGCATAAGCCATATCAATATCATCTGTTGTATCGCCAGTAAAATATCGATACATCAAATTTCTTTGCAAAAAATTCATCACTAAAAAATTATAATTATATATCGAAGATCATATCGGTATGAAGGCGATTTATCAAAAGCAATATCATTTCGATTCATAACGATATTTTTCATTAAAATTATCTTTTTTATACATCCCTTTTCAAAACTATGGAGTATTGTGTCTATTGATGGTTTTTTTTGGAATTTATGTAGTTGAACATAAAATAGGAAGCATTTATTTATATACTACCATCAACAGTTTGACAACTATAAGCACACACATCGCTTGCCAGCCATAAGCTGCAATGTTTGCTTTTTTTTAATAACGCACAAAATAAGTTGACCAACACGCCCCTCTCTATGCGAATCTCATGATAGTTGTCATACGAGTAGCACTGCTTGAAGAAGATCAAATAGATTTTTATGATGTAACTCAGTGTGTGTAAATCTCATGGCATAGCATTGCTGGTATTTAGTATTTGGATACAAAACAAGTTAATTAATAACAAATAACAATAAAAGTTACTCTATTCTTAAAAACATCAGTTGAATTTCTATGCATTGTTAGACAAACGAAATAAATACAGAACTTTAAACAAATAGATTACTATTACAACTACTTTTAAGAAACTACTCGCAATATGCACACACTGGCATTTTGCAATAAGTGTGTACATGCGTTTGTTTGAGTACTATTTGCAATTCGCTGAATGGTATTTAAGTATGTTTTTTTTTGTTGTTTACATTGTTGTCTTTTGGCTGCTTAAGTTGCAACTTACCTGCAACAATACACCAAAAATAAACCAACAATTTTCTTTTCCCAGGTTAAGCCCGGCAAAAACCGTCAAGAAGAGGTATAACATATCGTTTATATTAAGTATTTGTACGGTGTACTCGCACATTACAGCCGATTATATACAAACACACTCAGAGAAAAAGGGATACACAAATGCCTACAAATGCGCACTACTTTATGTATACATTTTGATTATACATAAAGCGTGATATTAACTATTCATTAGTTGCCAAAAGTAAAAACAAAATTTTGATTTGAATATCAACAAAATTTGATTTTAATTGTTAAACGATTTTATTTTCAAGTGTAGCAGCAGCAGCCTCCAAAGCAATTTTTGCACATCTACTCATTGCCGGGGCATAAATAACGTGCGGCTGTTCCGCAATTGTTTTATGGGCACGTTTAGCGTTGCTTTTGCTTTGACCTCAGCGTTTGGCAGCGTTTGTTAAAGACAAACAATACAGGCCATTGGGCAAATTTGGCCAACAGACACACAAACCGCATTCAAACCGGCTACCAGTTGTCAATTTGGGCTTAAAGCCCCCAGGCCCGCCGGCTAATACAAATCAATGCAAACTCTTTGATGTACTACCTGTACTATAATAATATTTAGAAGCTAACTACCGCATGCCGATCGATAAATACTCTTATGAAACTTTTTTAAGATATAGCAAACATATTCCAATACATATTCCAATGCACAAAAGTTTTGCATAAGAAAACTCAGTTTTCAACAGATTGTTCCTATGGCAGCTATAATATGGTAGTGCGATTTTAATGAAATTTATACTACGTGTATAAAATGTACTTAAACTTAGATAAAGTGAGTTTAGTTGAGTTATCTTAAAAAACAAAAAAGTTTTTCATGCAAAAACTTAGTTTTCAACCGATCGTTCCTATGGAAGCTGTATGTTATAGTGATCCAATCCGCCTATTCAAACATAACAACTTCCTGCAGCAAGAAGAATCACCTGTGCCAAGTTTCATCAAGATAGCTCTTGAACAAAGTCCTGAAAATCGCGTATAAAAAGACAAACGGACAGACGGATATGACTCTATCTATATTATAACATAGCTTAAGTCCTACACAAAACCTTGAAAACAATCCGTTAACTACTATATACCGCTATTCTACCCACTAAAGCTAAATTGTTAAAAGATGATGAAATTGCTTAATTATATATGACTGTTGTTTTAATCTTAACTTAAGCCATAACTTACTCGTAAATCTTTTCTAAAACGCAACGAGTTTGACATCAATTGAAAGCACACAAAATTTATTTGTTTCATTCCAATTGCCTTTTTATACTCTTTTTTAATTTACTTAAAAAAAAAAAAGAAAAAAGAATATATTGGGTTTGTGAAATGTCCGTGTGTCCGTCTGTCTGTCCGTCTGTATGAACGCAGGTTTTTTCCACAGTTTTGAAGCTAGAGCAACCAAACTTGGTATGCATGTTGGTATATACCAAAGGCAGACAAAGTGTCAAGAGTATATCGCAGTCGGGTGCATCCTACTGCAACGTTCTTACTTGTTTTATTATGCAAATTCAACAAAAACAACAATTGAAAGAATTGCTTCTTTATTTTATAATCAAATTAAATATTTTGCTTAGTTGCAAATTTGAATAATGTTTACAATCTATTATTAGAACTTGCCTAAAATGAAAGCATTATGAATACAAGTATTTTGTTATGGATAAACCATTTATGTATTCTAATCAAAGTTTTAATGTCACAAATTTGAAATCACAAGCATTGTGAATAGGCTACAAAAATTGTAAAGAAAATTTAATAGAACCAGTTAATTGGGCACTACAAGCAAATTAAATTTTTAAATTTAATTCTTTGATTTCACACAATTCCGTCAATAATTTATTGCCAACCACACCTATAAAAAACTGGTCTTTTCCTGGCAAAAAAAAAGCAAGTAATTAAGCCTAAAGAAATCCACATGCCTATCACTTTTATTGACAAACATTTCGCAATATGTATACTTAAAATAAAAACAAAATAAAAACAAGAAAGAAGAATTATATTCGATATGCTGAAAATGTATACCCTTGCCGAAAAGTTTTGAAAAATTTTGAAAATACAAAGCATGTGCGGAACATTATAATGTTGATTACCAGCGATTTTGGTTGAAATATCTGTTTAAGCAAATAGCATTTAAATGCAAAAAATAAATTTCTTAAAATTTTTTCCTTTGGTAATTATAAAATATAGATATCCGATTTTAATCAAATTTTATCAGCATGTCAAAAAACGTACTAAATCTTAGGAAAAGTGCGTTTGGTAACATAACTTAAGAAACAAAAAAGTTGAACTTACTAAAACTTATTTTTCAACCGATTGTAACAATTGCAGCTGTTAGATATGGTGGTCTAGTTTTGATAAAAATCAAATTTCTTGATGAAATCATAATACTCTCTGCAAGTGTATAAAAAGGTCATAAGAAATTCAAATAAAACAAGAACTTAAGAATGCTTACATATGCTAATAAATTTACACAATAGTTTATAGGAAAATATTATGCGTAAAATTTCCGCAAAACAGGAATAGTCAAATCCAGTTTAGGTAATCGCGATGCTATCTAAAATTTGGTTTCATAATTTTGTTTATAAGAACTTCAGAACTGTCTAAGAATTGTATGCTATGAGTCAGTCTAGTCAATTCTATCAAAGTGTGTTTTAAATGGGTTGAATGAGTTGAATGAAACTATTTGTCAAGCATAGCTATATATATATAAGGCATATAAAAAACGAATCGCATTAAATTTGCATATTTATGTAACTTGGCCATTAAATCGTGAGACAAAACAAGTTAAGGAGCCATAAAGAAAATTAAAATTAATATTCATGCATAAATAAACAAAACATCTAGCATAAACGATATACATATTTAAAAGTTTGTTTTTTATAAGAAACAAATATTTTAAAAACTAACTAATGACAGCTATATAATCAACATTATCGATGGGCTGTCTTTGTGCAAAGAAAATAACCCACAAAAACAACAAAATATTGTTGAAACTCATGTTATTCATACTATTTTGTAAATTATTTATTCACAACTAATTAAAGTCAATTATGTGCTTTATAATGCTATAAGCGAGAGTTCTCCATATTGAAATAACCAAGCCATGCTTAAAGCATTTACATGTTTTCAAATAAACTCATCCGGTAAATAATAAATCATGACAACAAGTTTTGTAAGCCTTTGAAATGAGTATAGAGCATGAAAAGTAAACAAGTTAATTTGAAGCTTTGATTCGTGCAACAATTATTGATTGAATGCCATTCAATAAGCCATTTGAATGTGTTTTTAAAGATAGTTAATGTTGTTTAAGACGACAGATTTAGGTTTTGCTTTGCTTATACCAACTAACTACTTTATTGAAGAGCGCGAAACTGGTTTCGATCAAGCCGATTATGACGCTATATAAATCTGAAAATAAAAATAAAGATATATAAAATCAAAATACAATTCTTGATGCGCTAATTAGTGTTTTTAGCGACTTATTAAATAAAAATACAAGAAAAAATGCCGAAATCCACCATAATAAGCGAAGGCCGTTTGTTCAGCCAAGAGAAGTTCTAATCAGAAATTTGGTTAGATGAAGATCTATGTATATCTTTCAGCTACATGCTTGATTTGTTGCCACATTTACTAGCCAGGGGAGACAAGCCTCACCACGTTTGTTTTGCATTTAGATGTTTATTGAAATTCAATAAAACAAAAGAATCAAAACCAAAATAAACCACCAATTAGCATACACAGCGCCAGTCTACTATTTCTTACGATAGTTTTGTATAAAAACTTCAAGCCTTTGTGCCACCAATAACAGATCAACACAGAGCATAGACCCAAAACATGGTAAGTTCTAAGCAAGTTTTATATATGTATGTATCTTCCCTTCATCCAATCTGCATTATTTCCTCAGCAATTCTACATCATTGCATTAGCTCTCATTGGCATTGTGGCTGCCGATGTGAGTCACCTTCAGCATGGACATGATGAGAGTAGCTTCTCGACCAGTCGAGTGTCGCGTCCCGGTGGCGACTCCAGCAGCTATCAGCCGGAGCAGTTGTTTCCACAACATCTGAAGGCGGCTCATGAAGAATCTGCATCTGCATCTTCGCAGATCATACCTGGAGGCGACTCCAGCAGCTATCAACCGGAACACTTGATTTCTAAATATTTGACAGCACCTCATGAGGAAACAGCAAATGCTGCTGTTATTCCCGCGTCTTTCAACATTGGAGCCGATACCCAAACACCGGAGCAATTTATACCCGAAGCTGATCGCATTGCCCACTACAGTTACAGCCATCTCCAAGCCAAGGCACTTGATCCACCTCATGTGGAATCTGCAAGTGCTGCTGTTATTCTCGGTGGTGATTCCAGCAGCTATCAGCCGGAACACTTGATTCCTCAACATCTTAAAGTAGTTGAAGAAGAAACTGCATCTGCTGCTGTCCTCCCTGAGTCATTCAACATAGGAGCTGATACCCAGACACCGGAGCAATTCATTCCTGAGGCTGATCGCGTTGCACAAAATAGTTACACGCACTTCCAAGCCAAGTCAGTTCTTCCCGGTGGCGATTCCAGCAGCTATCAGCCAGAACACTTGATTCCTCAACATCTTAAAGTAGCTCATGAGGAATCTGCATCTGCATCTGCTGAGATTATTCCTGGAGGCGACTCCAGCAGCTATCAGCCGGAACAATCTGCAACTGCTGCTATTCTTCCAAAGTCGTTCAACATTGGAGCCGATACGCAGACACCGGAGCAATTCATTCCTGAGGCCGATCGCATTGCGCACTATAGTTACACCCACTCCCAAGCCAAGGCAGTTCTTCCAACTCCTGTGGAATCTGCAGTTTTTCCGGGTGGCGATTCCAGCAGCTATCAGCCGGAACACTTGATTCCACAACATCTGAAGGCGGCTCATGAAGAATATGCATCTTCATCTACTGAGATTATTCATGGAGGCGACTCCAGCAGCTATCAGCCGGAACAATCTGCAACTGCTGCTATTCTTCCGGAGTCCTTCAACATTGGAGCCGATACGCAGACACCGGAGCAATTCATTCCTGAGGCCGATCGCATTGCGCACTATAGTTACACCCACTCCCAAGCCAAGGCAGTTCTTCCAACTCCTGTGGAATCTGCAGTTTTTCCGGGTGGCGATTCCAGCAGCTATCAGCCGGAGCACTTGATTCCACAGTATCTAAAGGCAGCACATGTGGAATCTGCAACTGCTGAGATTATTCCTGAACCATTCACATCCCAAGACGCTCGTGAACCTGTTCAAGAGCAGGTGCCCGTGGTCATTGGTGCCAATACGATTACACCGGCTCATCTTTATCAGGAGCCCGTATCGAATGGCATCGAAGAGTTCAATGCTGAAAGTCACGTTCCCATCGCAATTGGAGGGGATACTATTGAACGTACCCAACTGCAATCCACCTACTCATCCAGTGTCTTATCCAGTGCCTCTTCGAGGTCCACCTTGGAGTCGGGCACCCAATATGCAACTAACGGCGGATATGTTTACTAAATATTTTGGCAAATTGAGCCAAAAATATTATAAGCTCTGACCTTAAAATGTATAATTGTTTCTGCCTTAATTGGACACTAAGTTACAGAGTATTAAGTATAATAAACAATTAAATTGTTTATGCATCTTCAACTAAATTAAAAACTAAAATTTTAAATGTCTAACTTATAGTATGCTTGTGCTTAAATCAATCAAGTTTGATGTATTAATTTTTCCAAACGGTTTCGAGCCATTGTTGAGTCTATTTATCATTAAACTGTCCATGTGCCAAAATTTAATCAAATTTAATTCGAAACTGTGAAACATATGTTAACCTTATAATATATGATTGACCTTACCAAACCATTGAAAAAAGAAATTTTAAATAATGAATAATAAATGATTGGAAACTGTAAACTAATGTAACAATAACTTTATCAAATATAGAATTTAGTAGTGAAAAATTCACTTAATGATCTTAATGATTTTAATGATAATGATATTAACATTGTCGTAAGACTCATTTTCTGAAATTCAATAATATGTAAATTATAATCAGACTTCTTCCCATTTCCACATTATACAAAAATTAAAATTGAAATATTTGAAAATTAGAAAAAAATTATAAAGCCAATTTTGAAAAAGATTTGTAGCGCTTTTTTCGATGAGACGATATTTAGGAAGTTACAGCAATTTTAAACTTAAACTTGTATCTCAAAAGCAAATGAATTCATTGCGCAAAATCCTAACATCATTTATACTTTAAACAAGTAAGAATACTCCCTGCTCCCAACTTGCATTTCAAGCAGTTCAGCGGCAACACAAGCAAGCAGTGCATCAACTATACTAAACTTGATCTGCGTATGGTATACAGGAACCTGCATGCCAAGTTTGATGTCTCTAGCTCTTAAAGTCTCTGAGATCTGTACGTTCATACAGACAGACAGACGGACAGACGGACAGACAGACAGACAGACAGACAGACAGACAGACAGACAGACAGACAGACAGACAGACAGACAGACAGACAGACAGACAGACAGACAGACAGACAGACAGACAGACAGACAGACAGACAGACAGACAGACAGACAGACAGACGGACAGACATATATATATTTTATATAGTCGGAAATGTCTCCTTCTGCCTGTTATACACATTTGCAGTACTTTATAACTCCCTTTTTCCCATTTTTAATGGGAACAGGGAGTAAAAATATTTCTTAAAGCATGGTCTTACATTAGCTCCTTTAGAAAGCATGGTCTTACATTAGCTCCTTTAGAAACGGAAATACTATTGCACAGTGCTCATCAGCTTCCTTGAATAAACTTTATGTCAGTCTTGGATTCAACAATAACAGGAATACTATTATATATTGGTGGCTGAACTCATTTGTTGTGTTTGTCTGTGTTTGATATCAAGTTCATGAACATTTTGTCACGGTGTCTAAAGTAAAAGTTGATCTGTAACTGCCCTGCTGCTCTTCTCCTTCCCCGTCGTCCAGCGTGTTGTTGTCGTTGTTGTTGTGTCGATTATTATGTAAAGCTGTGCGTACTGATCGTAACCTATGTGTGTTCTCAAGGCCGATTGTCTTCTTTTTTAGAAAGTGCCCCGTAATGGCAGTGAGACTTGGTCAACATTTTGTATTCTTGGCCCGATTTTCAGCTTGTCATGAAACGGGATGTGGAGCTCAGTTAACGTTAAGTTTTAACCAAGGCCTTGCAACTAGCCCTGTTTATAACTATCTGTCTGTCTGTCGTCGGTTTTGACCCTTTTGGCAGTTGCAAAACTCAAAATGCAATTAATTTCTTAAATTGAATGTTAATTCGGTTCAGCTCTACAATTATCAATATAATCCGCCAAACCCAAAAGTCCAATATTTCAAACCCCTGACCTTCATTTCAAAATGCGGGTGTGCCATCTGCAGCCATCTCTTTTACACATCTCACTTGCCCTTTCGCACTCGGGCAACGTTCGCACTAATGAGCTATATGAAAATTAGCTGAAAGATGAAAGACACGTCTTAAACTGTCTATTAGCCACTTCGATTTGGGATGCCCACCAAACACAAAAGTTGTCCACAACTTGTACAAAAATAAATCGCTTGCGGAAAAATTTTAGCTGTAAATGAGTAAAAACTTGTTTATGCGTGTGGTTTTTTTTTTTCTTTTTTTTTCTTTCTGACGGCTCTTTATTTATTTATTTCTTTATTTTTGTTGCCTGTTGTATGTATATTTTAAGTTTAAGTGGAAGCTGCAGAGACCGCTGAGCTGCTTCTTCTCCAAATGTGCTGCAAGTTGAGTGATTTTCTGTTTTTTTGCTATAAATTGCCGGCATGCTTTAGGGATCAGCATCAGTTTCAGCGTCTAGCTTGTCCAGCACAGTTGTAGAGTCGTATATAGCTAACAATCCAACATGGTTAGTGCGAGAATAACTCTTGAACTATGCTTACAATTTAATATTTAGTTTTTAATTTTACTTCTTTTTTTTTAATGTGCAAGTGCTGTTTTGTGTTGTGCCGTGTCTAAACAAAGCCTAATCGTCTTGTTCTCGTTCAATTTGCAGAAATTCCTCATTGTATTCGCCCTGTTCGCCTGCGCTGCCGCCGATGTCAGCCACCTGAGCAAATATCTGCCACCAGCACAGAGCTACAGGCCACCCACAAACGAGTACTTGCCACCTGTGCAACAACAAACCTACTCCGCACCATCGGTTAGCTACTCTGCGCCAGTTGTTCAGCATACCTATTCGGCTCCAGCTGTCCAGCAGACCTACTCCGCTCCAGTCAGATCTTATGCAGCACCTTCGGTTAGCTACAGTGCACCCTCAGTCAGCTACAGTGCACCCTCGGTGAGCTACAGCGCACCCAGCAATGAGTATCTGCCTCCAGTGCAACAGCAGACATACAGCGCTCCGGCTGTGCAGCAAACCTATTCCGCTCCAGCTGCCACATATGCTGCTCCCTCAGTTAGCTACTCGGCACCAGCTGTCCAGCAGACCTACTCCGCTCCAGCTGTCCAGCAAGTGTACTCTGCTCCAGCTGCCACTTACTCCGCACCAGCTGTTCATCAATCCTATTCAGCTCCAGCTGCCACTTACTCCGCTCCTTCGGTCAGCTACTCCGCTCCCTCTGTCAGCTACTCCGCACCGGCCATCCAACAGAGCTATACCACATCCTCATCCTCGGGTAGCTACTCCGCTCCAGCTGCTCAATCCGTTAGCTACTCATCTGGCAATGTGGGCACTCAGTATGCCTCCAATGGTGGCTATGTCTACAGGAAGTAAGATCTAAGCAGAGGCTGAAAACTGTTCAAAACACAAAATGAATCTAATCAACATAATTATTTGTAATTAACATTTTTAGTGTTTTTATTATTATTTTTTTTCTGTTTGTTCTTAACACTACTTATTCTATTACTATGTGTTTTTTATTTGTGTTTCAATAATTAAAAAGCAACAAATCCCACAAAATCATTTTATTTTCTTGACCTCCCAACTGGTCTGCAATTTTTCAAGTGGCGGTTGTTAAAAGACTTTTTATGGTCATTTAAACAGCAAAGCTGTAAATTTGAGTACATGGTGGTGCACTGGGGCAAGACACAGGTCATCAAGCACAAAAGCTTTCGAAAAAGCTTTCACAAAGATATCAAAGCTTAGAAGCTCTCTTATATAGTTTACATGCTTAAGAGGCTGTGAAAAGCTTTTATGATAAGCTTTTTAGCATTTGAATATCTTTCTAGCGAAATCTCTTATTTATAGCAATAAAATATGTTATGTCAAATGTCATCCATAAACTTTTCTTTATATTAGGAAACTATGTAATTTTCCAAGCTCTACTTTATTTTGGCTACCATTTATTTCACATGCATCATTTTGGTTATAAATGTATTTGACAACTATAACCATTATTAGATTCATTTCAATTTTCCAAAATGACATATTTTAACAACATTTATTGACCTTTAATTTGTTGACTTGATTGAAAATTGATCGACTCTGCCCTGAAACATTTTAATTTCTAGCTTTAATCTTTTTTTATTCTTTCTATTATAACACTTTGCAACAATTTGAGGGTTTTTTTCTGCAGTTGGGCTGAAATTGAAAAAATTATGATTCATTAGAGGTCACGAAATAAATAGGTTTTGGTTGAAAAAATGTACTTTTTGTATAAAAAAAACTTTTTTGTTTTCAAAGATATCTCAACCAAATTTGGCAAACTCTAGTTTTAAAGAAGTTTCCTTTTTTAATTACTTTATATAATGTCATAAAAACTACATGCCAACTTTCAATAAAAGTATTCTCTTAGGCGCTTTTAGGATTGAATTGCAAATTTTGATTTTAAATTTCATTTGTATTTATTCACTGTATTTAACCCTTAGCTGGAAAGAAACAGTTACATTTAGGCAAATGGGTCGTTTAACGAATCTAATCAGAACGACAAGTTGAGTCATTATCAGTTAATCTGTTTCTATACAAACAAGTCTCTCAGTTTCAAAGTCTAATGAAATGCATGATTGAATAAATAAATCAATCTTAATGAAACTAGACGCACATATCTTTTGTAATTAGTTTGACTTTCTAGTTATACTTACTTAATGCAAGATTTCTTTTGTCTATATTCAAGAACCAATACAAAATATTCTTGTTAAATTGTTGACATGATATTATATCATAGAAAGCGCCCACGAAAGGTTATTTTCCTCGATGCCCCAACTTTGAATTGTTAATTACTGGGCAAACCAGTTAGGAGAAATGAGATTGTGAATAGTCTTTGTATGCAAAATCGATGACCATTCGATTTTAATAAATTTGCCTGCCTAATTAATTTTTATAGTTCAGTTTGGTGTCTTGTTGGAACACATCGCCATGCGGCATTATCATGCAAAGTTGTTGTAAACAAAATGAAAGTGAAATGATACGGATACAAAATATTTACGTAAGTTTCGCCAGATCACAATGTAGCTAGCTTAAGCTTCAACATTAGCCATCGTCTTATAAGTGGCCACTTACAGCGCCAACGCGAAACAGTACACAACGCCCGCTCGAGCTTGAAGCCCGGTACCAAACCACAGATCACGTCCAACGGAAACTATTTGCCAAAGATGCAAAGAAAGCTAATGGCCAGCTGGCCGCTGCTACTCCTCCCGATCCTTCTTCTAACACAGGTCAACGCCGATGTCAGCCACCTCTCCAAGAATTACATACCATCAAAGTCGGATCAATTAGCTGAAAAGCCTTTGGCAGACGAGGCTGCGTCTCCGGAGCATAAGCAAGCAAACGATGGTGCTTTCTATTCCATGTCGGGTCTGATGTTGCCCTCGGGTTATTCCATACCCACTGGCAGTAATGTATTACCAGTGGCCAAGTCGCCCCCTAACTTCCCGTTGCCCATCTACCCGCCTTTCTTTGGATTTGGCGCGGGGCCAAGCTATCCCAATGAAGCACAGTTCTCAGGTGGACAGTTTTCAGGCGGACCACAGGGTGGCTTTCCTGTTGGACCCCAGGGTGTGCCGTACCCTGTTGGCCCACAAGCTGGACAGTTTTCAGGTGGCTCATTTCCAGGAGGACCACAGGGCAATCCATTTCAACCCGGACCACAAGGCATTCCGTTTCCAGCAGGACCACAAGGTGGTCAATTCCCTGGAGGACCACAAGGCGGTCAATTCCCTGGAGGACCACAAGGCGGTCAATTCCCAGGAGGACCACAAGGCAGCCCATTCCCAGGAGGACCACAAGGCAGTCCGTTCCCAGAAGGTACACAGGGTGGACCGTTCCCAACTGGACCACAGGGCGGAAATTTCCCCATTGGACCTCAGGGAAGCCCGTTTCCAGTTGGACCACAAGGACCACAGTTTGGTCCACAAGGTGGCCCACCTTTAGGAAACGGTCCATTTCCCTTTCCACCCGACTATCTAACCACTCAAGGTCTACCCTCACCAGGCAGCCAGCTGCCCTTCCAACAGAATGTTGGCTTTGGCGGACCTCCCAACTTTGCTAACCCACAGCCAAGTAATCCCTTTGAACAGCCCTTCTCGCCCAGCTTTGGTATACCAGGCCAACACTATCAGCCACAACACTTTGCTGACGAGCCACAGGCAGAGATCAAAGTGAATCCAAAGAATATTGAATCCGCATCCACAACGGTGGCACCCAAGTCTCAAAACAGGGACACAATCTACGCCTCCAACGGCGGCTACCTGTATAATCGGGCCAAATGAGTTACACTGATTTTATAGTCAGAGTAACTTGAAGAGCTAGTAGAGCTACTAGTAGAGCTAATAATAAATTATTAAACACTTTTTTTTTATACTCATCGCCATCATCTTGTGTTTGTTACTCTTATGATTTAATGGCCATAAACGAGAATGTTGAACAGACAAACATTTCTTTGTGTTTATGCTAATCTCGATGTGGGTTTTGTAAAAACAAGTTCGAATGGGAACAGCTATACAGGTTAAATCAATACGATTTCTTTACAATTTGGTTGGCTACATTAATTAATAGTCAATCATTAAAAAAATACTTTAGCAAGTTCTCTTAAGGTTTACTTAAGCCAAAAACAGTACATTGTATTCTATAATCTGTGGTAGCACACACACATTGTCTGTGATTCAACGAAAACTATATGCTTAAAAATAATATTTATCCGGTTAATTAACAGATTTTAATGAATTTACGAATTGTACGCTCTGGGGTCCAACAAAAAACGAGCTTCCCTTAAATCCAATGGAGAAATTTCCAAACTGGTTCAGTTGGGAATAGAACGCCCTGTGGACTAGTCAGGAACGGTCACACCCTGTTGTCCAGAACGGACTGCCTTGTGGTCCTCCTGGAAATGGGCTGCCAGTGGGTATGGAATAACCTGAGGGCAACATCAGACCCGACATGGAATAGAAAGCACCATCGTTGGCTTGCTTTCTCCAACCTAGGTTTAGCCTCGTTTGCCAATAGCTTTTCAGCTCATTTCTCAGACTCTGTTGGTTAGTAATGCTTGGAGAGGTGGCTGACATCGGCGTTGACCTGTGTTTGAATAAGGATCGGGAGGAAATTATAGCATAGTCAAGTCCCTGACAAGTTATAAAGAAGTGAAGACCAAGTCATTCTTTTTTTAGAGTACCTTACCTTTTCAATAGTTGTGTTATCCTTCGGGCGTGGCACTCACTTCGTGGCAATTGGGGCAGCCGCTATATTCCATTTCTTGTCCTTCAAAGTTTTCTTCCCCAGCGTTGGGTTATCCTTCGCCAGACCGCCAAATGTGTGAGCCGTACATAAAGACTCGGTTCCTTACATGTGTACGACACACACGTTCCGCAGTCTTTTGACGGATAACACAATCTTGGGCAAGAAAACGGTGAAGAGCAAGAAGTGGAACAGCGGACCCCACCCGCTGGAACGTCCGATAACAAAACATTTGCCAACAAAATATTCGATGAAATCCGAAACAAAAAGCAAAACAATTGCAGAATGAAAATATTTGAGGCTGGCTGTGATAGTATGATATCGAAAATGTGCGAGCAGCTTATAAAACCCGACTGCGAGATTTCCTGCACCCCAACTCTGAAAATCACAGCAACATTTTTATATTGCACCTACAAGTGCATTAAACAAGCAGTTCATTAATTGTACATCTAGCAACTCAGCGAGAACTGTACAGAAAACTGCTGCTTCTACTTTCTCAGAACTGGCGAAAATAGGTTCTTCAACAACTTAAAACCGATCGGAATAAATTTGGAGCAGTTGATCAGCATTGGACAAAATTTATATGTGCACCGAAAATCAAAGCTGTATCTTTAGAAAAAATGCTTAGCCATTGACTAACATTTATTTTTTATTCTCAATCACTTTTTACTCCCTGTTCCCATTAAAAATGGGAAAAAGGGAGTTATAAAGTACTGCAAATGTGTGTAACAGGCAGAAGGACGCATTTCCGACTATATAAACTATATATATTCTTGATCAGGATCAACAGCCGAGACGAACTAGCCATGTCCGTCTGTCTATCCGTCTGTCCGTATGAGCACACAGATCTCAGAGACTATAAGAGCTAGAGTCACCGAACTTGGCATGCAGGTTCCTATATACCGTACGTAGATCAAGTTTATTTCAAATTTCGGATGCTACCCAACCCGCACCCCGTAAAAAACTACCACACCCACAATTTTTTTGTTGATCAGCTGTGTAAATTTCATCACGATCGCAAAAATAACACCGAAGTTATGGAAGAATCTATTACCCCCGTCTCAGCAGGCAGAAACAACAGTTTGACAGGAACTGGACATGTTAAGTGCGCTGCTTGCTTGTGTTGCCGCTGAACTGCTTGAAATGCAAGTTGGGAGCGGGGAGTTTCGTAGTCGGGCACACTCGACTAGAGTATTCTTACTTGTTTTTAGTTGTTTTTTTTTTATTTTTATGCAAATGCAAAGCACCAAAATACGATTTTATAATTATTTGAGATTGCATTGCTTTTATTTTAACATCTTTTTCAATCGCTTTGTTTTTTTTTTTATTATTTTTGTTATTTAACTTTTTGCTTTTGTTTCGATGCATGTACAAATGTATGTATGTATTTAGAGTTTGTTTCAGTTTCAGTTTCTATTTTTTTTTTTTTTTGTTTTTTCTTACATGCTTATGTCGATGATTAATTTTAATTATGTTTTTGAAAACAACTTCATTCAACGGATTTGTCAATGCATTTATATTTTAATGTATACATTTGTAATCGGTAATGCACCCAGGTTCACATTATAACACATACATCTGTCAGTAATTTGTTTTGGCTAAGACTCGCCTTCATGCTCTTTGTTATGTTTAAGGTTGTTCGTTTGGCTATTAGTCATAATTAAACGAACTGTGCCTCGGGTCCAAAAGACCCTCAACTTGACATTTTGGTTTTCATTTCTTTTATTTGATTTTCGTTTCTTGGCACGTGTAAAGCCTCAAGTGCAAACATTGATTTTTATTTTTTTATTTTTTTGCCAGCTCTTTTATGGATTACTACGCCTGATTAGGCTTAATCTTTTTATATCAGACTGGTCTCGTCTTCATTAGCATAAAAAACAGCATATTTCTCATAACAAATGCAAAGCTAACAAAATGTTTGCATACTCAATGTAGTCCTATTAAACAAAAAGTTATAACCAATTGAATATTTTCGAAGGCTAAGTCACAATACAACAATAGTGTTCAAAAGCGTGTTGGTATCGTTTAAAAACCGTTTAAGCGGATTGAAAATACGTTTACAATTGATTCGGTCTTTTCAAAAACATGATAAGCTTGCTTTGTGATATTTCACTGGAATCAATAAAAACTTTTCAATTCACTAGAAAATGAATTTTCCAAAGTCTGTTTTTTAAGATTTCTAAGATTTTCAAAGCTGTGGAAATACAAATTGCTTTTATACATTCATTTGACAAAACCAATATACTCTTGTTATACTCTTTTTTTATTTTTTTTTTTTTAAAAAAAAGTGTATATTGGGTTTGTGAAATGTCCGTCTGTCCGTCCATCTGTTCGTCAGTCCGTATGAACGCAGTTATTTTCCACAGTTTTGAAGCTAGAGCAACAGAAATTGGTATACATATTGGTATATACCATAAGACAAAGTGTCAAGATCTCCCGGGTCGGGTCCATCCGACTGCAACGTTCTTACTTGTTTTTTTATTTTTGATAAAAAAACAAGTAAGAACGTTGCAGTCGGGCTCACCCGACTGCGATATACTCTGTTTTCTGTACGTAAAAATTTTTTTCTCCAATCTATCGAAGAGTTCAAATGGAGTCATACTGCAAAATTTGGGGTTTCTAGCTATAAGGGTGTAGGAGATACAGGTTTAGCTCATTTGCGGGGGTGGTAGTGGGCGTGGCATATTTTTTTTTGGCAGGTCGGTCAAGGGTGTGGTCACTAGTCTTTATGTCAAATTTGGTTACTCTAGCTGTAAAACTGTGGAAGATATAGGTTTTTGCGGTTTGTGGGGGAAGGGGTGGGGGTGGGGGGGAGATCTTGACACTTTGTCTGCCTATGGTATATACCAACATGTATACCAAGTTTGGTTGCTCTAGCTTCAAAATTGTGGAAAAAACCTGCGTTCATACAGACAGACGGACAGACAGACGGACAGACGGACAGACGGACATTTCACAAACCCAATATACTCTTTTTTTCCATTTTGGAAAACAGAGTATAAACACATATAACAGCCTATTTGATTCGGGAAAATTCATTATTATGTCTCTGCGTTTGCCTATGTAGACGTGTTTTAGAGACTTTAAGATTGTACGAGTATATCATAATAATAAATAAGTTATGTCTATCAATTTCGACATTAAATAAAATATAAGTTCGATAATAAAAAATATTCAAAACAAGTCAATTATAATAAGTTTAATTTTCACTTTCCACGGCATTTCACGCAAGTGGCGAAGAATCCTCTCTTCAAAAATGAGAAAAAGTAAATATGGAGCTTGTAAAATGTCTGTCTGGCCAGGTTTCCGTCCGTATGAACCCAAAGTTTACTCACAGTGTTGAAGCTAGAGATTGATTTTTAAACTCATTTTAATCTTGATTGAATCCAGGAATACGTAAATTTATTCTTGTTTTTGTTTTTAGGAAAAAATGAAAAAAAAAGACTGGCTTAGTTTTAATCTGCCCGCAACACCTCTTCCCCCTTCTGGTGCATATTAAACATTTAACATACATTAAAATATAATAGTTTTTATAAATATTAAAGAAGGTCCTATCATCATTTGCTGTCGGGGAGATTTGAACCCTGGTCCTCGCACATCGGCAGTCGTCATCTTAGAACTATCAAGTATGCTAGTGCTTAACTCATAGTCGTTGGTGAGCTGACTGAATTACTAGTTCTGAATTTTAACGTTGATTTAGTCAACCAATTCTGCTTTGTACTTGAATTAAGAACAATTTTGTTAAAATCTCAGAAAGAGAGAAAAGCTATGAGAGTACATTTCGCTCACTCTCATTTATAAAATGGCGGCCCGGACTTAATATAAGTACAGCATACTTGCAATAAGTATTTATAGACTTATACCATCCCATTATCCCATTAAAAATGGATACTATTGTCCTTGACAGTAAAGATAGTTTATCTTAAAGCAAAGACCTTATTCTGTTATCAAAATTTGCATCTTTGCTGCGAATCGATAATGCCTGATTAAGTCAATGTCAGCTTTCAGAAACCGGTTAGATATTTATGGTTAAAGTTAAAGTAAAATTGAAAATTTCACAACAGTTGTGAGGTGTCAACGCACTTTACTTATTGCAGAAAAGGCGTCAATTGGCTGCTTGGGCAAACAACAACACTTTTGCATACGAAATGTGCATCTTGGCTTAAATGGCAAATAGTTGTTGTACAATGTACACATAACACATTAATATCCATAGCTGGCTTTAGATTTGAGGCAATTTGCATGTGTTTTGAGGCTGGGCAAAACTAAACAATATGATTTTATATACATATGTAACACCTTGGACTCCGCCCCCAAATAGATGCATATCGGGCAAATGGAACTTGAACTTGGTCTCAGATTAAACTTGATTTGTCCATGTCAGAGATATTAGATAGCGTCAGCATTATGTGTGCAACTGGGCAATAGTTGCTAAAATCTTTGTTTCATTTTTTGTTTAACTTTTTGGTCATTTATTAATCAGCACAGAGTTATAGCCAAGTTGCACGCTTTTGTATTGTGTTGTTAGCCTTTTTGCATTTTGCATTAACATATTCACATTTGGCATAGATGAGACTAATGTTGAACTAATTATGGAATCGCTGGCGCTAGCTTTAACTTTAACGCAGCAGCAGCAGCAGACAACAACCACGAAGAAGATGTCACCAAGTGCTCTGACTTTTTAACTATAAATGCTCTGCAGATATCTTGGATAGTCATCAGTTTTACGTTATCGTTCGTTTGGTGTAGCACGCGCATCTCATCTCTGTAACTCCACTTAAGATGGTAAGCGTTGTGTCCATAAGTGACATAAGCTTTATTTATTTATTTGTTTGTTTTGCTATTGTTTATTGTTTCTTGTGCCAAAGTGTTAATTTTTTTTTCTTTTTTTTGCCTTTTTTTCTTGTGCCTAATTTTTGTGACAGAAACCCATTGCATTTGTCGTTGTCGCCGTTGCCATTGTGGCTCTGGCCCAAGCTCGTCCAGATGTCAGCCATTTGCTAAACAATCGCTACTTGCCAGCACAGCAGCAGACCTATCAGTCCTACCAGCCACAACAGCAATTTACACAGATCGAGTCCATCCGTCCATCCGTATCGCTGGGCAGCTTCTCCATTCCGTCCAACGCGCAATCATACGCTCAGCAATATCAGGTGCCTGCTGCTCCCATCAGCTATGAGGCACCCAAGACAATTGTTGCCACCCAGACTCCTGTGAAGAACACCTATTTGCCACCTGCTCCCCAGCCCACGCAGCTCTTTGTGCCCAGTGCATCTGTGGCTCAACCCGTTGCTATTCAGGAGCCCGCACCCGTTGTGGAATCAATACAAACAGCTCCAGCTGCTTCAGTTGTGCAGGAGAGCTATTCGGCACCAGCTCCAGCTCCAGTGGTTCAGCAGACGTACTCTGCTCCAGCGCCAGTGGTTCAAACATACTCCGCCCCTGTGGTTCAGCAAACCTACTCTGCTCCAGCTCCAGTTGTTCAGGAAACTCAAGTGGTTCAGCAAACCTACTCTGCACCAGCTCCAGTTCAGCAAACTTATTCCGCTCCAGCTCCAGTGGTTCAGCAAACATACTCTGCTCCTGCTTCAGTGGTACAAGAGACTCAGACGGTTCAGCAAACATACTCTGCTCCAGCCCCAGTGGTACAAGAGACGGTTCAGCAAACTTATTCCGCTCCAGTTCCAGTGGTTCAGCAAACATACTCTGCTCCAGCTCCAGTTGTTCAGCAAACCTACTCTGCTCCAGCTCCAGTGGTTCAGCAAACATACTCTGCTCCAGCTCCAGTGGTACTAGAGACACAGACGGTTCAGCAAACATACTCTGCTCCAGCTCCAGCGGTCCAGGAGTCCCAGGTGGTTCAGCAAACATACTCTGCTCCAGCTCCAGTTCAGCAGACCTACTCTGCTCCAGCACCAGTCGTTCAGGAGTCCCAGGTGGTTCAGCAAACATACTCTGCTCCAGCTCCAGTGATTCAGCAAACATACTCTGCTCCAGCCCCAGTAGTTCAGGAGACGCAGGTGGTTCAGCAAACGTACTCTGCTCCAGCTCCAGTTCAGCAAACTTATTCCGCTCCAGCTCCAGTGGTTCAGCAAACTTATTCCGCTCCAGCTCCAGTGGTTCAGCAAACTTATTCTGCTCCAGCTCCAATCGTTCAGCAAACCTACTCCGCTCCAGCTTCAGTGGTTCAGCAAACATATTCTGCTCCAGCTCCAGTGGTACAAGAAACGGTTCAGACATACTCTTCGCCAGCTCCTGCACCAGTACAGGTTCAACAGGTTTCAGTGGCTCAGGAGTCAGTGCAACAGTCGCAATACTACTCAGGCTATAACTACCAGGCACCAGCTCCAGCTCCAGTTGTTCAGCAGACCACCTATACTGCTCCCGCTCCTGTGGAGATCCAAGAACAGCAGCAGCAGGTTCAAGCTGTCGCCCCGGTACAGCTCCAGCAATCGTTTGTGCCAACTGCACCCGTTCAGTCAACCGTTCAGTATAACGCTCCAGTGTCTGCTCCCCAGCCGATCCAGTATACACCCACTTACAGCTATACAGCTCCCGTTGTCCAGCAGCAGTTGACCTACACGCAGCCTGCCACTAGCACCATTGTGCAATCGGGTCCTGCTCCAGTGACTACCACTACCTCAGTGATAAGCACATCCAGCGGTTCGGACATTGGCACCAACTACGGTTCCAACGGTGGCTACGTCTACGAAAAGCATTAAGTAGATGCGTTTGAACGGGTTGCCTCAAAAACACCCGAACTCGCATCTATCTAGTTTGTTTTTGATAACGTTATCGCTATCAATAACTGTTTCATTTTAATATGTTACTTAGCCAAATTGTAGCCTTAGTTTTAAACTGTTTTTTTTACAAAATATACAACTTTTACAATACCTAATTTTGTTTTTGAGACGTTGATGCAAATTGATACAACAGTTTGTCAATTGTTTATACAGTTTGAAATTTAGTTCTGTTGCGAATAACAGAGTTTTGATTTTAACAGCGTTCAGAGCTTTACATAACAGTGCAGCTTTTGAGATACTGCGCTTTCATGTGCATTCAGAGCTTCAACAGCGAGCGAAGCTTTGCATTGCAGCACAGTTTACAGCCTCTGCAATAACATACAATTGCATACATATGTATGTGTGTTGCCTCAATAGCTTTTATGGCCCGTTAAATTAAATTCTGAAGTAAATTTGTGGGTATTATGATAATATTTTTTTCCAGCTAACTCGACCAAACTTACCAATTCCGATTTTTAGCATTACCTACATAATTTCAATAAAATCAGCCCACTATATCTTATAACTGCCATGTATATATGTAACTGTCATAGCAACAATCAGTGGAAAATTATGTATTTAGATGCAAAGCTTTTCTGCAACGGTGGACACGTCGAAGATAACTTTTCCTTCTTGCTTTTGCTTTATTTTCTGAGCCAGACTTTTTCTTTGCATTTTGTTTTTATGACTCTCTTAATTTTTGAAGGATTACAGACGGTTTTGAGTCAGTTTAGATATTAGATCCGAATTTAAGATTCACTCAACTCTTTTTGATGTCTTTCTACACCGAAAAAGATAAATTATCCTATAATAGAAATTGCAACTCTTTTTTGGTGTACCTACAGAAATCCCAGCTGTTAGCGGAAAATATTTACTATAACAAAAAGGTATTTTAGTTTTACTGTCATTAAAATGCAATATATGTACTAATATTCAGATTATGACCGCAATTAAAATTTTGAAAATTAATTTAGTTACTATTAAGTATTACTCAGCATTCGGCAAGTAAAAAGCTACCTGCCCTTGATTAATTACTCCCAAAGCTGAAATCTGGCTGAAAAATGGCGCAATGATTTTCAGAAATTGCCGCAAGGCAACTTCTCCTTATGCTTTCATTTTTGATTGATTGGTAGTGTGTCTGGACACGATTGCAGGAGGGCATAGAACTCGTTGGCGAATTGAGAATTGATATACAAAATACCGGAACCGAAACGCCACACGTTATGAATGGAGTTTCCAATAACATGCTTGATGTTTCGCCAATTAAATGGACGAGCTGCGGATCGTCTGGGATTTTGTTTTTGTTGCAGCACAAAAACAAAACAAACAAACCAAAAAAAAAAACAAAAAAAAAACATGTTCTAAATAGAATTCGGAGCTCTCTGCCTGCGCTTATGAATGCCCAGTCATCAAGGGGAGTACGTCATAGAAGATATCAATGCCAGGCTAAATCTTGTTTTCATTTTTGATTTTATAAATTGTTGTTATTTGTTGTTGTTGTATGCTATTTGTGAATAGAAAGCTTATAACAAACGATATTTTATGAGCATTTATTTAAGCAGCTACAAGTTGCCACTTTCTTGTTGTTCTCGTTATTTCCTTTTGACATTTATATGTATAATACACATCCGTTGTTTGCTTTTTGCCTATAAATATGTTAGGATGCGCCAGCTTCAAGTTAGTTACTTGACCAGCTTTGTCAACGCAGCACAGCTCCAACATGGTTAGTATGGACTTGGCAACATCATCATCTAACCATATTAATTGCAAAATTCTTTTCCAGAAATTATTTGCCATCGTTTCGCTAGCCCTTGTGGCCCTTGTTGCCGCAGATGTCAGCCATCTGAGCAAAAGCTATCTACCACCACATCAGGTTGGCGCCGCCAGCTACCAGAGCTTCCAGTCGGCACCTGTCCCAGCTGCATCCTTTGCCAGCCAATCATATGTCGCACCCGCTGCCAGCTATAAGACTTCATCCTTTGCTGCACCTGCTGCTTCCTTTGCCAGCGAGTCATCCTATGTGGCACCTGCTGCTACCCACACGTTTGAATCCTATGCTGCTCCAGCTCCAGCTGCATCCTTTGCCAGCAAATCGTATGCTGCACCTGCCACCAACTTCGTGAGCGAATCTTCGTATGTGGCTCCTGCTGCCACCCAGCACTTCGAATCCTATGCTGCTCCAGCTCCAGCTGCATCCTTTGTCAGCAAGTCGTACACTGCTCCTGCACATGTTGAATCCTCGTATGTGGCTCCTGCTGCAACTCATCAATACACATCCTATGCTGCTCCAGCTCCAGCTGCATCCTTCGCCAGCAAATCGTATGCTGCACCTGCACATATCGAATCCTCGTATTTGGCTCCTGCTGCAACTCATCAATACACATCCTATGCTGCTCCAGCTCCAGCTGCATCCTTTGTCAGCAAGTCGTACACTGCTCCTGCACATTTCGAATCCTCGTATGTGGCTCCTGCTGCAACTCATCATCACACATCCTATGCTGCTCCAGCTCCAGCTGCATCCTTTGTCAGCAAGTCGTACAATGCTCCTGCTACCAACTTCGTGAGCGAGTCCTCATATGTGGCTCCAGCTGCCACCCATTCGTTCGAGTCCTATGCTGCTCCAGCTCCTGCTGCTTCCTTTGTCAGCAACTCTTTTGAAGCTCCTGCTGATGCCGCAACCTTTGACAGCGAGTCCTATGCTCCTGCTACCGCTTCCATTGCGTTCCAGCCTGCTGCAAGCTACAATGCTCCAGTTGTGAGCTACACTGGCTCCAGCTCCGGCATTGATACCACCTATGGCTCCAACGGAGGCTACGTCTATGCCAAACGTACCTAGAACTTTTAAAAACGATTTAAATATGTATTTTTACTTTTTTTTTATTATTTTTTAATGTTAAAATATTAAAAGAAAACTTATGTCAATGAACAAAGACTATCTACTAATCTTCTATACATCATCTACATATACAGTAAAAAATAAAAGTTTAAATTTAAAACCCTTTTTAATATTACAAAGCCAAAAAAGTTGGAAAACTAAAACAGTCACGGATTGACAAAAGAAATTACTATTTAATAGTGCTCATGTCATCAGGAATGCGAGTAGGACGCTGGGCTTTGTGTTTTAGGAACTAGGCTATGCAATGGCAATCTAGATTTGTTTCTAAGCCAAAAATATAGCAAATGAAGTAAATATAGAAATGTTCTACTTCAATTTTGGTTTAATTTTGAAGCCAAAAATCTTAAATGAGGGAGTGAAATGTTTTTAGTCCAATTTTCAAATCAAAATCTATAAAAATTGAGAGAGTAATATTATTTTATTCCAAATTTGGTTTTATTTTTAAACCAAAAATCATGGTTTTAAAAATAAACTATTTTGGAATGAAATTTGAATTTAACTCCTTAAAAGTTTTAAATTAATATAATAATTGTTTTATTTTTAACTGGGTATGTACATGTTATACTATTTATTATACATTTATTAAAAAAAAAAAAAGTATATTGGGTTTGTGAAATGTCCGTCTGTCTGTATGACCGCAGGTTTTTTCCACAATTTTGAAGCTAGAGCAACCAATCTTGGTGTACATGTTGGTATATACCATTGTCAGACAAAGTGTCAAGATTATTATTACAACTATTAAATAGATTGCATACAAATATTTTTGCCACGCCCACCCCCTCCCTTGCAATCAAGCAATGTTTGTTTCTCCCAAACCTGTAGAACGGGCCAAACCAAACTTAAATTGATGGCAAAACTTGAAAGATTTGAGCAAAATTACAATTGCCACGCCCACTTCTGACTCCGAAAAAAGGCGAAAAAAGGGTATATCGCAGTCGAGTGCATCCAACTGCAACGTCCGTACTTGTTTTTTGTATGTGATGGAGGGAGATTTTACTATCAACAATGGATACCTCCACAACAACATCTTATCTCTCTTGCGTCTCTCAAAAAACAGCTCGCTATGAATAACTGTGCTTAAAAGTGAGAGTAAAAACCCTTGTTCGAAATCAATGATACATTGTTTTTAAATGTTTTGATCGATTTGCTTTAGAATTTTGAAAATCTATATCCACAACAGTTCGAAAGTGACTGATAAAGAAATTGATTTATTGACGTTCTACAAACGTATACGTAATACAAATAAACCTAAATTAAGTAAAATTAATTTGTTAACTACTCGTTTTGCTTATTCTTAATGGATTCATCCTCTTCCTTGGCATTAGCCACAAACAGGATGTTGAACTTGCTGCTGATGGGCCGCTTGCTATCCTCGTGCTTAACCAGCAACGTATCCGAATCCAGACTGAATGTGCCAACCACTTGGCCCGGCTTAATATAGTAATTCTGTCCCAACGTTGTTGGACGATGATCGATGATGAAATGATACATCATGAGCTGTGGCTCTTCGGCGCTGCTAACAATCAGCTTTGGCTTCGATGTTGTCATTGTCATCGTCGACATTGGCATTATATGCAAACAGACGACGATCCATAAAGACAGGCTCCAAGCCAGCTGCATGACTTATATAAAAAGATACAAAATAATGTTCAACGAATTCACCCGAATGCAGGCAATGCACTAAGCCAGTTCTGGCAGAGAGCACCATTCTTATACAATATCCTAATGAGCTTTTTGAGCAAGTGGTCAGATCAGGCAAGGTTCTCTTGGAGCTCTTCTATGCGCTTCTCACTGGGCAGTTCCTTTTGGCCCGTTTCGGACATAACAAGTTTTGAAAAGGCATTAACATTAACCCGATTTCAATTTCGCACTAAAAAGATGCAGCACACAAGAAAGGCTGAGAAACATATACATACATACATATAACAAAAATATAAGTTAAAGACACGATTTGCATACACACAAATATGCTTATTTATAGATGTATGTGTGATCAGCTCTCGATTCGCCAGCAAAAAAGAAATACAAGCAACAACAAAAAATCACAAGCTCACGCAACAAAATAAATAAATAATTTTTGCAAATTTCGTTTCGTTTCGTCGTTTTTTTTTTTCTTTTTGCGATTTATAAATAAATATCTGCCATCGAGTATATACGGGTAAGTTTTTTTTCCCCAAAAGTCTAAATGAGTTAGATAGTGTAATAAATAAATAATTGAGTAATATATAATCAGCTTGCGACTTGCATATGTGTGAGTTAAGCCAATTAATTAATTTATCAAAATATTTGATTTCAATTAATATGTTCATTTAATGGCCAGCAAATTGACAGAAAATGTTTGAAAAATTATTTATTAACGCCGCAAAAGTTGTGAATTCACTTTTTAATTATGAACATGAGTCTCGGATTAGTTTGGTTTGATTTGAAAAACGCCTCGAAAATGTGACTTGTGCTCAAAATATTAATAAAACTTATAAGAAATGTTTAATCAAAACAGTAACTAAATTATTATTAAGCTGCTTATTTTATCAAATTATGCAAAGGCTTAAAATATTTCAAGAGTGAAATCTAAGTTTTGAAGAGAAGATTTTAACAAAAATAAGATAAGAAACATATAGTTAGTATATGCAAAAATGAATACAGTTATATCAATATTATTATCTTGTTTATAAAATGGTGCTATCAGAATCAAATTAACAATTCGGGTTACCCACATCAATGAAAAAAGTGATTGTATATTAAAAATTTGTGCATTTTAAAAACATTTTAGCACTTTATACTAATTTAGTATGAATGACAAGTTTTAATTGGCATTAGTTACTTTTACTATCGTATTTTTGATTTAAAATCTGGCTTAAGTTCAGACACCTTATAAAACTTTGACCGTATATTAAAATTAGTTGACTTTATACTAATTTACTATGTGTGAGAAGCTTTAATTGGCATTAGTTTCTGTTCCTTTCACAGTTTTAAATGATGTTATTTAATCTCTTTAACTACACTTTCCTTAAATAACTTTAGCGGAACAATTCTCAACGCTCCAACTGATCTATCAGAGACGAGATAATGATCTCTGCAAAGTTGAACGCATAATTTAAGTACGCGCCTATAAACAAATTGTGAGCTTTGTTATTTTTTAGTTTTTTTCTTTTGTTTATGTTTTTCTTTTTTTGCTCACTTTGTTTTGTGCCCAAAGAAATAAACACTGGCACACCATTAGAGCTATACATACGTTGTATTATAATTAATGTCCATTGTGAGTAATCGTTGCTTTTAGACAAGAGCCGCGTCAGGTCCAAACACAAACATTAAAGCCAACATTATTTTGTCCCAAGATTAAGTGCCAAGTTCCAAGTTCCAAGTGCACGGCCCGCAGCTATAGCTACTCGTCTCATTCAATCCAATCAAATCCAATCCAAAGCAATTCTTTGCCATTAGATTACTTATCTCACGTTCTCTTCACGTCGTTTCAAGCTGCCAATAAGAAACTTCTCCACAGCCTGAGCCCCAAACGGGGGCCAACAACAAAACGCATCATTAATTAATCTTTCGCGCTATTTGGCGTTTGGCTCTCTGACTTCCGAAATGGACATGGCTAAAAATACAAATTAAACGGTAAAATAAATAGATATCACGGCATCCTCCAATAGCACAACACTGAACAACAAGTTCTCAAAGACAACATACATAGTACTTGTACTTCAAATCTATCAACAATGCGTCAAGTTTCTGTTTGTAAGTGATATTTTTTAATTAAATATTTATTTTCCAAGTATCTAATATATTTTTGTGTGAAACAAGCTGAAACTTTTAAGATTTAGTTAACAAAGAATATAAGAAAAATAAATGTTTGAATACAGCTATTGTTTTTATAACTGTTAGAAAACTTTAGTTGCACATTTAATTTTTTCTACATTCCTACTTACTTTTATTGTAAATAAGATTGTAATTATATCTGGGGGAATAAATAATAACTATTTTATTATTTTTTAACAAAAAATCATTTATATGTAATAACTGTATGCGAAGTATGATCATTTAAGAAAGATCTATACATTAACAACATACTTTTTTTTTTAAATAACTAAAAAAAAATATATTTTTAAAATTTTCTTGTTCAAAAGTAATTTTATAATTAAATAAAAATATAAAATAATCAATATTTTTGAGCTACAAAATTGAAAACAATCATTGAAATGTGATTTTTTTAACAGAACTAATCATTACGCTGCCTGAAATCTATCACTTTTTATTTAAAATGCATTTGTAATTTGATCATAATAATATTCAAATAAATTTAGATACCCAGAAAGTTAAGAAAGACAATTTAAAAGATTTTTATAAATCTTATTATACTTAAAAACCCACCGTTTTTATGTCCAGTCTTTAAACATAATAGTTTGAGCTGGCTTTCAAATCTGTGTTGACTAGTTTAATTGAAACCACAGCAGCACAGCAGCTACAAAACTTGGGTTCCGTTTTGTTCTTCTCCTATGTTACTTGTATTCTATTTTGTTTGGCGATCTAGAGATTTGTACTCGCAAATCTTTTGTGTGTGGTTTGCTATAAAAGTGTTGTCTTACGGCTCCAGTGGCATCAGTATTCACTTGGAAAGCACCACGACCAGCACCTAAACTAACTTTGAGATTGACATGGTAAGTGACACACAGCAATAAGAACCACTTAAATAAATCATTTATATTAACATCCTATTCTACTCGTATTAGCGTCCCTTTGCCATTTGCTCTGCACTGCTGGCCCTGGTCGTCCTGGGCGTGGCCAATCCTGTGGGCAACACCTATCTGCCACCTCAGGTCAATGCTTACAGCGGCTATAATACCGCTGCATCGAGCAGCGCCAGCGCCAGCTCCTATGCCGCTCCAGTGGCTAGTCACACCAGACGCTCGCATGGATACTCCCCGTTATCTCATCAGTATTCGGCCCCTTCGCAGGGCTATAGCGTCGGAAGTAGCAGCTCTGGATATGTCTCGGCACCGGCTGCCACCCACAACAGCTATAGTGTACAACATGCACATGTGACAGCTCCATCTCGTCAGTATCTGGCGCCAGCCAAATCCTTGAACAGCTACTCAACCGGAGGTGCTAACCAGCATAGCTACTCTGCTCCAGCCAGCTCCCACAGCAGTTACTCATCTGCCGCCTCATCTCACGCACCTGTGGCAGCTCCGTCTCGTCAATATTTGGCGCCCGCCGCCTCCCATACAAGCTACTCCGCTCCAGCCGTCTCTCACAGCAGCTACGCCGCTCCAGCCGCCTCTCGCAGCAGCTACTCCGCTCCAGCCACCTCCCACAGCAGCTACGCCTCCTCGGCCTCTTCATATGCGCCCGTGGCAGCTCCATCTCGACAATACCTAGTACCATCACGATCCAGCTACTCCGCTCCACCCACCTCGCACAGCAGCTACTCTGCTCCAGCTGCCTCCCACAGCAGCTACTCCGCTCCAGCAGTCTCCCACAGCAGCTACTCCTCCTCGGCTTCATCTTACGCACCTGTGGCAGCTCCGTCTCGTCAGTATTCGGCGCCCGCCGCCTCCCATACAAGCTATTCCGCGCCAGCTGTCTCTCACAGCAGCTACTCCGCTCCAGCCGCCTCTCACAACACGTACACCGCTCCAGCCGCCTCTCACAGCAGCTACTCCGCTCCAGCCGCCTCTCACAGCACCTACACCGCTCCAGTCGCCTCTCACAGCAGCTACTCCGCTCCAGCCGTCTCCCACAGCAGCTACTCTGTGCCAGCTGCATCCCAGAACAGCTACTCCACCGCCGCTTCTTTACATGCACAAGTAGCTAGGCCATCTGCACGTTACGCATCCTCCCATGGACATGGACATGGACATGGACATGGACATGGTCATGGGCATGCCCATGGTGGTTATGCAGTGGCTTCTTCCGCTTCAACTCATAGTCAAGGTCAAGGCTATGGATATGCGGCACCAGCTACAGGTGGATATGGTCATGGCAGCTCAACAGGTGTAACTCGTTACGCCTCCAATGGTGGCTACGCTTACCGTTATAAGCATTAAACTGATCTCTAAATTATGCAATTGCAACGGACTAAAGGTTTAATCAGTTTTCACAATTTTTTTTTCTTATACATATATAAATATTGTCAATTATTTAATGGTATAAATAAAGTTTGGTACAGTCAATAGAAACATTAAACAATTGATCTATATAATAATTTCATAATTTTGATTTCTATGTTTATAAACTATACTCGTATAATACAATTATACCTCTTATATAATTTATATAACAAATTTAACTTTCTAAGCAAAGTAAACTTTTCAAGCAGTGCTTGCTCTCTAAGCAATTTAAAGAAAACTAGATTCTAATCAGGCCTTTCCATATTTCCTATCAAAACATTCGAAATTCGTATTAGTAGCTGTTAGGAAATTCAGTTGAAAAAGCTATGCTCATTGGAATAAGAAGTATTCGAATTAACCTTTCAATGGAAAAAACAATTGCTATTTTACTTGAAAAACGGAATGAAAAATTCCCAAAATTGAAAGCAGGCTTGTTCATTATAAATGTTCTGAGTAGCAAATTAAAATAAAATGCGATGAATATTGAAACCGAAAGCATTAAGAGAGCCCAAAAGAACAAAGTGTGGTTTTCGAAATAAATAAAAATAATAAGATAACAAGTAAGAATACTCTAGTCGAGTGTGCCCGACTACGAGACTCCCTGCTCCCAACTTGCATTTCAAGCAGTTCAGCGGCAACACAAGCAAGCAGCGTACTCAACTTGCACAGTGCTTGTCAAACTGTTGTTTCTGCCTGCTGAGACAGGGGAAATAAGTCTTTCCATAACTTTGGTGCTATTTTTCCGATCGTGTTGAAATTAACACATTCGAAAGACATTGATTAAACATACATGTGTACCAAAAATTAAAGCTCTATCTTTGTGGCTGTGGGAGTCTTTTGCGATTTGCTGGGGTGCGGGGGGGTGCATCCGAAATTTGAAATAAACTTGATCTGCGTATGGTATACAGGAACCTACATGCCAAGTTTGGTGTCTCTAGCTTTTGTAGTCTCCGAGATCTGTGTGTTCATACGGACAGACGGACAGACAGACGGACATGGCTAGATCGTCATGGCTGTTGATGCTGATCAAGAATATATATAGTTAATATAGTCGGAAATGCTTCCTTCTGCCTGTTACACACATTTGCAGTACTTTATAGCTCCCTTTTTCCCATTTTTAATGGGAACAGGGAGTAATAAAATGAGAAGATGATGAGAACGAGAGCGAATAAAGAACGCAAAAGAAAAATTGAAGCAGTGGATTAACATTTGTAACAAAAATCAAGTACCAAATCGATTTGCAGGAGTAAAGTATCCGAAGTTTGAAATAAACTTGATCAACATGAAAATTGTTACGTTTTCTTGAAACCAATTGTTACAAAAAGAATCAAATTTTTCAAGAATATCTGATGACTACCCAGCTTATGGCTTACATATGTATGTGTCTGTTACAAGCTACAAGTCAAAAATTAAATTCAATTCGCAAAATCTTACTAAAGGTGAAAAGCAGAACAGTTCAATTTACCTAGCATACTTTTAAATGTAGATTCACTAAATTCTATATAGAATCAGAAGCTGCGTGAAAGCCATTGGGAATATGATCCACCTATAAGATTATCGAAATTCCCACCACTAATCAGGACTCAGAGATTGGTTTTACATAAGAAAAAAAGTAATAAAGTTGCAGTCGGATGCACCCGACTGCGATATACTCTTTTTTAGCCTCTTTGCTGAGTCAGAAGTGGGCGTGGCAATTGTATTTTTGCTCAAATCTTTCAAGTTTTGCCATCAATCTAATTTTGGTTGGGTCCGTTCTACAGGTTTGGGATAAACAAACATTGCTCGATTGCAATGGCGGGGGTGGGCGTGGCAAAATTATTTTTATCCAATCTATTTAATAGGGCAATAGAATTCAACCTGCAAAAGATACAGACTTTGCTTATTTGTGGGGGCGGAGGTGGGCGTGGCCAAATTTGCTTGATTTTTGATCTTGACACTTTGTCTGCCGATGGTATATACCAACATGTACACCAAATTTGGTTGCTCTAGCTTCAAAGCTGTGGAAAAAACCTGCGTTCATACGGACAGAAATACACACGGACAGACAGACGGAAAGACGGACATTTAACAAACCCAATATACTCTTTTTTCTTTTTTTTTCAAAAAAATTGCAAAGTTGCATAGTGTTATCAATGTGTTTCCAAAACATTTCTGATCGCAATCTTATAGCTTAAAAAATCATAGTAATATAATCTTGTGCAAACATTTTATTGTATTAAAACAAAAAAATTATCGTATTATTTGCAACTCAGCACTTTATTTACATACTTCACAAAAAAAAAAACCCAAATCTTATAGATAATAAATAAAATATTTATGTATACATGTATGCATGCATGTGTATAAGCTCTTCTTTCAGATGTTTGTATGTATATTTCGTTCGCATTACAGAAAGCGATAGGAGCAAGGATCAGCTCCTAGTAGACATAACCACCATTGGAACCATACTTGGTATCCAATCCGCTGTAGCCCGTCACAGCTGGCAGATAGGTGCGCGAGGGTGTGGCATAGCTGTTGTAGTTGTTGTACTGCGGCACAGATGCATAGCTGTTGTAGCCAGAAGAGACCAGTGGGCTGCCATAACCCGATCCGTAGCCCGAACCGTAGCCCGATCCGTAGCCTGAGCCGTACCCGGAGCTATAGCCAGTGCCGTGTCCAGTGCCTAGAGCCGACCCAGAATAGTAACCACCACCGGTGGAATAGGCGCTGCCCGTATACGAGGGGTACGAAGAATACGATGAGTAGCCGCCAGCACCGCTCAGGGGTGGCAAATAGCCACGAGAGAGTGACAAGTGGGAGACATCGGCTGCGCACAGGGCCAGGGAGGCGATCATAGCGATAACGGTAATGCAATGCTATAAACAAGAAGAGGAGAAATCAAGAACGTCAAGCTAAGCACATCGAGAGGACAGTAACAGTTATTCCTTCGGGCACTTGAATTTACTTTAAATTAAGTGATATTTTGTGATCACTCCCAAAATAAACTGGATAAGTCAAACTTTATGATGGCTAACTAATTTGTTAATCGATATGCTCGATCTGTAATTTGAACATGTTTGATCCCAACTGTTTTAAGATTAATCAACTGAAAGATAAGCTTGACTATAAAATAAAAACAGGCAAAAAGACCGACTCAGCTCTTTGTCTTAATCAAGAGTATTAAGTATACCTCAAGGAGTTCGAATAAATTGGTTACT
This sequence comes from Hirtodrosophila cameraria, assembly GCA_949708635.1. Taxonomy (NCBI): domain Eukaryota; kingdom Metazoa; phylum Arthropoda; class Insecta; order Diptera; family Drosophilidae; genus Hirtodrosophila; species Hirtodrosophila cameraria. Next base: position 252,593 of record OX453090.1, on the reverse strand, counting down.
CTAATCAAATTTAAAAAAAAAAGCCATACTTTCGAAAAACTTAAGAATTAAATATATACACATTTACAATTATAAGCATTATAAAAATAAAAAAAAACAATCTAGTTTTTCAATATCAACAAAATAGCTATATTTGAGGTGCGTTGAGAAAACGTTATTCATACAACAATTCGATTTTCGAGCGATTGTTTCAGTATTTGTTGAATATTTGAATGATTTGGAAAAACTGCTGATAAGTACCTAGTTTAAAATTCTACAATTGAAATGTTGTATTCACTTCAAAGTGTGACTTTAGCTTGTACTTGCCATATTTAAGATTGTTGGATTTTAGTCCTGAATGGGGATATACGAATGTTCAGATAGTAGTTATACACTGGGACAATGCTGCCGAATGACTGTTGCTTACTTTGCCATCGCGTCGACATTTTATACTCTTCTAAACAAGCTGAGACTGTTATTAAACGAAATGAAATATATTGTGCACAAATTTTACAACTAATTTTAACGCCTTTACTCCACAATGAATATGTCGACGGACAATGCCCATTACTCAAACCAACAATAACTGAACCTGAATCGCTTAGAAATGTTCAACGACATGTTTAGCTCTTGTTGTTATTGTTGTTGTTGCTGCTGTTGCTGCAGCGGATCCCACGATCCCAAGACTCATCAGCAGTGTTGCCAATTTCTTATAAGCCAAAAATAAATGACTTGATCAAAAATAGCTTTAAGAGTAATACCAAATTTGATTAAAAAAAGGTAATATAAAAGCTGGGACTTTTTTTTGTCAAATTTTTCCTGTATTTTGAAATCGAATTTTTTAACCTTTAAAATATTTTTCAACTATCTATTTTAAAAGCAAAAATATTAAAAGCAGCTAATTTTCTTTTTGCTGATCTTTGACCTATTGTTGCGTCCTTCAAATGGACTCCTATCGTATCCAATTTTTCCGAGCGTATAAGGCGTAAAACTGAAATTGTATCGACCCAGCGCTCATTAATAGGAAACATTTTCTCAAAAAATTCCATCCTACTGCGTATTCTGCCAAGCAATTCGAGTATGTAGTCGAAAATTCAAAAATTTTTCGATAAAATATAAAAACACGCTTTTTATACTTATAGCGTTAGCTAAGGACACAATGAACCGTAATACAAATTATTTTTCTTTAACTTTTGATTATTCAGCTTAGATAAAAGAATAACAATCAAATAATTAGCTCAAACAAATTATTGAAAACTATATTTAATAATTTTAAAAAATACATAATTAATCCTTTGTTTATTCCCTACAATTTTTATTCATAACCAATTTTTATGTGATCTATAAATTCCGCAATATAAGTTCTAACTAACTATGACTTGCAAGGAAAGGGGAATTTTACAAAGCTCTTTAAACACATCCCAAATACAAAAAAACAAAATAGCAAATATTTGCAAAGTTTAAAACTCAAAGTTACACTCATGGAATTTCTCAAAGACTATGTTTTCGAGCACCCATACAATAAGAAAAGTTTACTTCTGTGGACTTTTCAAAGAAATCCAGATCTAGCGTAAAAATAGCTAAGCTTAGCAACACTGCTTAGCAGCAGCAGCGAACACCCAATTTGGTTGAACTTGGAAAACCCACGTATGTATGCATTTTGGAAGTATTTTTGTGGTTGATGATATTTCTGTTATTTTTATGAGCATGCCACGCCCTCTCCGCCGCCCATACTCCACCCATTCTCCCATTTTGTTGATGCCGTGCGAAAAGTAAGCAAGTTTTGGGGGATAACATCGTCGTCGCGCGCTCTTTTTCTTTAATTATACAATTTATATTTTTTTTAAATCTAGCTCTGAATATTGCTATTTGTTGTTGTTTTTGTTGTTGTTAAGTGCCCTTGTTGCTGTTGTTCTCTTTGGGACAATTCGTGTTTGTTGTTTTATGACATTTCGCGGTCGACGCGTCGGTCAAATGCTTTGGTCTCATATGAGTCGTTGCTCATAAATCTCATCGTTATTAATTGTTGCTTAAACAGACTGCAATTCGCTTTGTAGCGTTATAGCTCAGACTTAAGTCGGGATCTCATTGGCCATCATTCTCTGTCTGATCCGTAAATGGGATAGATATCGAATAGCAGACATGTGAGATCATTAATTTATTGCATTTATTTCGACTTATTTATGTCTTCGAAGATATAAATCTTAAGGCTTTAACTTGCACAAGGGGAAAAGAATCGCTTGGAAAGTACTTTCTAAGCGCTTACTTATAATCAAGAAGTGTCCCGTAAGCGACCTTAAGCTACGTTTAACATTGTATGTCATTGGCCGTAAGCGCTTACCCCAGCCTTATAAAGAAGCACTCGCTTACTACAGTCTTATAAATAAGCGCTATGAACATGGCTTCTTGCTAATCCGTCCACTTCACAAACTGTCGCACAAATACAAATTTATTAATCCCAAATAAAAAAATTTAAAAGTGGCGCGCACCTTTCCTTTGAAATCAGCTGCTTGTGCTGATTATCGAATTGCTGTTTATCGATATATCGGCCATAAATCTGTTTTGTTGTTTTTAGCACTGGTTCCCCCTTGCAACTGATTGCTTGCATGTCGATTATGCAAATACCGATATCTATTACACAAATCTAAGCTTATGCCAATTTTAAATAATAAATGTGTTTTTTATGCATTGTGCTTAATACGAGTGAGCATCAACAAATATTTCAGACTTTTAAAATTAACCCTACACTCACATCGGTCACTCAAGACTTTTATCGGTCGTGATATCGGAATGAGTGCAAAGCCACATGGATAATAGAATTTCTCAATTTGATTGACTTGCAGCTTTGCCTCACCCGTTTCGTAAGCAACTCACTGCTTAAAATCAAGAATGGCAAATGCATCGTGTATATCAAGTCTTATTTGCACGCAAGTCTTGCATTATCGAAAGGGCGCTTTAAAAAATACGTTAAGGCTCTTATTTAATTTATGGCAGCCCTGTCGTGGGGTGCCACCTCTAATTAAAAATAAGGTCACACTGTTCGCGGTTATAGGCTGCACTTGAGTGTATTGGAAAGGTGCAAAAATACAATAAAAATAATTTCAACTTTGACGCTATTTAAGATCTTCACAATGTTGCCCACCAAGAAAAAAAGTGGACCTGTCGGAACCTGGATTCCCGAATCACGCGAGTTCTTTTCAAGTGTTTTAAATGATACTCTGAAGAGTCTGCGTGAAAATTCAGTGCTTGGTTTAAATCCCACAGAAGAAATGGCGCTCGCTAAATTGGATACGGTGTGGATGAAAAAATATAAGCCCAGCCAGCGTCAGCCGGAGTCGACACCTTGTCACAAACCGGAGCCCAAGCCGCGTAGCCCCCGAAAGCTACCAAAACCAATACCAGCCCAGACGCAAGAGGCATCAGACGAACAATATGAGGATGTGAACACTTTTGATGATAATGAGCAAATTCTTTATCGCATTTGCATTCCGCCGCTGCGTCCGCATTGGAAGTGCCGCAGTTTTGACATCAAGTTGGCGGCATATATATGCAAAGGGAATTTAATTGCACCGCTTATTAACTGGGAGCTGCTGGACAGCGTTATGGAGTTGCCGGCGGATGAGGGCACCGTCGTCCTTCAAAATTATCTCGACAAAAATCTGCTGGAGTCGGAAGATGAGGACGAAATGAGTGATTAAAATCAGTTAATCTACCTAAATACGTAAGCAAACGTTAAAGTAGTAAATATACATAAATATTTATAATTTCTGAATTTGTTTGAATTTAGTTGGCGCCAATTGGAGTGACCGTTTCTTATTGGGAGTCTTGGCATTTGATCGAATTTGCTATGATCTGCCCAATTGGAATACGTTCGTACTGACCTCATCTTGTTGATAGCAGGCGTAAAATGTTTCCTATTTTACACAAAAATTTATATAAAATTCGTTAATATATATATATATATATATGTATATTAAGTTTGCAATTAAGAATTTATTTGTTTTAATTTATTGGCGCAAATTTGAACTAAATTTACTTATTGAGTGTTTTTCACGATTGCAGCAGTTGGTCATACTGCATGTAACGGCAGTTGATCGAATTTCGAAATAGATCTGATCTGTCCAGTTGAAATTGCTTGCAATTGGATATCGTTCAGTTCACTTTTTGCACTTGAACGCTTGCATTGGATTTTTTGTTCGTGCATGTCTCAATTTGTTAATAGTTTGTGTTAAATGTTCGTTTGCTGTTAATGTTTAATTTGTGAAAGAGTGCGCGGTGTTTAAGACCACGAAACACAAAAGTCTGCCTTGTAAGCAGAAATCAAATGTGAGTAACGGTGTCAACACAACATAACCTCAAATATACACGTGCATTTTTTTGGACATAGGGCCGCAAATCTGCCTGCAAATAATGTGCGAACAGAGTGCCATGTCCATGGATGGCAGTGGTGTGGCAAGAACGCAAGCCGGCAACGCCGGACGCTTCTGTGCCTGTGCGCTGCAGTGCTGCTGCTCGTTTGCAGTGCGTCTGCTGCCGCCGCGGCGGGATCAGCGGACACGCGGTGCGATGGAGAACAATTCGAGTGCAGAAACGGAGGCTGCATCTTACAGGCGAAGATGTGCGACGGACGTAGCGACTGCACAGACAACTCGGATGAATTGGAATGCGGCAAGTGAATTGATCTAACTAACCTAACCTAAAAGTTGATTTACGCGGCGAGTTTTTGTTCGTTGAAAATAACATTTTTCAACATTTAAAAAAAATACTTTATATTTGCAATTGATTGCGATAAAAGCAGCTTGGTTTAATATTTATATGATTTACTAACAGATTCATTAAACCTAACCTCAAAAATAATTGGTTTCTTTGTATACAATATCCAAATCTCTTGCAGACTACAAGTTGTGCCAACGGCCGCATTGGTTCCCGTGTGCTCAGCCACACGGTGCCTGCTTGGCAGCGGAACTAATATGCAATGGCATCGACAATTGTCCCGGCGGCGAGGATGAGCACGATTGTCCGGGTCGCCAGGCCAGCTTTGGCATTGGGCGACGCAACTGCAGCCAATTTGAGTACACGTGCCAGGATCGCACCTGCGTACCGCTCGACTTTATGTGCGACGGCAAGTCAGACTGTGAGGATAACTCCGATGAGACAATCGGTTGCAAGCAATCAGCCACCAGCTGCTCCACCGGTCACCTCTGCGCCAATGATCGTTGTTTGCAGCGCAAGCAATGGGTCTGCGATGGCGTTGATGATTGCGGCGATGGAAGCGATGAGCGCGACTGCGGTAGGCAAATGAGTTTTAGTGATGACCCATCAATATGAATCCAGATGAGATCTGGATGGAAATCCCGCATACGGGACGAGAAATTATCTTAAAGTATTACGGGTCCCGCTAAACATTTAGGCCTGTTTTGGGTTTCGCTTTCGATAATGTTAATGCATTCAAACTAAAAACTTTTATGAGTGTATTATATTTTTACATTTTTATCCATCAATTTATCCTAGATTCACAACTAATATACTGGTTTCTATATAGTTCTAGTTTGATCAAACATTAAAACCGTTTAAATACTACAATGCCGGAATACAAACTTAAAATTGTTACAAGAAAGCTTTATTATTATAGCATTAGCATAGTTGTGAACGTGGACCATCCAAATGTTTGAGAAAACTAAATATAATTTCTCGTTTTACCCTTTTCATGATAAATTTTAAACCTTCTCATTCTATTGTATCAAAGACAAACCTTGTTAAACAGACTTTCATCGGTATTGAAAATTTAGAACAGCTTATAATTCCCATTTTGAATGTTTTGAGTTGAATCGACAATGGGAACAGGCCTGACTAATATATATCTCAGAAATGCATTTTACTCTTTGATTAATTTTGAACAATTTCTAAAAAGAAACCTTTTTGATTAATTTTATGCATTGCAGAGCTGCTTTGTCAACCGTATCTAGGGAAGTTCATGTGCCGCAACCATGGACGCTGCCTGAAGCTGTCCCAGGTCTGTGATGGCCACCCAGATTGTTCCGATAGCAGCGATGAGAGCGAGAGCTGCCAGGTGAAGCCCGATTGCAGCAGTAAACAATGCCCGCCCGGAGCCAGTTGTCACATGATGCCTACCAGTGGACCGGAATGCTATTGCCCCAGCGGCTTCCGCTTGCTGAAATTAAAGAATAAGTGCGAGGATATTAACGAGTGCGAGGATCAGGATGATCTATGCAGTCAACGGTGCGAGAACACATCCGGCGGCTATCGCTGTGCCTGCGATGCGGGTTATGAGCTGGATACCAAGAACAATCGCACCTGCCATGCGCTGGACACCAAAGACAACAATAGAAAACATCCGGCGCTGCTGCTCTACACAACCCAAGTGGCTGTGGTGGGCATGCATCTGGCACATAATCCCCACGAGCCACGCAATCACGTTTTCAGCGTGGCAAGCAATCTGAGCAAAGTAATTGGCGTTGCCTATGATGGGGAGCACATCTATTGGACGAACATACAGAATGAGGGGGAGAGCATTGTGCGCGCAAAAGGCGATGGTTCCATGGCCGAAATACTGCTCACCTCTGGCCTGGATGCACCCGAGGATCTGGCCGTCGACTGGCTAACCCATAACATTTACTTCTCCGACAATGTGATGCGACACATAGCGGTCTGTTCGAATGATGGGCTAAACTGTGTGGTCCTGGTCACACAGGATGTGCATCAGCCGCGTGGCTTGGCGTTGTGGCCACAGCGTGGTCAAATGTTCTGGACAGATTGGGGCAATAATCCAATGATAGCACGCGCCTCCATGGATGGCTCGCGTTCCCAGGCCCTTGTTAGCGATAATATACACTGGCCGAATGGCATTGCCTTGGATATGCATCAGGAGCGCATCTATTGGGTGGATGCCAAGCTGGGCAGCGTTCAAAGCGTACGTCCCGATGGCACCAAACGTCGCACTGTCCTTGATGGCATGCTGAAGCATCCCTATGGCCTAGCTGTGTTCGAGGATCAGCTATATTGGTCAGATTGGGGCACCAGAAGCATACACGCCTGCCACAAATTCTCGGGCAAGGATCATCGCATTCTGACGCGCGATCGCACCATTTATGCGGTGCACGTTTATCATCCCTCCAAGCAGCCGCAAGTGCCGCATGCCTGCGAAACGGCACGCTGTTCCCATTTGTGCCTGCTCGCTGAACCGGCTGCGGCGACCGGCGGCTACACCTGTGCCTGTCCAGAGGGCATGCAGCTGGCAGCGGATCAGCGCCGCTGTCGCCAGACCGAAAAGAAGCAGCGTCTGTACATTGGACTGCGTCAGGTGCTGCTCGAAATAGAGCACACCTCGTTTGGCCGTCATGTGGTCAGCTCCTCGCACACCTTGGCCTGCCATATCAATGAGCTGGTCTACAATACGGTGAATGGAACACTGCTCATTGCCGACAATGTGCAGCGTGCAATCTTTGAGTACCATCCGCATGCCGCCGAGCAGCATTTAACAACGCTCATCTATACCAATGTGGGCAACATTAGCGCCTTGGCCTTTGATCATCTCGCCCATAATCTTTACTGGGCAGATGCCGAACGTCGTGTCATCGAGCTGCTCTCCTTGCGCACCGGACAGCGTGCCCTGGTGCGTTTCTTTGCCGGCGCAGAGCTGCCTATTGGCTTAACCGTTATGCCAGCGGAGGGTTATCTATTTGTTGCTCTCAAGGCACGGCGGCATACGCACATTGATCGACTGGCGCTGAGCGGTCGCGGTGCCCAGACACATGTCTTTGAGGAGGACATTGGCGATGATGATATTAAATTTGCCACAGATTACGATACGAACACGATGTACTGGTCGGATAGCGATGCCAGTCGTATTAGCTACTCCAATTATCGGCAGACACATGCGTATCCTTTCCATGGCAAGTTCCGTCGACCATATGCAATTGCTTTAGTAAAGCAGGATCTATTCTGGAGCGAGCTGGGCAAGCCGGCCATCTTTTGGACGCACAAAAGCAACTTGGGACCGCACAAACGCATCGAGATTGAGGCCAGTCCCAGCTTCAGTCGCGAATCAGCTGCTACTGCCGCCTTCATGACACACTCCTTACCCATGCGCATTCCCCTCGCGTCGAGTGGCGGACGTACGATTGCCAGCGCCACTGAGCCACCGCATCCCTGCCAGCTTGCCAATGGCGGCTGCTCGCATGTGTGCGTCAGTGCGGGACCCACAAGCAGCGAGTGCTTGTGCCCCGCCGGCTTTGTCTATCGGGATGCTTTCAATCGCAGCTGCACCGAGGCACTGGACTGCGAGTTTCGTTGCCGCAGCTCCGGCGAGTGCCTTACCCTGCCGCATCGCTGCAATGGTCATCAGGATTGTGTCGACGGCTCGGATGAGTCGAATTGCGATTCTGCCGACATTAAGCGCACTAAAATCAAATGTGGTCTGGCCGAGTTCACCTGCCACGATGGCCAACAATGCTTGGACAAGATCAGACGTTGCGACGGCCACAACGACTGCCACGACGGCTCCGACGAGCAGCACTGTGCCCAGTTCGGTAGGTCAAGTTTAAAAACTTTGTCATCTATATAAAAGAATTCAACCTGACTGATCGATGATCAACGCACTGTAAGAAATAGGAAACTGAATCTTTTCACCGTAGCTGAAAAGAAGTGCTAATCTCAGATTTTAGAAAGAAATCTCTGGAAAATTCGTGGCAAAATTGTTAAATGAAACTTTTATTTTTCTTCTGACTAACTAAATCAACAATGACTACCAATTTTCTTTGAAAAGTTTACTACTTTGCGTAGATATTGGGTCAATCTTTAATTTTCGATTAGCCCCAAACTCATTTCAAACATGCACACAAAGAAAGAAAAACCGTTGCATAACAAATCATCCGATCAGCTTCAAGTTCATTTTCAAAGTTAAGATTAAAATAATATAGAATTCGGAAAAAGGATACATAAAACTTTTTTGAAAGCTCGTATTCAAAAAAATTTTAGGAAAAAAAATCATTCGACACATATTCACCGATTTCGGAAATTTGGGAACGAAGGTTGGTATACGAGAAAGGTTAATATCAGTGCGAAAGGCTTCATATACAATCTCAAAGCTCTTATCATAAAACAATTCGAAGTGTAAAATTCACATTTTTTGTAAAATTCTCCACCGCGGGTAGATAGTTGGTGGCAAAACTGTTGTATGCAACTTTTCTGTGTAGGTGGGAAATGGTGGTGGCGAGTCAAATTCGTTTTAATTTAGAATTTAAATTTTATATTTATGTTAAAATATCATAAGATTATAATATCGATTTGATTGCATTTTCAGATAAGACAAAGAAGTGCCACGCCCATCAGCACGCCTGCGACAATGGCAAGTGCTTGGACTACAGCCTGGTATGCGATGGCATCAATGATTGTGGCGACAATTCCGATGAGCAGCGATGCAAGACAACGGCCAGCTGCGATGCGGGCATGTTCCAATGCAGCAGCGGGTCATGCATAGCCAGCAGCTGGGAATGCGACGGTCGCATTGATTGCAGCGATGCATCCGATGAGCACGACAAGTGCGGCCAGCGTCAGTGTCCGCCACAGATGCATCGCTGTCTGCTGGGCCAGTGTCTCGATGCGCAGCTCATTTGTGATGGCCACAACGATTGCGGCGACATGTCCGATGAGCTCAACTGTGAGCATCGTGGCATTGCAATGCCAAACATCAGCTGTGGCACATTGGAAACACCCATGTATCAATGTGCTAGCAATCTGCAGCTGTGCCTGGATGCAGCAGTACGCTGCAATGGCAGCGCCGAGTGTCCACGTGGCGAGGATGAAGCCGACTGCGGCGAGCTGTGTGGCATAAATGAGTTCCAGTGCCGGGAGAGCAAACAGTGCATACGCCAAGAGTTTAGATGCGACAAGGAGCGCGACTGCAGCGATGGCAGCGATGAGGAGCATTGCGAGCACAACGCACACAACAACGAAACGGATACGGAGTCCAGTGGCAACAGAGCCTGCAGACCGCATCAGTTTGACTGCCACAATGGCGAGTGTGTGTCCATGTCGCGTGTGTGCAACAATTTCCCCGACTGCAGCAATGGCAACGATGAGGGACCCCAATGCGCCAGCGCCTGCCGCAAACCCTTGTGCCTGCACAAGTGCCAGGCAACGCCAACGGGCGCTGTCTGCACCTGCTTCGAGGGCTATCGTCTGGACAGCGATGGACGCAGCTGCAACGATATTGATGAGTGTGCCGCAAGCAGCGGCGAGCAGCCTTGTGCACAGCTGTGCGAGAATACGCCGGGCAGCTATCAGTGTCAGTGTTATGCTGACTTTATGCTACGCCAGGATCGAAGCAGCTGCAAGAGCATACATGCGGGTGCCACACTGCTTTTTACCAGCTACAACGAGGTGCGCAATCTGAGCGAGCAGCCAGTGATGCTATCGGTGGCATGGGCAGCAAATGATACACGCATCAGCGGCTTTGATATCGCTATGCGTCAGCAGTTGGGCTACTTTAGCAGCGAGGAGCAGCATGCCATCTATCAGCTCCAGCTGCTTAAATCCAAACAAATGTCCGCTCTAAGCATACGTTCACCTGGCAAACTGGCTGTCGAGTGGACAACGGGAAATGTTTATATTATTTCTGGCACTTTGGCGCAACAGATACACGTTTGCAGCTTTCGCGCCAAGATGTGCGGTCGCATACTGCAGCTAACGGGACGTTTCAGTCTTAAGGCCATTGCCGTGGATGCCTACCATGCGCGGCTCTTCTACGCGGCCATACGCACGGAAAGCTTTGGTCAGCCCATTAGTGAACTGCATATGGCACGACTCGATGGCAGCCGGCGTGAGCTGTTGCTGCGTAAAGAGCGCAGCTATGTCACAGCCCTGGCCATTGATCCGCACCAGCAGCTGCTATACTTTGTGGATCTGCACAGTCGCACCCTGGAGATGCTTAGCTACAGAACACGCAACAATGGCCAACAGCGGCAGACGCGTGTCCTGTTACAGAAAAGCAATGCTTTGCTGCAGCCGGCTGGGCTGAGCATCTATGAGAATCATGCGTATATTGTCAATATGGGCTCCAAGGAGGCAGTGCGTTGCCAGCTGTATGGCCAGCGTGGCTGCAAGGCCATCAATCTGAATGTGCTGAACGCACAGGATATTGTTGTTGCCGGCTGGTCACGTCAGCCGACGGCCACCATGAATCCCTGCCTGCATGCCCACTGTTCCGGCATGTGCGTGCTGGCTGACTTTGGCTACGAGTGCATGTGCGGGGATCAGGTTGTCTCCGAATCCCATCAATGTCCACACGATGCCACCAATGAGCTTGCCCTCAGCAGCGATCAGAGCTCGGACAGCGATGGAAGCAATCTGGGCATTTGGCTGCTGGCCATGCTTTTGATTGTAGGAGCTGTTGCCGCCGGCATTGGGTACATGTACTATCAGTGGCGGCAGCGCGGTCATCGCGATCTCAACATTAATATGCATTTCCAGAATCCTCTGGCTACGCTCGGCGGCAAGTCCATCTCGGAGCTTGACAACCAATTGGGTGAGGCAGGCGGCGACGCTGGCGAAAGCGGAAGCAGCAGCCGAGGAAGCAGCATTGGAACCACAGCTGCCTCATTCACGACCGAGCGGGAAACGCTTCAATTTGGCATCCCAAAAGTCCTGCAAAAATTACTGCGCCAAAAGCAGTCACAAAACGTTCAACTGGATACGGAAATGCCGTTCGCGAACACCAGAGTAAGTTTAGGGGGCAAATTTAGAAAATATACTAAATGATATATATATATATACTTTATAATCATTTCTATAACACAGGCGGGCGAAATACAATCGTTGGTCAATGAACGGAGAGGGAATGGAAACCCGCTCGTCGTGGTGGCAAACACTAGCGATGATGCCGCCTCAGCCGGACACTACGGCGGAGATTACGCAAGCGATGATGTGCATGCACGACTTGTGCCATAGATAATCAACAGCAATATTTAAAAGTTTGTGTTATTTTGTGTGTTATATTTATATTTAACTTGTATTTATTCTTTTTTCTATGTACTGAATTTGTTATTGTGTAGCATAGCAAGGATCAATAATACATTCATATTTATATATTCATATTTATACATTCATATTTATACATTCATATTTACACATTCATATTTAATTGTAATTGTAATAAATAATCAAATATGAAAAAAGAAAATTAACTGTTAGGTCAAACAAAACATTTCTGAAAATATTCAAGCTTATAAAAGCTCTACTATGTTAGTCTACAATGATTGTTCAACTGTAATGGCTGTTAGCAATATCTGTTAATTTGCAGGCAACATAAAACTGTAAATGTTAAAACTGTTGTGACCCTAAACACCAACCACAAAGCGATCCAAACTTAACAACTTTTTGGATTTTACAGAAAGCTCAAGCGAAACTCAAGTTTAATAGAACAGGTTTTACATTTCAGCAAATTTAAACTTTTTATAGGATAAATATATCGTATAACTGCAATAGAAACAATCGCTCGAAAATCAGTTTGTGCAAATTTGCTTGTACATATATCCCAATCATACTAATTGCAAAGTTTTTAAAATGTAATACACACAAAAACGGTATTTTTTCATTTATTAAGAAAATAAATTCTATTTTGGACCATATTTAATTGGTTGCAAGATCGATTAAATACACCTACATATTTATTGTCAGCACCTTATCAAAGTACTCCTTGAATGGAAAATTTTAATTCGTTAACTTTAGTTGAAATTTTGGACTGAACATAAATATGCATGTGTACAAAGATTAAAGAAAGAAAGATTTAAGATTATTTTAAAAATACTTTTTCCAACGTATTCCTTAATCTTGATATAGATATTTAATAAAAAGAAACGAAACATGCCGTCATCGACTGATTGACTCAGGCATTTAGACCTAGCAAGCTGAATATTCCACAGTACTTTCTTTTAAAGCCAATGACGGCAATAAGATGTAAACGCCAGATTTTGATCCAATTTTGTCAGCATGTATGGAACATAATAATATTGAGTACTACATAGTGGATTTGGTTGAAATACCTTTAGAAACAAAACAGTTTTTCATACAACAACAACATACAACAGCAATAAGATACAGTCTTTCGATTTTAAAAAAAGTTAACTCCGCATAACACCACAGTGAAACTTAGAATGGGTTAGTTTGGCTGAGATTACTTGGGAGACAAATAAGTTTTTTATACAATTCACTTTTCAACCAACTTTTTCACAAGCGATTCAACCAGTTGAAACAATTTGGTGGTTGCCAATGCAATGTTAAAAGTATAAATGCTTTTATCAAGTGTTGTCGACTTGGGACTACCCTGTAGCCAGGTGTGATATATCTAGAAATCTGCGTACTCTTAAATGTAAATACATATGTATACGATTGAGGAACATGTGAACTTAGAAAGATTGACGCGTTCATATATACATTCATCCCTATGTACATATACATATATGAATGTACATATAGACTGTTAGACGGACATGGCCAAGAAGACTTTATTTTTGTAGGGTCATACATACATACAATATACTTTATAGGGTCGGGTATATTGCCGTTGTATACCTTTGCACAACATTATTATTCCCCCATTTACACATTTTGAATGCCATTCAAGCTGTCTGCTGTTATCACACAGATACAGAATAGACACGCACACAAATAAAGCGTGGAAAGAGAGAGCAACAATAACAGCACGATAGTCACGTGTGTGCTGCCGATGCATGCACACAGACGAGCATATGCACAGATAAAGAGCGTCGCGAGGCTTAACAGTAACAGTAACAGCGCGTCGGTCAGTAACAGGGCCTGTTAAAACAGCAACGTCAACAGCGAATAGCAATAACAACAAGGAACAGTAATTGTAACAGTAACAGCAGCAGCAGCAGCAGCTGTATACATATGTATGTATGCATACATACAGACATATGGGAATAGTGGGCTGGTCGTGAACGCGTCGCTGTCCGCCGCTGCCGTCGACGGCCTCTGTTATAAAATAGCTCAACTCTCACATCGAATTTGTCATTCGGCGACAATTTCTAAACACCCAAAGACGTTAAAGGCGTCCCGTGTCAGCCTGTCAGACAGTCAGACTCACAACAGCCTTCAATTCAATACAATTGTAATCCTTGCCGGAACAGTTTTGAACTTACAAAAAGTGCGCGCGCTTCAAACGTTTCAAAGTTTTTACTCAAAAATATTCGAAAATTATACAAAAATGCCATACACAAGTGAGAAAATGCAAAACGAGCAGTTGTCCAAATCGGAGACAATAAAGCTGCGCAACAAACATATTGGGTAAGTATATATAATTAACTAGTATAAGTAACTAAGTATAGTCTAAAATTATTGCTAATATATGTATGTACATAATGAGCTTGAAACGCTTTTATCTAACACAGACACATTTACATTATGTTATGTTAGTTGACCTTCCGCTAAACGATTTCGTTGTCAAGGTCAACAAGCGGCATCCCCACACTGCACAGTCATCAACGTGCGTGCGTGTGTGTGTGTGTGTGTGTGTGTGTGTGTGTGTGTGTGCTTGTTGCAAGTGCCGCATGCCGCGTGTCAGCTTTGGGGAGTGTGGGTTGGCGTTAGCTGCTAATTCGGCACTTGCCAAATTTTGTTGGCTGTTGCCAGAAGACGCGACGCGAAGCGACACTCAGTTGGCCCAAAAGTAGCAGCATTTATTTTTGGCCTTTATCGATTTTTATATGTTTTGTTTTTGTTCTCAACAACAAAAACAGCAGCAACAACAATAGCCAAACATATACAATTCTATGTATATCCGTATAGTTAGTTTTGAAAAGAAATTTCAATTTCTGTTTAAGATTTGTTCAGGCAATCCCTCTAAACTCTATCTAAATGAGAATATTACTAAGATGTTTTTTTATTAATATTTATAAACTGCAAGTTTAAACAAATAAACTGCGATGCCACATGCATTATATAAACTACGCTCATAAAGAAAATGTTTACAAACTTAAGTTTAGCTGTTGACGGCAATATTTAAGCTACTTTGCCTAATTATTATGATGACATGCGTCTTCCCCCACTTCATATCAGTTTAATTATCACTCGACTACAATACTGCATGACGATATCATATAACTAGGCATAGGCCCCGACAGTTCATTGATACTGCCATATTATAGTCAAATTTACAAAAGTTAAGATTGAAAATATTTTAAAATTAATTTAACATAAGAATAATAATAATAATAAAAATTAGAAAAAATTTAGATGGGGCTGTTTAAACTTAAGAAACATTTGACCAACTTTTATTACCATTATCATTATGTTTCGGCATGTTTAGTTTAAAATTAAGTTTTGTTAAAAACAACAAAAAAACACGCAACAACAAATGTTTTTTTTTCTCTCTTTTCGCTTCTCTTTTCAATGCACTCTAACCAAATCCTGCACCAACAAATATCAA
Source organism: Hirtodrosophila cameraria (assembly GCA_949708635.1). Classification (NCBI taxonomy): domain Eukaryota; kingdom Metazoa; phylum Arthropoda; class Insecta; order Diptera; family Drosophilidae; genus Hirtodrosophila; species Hirtodrosophila cameraria. Next base: position 237,151 of record OX453090.1, on the reverse strand, counting down.
AATATTACAAAAAAAACGCACAAAAATAAAAAAAAATGTTAAAAAAAACAGACAAGCCTGTCAACTCTTCTATCGCTCTGATCCATTAAAAATTGTACGTGGACAGGGTCAGTACATGTTTGATGAAGAGGGCACTCGCTATTTGGACTGCATAAATAATGTGGCGCATGGTAAGTGATATTAATGCTATATAAACTAAGTAATTATCTATGTAAAACTTGAAAAATGTTTTTCAATTTTTGTACATTTTTATTTGAAACGCCCAAATGGCGCTGACCTTTGCGTTCAATTGTAGAATCGAAATTGGGTTTGATTTGGGAATCGGGACCGGGGCCCGATGAAATGGGCTCGACATTTGTGACAGGCCCAGGTTCATTTGATTATACTGTTACTGATATACTGTTTATAAGTGTTTGAATTATATTCGAGTCCAAAGATTCGTCCTCTCTACCATGATGTGCTCTGATAAATAGAAAGTTCTTGATCATTTTGCTTGGCGTTTTGGCTCTAGCAAGTTCAAGGTTGCCGGGCCTGTACCATTCCGTTAGCCATAAACATAGCCATGCCCATTCTCATTCCTATTTCCATTCCCAGGCCTAGACCAGGCCAGACATCAGTGGCATGTTCAGGCCCCGATTGAGCAGCTTTGTGTGTGATTTGATTTGATTCGAGTGGCTGGTGCAAAATGCTGACTGAGTCAGCCTTATCACAATACACGTCGCTTGGGGCTGGGCCGGGGCCGGCCAATATATTTAGATGCTGGCCGTTGATTTCGGGCCCCGGCACACGGCGAAATATGAAAGGCAGCAGCAGCAGCAGCAGCTGCTGCCGTTGGCGTCTGGGTGATTAAGATACTATACAGTGGGGGAGTAGGAAAATGGGGGAATGGGGCAACAACAAAGTTAACTAAGATTGACATGCGCGCAATTTGACAATTTACAAACTTAGAAATATGACAAAGCTGTCAACAGATTTTCACACTTTTACGTTTTAACGCTTGTCCAATGCGGAAATTTGCATTTACATCAGCTGTTATTATAATGATGTAAACGCTTGTCTTGTTATGTAAACACAATAACAGCACGTATTACTTTTAGTTCCTCAAGCCATGTTTAACAACTATCAAAATTGTTGTTTTCATTTCAAAAACAGAAACTGAAACTGCAACAAAAACAAAAGCACTTTCTAAATTGAAATATAATTAATATATTGTCAAGCTGATAAGCATCGTAAATGGGTCGACTACCTAGCCAACTACTAAATACTAAATATACCTACTAAGTACACCCACAATATTCGTTGTTCCCAACGGTGTCCGATAAGACCCTAGGCAGCCAGATCGTTTCATTATTTATAGAGTCTATTTCAAGCTGTACCAAAATTATATGACTGATAAGCGACTAAATCGGGGCAGACCTCAACGTACTATTTGGTATGATAAGGCTACTGTCAGGGAGGTTGCTTGTTGGGTGGATGTACTAAAAACTTGGTAATAATATTGTTCGAAATGAACTTGAAATGTTGTTTTTCCCTCATATATGTAGGTACATCATAACAAGTAGCTTAAAAACAAGCGTGTTGATCATAACATTGTTGTTACAATTTCTATATCATTCTAATCAAATGTAATAACAATTGTAATCATGCCATATTGAAGCTGTTTATTTATAGAAATTAGTTGATGAATTTAATATTAAATCGAAAACTAGCTTATTATTATTTGTATTACTAACTATTCCAATTTCCTTTCTCGTTTTCATCTCTTATTTCATATATTTCAAATTTTGCTGCTTCCCTTGAGTAGTTATTATATTTATCTTTATCAAACGATCAAAGCTGCTTGAGCAACAAAACGAGGCTATTTCTGTGCACAAGTTAAAAACGTGATACTGATTTAGATTTTGAGTCTGTCACTATCATAGAGCTCATTTGAAATCCATAAAGCAAATCAAACTATATGCTATTAAAAACGTGATAAGCTACACGTGTGTGCAACTGTTGTTCGTCTATTGTTGTTGTTGTTGTTGTTGTTGTCATCGGCAGAACAACAACAACAACAACAACTTGTTATTGTTTATTACGAAACTTGAGAACTCTGTCGCGCCTCACGCGTTCCAAACGCCACGTTATTATATGATCTCGTGCTACTTTTCATGCGACTACGACTGCGACTTCAACTAGTATGTATGTATATACAAAAAGCAACAACAACTAGTTCGTACGTAGTTCTTATCAGCAATCAAAACTGACAGCTAAACTGCCCTGAAATTGCCCCGGCTCATATTTGATGGGTGATCGTTGATGGGTGGCGCTGGGTGGTTATGGTTATGGTTGCTGCTGTGTGTTGAGTTGGGTGTTGGGTGCATGTGCATGTGCGTTCAGGCAACATGTGAACGTCTCGTGCCGAGTGGAAATGTACTTGACAACTACGCACTTTGTACGATTGTCCGCCTTCGCTGCTAGCCGGTACACTCAGAAAAACTGGGGTTAATCATGTGCATACATAATCTTGCATACCAACAAAATAAAAACCAAACTTTAGAAATTGTTTAAAACAAAAGTTCTGAATTTTAAATAAAGTGATTGCAGGAATTTAATACAAATTTTATATAAATTATAGAAATCTTTTCCAAATTTTATATAATTTTTTTTTAGTTTTATAAATATGAGCATGCGAAAATTGAAATTGTAGTAATTGTAAATATGAAAAGCTCAGAATTTTCTATAAAATAATTGCTGAAATTTAATAATAATAGATGATTGTTAAAAAATCTAGAAAATCTTTTTCAAATTCATGGAAATTATAAACGTACAAGCTGTAAATACGTAAAGTTTTGAATTTCATATAAAACTGCAGAATTGTAATGACAGTACTCTATGATCTGATATCAAGTTTCTACAAATAAGTGTATATAACTTTTTGCTGAGTGTACAATCACATCTGTCCGTCCGTTCTACTGTCCGGCTTCTCCGGTCCGAGCTGTCTGTGTGTGTGCTCATAGTCTACTTTCAATATTTGTTTGAATCTAACAAACTGAGCAATCAGCTGGCGTCCGTTGCGAGTGGAAAATTCTGTGCAAGATAATGTGAAAATCATTTTATACACATCTACACACATATGTTTGTATGCTGGTATTAGTGTGTGGGTGTGAGCTTGTATAGCATCAAAGAAAATGCGGTCAAACGCACATTAACAAAAACTATAGATTATAGTCTCACAAATGAAAATACATATGTATGTATATTTATTCATACATACATATGTATGTACAAGCTGTTGCAAAAATTCAACAGCGGGTCTCTACACACTTTAACAAAATATTCGAATTTTTTAATGTTTTTACAAATTTTATTAATTTTGTATGAGCTTATCTTATTATATTGTATTAGAGCCTTTGCCAATTTGAGTTTTTTTTAGAAATTAGAATTCACATTGTCGAGCGTTGTAAATTTTTCTTCCTTTTTTTCCTTTGTTATTTTGTAAGCGTTCTCATTAGCGTTCAAAATTATTTAATAGCTGGAAGACATCGAAAATTAGAGATAAATTTAAAGATGAAATTTCAAAAACTTTGCAACTTTTATAAAGAAAGTCTATAAAAATTGCCATACAGCGTTCTATCATAACAAAGATTTATGTTGTTTTAGCTAATATTAGCTAATTTTGGATGCCTATCCTATTATTAAATATTTTAATGCTTTTGATTTTATAAAATACAAGTAATATTAATAAAATTTCCAAAATTTGTATTGAACATGAAAATAAAAGAATTGTCACTCAGTTCGAACTATGTTCGACAGTGTCGCAATTCAAACACGGCGCAATCACATCCTCCAGCTAATTACGAGTACAACAACATACTCGTACTCATATTCATATTTGTATTCGTGCCTAAAAATAAGCATGAAATACACGTGATACCACAGTGCAGGCGAGTCTGCCCCATTCGAGTTATCAATGTGGTTATCAAAACGTTTGCGCATCAGCGCCAAGATGGGGCGCTGAGCAGGCAGGCCCGGGTCCAAGCTATATACTCAGGCCCCGGCACCACGCCCGATAAACGGGGCCGTGTTGGGCCGGATTGTCGATCTCTGTACGCCGTACGCTGTACGCTGTACTCTTTACGCCCAGTCAGCCAGCCGTCGACTGATTACGTCTTCGCCCCGTTTTGGGGGTCAGCACTTGGGAGGCATACTTATGTTAGATTCAACACTAGCTCGCATGCCTCGACAATCACGTGAAGCGCACGCGATGCCAATGCCGATGTTGATGTTTTGATGTTGAAGTCGATGTCGATGTCTTAGTCCAATTGCCCCGTTAGGTGCACGTTTCATGGTAGCTTTTTATGTTGATTCTTGTTGTTGCCGCATTTTGATTAAACGTGCCCAGACAGCCCCGCTTGACCATGACGAAAACTATTTTGGTTGGGGGCAAACTAATGTTGATAAACTATAGCAATGATGTTTTTTTGGTTAAATAACAACACGTGAATAGTTAATTGCTAAGGTGTTGTGTATATCAATAGTCATAAGATAATGTATCAAACAATCAGCTTAATTAGCAATATTATATAATAAAATTTCGTTAGTTTAGATGCAACTTCCATTTAGAGTTTTTAAAATTATGAATAGACAATAAAAATGTTGCTCATTAAAATCTTTTGATTTGAGATACTTTTAATAAAAATCATTAATTTTCCTCAAAAAAAGTTTGGAATTTAGAATTTTTCATAAATTTTTTTTTCATAAAGCTTTTCATAACATAAAAAAAGCATTTAATTTTCTAAATTATATATTTTTCAAACTAACTAATAAGTTAAACTTGCTGCCACTCCGGAATACACTTAACTAATTAGTTGACTTTTTTTTGGTTTTATTTGCAGTTGGTCATTGCCATCCGGAGGTGGTGCGGGCAGGTGCGCTCCAGATGGCCACCATATCGACGAACAATCGCTTCTTGCACGATGAGCTGGTGCAATGTGCCAGGACATTGACCAGCAAGATGCCGGGCACGTTGTCCGTCTGTTTCTTTGTTAATTCCGGCTCGGAGGCAAATGATTTGGCACTGCGCCTGGCACGCAACTATACCAAGCGTCAGGATGTGATTACACTGGACCAGTAAGTGTTGAAATTCCATATCCAAGCGATAACAGTTTGTTCATTTTGACTTATTTATTACAGTGCTTATCATGGACACTTGCAGTCGGTTATGGAGATCTCGCCGTACAAATTCAATCAGCCTGGCGGCGAGCTGAAGCCGGATTATGTGCATGTGGCGCCCTGCCCGGACATTTATGGTGGCCAGATTACGGATAAGCTCTATCCGAATGCAGATCTGGGTCAGCTGTATGCTCAACCCATTGCGGACATTTGTGAGCGCCAGCTGGCCAAGGGTCAGGGTGTGGCCGCTTTCATAGCGGAGAGCCTGCAGAGCTGCGGCGGTCAGATACTGCCTCCCGCTGGCTATTTCCAGGCTGCCTATGAGGCAGTGCATCGGGCAGGTGGCCTGTGCATTGCGGATGAAGTGCAGGTGGGATTTGGACGTGTGGGCAGCCACTATTGGGCATTCGAGACACAGAACGTTGTGCCTGACATTGTGTGCGTGGCCAAGCCAATGGGCAATGGTCATCCCGTGGGCGCAGTGGTCACCACGCCGGAAATAGCACAAGCCTTCTATGATACGGGTGTGGCATACTTTAATACATATGGCGGCAATCCCGTATCCTGTGCCATTGCCAATGCCGTCATGCGCATCATCGATGAGGAGGGACTGCAGCAGAATGCCCATCAGCTGGGAGATTACCTGTTGCGCGAGTGCAGCCAGCTGAAGCAGGAGTTTGATTGCATTGGCGATGTGCGTGGATTGGGCCTGTTCGTGGGCATTGAGCTAGTTAGCAATCGGGCTGAACGTACACCGGACACCAAGGCTGCCCGTTGGATGGTCAATCGCATGAAGCAGCTGCACAAGGTGCTTGTCTCCAGCGATGGACCCAATGACAATGTTATCAAGCTAAAGCCACCCATGTGTTTCAACCTGGAGAATGCCGATGAATTTTTGCTCGCATTCCGCGAGTGCCTCACCACACTTACCCAGGATCAGTTGCAGGCGTGTTCCGCCGATGCGGTCGCTGGTGTTTCCACAAACGGTGTCATTGCCACCGCTGCCGATACGCTGGCGAATAAGACGAAAATGTTTGAGCGGCAGGATCGTTTGATTAAGTCCGTCTGAGTGCGGCATCCGCATCCGCATCCTCAGTATCCTTGACCCTGGGCCTGGGCCAGTCCTAGTTCATAGTCAACGCACAAAGCATACAAACACAAAGATATTTATATATGTTAACTGTTATACACACATTTTTTTTATTACCTGTAGTGCCATGTCCTAGTTTATAGCCAACTCTTTAGCATATACCACATACATATATACACATTTATATTTTGTTCAACAAACTTCTAGTATCTAGAAATTTTAGCCATACATTTATTCATAATTTGTTATTATAATAATCTTTATTTTTCTCATTTTTATGCCCTGTACCTAATTTAAAATGGTTAAAAAGGGTATTTATAAGTTGTGCGAATGTATGTAGCCTGTGTACAGGGTATTTGCTAGTCGAGCATATTCGACTCAAGCATTTTTATTTGGTTTTTCTTTTTTTTTTTTGCGCTCGCTCTTATTTTTGTTAATTTATAGAAAAAACCAAAAATAAATACATATATACACAAATATTTTTATAATATACTTGTAACACCAAAAAATAACATGTTTTATTTATTTCGCCCATGTTTAATTGTTTAAATGCATTTTTAAAATTATTACGCTTTTATGCAGTTGCCTAAATATCAGCTCAAATCGTCCCAGGCGAAAGCTTACAAAAACAGTTCTTAACTGTAAGCAGTTCTATACAAAAATACCAAGTACAAAGTACTATTTATAGAAGAAATGTTATTCCACATAATAAATGTCAAACATATTATATATAAAGACATAAAAATATATATTATATAGAAACCAAATGTTAATTGTTATACTATTACTCCTGTATGCATATGTATACCATAAAAATACGTAATTGTTTTAGAAATTCAGTTACAAATTTATAAATGCTGCAATTGTAATTGTTACTACTTCTATTTTTATGCTTTTCACCTTTTGAAACCTTTTAAAAAACAGTAATTATTAAAGCCTTTCACTCTAAAGTTCTTGCAAAAAAAACAGACGAATTGCCGGGAATTCCCCAACCTGACGACAACGCATGTGCTAGTCGAGCACTCTGTCAATTTTGTTTTGATTAACTTATAGAAAATCAAATAAATGTACCAAAATATTTTTACAGGACAACTCTGCAAGCTGCTTTTATGCATTAAAAGTTATCAAAAATTTGAACATTGCGCCAAAGAAACGTTGATATAGGTGACAACGCTGTATGTATTTGGCTAAAGTGGCAGTGCCAAATGAGTCAGTGCCATTTGACGTGCGCCAAGTTAGCATCGGTGATTTTTTGGACTTAGCGTCGATTTGTTTCCGTGATTTTTGCACTGTTTGTAAATAATAATAAAAATGCACGGTATACCAAATTAAAGATTGATCTTTAAGGAAGCTATTAAAACAAAAGTTTATCAACATTTTTGGATTCGTTTTCGAGAAATAAGGCAATGAATCTGCCCCCTTCTACTAGCTCCAATGCAGATTGTTAGTTCATCACTGAATCACATATGAACCAAATGTGGCTGATCGGCAGCACTTTTTGGCGCAATTCATAACATTTGAATTAGCACAATTCTAGATTGCTAGACCGACTGCTGTATTGCATGGTCTATTTTCAGATTGAGAAAAGAAATAAAAATTATTGACAATTAAATATATCGAGGGCTGTAGCGTCGGTACCAGGGCTGTTTGCAGTTCAAACACTACACGTGTCTTCCAACACCATGTACATACAAAAATGCAACCATGTTAAATTGTACATGCATTTAAAGCCGATTTCTAAAAGGGGTGACACGGTTAATTTAATTCCTTTTTTCAACAGATTGTTACCAGGGTGAGCACACACGCAACAGCGTCGTCGTCGGCAAGCTAAGCTCATCCCATGGACACTCGCGAAATCTGAAGCAGGCGAAATCACCTATGTAACTTAAGTTTCTTATGTTAATTAAAATATTCAATATATATACGATACTATGTTAGAAGTTGTAAACAAAACAAAATTTACAAAAATTAATAAAAAAAAGAGTATAAATAATACGAAAATTTAAATTCAACGGACTTTTTATTAAAAGGAAGAAATTTAAGTTTGTTGTGCAACACAACAACAACCACAGTAAATTTAAACGACAATTTGAATGTCCTCTTTCCAGTCGATAGTCCTTATTAAGAAGCGTTGTTTGACACAGAACTCGTAAGGATCAGCAAAACTCGGTTGTTAAAAGGACGAACGTCCTTTTAAGTACATTTTCTGACGCGGATGGACAAGGACTATCTTTTGACCAAACGACATTCAAATCGTCCTTCAAATGGCCGAGTTACAGGCGATTGTGTGATTTTAGGTCCTTTTTCCCTAGCAACCCCCTTGATAAAAATTTCTACAACATTTTTTAAAAAATCCTGAAAATCCTTGAATGCCAATCGATAGCTCTACTGTCTCTGATTACAAAATGGTGTGTCTTTTCAAAATCCTTAAGGATACGCCCGAGTTATAGCTTGAAGAAGAGTTTGTTTACGTCCAATTAGCAGTTGTTGGAATATTGTTGCATACTTTCAGGGGCAATTTTGGACTTAGAAAATTTCAGCCTGAAAGCGAATGGAAATGAGTCAGAAACACAAAATCCTTTGTATCTCTAAAACTATAAGGACGAGTTTGATATCCTTTGGTCAGTCGATAGTCCTTATTAAGACGCGTTGTTTGACATAGAACTCGTAAGGATCAGCAAGGATACGGCCGAGATATAGACAGTTTTCTGTATACAAAAAAGTCCTTATAACTCGGTTGTTAAAAGGACGAACGTCCTTTAAAGTACATTTTCTGACGCGGATGGACAAGGACTATCTTTTGACCAAACGACATTCAAATCGTCCTTCAAATGGCCGAGTTACAGGCGATTGTGTGATTTTAGGTCCTTTTTCCCTAGCAACCCCCTTGATGAAAATTTCTACAACATTTTTTAAAAAATCCTGAAAATCCTTGAATGCCAATCGATAGCTCTACTGTCTCTGATTACAAAATGGTGTGTCTTTTCAAAATCCTTAAGGATACGCCCGAGTTATAGCTTGAAGAAGAGTTTGTTTACGTCCAATTAGCAGTTGTTGGAATATTGTTGCATACTTTCAGGGGCAATTTTGGACTTAGAAAATTTCAGCCTGAAAGCGAATGGAAATGAGTCAGAAACACAAAATCCTTTGTATCTCTAAAACTATAAGGACGAGTTTGATATCCTTTGGTCAGTCGATAGTCCTTATTAAGACGCGTTGTTTGACATAGAACTCGTAAGGATCAGCAAGGATACGGCCGAGATATAGACAGTTTTCTGTATACAAAAAAGTCCTTATAACTCGGTTGTTAAAAGGACGAACGTCCTTTAAAGTACATTTTCTGACGCGGATGGACAAGGACTATCTTTTGACCAAACGACATTCAAATCGTCCTTCAAATGGCCGAGTTACAGGCGATTGTGTGATTTTAGGTCCTTTTTCCCTAGCAACCCCCTTGATGAAAATTTCTACAACATTTTTTAAAAAATCCTGAAAATCCTTGAATGCCAATCGATAGCTCTACTGTCTCTGATTACAAAATGGTGTGTCTTTTCAAAATCCTTAAGGATACGCCCGAGTTATAGCTTGAAGAAGAGTTTGTTTACGTCCAATTAGCAGTTGTTGGAATATTGTTGCATACTTTCAGGGGCAATTTTGGACTTAGAAAATTTCAGCCTGAAAGCGAATGGAAATGAGTCAGAAACACAAAATCCTTTGTATCTCTAAAACTATAAGGACGAGTTTGATATCCTTTGGTCAGTCGATAGTCCTTATTAAGACGCGTTGTTTGACATAGAGCTCGTAAGGATCAGCAAGGATACGGCCGAGATATAGACAGTTTTCTGTATACAAAAAAGTCCTTATAACTCGGTTGTTAAAAGGACGAACGTCCTTTAAAGTACATTTTCTGACGCGGATGGACAAGGACTATCTTTTGACCAAACGACATTCAAATCGTCCTTCAAATGGCCGAGTTACAGGCGATTGTGTGATTTTAGGTCCTTTTTCCCTAGCAACCCCCTTGATGAAAATTTCTACAACATTTTTTAAAAAATCCTGAAAATCCTTGAATGCCAATCGATAGCTCTACTGTCTCTGATTACAAAATGGTGTGTCTTTTCAAAATCCTTAAGGATACGCCCGAGTTATAGCTTGAAGAAGAGTTTGTTTACGTCCAATTAGCAGTTGTTGGAATATTGTTGCATACTTTCAGGGGCAATTTTGGACTTAGAAAATTTCAGCCTGAAAGCGAATGGAAATGAGTCAGAAACACAAAATCCTTTGTATCTCTAAAACTATAAGGACGAGTTTGATATCCTTTGGTCAGTCGATAGTCCTTATTAAGACGCGTTGTTTGACATAGAGCTCGTAAGGATCAGCAAGGATACGGCCGAGATATAGACAGTTTTCTGTATACAAAAAAGTCCTTATAACTCGGTTGCTAAAAGGACGAACGTCTTTTGAAGTACATTTTCTGACGCGGATGGACAAGGACTATCTTTTGACCAAACGACATTCAAATCGTCCTTCAAATGGCCGAGTTACAGGCGATTGTGTGATTTTAGGTCCTTTTTCCCTAGCAACCCCCTTGATGAAAATTTCTACAACATTTTTTAAAAAATCCTGAAAATCCTTGAATGCCAATCGATAGCTCTACTGTCTCTGATTACAAAATGGTGTGTCTTTTCAAAATCCTTAAGGATACGCCCGAGTTATAGCTTGAAGAAGAGTTTGTTTACGTCCAATTAGCAGTTGTTGGAATATTGTTGCATACTTTCAGGGGCAATTTTGGACTTAGAAAATTTCAGCCTGAAAGCGAATGGAAATGAGTCAGAAACACAAAATCCTTTGTATCTCTAAAACTATAAGGACGAGTTTGATATCCTTTGGTCAGTCGATAGTCCTTATTAAGACGCGTTGTTTGACATAGAACTCGTAAGGATCAGCAAGGATACGGCCGAGATATAGACAGTTTTCTGTATACAAAAAAGTCCTTATAACTCGGTTGTTAAAAGGACGAACGTCCTTTAAAGTACATTTTCTGACGCGGATGGACAAGGACTATCTTTTGACCAAACGACATTCAAATCGTCCTTCAAATGGCCGAGTTACAGGCGATTGTGTGATTTTAGGTCCTTTTTCCCTAGCAACCCCCTTGATGAAAATTTCTACAACATTTTTTAAAAAATCCTGAAAATCCTTGAATGCCAATCGATAGCTCTACTGTCTCTGATTACAAAATGGTGTGTCTTTTCAAAATCCTTAAGGATACGCCCGAGTTATAGCTCGAAGAAGAGTTTGTTTTCGTCCAATATGCAAGTATTGCATACTTTCAGGGGCAAGTATTAAATGTTATTTCAAATGTTATTTTAACATTTTGAATGCGCTTGCTGTTAAACTACATCAGAAAGTTGCAGCGCTGTAGTTTAACAGCAAGCGAATGCAAAATGTTAAGATAACATTGTAAATAACAGATCCATGTTAAGATTTAAAATTTTTCCGATGCCCGCCAAATTCAAATTTGTTTTATTTTAATAATAAGAAGGCCGTTAAAAATTTAAATTTCTCATATATTATTTATTCATTTTTGTATGGCTTACAAAATATAATTAATTTTATGTATAAAAGTATATTATGACGCTCAGGATAGGATGTACTTCTGGATCATCTCAGAGCTCATTGCCAGTTACGTGACGGTAAAGATGAGTAGGCATTGTTGCAAGGATGAATTTAGCTTCTCGATGTAGCTGTTGATAAAAAGGATAAGAAAACCAAATATATATTGAGAAGGATACTCAGTGAAGCATATGTACCATCTGGCAGCTTGTGTGAGACGTTGGCCAAATCGTCCAGCTCGAGGTGTAGCATATATGGCTCATTCCATTTGAAATGGGAATAGGACTTTACTGCATGTTGCTCTGTTAAAGATGAGCCAAAATCTAAAATGCTAGCAGTGAAATACAAATTCTGAATTTTATATGAAGTGAAAAACATTTATTTTTGAAGTTTTAAATAGTGTTTACGTTTTACGGTACAAAAAAAAACGAACTAGAACATAAAATGCGCGTATTTCTTGGTGGTGCATACCTTGAATGAATCTTATTTAATTAGGTGTTAGCACATTGCCTTAATATTATTATTATTTACTCGTACATTTATGTCTGACAAATGTCTATTTACATGCGGCAGCAAATGCAACAACGTATCTGTCGTCATGATGTCGACGGCCAGCGAAACCAGATACTGAGGAATAGCGTGACCAGGACCAAGAGGCCGCAATAATAGCAAATAATAAATAACAACAGTTATTCCTTTTTTAAGATAAGCTCGAATGCTTCTCATTCCACATTCAAAAGCGAAACTCTTCAAACCGAATTTTCCATTGATGTTCGAAATTCAGAAGAGCTAATAATTCCGATTCAGATTCAGCACCGTAAGCAGCGTAAGCCAATTTGTGCTACATAATTAATAAATATTTGATAGGCAAATAATCATACGTCTTATTAATGAGCCACCTCATCGCTGCATAGTTTACGCTGCAGTTGGATGTCTGTCTTGTAAGCCTTCTATAATATAAAAGAAAAACAAAATAAGCTCCTATTTCGAAAGAAATTCCATTTACTCACCTCTGATTCATGGCAGTCAAATCTAAAGAACTTTCGAATGCAGGGTGTGAGCAGCACGGGATCAATTTTGTTGGGATTGTTAGTGTCAAATACAATGCATCCATACATTCTGCTTGTGCATCAATTTGAAAACAAAGCAAAACAAGTAAGATCGTTGCAGTCGGACTCACCCGACTGCGATACACTCTGTTTTCTGTACGTATATTAAATTAAATTCTTTTAAAGACTACTTATATATATATGCTAAATTTAAATTTACTGGGGCGGGGGTGGGCGTGTCAAAATTTTTACATTTTGGAAAACAGAGTATAACAAAACAAAACAAACAAACAAAACGCCGCGAATTCTGAGAACAAAGCAAAACAAAAAAAAATGGCGCAAATACAGAGTTGCATTTTTGTATTTACATGGTGCTGGAAGACACGTGTTGTTTGAACTGCAAACAGCCCTGGTAGCGACGCTACAGCCCTCGATCGACGCTAACTTTCTAGATCAATTATCTCAAAATGTAAGCCATGTTTGTGCATCTGTTTGATTGTCAATAATTTTTATTATTTTTGCTTAATCTAAAAATAAACCGTGCAATACTGCGCCCCTTTTAGAAATCGGCTTAAAATGCATGTACAATTTAACATGGCTGCATTTTTGTATGTGCATGGTGTTGGAAGACACGTGTAGTGTTTGAACTGCAAACAGCCCTGGTACCGACGCTACAGCCCTCGATCGACGCTAACTTTCTAGGTCAATTTTCTCAAAACTTAGGCCATATATGTACATATATTTAATTGTCAACAATTTTTGTTTCTTTTCTCAATCTGAAAATAGACCGTGCAATACAGCAGTCGGTCTAGCAATCTAGAATTGTGCTAAAATTCAAATGTTATGAATTGCGCCAAAAAGTGCTGCCCATCAGCCACATTTGATTCATATGTGATTCAGTGATGAACTAACAATCTGCATTGGAGCTAGAAGAAGGGTGTAGATTCATTGCCTTATTTCTCGAAAACGAATCCAAAAATGTTGATAAACTTTTGTTTAAATAGCTTCCTTCAAGATCCTTAAAGATCAATCAATCTCCTAGTCTGTGAAAAGAGGTATAAGCAAAGAAAATGAGTGGTTATGGTTTTGGTCAATTTTGTATGGGCCTCAAACCGAGGTAGGACCACATAATATTGAATTTTTCGGAAACTGATCATCAAATTTTTTCGAAATTTTTGGCATAGCTTAGTTAATGTTTAGGGCTATCTATTGGTATTTTTCAAATAGGCGCACCCATTTTATTAGTCAGAGATATTTCTGAAAATGCAGAAGCCTCAATTTTCAAATGCCCATTTAGTAAATAAAAAAGCATAAAATTGAAGGATTATTATGTTTTATTGGTAGATCTCTTCATTCTCTACAATACTGCATTTAAAATTTTTTCTTTGCATTAATTTTTATTATTATTTACAAACAGTGCAAAAATCACGGGAACAAATCGACGATAAGTCCAAAAAATCACCGATGCTTACTTGGCGCACGTTCTGTTTTGGTTCACTTAACTGATTCATGCTATCACGAAAAATATGGGAAGTGTTTGCTGTCTGTTTTTCGAAAATCGAACTAATTAATCTGGTTTTGATCTCAAAAAACTCCAAAGTATTTATGAATGCGATTTCCAGCGGCGGAGGTTGACTTTTTGACAAAATGATACGCTAGAGGTCGCTTTTCAAGTTCCTTATTGAACAGACAGTATACTCAAAGGGTGGCAACACTTCTCAATTCTCCATATTTAAATTTACCGAAACATTAAGCAAATGCTGGCGTCCTTTTTTTTAGCTCTACTTTATGTGATTTAAAAATTTCAATTGGCAACCTAAACTCACAAAATAAGTATTATAATTATAACAAAAAATGGCTGAACAGCAACCACAATCCATGATTGTGCGAATAACTAGCGAACATGTGAAAATTCTATACGACAAATGGTCTCACATGTTCGAGCCCAATCCTTGCTTGGAACTTATGCAGAAATTGGAGGAGCGCGTGAATGAGTTTTATATGGACCTGCACAAGGAATCGGAGGAGCAGGAGCAGCTCATCCACAACGAAATAGGCAACCTAGAGGCAGAGATAGCAGATGTCACGCGACTGCTGCACCGCAATGTTGATGTTGGAGAGAGGCCGGAGGAGATGCCGCTGGTCAAGTGGCAACAGACACTGGACAAGAGTATTGAGGATCTTAGAGAGGTATTGCGGGAGCGGCGCGCGGAGATCTGCGAGCTACTGTTGCAACAAGAGCAACTTTGTGAGGAGCTGGGTGAGTTGCCGCTTCCTTTGCTGGCTGATCCGCTGCCAAAGCCAGAAGAGATGTCAGGCTTTAGGGAGCACCTGGAGCGTCTGCAGGCAGAGCGCATGCGCCGCATGGATGAGTTGTTCCAGCTGCGCAGTCAGATAAAGCAGGATATGAAGGTGCTGGAGTTGGTGCCGCAGACAGCAGCGGAGGAGCATTTGCTTAGTCAGACAAACCAGTGTTTGACGCCAAATATTTTCGAGAATCTGCGTTTTATGAAAGCGGAATTGGGATCGCAGGTTAAAGAACTGCATGAGCGCATAGACAACATGCGGCTGAAGATCAATGTGCTGTGGGAGCGTCTGCAGGAGAAGGAAACGGACGAGTTTGCCATGCGCAGAGTGCGTGAGGCTAAGACGTACACACAGCGGACGCATGATGTGCTGTGGGAGGAGCTGAGACGGTGCCAGGAGCTGCGTCGTCAGAACCTGAAGAGCTTTATCAGTCAGCTGCGAGTTGAGATCAGGAAGTGGTGGGACTTGACATTAAAGTCGGAGCAGGAGAGGAAGCGTTTCTCGAACTATTACAATGAGTGGTATAATGAGGACTTGTTGGAGCTGCATGAGCTTGAGCTGGATGATTTGAAAAGCTTTTATAATGCGAACAAGGAGATATTTGAGCTATTTGGTAGTCGCGCTGAGTTCTGGGCACGAATGGCGGCCTTGGAAGCGAAGGCTAACGATCCGAATCGCTACAACAATCGTGGCGGACAGTTGTTGAAGGAGGAGCGCGAGCGGAAGGCTATATCGAGCAAGCTGCCAAAGATTGAGCAGCAGATAAGAGAGTTGGTGGACGTGTATGAGAAGAAGAATAACTCGCCGTTTCTGGTGCATGGAGAGAATATACTGGAGCATATGGCCAGCGATTGGGAGCGTCTTCGGCAGGCCAAGGAGCTGCAGAGTTGTGCCCGCAAACAGGCTGTAACAGGTCCAACTTCGACGTTAACCATCAACAATGGGAATGGGCATGGGAGAATGGCGCCACCGCTCACGCCCGGACCGACGGCAAAACGGACGCCCTTGGCGTTAAGAAACATGTCAGCAATGTCATCTTCAACGATGTCATTGCGCAAAACGCCCTCTAAATGCCAGTTGAATACTGTGACGAGAAGCGCGTCGTCCAAGACAACCGGAAACTTGCAGAAAAGGAAATTGGGAAATGTTGCTAAGTTGGACACACCAGCTGCCAAACGGAATCTTTTGAAAACTTTGAGCTCGTTTAACAACAAGGCAACAAAATCGCCGCTGAAGAAGAAGGTGCTTGTGTTGGAGACCACACTACGACGCAGTTCGGGCGTAAAGAGGCGTAGCGTGGGGCATGGACTGAAGAAGGCACACACAAAGATGGCAATTCCGGAGATTCAGGTGAAGCCCCCAAGTGATGATGATGATGAGTACGAGACGGATGATAACGGGGAGGTCGTAGCTGGACAAGAGGATGTCTGCAATTACAACCGGTTTTCACCCAAGGTGCGTTCATCGGAGCTGCCGCAGGCTTTGATATTGCGTCACCAAGCGTCTTCGAGCAGTAACCGTCACAGGCAACTGCCTGAGCCCCGGCGCAGCCGAATGTGGCAGCCGAAAGGATGTAATTAAGATAATTGAATAATATATGTGAACTTAACTTTAAGATAAGCTAAGCAATTATTTTTGTGTGCTTGCAAATAATATGAAATAGAATTAATATCGCTAAAGGTATGGAACGTTATTGAGATTATTGTTTAATGTACTTAATTGTTTATTCTATTAATAGTTGCTGTGTTTTTTAATTAAAGAATTGAATTTTCATTGTATGCAAATAAAATAAACTAACACTAATATTTTTATTTTTTAATTATTGTGAGTTAATAATATTGCTGAGTTTGGTTGAGATATCTTTGAAAACCCAAAATGCTTTTCACACAATTTATTTTTGAACAGATATTATAAACATAACTTACGGTTTCCACTTTCGGCAAAAGTTGAGCAAAAATCACTTACGCAATATCCTACCGGTAGTGGAAACCGTAAGAGGCCTGCTAGAGATTCGATTTTGATGCACTTTGATCAATATATAAAAAGTTTAATCTCAAAAGTGTTAAATTTGGTCGAGTTAAAAAACAAAAATTTACGATCAATCATTCCCAGGCATTTATATGTTCTACTGAACAGGTGTGGACGTTTTTAATACATAAACTGCCTGCAGCATAGTGAATTAAGTATAATTGCCCAGTTTTGTTATGATATCTTGGAAACTAACGAAACTATGGACTTCAGTGACAAGATTATAATACCCACTGAAAAGGTATCAAATAAGAGCTTGCTCATCTTGTAAATAAAACAATTAGTTAATTAGATGATAATATTCTTCGTACCATATTTATTTAAATATGAAAGGAAAAAAAACAATGATTTTATATATTCGATGTCTATCAGCTTTTTGATAAAGTATGTAAATCAGTTAATCATGTGTTAGTCTTTGTACTTAAAATATGAATTTAAAGCATAAATATAATAAAAGAATATTTATGTTATGTTCTGTATTACTAATTTAGTACTATAGGTTTATAGAGCATGATTATTTCACTGGTAAAGTGAATTTGCTTATAGATTAATATGCATATGGAAATCGCAACCTGCTTTTAAGAGCACATTTTGTTGAACCAATATGATCCATATTATTTTTTAATGGAACATAACAATTCTAGACTACAAATTGAAAAACTTACAAAAACTTTTTTTTTCAATTGATTTCTACCGTATTTTATGGTAAACATTGTAAAAGGCGCGACATCATACTCGTTAAACACGTTCTATATACAAAAGTATTATAAAATTAATGTGGAATAGCAATTGAACGATCTGCTGGCATATTTTATTTTATGGTGTAGCATCGGTTATTTTCCTGCCTCGCTGCCGCTGGCGTTGCTCTGCTGACTGTTGCCACCATGGCTATACATGAGATGCGCTGAGATGGAGATAGAGATATAGACAGAGATGACAATAGTTGTGTGAATATTACAAAGCTCGCAAAAACTATAAAAAAAATGATTAACAGTAAACTTAATTGAAACTATAATAATAGTTGAGAAAATGCAAGAAAAGTCTACTTCATTGTAGGAATAAAAACTAACATATTGTACAATTTTTTTTGTATTTTATTTAACAGTTGTATAGCGAATTTATTCAAGATTTTTCGCTCAAATTTATGTGTTTTTCACTATTTAGAGCGTATTGCTCTAAACCAAATTTTGCTCATTTTATTTCTATATAGGGAAGCTTAACTGTATACTATTTAATAGTCAAAAAAAAGTTGTTACTTTTTTATCGAGTATGTCACATTTCATGGTACAAAATTTGTTCTTTGTTCTTTTCGAAAAACATGAGAGGAGATAAAACGTGTCTTTGCTTGAGCAAATGACAGAACACACAATTCGAACTCTTTATACGATGTGACCGACAATAACTGTTATTTTGCAGACAAACTAATACGTTGAGAGATATGTACGAGCTCTGGAATATAATATCAATTTTATAGCTTACCCATAACAACGGGTGTTATATTAAATGCGCCAAAGGGCGTCGTTGCAGTGGCTGTTGCATTGCTCGTACCGCCCACAAATCCGCCGTTATCCGGAACGACTGGCAACGTTACGGATACGGGCGACGCTGTATTGTAGGTCACCGGTGAGTGCATCATTTCTGCTGCATTTGTTGAAGCAGCAGCAATCGGTAACGACTCCGACGCCGACGCTGATGTTATGGTCTCGAGCGACTGCGTATCAGCCGTTGCATGCTGATAGCGCACTGGTGGCATAACCACAGTGGTCAAATGCGAATGCGTTGGCTCATCCAGCAAGCCGGTGCGTTGCAATCGACCCGTTTTGGTCTCAATATGCTTGTTGTGGGCACTGAGGCAATGGTTGCGCATATGGTAGAGCTGCAGGAAGTATGCATCGCAATGTGGACACTTGTACCGCTCGCCGGTATGCCGTCGTATGTGTGCTTTAAGATCGTTGCTCTGGCTAAAGCTTTTGGGACACTGATCGCATTTATAGGGACGCTCGCCCGTGTGCGTGCGCATGTGTATGGTAAGATTGTATGCGCGATGAAAGCTCTTGCCACAAGTGTTGCATAGATTGGGCTTTGTGCCCGTGTGATAGCTAAAAAAAATAAAGACAAGTTAGATAAGGTGCACTGGTTGCACAGAGGAGCAGCGTGTTCACTTACCGCTCATGTACCTTAAGATCTGTGGCGCGTGGGAATGCCTTGACGCAGTAACGGCACTTGTATGGCTTTTCGCCATTGTGCCGTCGCATATGCACACGCAGATAGTCGTTGCGTGCAAAACTATCGCCACAAATGCAACAAAGGAAATTCCGCTGGCCCGTGTGCGTCTTTTCATGGCTGCGGAGCTGCTGTCGCTCCTTGAATGTCTCGTCGCAGCTCTTGCATGCATAGAGGAATTCGGTGTGGAGGAGTGTGTGCTTGCGCAGATATGTTTTACTGGAGAAACGCTTTGAGCAATATTCGCACGTATGCTCGCTCATTTGGAGCTTGAGTTCGCTGCTTGCATCGAGACCTTCGCCATTGTGTTTGCTCATCTTGTGGCGATCAAGTGCATCGAGACGGGAGTAGGCGGCATCGCATAAGGTGCACTTGTGCTCCTTGTTGCCATGCAGACTCTGCATGTGTGCCTTTAAATGATCACTGCGGGCAAATGCTTTGGTGCAATGCGGACAGTTATGCGGCTTCTTCTCCAAATGCGACAACTTGTGCCGCAACAGATGGCAGTGGCGAGAGAATGTGCGCTGGCAAACATCACAGCGATTCTCGGGATTTATATCCGTATCAGTCTGTTTGTTGCGACCACGACGACGTCGCTGTTTGCCCGCCTTTGGCTTCTGTAGATACTCGCGCACAATTTCCACTTGTGCCGCCTTAGATAACTTGGACTTGTCCTCATCATCATCATCATTATCATCTTCGTCGTCGTCATCAAGTTCACTGTCTTCATTGCCAAACTCATCATCATCGTCGTCATTATCGCTGCTATGCAGCATGTCCGCTGTGGCATCCAGTTCAAACTCATCCTCATCCTCATTGACGCTATCAATGCGCTGACGCTCCTGCTTAATGGGCAGCTCCTGCTCACCAACTGTGCTGCCCAGCGGCTCCTCTATGTTAACACATTACAAAATAAGTTATATTTTATTTGTTTAACTTTGGTTTTATGAACTTACCTTTGACCTCTGCTGTGGCCAACGCACTTGCCGCACTTTTAATGTTCTCTTCGCTGTCGTCCTCAGTGTCCGTCGTGTCCGTGTGTGTGGCAACTTCTAGCTTGGCTTTTTTTCTGCGCTTCTCCCGCTTCTCGCGCTTCACCTGAGCAACAACGGGAACTGGACAATGGTTTTGATCCGTTTCCAGCTCCGGTTCGGGTTTAATATGCAGCCATAGTGTTTTTTTGGCCTCAGCATCAGCCTCTGCATCATCTAGCTCCTCATTGCTTGATATAGGATTTGTGTTGCATTGATAGCCACGATCAATATGCTCAATATCATCATCATCGGAGCATCCAATGGCATTGAGTAAAACCTCCGCCGATTCCAGTTCATCGCCGCTGTGCATGCTTGCCTCGTCCATTGCACCCTCCGTTTGCATGTGCTGCTCCTGCTCCTGCGTCCGGCGCCGGCCACCTAATGCATCTACTTTATGCACCGTGCGCATATGACGCAGCATATGATCACGCCGCGAGAAACTCCGTTGGCAAACGCGACACTCGAGACGTTGGCGAAGCAACGGCGAGGAGGCAGATTGCTGATCATGCTGCTCAATGAGATGATTGCGCAGCTGGCGTAGTTGTTGAAACTGTGCATCGCACAGCTGACACTTGAGCTCCTCAAGCTGTTTATGCTGTTGATTGCGATGCAGTCGCAGCTCAACAATATTGAGAAACTTATCATTGCAGATCCCGCAAGGCAACATGGGCAGCTGCTCCGTTTGGGTGCATACATCGCTGCTGTTTGGCTTCGTTATGGGCGTGCGGCCCAGCATGGAGACGAGCGATCGATAGGCCTTCTCGGCGTCCCGCTTAAAGCGATATGCCTGACAGGCGGCCTTTATGCATGTATCGCACATATGATGCGGCATCTTGTCGTACCGTTCGCAGGTGTAGCGTGTGCATTCATTAAGTATCTGTGCTATGTTCGCGCCCTGTTCGACGGGCGCTTCATCGTAGATAAAGTAGAAATCGCCCACCTCGCGCAAACAAACACGACATACCCGCTCCGCATCGAATTGGCTGCTGCAAGTGTCTGGCATTGTGCGTTCTTTGTTTGTTTGTATTTTATTCTACAGCTTATTTGCCGCAATTATAAGCGCGGCATTGCCTTTTCTCTATGTTTATCAATTTTGGTGTCTTTTATTTCTTACATTTTCACTTGAAGCCAAATTCTGTAAACATCTGGCAGCACTACTCTGTGTTTGACATTGACGTAATATTATGTGGCAAGGCCAAGCAGGCTGTCACTCAACAGAGCGCGCGCGCATTCAAATCGAATTCATTTCAATTGCTAATGCAAAACTGAATTGGCTAATAATGTTACCCAATAGTCACATGCAGAACAACAACTGTCAACTTAATAATGTTTACTATTTTTTCTGAGTTATTTTACTAAGTTTTTATTAGAGTGCAAGCTGTGGCAGCTCTGTACTGTGGTCACTGCAGCAAATGTGGCTATTTATAGCTGTTTCTGTTTATTTTTAAAGTTCGATTGAAAAAAAATTCGAAAATTGTTACTAGCCAGAAATCGGGCTATTTAAAATAAATGTTTTAGCTCTGTTTTGCAATTTCTTTTGTTTTCCCTGAACCCCTTGAAAATGCAGATGCATGTAACAGAAGACGTCCCAGAAAATAAAGGCATATACATATATTCTTCATCAGCATCAACATGTGTAATTGAAAACAAAGATGTTGTGCTTTTAAGAGTTTGGCACACTCGACAAGAGCATTCCTACTTTTTTTTTTCTAAAACTGCGTACAAGCTTTGATCGCAAAAAAAATGAAACAACTTTACACTAAGCTACGCATTTGGTGTGTTATATTACCATTTCAAATTTGCGCCAAACTGTCATTACTAAACGTTGGTTTTTTGCAAAAATTAACTTATGATATACAAATATGTCGGGATGTGCGCTAACTTCTCCAGAGTTAAAATCTTGTCCAAAAAGTTGCATGTTTTCTAAGCAATTTTTGAATGACAATTCAGCTATTTTTTCTCAAAAAAATTGGCTGACATTGATGCAATTAAGTGGCAACGTCAAGTTAGCAATCAAGCAGCGCGCGCGTTTAAAATAATGTTTTCGATTGTTAGCGCACAACAAAACCAGAATTTTTAATTAGTAACGTTTTTTTTTTTGTACATTAGATATTCAATCAAATGTTGCGCAGCATCTGCCTTGACCAAGCAGTGTTTTTCCTGCCCCAGTGTCTGTAATCAATGTCAACTGTCCGTGCCTGGGCTCTATCCAAGCAGAAGGAAATTCTTTATCCATGTCAATAAATACGCGCTGTAATATATGCAACAAAACAAATGAATGGCGAATATTTTTTATAATTTTGGCTGTAATTAATTACCTTTACAACATCAGCTTTACCCGCACCCGTTATAACAAAGACTACATCTTTGGCATTATTGATCAGTGGCAGAGTAAATGTTATGCGTTCGGGTGGTGGTTTTGGTGAATTACGAATGGGAATGATAAGACGTTGAGTTACCGCCAGTGAAGCAGGTTGCTCTGGAAACAATGAGCATGTGTGCCCATCTGGTCCCATGCCCAAAAGCAACAGGTCAAACTCTGGACAGCTTGTACCGAATTCGGCTTTCAATCGTGCCTCATAATCATTAGCACAGTCATCCAATGCCAACGTCGTATCAGCCTTGACAAACTGACTTTCCGAAATTGTTGGCAATTGAGCCAACATGTGAGTTTTATATGCCCAATAGGTGGAGTCAGTGTGATCGAGGGCGACATAGCGCTCGTCGCAAAAATAGAACTTCCAACAAGATGTGTCCAGTTGATAAGAAACTAGTGCGCGGGTCAAGAGCTGCACCAGCGAACCACCTGTCAATAGAATACAGGTTATCTTTCTATAAGTTTTGACTTTGTGAATGAAAGTGTGCATTGCAAGGTCACCTTAAGTTGAGCTTATCACAAAACACACGCACACACACATGCTCACATTAGATACGCACCTGAAAGTCCAACACGAAATATTTCGCTATTTTGGAAAGCTTGATTCGCACAACGTTTTAGTGCATCGCTTAGATTTTTGACCAATATCTCCTCCGTTTCAGCTACACTGATGTGGAAAGGACATTTTCGATATGCTGACATTTTGCTGAGCAAAGAAGCCGATCTTGCCTGATGTTGATTTCAAAAGTTTATAAGTATTAAATGATTTAGCTTGTTTTTATAAATTGTAGCTTGCATGTGTGGCGCTGCCACATCGCGTGCAGGCTAGCACTGCCACACCGTGTGCGCCAGCGTTGCCATTTGTGCTCGGAGCATTGTGAACACATTTTATTTAGCCGCCAGTGTTGCACAACGGCCCAAAGCCATTATCATGACATCTGTCATACATGCACATACATATACAAATACACATACTCTGAGGATTTTTTTTATAAAATTGCGTTGCAAATTCCGCGCTCTTTTACCCTATTTTCGTCGTGTATAAACTGCCTTGCGTTGGATTGTGAAAATATATTTTGGACACAGTGTGCTGGTGTTGCTTATACTAATTTTGTATTAGCATATTTCGTTTGATAGCAGCAACATTACAACAACGACAACAATCATAACATTTTGCAACGTGTGCTCAAAGCAGACCTTGTTTATTATTTTCAACTGCAGTGCACTGTGTTCCATTTCTTTATTTTCTTGTTTTTTGTGTGTGAGCAATGCCCAAACGCGGCGGCGGCGGCGGACAGCGTTATAACAACAACAATGTTGGCAATGGCAATGGCGGCGGACATGGTGGTATCAGCGGCGGTGGCGGCGGCGGTGGATCACGTTTCTCAGCACTTAAAGACTATGATGGTAGTTTAAATATTTGGCATGCTCAATATTTATTATTATTATTGACCTCGACTTACTCTTTTCTGCCGCCTCTCTTGAATTGCAGATGTTGATGATCATCGTCGGAAAGATCGGAACAAGCGTCGGGTCAGCTTCAAAACTTCACAGTTTCCCCACAAAAGTGATGTCAAGCTGCGACTTCAGGATGTGCGTCGCTGGGATGAGGATGATGACATGAGCGAAATGACAACCACAGTTAACAAGGTTCGTCCGCTGTCCTCCTCCCAATTCTTATCCAACAAATTCAACTTTATTTTTATTCCTTATGCTTGCAGGATCGAACCAGCGCGCGAAGACGTGGCTCACCAATTCCCCGCGGTAAATTTGGCAAACTGGTGCCCAATGGCGCGGGCTGGTATCAAGTAACGGTAAGTGTTTCTTCCTATAAGCATACATATTTAGTATATTAATAAAATGTATCGAAGATAGCACATGGAAACAGCTGCACGGTCGCTGTGCTGATGATAGAGTTGGCTGTTCTAGTTCCTTTTGCAGATATAGTTCATCTGTCTATTAGTTCCTTAAGTTTATTTCTTGGTAATAGAGCTAGTCGTTTCTTTAGTTATTTTCCGGATTAAAGAACTAATCGTTTCTTTAGTTCCTTTCCGGATAACAGAACGAATCGTTTCTGTACTTCCCTTAATCGTTTCTTTAGGTCTTTTTCAGATAAAAGAACTAATCTTTTCTTTAGTTCCTTTCCGTATAAAAGAACGAATGGGTTCTTTAGTTGATTTTCGGATAAAAAAACTAATCGTTTTGAGTTCCTTTTGTTCGATAACTGTTTGCGCATTTGTGCCATATTCAAAATTATTAAAACTTTCGCTTGTTTTAAACTTAAATGTTCAACGAATTGGAACATACTTAAAACACGAACTAGTCGAGTGAACGATAATGGAAATTGAAAAGCTGACACTGCTGAGCTGAAGAAAACAAAACTAAAGCAACTATAATCGAAGATATAGTTCAATTCAATGATCCGGTCATTCAAACTAGTTCAGAACGGATCGATTCAACTTTAGTTGATGTTTATATTTGTAAATATGAAAACTGGCTAACTATCGCTTAATTATGTGGTCCTAATCCTATAGTCTTTTTTCCAAACATTCCAAAAATAAAATACAAATCTTTCTCTTAAAAAATCTTTATAAAGATTGGAACATACTATATTAAATATAAATTAATAAACCTTGGAGAGTGGCCTGGGGGAGGAAACCAACTTGCACTTCAAGCAGTTCACCAGCAACGCAAACAAACACCGCACTTAACTTGTCTAGTGCCTGTAAAACTGTTGTTTCTGCCTGCTGTGACGGGTGAAATAGATTCCTCAATAACTTTGGTGTTTGTTATCCGATCGTTATGAAATTTACGCAGCTGATCCACATTGATAAAACATAAATGTGTATCAAAGCTATGTTTTTGAAATTGTGGCAGTGGGAGGCGGCTGGGGAGGTGTATCCGAAATTTGAAATAAACGGAAATGCTTTCTTCTGCCTGTTACATACATTTGCTGTACTTTAAAATAGTGTTTTGGTTCGGGTTCCTTCTGCCTGTTACATACATTTGCTGTACTTTAAAATAGTGTTTTGGTTCGGGCTCAGATTCGATTGTATTGTTCGACTTGGAACAAAAATAAGGATGGAATTCCGGGCTCAAATTGATTATTTGACATGCACAAATATATAATATAAGAGAAAGCGTAATATGCTTAAAATAAACTCGTATGTTCACAATGATTCTATATTAATTTTTGATTTTAAAAGATAAGATCAAAATTAAATCCATCATAACAACAGATTATTTGCACTTTCTTTATAAGCACACTTATGTTGTTTGCTTATCGAGTATGTATGATATACTATGTTTAAGTTTGTGTTTGTTCGATCTTGATTGAAATTCAATAAATTTATTCAATACTCGTTACTCAGCCATTTTGGGCCTTAAGCAACGACTGAGTTCAAAATTGATTAGTATTGCATTATAAAACCAAGAACAAGAACAAAAAAACTCACGTGATCTAACTGTTGTTGAGATCCGAGATGGCTCCTTCACGGCGTGATTATATTATTAGAGCTATATGATATGATTACATAAATTGGAGCCTGAAATAGCTGGTTGTCAGCAGTCTGTGCCGCTTGGCGTTAAGTTTATTAATTAATTTCAATCGTAAAATTCACTAAGTAAACATCTATCGAAGGCATAATAATAACGAACAAGGCAAGTAAATATGTATATAAGTATAGTGTGTATTTACTTGGGCTACAGTGTCCCTCACACGCACAGATTAAAAACTTAAGACTGAAATATCATCAGAGAGCATTTCATTTGTATAATTTATCAAAATCTATTATGTTCCTTTTGACATGTGTTAAATGTATTTAGGATTGCCGAAGATTCAATACTCTTGCAGAGAGTCTAACAAACTTGCAAAACAAAAACACCAAATATTTCACACCATATCTCAATTTTCTCCGATCGTTCCTTAGGCAGTTCCGACTCTAAAAAAGTTTTTCATGCAGCAATTTTGATCGATACCGCAGAATGCCCGTGCGGTTCCTATACTTAAACCGAACCGCTGACAATTGTTTTCCTGGTTTCCTATCACGGTTTTGAGGAAAACAATCTGCTGCAGTTAGCTGACTAACTGATCTTACTTTACCGCTAGCTGCATCGATAGCAACGATTAAAGCAGAGCGTGCGTTGCAGATAAAAATGAGCATTGTAGTTCCTTTTGCGGATATAATTAAGTGATTCATTTCCCGATAAAAAAAAATTTCTTTTAGTTCCTTCATGGATAAATAAATTGCTTATTTAGGTCCTTTTCGGATAAAATAACTAAACATTTCTTTAGTTTCTTTCCGAATAAAAGAACTAATTGCTTTGTTGGTTTAGGTCGTTCATTCATTTGCGGAACTTTAAACAAAGAAATAGTTCAATAGTTGAATACAATGAGTCGAACTAGCTCAAATCGGATCGAGCCAACTCTAGTCACAAGTAATAAGCACTGTGACCAGCTCAGTTGCTATCTCTCAGCTGCGAATAATAATAAAAGTAGAGCGCTATGCGGATTCCTTTTAGCCATTGGATCGTGTGATCGTTGTTGTTTGGGCTTTTATTGTACGTACATAGTACGCATTTGGGCCATTTCATTGACGGCCGGCAAACGTTAAAGACGCGCGCGTGTTTCACAGCAGAATCTCAAGAGCGTGCTGCTGCTGCTGCTGCTGTATCTGTAACTGTATGTGTATAATATTGCTAAGTTTATCGCCGGCTGTTATCAACCAGTAAATATTAGTTGTCTGTCGATTAAAGGCCAAGGAAATAAACCACACAATAACAAGGCGCTGATCTTCAGTGTTGGATTCTCTCTCTCTCTTTGGCGCTCTGGTTCTAACAAGACTAGCCATGACGACTCTGGGCGCCTGGGACTATACAATACTGGCCGTAGTCCTGATCATTTCCATATTGATCGGACTATACTATCGATTTGTGGGCAGCAAACAGAGCACCACAACGGAATATTTGCTCGCGGATCGTTCCATGGGCATAACGCCAGTGGCATTCAGTTTAATGGCCAGCTTTATGTCAGCTGTTACCATACTGGGCGTATCCATGGAGAACTATCAGTATGGCACCATGTTTGTTGCCATCAATATCTCCTATGTGATATCCACGCCCATTGCCGCCTATCTGATATTGCCGGTCTTCTATCGATTGAAAACGGCAAGTGTTTATGAATATCTGGAGTTACGCTTTGGTTATGCCACACGCTTAGCCGCATCCCTGGCCTTCTCCATGCAAATGATACTTTATATGGGCATTGTGGTTTATGCGCCAGCATTAGCATTGGAGGCGGTCACGGGTCTTAATCAGATCTTCTCCGTTTTAATTGTGGGCGTTGTATGTACAATATATGCAACACTAGGTGGCATGAAGGCCGTTCTGATAACGGATATATATCAATCGCTGCTCATGTTTGCCGCTGTATTCAGTGTGATCATCTGTGCTTGGATTAAAGCTGGCGATTTACGCATCATATGGCAAACGGCGCTGGATAATGGTCGCATTGAGTTGGATAACTTTAGCATTGATCCAACGACACGACACACATGGTTCACACAATTGCTGGGCGGTTGTGCCACATATTTGGCCATCTATGGTGTAAATCAGACACAGGTGCAACGTCTGCTTGCCGTTCGAAATCTTCGATCCGCTCGTGCCGCACTCTGGTGGAGTTTGCCCATATTGTGTTTGCTGAGCATAAGCACATGTTTTGCGGGTCTATGCATCTATTGGTATTATCGGGACTGTGATCCATTGCTGGAGGGACGCGTCAATTCGCGGGATCAGATAATGCCGCTATTTGTGGTGGACACCATGGGTGATTATACTGGATTAGCGGGTCTCTTTGTATCGGGCATCTTTTGCGCCAGTTTGTCCACCATTAGTTCGGCCATTAGTTCGCTGTCTGCCGTCACGCTGGAGGATTATCTGAAGCCGCTGGTGCATTGCGCTGCCGGACGTACGCTTACGGATCGCCAGACGCTGTGGTACTCCAAGTTGCTTTCCATTTTCTTTGGCATACTCTGCATTGGCATGGCCTTTATGGCTGGCTCCATTGGCGGACTGTTGCAGGCTGCACTTTCCATCTTTGGCATCATTGGCGGCCCATTGTTGGGTCTCTTTACACTGGGCATGTACATTACATCAGCAAATCAAAAGGGTGCCCTTAGCGGCTTACTGCTCTCGCTGGCCATATCCTTTTGGATTGGTTTCGGTCAGCCAAAGCCGCCATTAATCAGCCTGGACATGTCCACGGCCGGCTGCCCCATCAATCGCAGCTATGCCAGCGATATACTGCTGCTGCCAGGCAATGCACAGTTCAAAGCTGACAACGATGATGATACGCATTACTTTTATCTGTATCGCATAAGTTATATGTGGTATGCAGCAATTGGCTTCCTCATATCCTTTTTCGGCGGCTGGCTGCTTTCCTGCTGCTGCGCTGCCGTCAACTGGGATAATAATCGACACATCTACCAGGACGCCGAATGCACTCTGATCAAGCATGATCTCTTTGTGCCGCCCATTTCAAAGCGTTTGCAGCTTCGCCAAATGCCACGCCTTGTTGTGACCACCACCAGCAGCAGCAGCAACAGAAGCAGCGGCCGCAGCAGAGCCAGCTCGAAGCTTGAGCCAACGGCGCCGGAACAGGACACGACCGCAGCGTCGGCGTCCAAGCAGCGCTCAATGGCATAGATACATACGATAGTTGCAATAGTCGATAGTTTTTCGAGTGCTGTCTTTAATTATGAAATTCAATTCAAATTGTTAACAAATTCAATTAAAATTGTTGAAAACTTTATTTAAGAAATACACAGAATACAAATATTTAAAAAAACATATATACATATAGAAAAAAAATTGGTGACATGGATATTGAAAGTTTTGTAACATTTGTTTTTATATATTTCCCATTTCCAATTCCGATCAAAACATTTGAAATCGAAAATATTAGCTGTTCTGGATTCCGAGTAACAATGGAAAATTCTATCCTTTTGAGACAGTTGAATAAAAAGTATTCAAACTGATCTTTAGAATGGAATAACAATTGCTATTTCTTAAACAAAAAAAACGGATGACAAAACTATTCGGAAAGAAACGTACTCGGAAATCAGAACCGGCCTGATGTATCAATGCTTACGATATTTTGTAATACACAATAACACAGCAACAAAAAAAAAGGTCTAGTATTAAGGCTCTCTATACAGATGAGAGACAACAACAAAAAAAAAGGAGTATAAATGAGCATGGCGATTTCTCTCAGTGTAATTGCTGGTTAGTTTTTTATTAGCCACTTTTTGGTTGCTGCTGCTGTGTGTTGATCTTATCGTTGCTGTTATCGCTAATGTTATCATCATTGGCCTCGTAGAAATTGCGCTCCTGAGTCAAGTGCCAAAGAGCCAATAGACGCGTTAGCTCCTTATAGCTCAGCGTATGCAACTGTCCGCGCTCCGATCTGTGTATGCCAGCGGCGCGCAGCTCCTCGACAATCGTATCAAATAGGCCCGGACGCTCCTCCTGCTCCGGCTCAATTTGTCGAGGCGCAATTTTCAAAATATGTTGAGGCAATTGACTCTGCGCCTGCAGCTGCTCAATGGGGTCAGAGGAGACGACGCCATCATCGTTGGTCATGGGCCAGGCCGTAGTTAGGGCAACCACAGCCAGGATGATGTAAACGAATAGCTTCATCCTTGTTCTTGATGACACTTGGTCTTTTCTTTCTTTTTTTTGCGACTTTGCAATTGGTTGCAATTGGGATTCGCGTGCTCGTGTTGTTCTTTGGTCTGCGTGCCGGGCTAGAATGTCGCATTTGGTCTGGCGACAACAACATATATATAAAAAAATAAAAAAAAAAACAAAAACTGCTTAACTCTTGCTGCTGTCTGCTGATCGTGGCGAACCCTAACGATTGCCTGGCGCGAGGAGAGGGGATGTGTGCGGCGGCGGTGTGCTCCAATTTCTGTTTTCTATCATCACTTGAGTGCTGTTAACCTCTCTGTATTCCCACACCACCCGTCGATCCGTGCACCCTGTCATGACTCAAGCCGCAATCCATATGATTCGTTTGTGCGTCTGTTTATTCTGTTCCTCGTTTGACTCTAGGGTCGCATTTGTTGATGTTCAAATTATTTGATCCACATGTATTCTATAGATACATACAAATATATAAAAATATATATATATATATGCATTTCTCTGCTTGTATTTGTATAATGTTCACCCCGTTTTTGCATTTTTCTTTAATTGCTTTTGTGCGTCGTTTAGTTTGATTTGATTTCAGAGTCTATTTTGCTTTATTGCTTGATTTAATAATACACTTTGTGTTCTATATACATGTTGATTGTACAAATTGTACAAACTGTGCATGTGTTGGCAATATTCTTAACTTTACCATTTGGCTCCCACAATTTCTATATATATTATGATATTGTATACAATCTTATCTTTAATTTGCCTCATTTTTCAATCTCTTGTTGTGTTTGTTTGCTCAGCACTTTTTTGTTCTATTGTATTATAATTATTTGTAGTCTGCACCTAGGCTGAACTTTTTAATAAAGCTTAATAACATATGTTATTACGTTGTGACCCATATACGACTTGCCAGACTTTTTCTTATTTTGTTTACAACAGGTGGCAACGCCATACGAAACCGTTAGATAACACTGTGCCATCAATTGAACTTAAATTTACATATGTCACGATCGTTAAAAACAATTTCTTTTGGTTTTGTAACAAACCAGATCTTAAGCTAGCTACATATTATATAGTTGTGCATACAGTTATACAGTCAATAATAGTACTTTTGATTGTGAGAAAATTAAATGTGTAAAACCGACACATTTACAGTCCGATTAAAGTTAACCGAACATTGAGAAACAGGCCCTTAATCAGTTTATACAAATATACTCTTACAGAGAGTATTACTAATATTGTCATATGACATGAAAAATGCGTCTTCAGGCTTACAAAATGTATGCACACATGCAAAGGGTATTATAGTTGATCAAAATCAGATCATATAGCTGCCATAGAAACAATCGCTTTAAAAATCAAATGTATAAACAACATTTTTTTGTTTTTTTTTTTAAGATAACTCAACCAAACTCACTTTGTCTTAGTTTAAGCACGTTTTGAACATGATGATAAAATTTCATCAAAATCAGATCACTATATCTTATAGCTGCCATGGGAACAGTCTGCAGAAAAATGAGAGTATGCAACAGAGCTGTAGAGATTGATTCGTTTTGCGAATGATTCTGCAAATCATTCAGGCAAACAAATTGGCAAAATTGAATTAGTTAATTTAGAAAAGAAAATAATTAAATTAAATTTAAATGATTTCATATTGTGTATATGAGATTGAATCATTCTTAAATTTAATTCACAAAAAATTTAAGATTATTGAATAATTTTTTTGCTTATGATAAAGAATTGAATTGAAAGTGAATTAATTCTTTGATAATTAGGCATTTCTGGAATCATTCTACTTTATGAGGAATAAAAAATGAATTGCGATTCTCTTATCCTTATTCTCAAAGATTTTATTCATTTTCAAAAGCAATAGAATGATTCCCGAAATGTCTTGTTCTCAATGAATTAATTCAATTTCAATTCAATTCTTTATCAAAAGACGAAGAATGATTCCAGAAATACCTAATACGCAAAGAATTGATTCTATTTGAATTCAATTCTTTAACAGAGCTGTCAAGAGTGATGCTTTTATCCTTGATTCGTTAATAATTAAATCAAATTTCAATTCAATTCTTTATCATTAAAAAATAATGATTCACCAATCTCTATTTCCTTGGGAATTTAAAATAAAAAAGATTCATTCTTTTACAGCTCTGGTATGCAAAACTTATATGTTTCTCAATTAATCTTAATAAAAGTCACCTATTCTAATTTTAAGTATGTTTTTGACATGCTGATTAAATTTGATCAAAATTGGATGAATAAATCTTATAGCTGTCATAGGGATAACCTATTCACAAATAACTATTTTGTTTTAACAAATATCTCAACCAAAGTCAACTTGTCCTCAATTTGAATATGTTTCACACATACTGACTTAGTTTTATCAAAATAGAACCGCTATATCTTACAGCTGCCATAGGAACAATCACTAGAAAATTAGGTTTTTATATGCAAAACTTTTCTGTAAGGGTATATATCTTTGGCATTTTCTTTATGGTTTTTCATTATCATCAAAAGCTAAGTCGATATAGATATTTATTTCTGTTTGTATTTAAACTAGTCTGTCAGTTAAAAAGTTGCTATTGCAACCATCAGACGAAAATTGTAGATTTAAGCACAAAGAACCGAAAAGATTTGTTATCTATAAGATTCAAATATTATAATCATACTATAAATAGTAAAAATGAATATCAATATGAATAACATATATTTATTATTGCTTTTACCTGGTTTGCTGCTTGCATACGAAATGACAATTACAAAACAATTTCTCACATCGGACTGGATAATTATAATTTGTAAATATGCTAATTGAAATATATGTGCATGTATATTGTATATGGATGAGGTTATATTCTAGCATTGATATGATAGCATTAACATTAACATTAGCATTGTTACTGTAATTGTTGTTATTAATGTTGTTGTTGTTGTTGTTGTTGAGTGCATTAAATGCAGCACACACGTTGTACATGCGTCAAATACTCATTGCCAAATGGCAATGTGGCATCTTGAGTCATCAACATTTTTTTATTGTTTCTTTAGGTTTAGGCCAAAATAAATGCGGAAAACAGGCCAATGCCACAATTGGCACAAATACTCGTTAAGAAACGTGACTCATTAAATAAACCCTCTTTTAAACTAAAGGCGTAAGTGCGTTTGAGTGTGTGTGTTCTTTTCCTGCTACACTCGTTCTTTCTCTCTTCTCTCAACTTTTTGTTCTCTTCTCTGTTTCACTGTGCATCGGCATCACGCCCTGATGTCATCGCCCAGCAATGCGCGAATGCGTGTGCAGCTGTGCTGGAAGAGGGTGGTAGAGGGGCGGTGTTTGCAGGGTTATAGCTCTTATCGCGCCGGCAAGTTTCGCTGACATACCTAGCCCATTTATTATATATACATATATTATGTTTGTTTTATTTTGATTATATTTTAATCTAAATAGACGAAACCGTTGATGATGCATCCAATTCAAATTCAAAGTTTATTTGATACAATTTAAAGTTTCTTTGGACATGTTTCGAGTATAAGCCATAATAATAACTTCGGATTATTCATTGTTAAAATATATACACAACACACACACTCACACACACGCACACAAACACACATGTCACAAATGTTTGTTTAAAAATATATATATAATATATAGTATGAATATACATTAGAACACATGCATGTTTATAACAAAAAATAAAAAACAAAAAAAGCAGAAGAAAATTAAGAAAATCATAACAAAAGTAAAGCAAAAGAAAGTTTAGTTTAAGTTTCAAGTTAAGCTACACCCTGAGCATCCTCTGTTGTTGTTGTCACCATTTTGTGTTGTTGTTCTTTGGCTGTTGTTGTTGTTGTAGTTGTTGTGCGTGTCAGCGTAAAGACACCTGTATTGCCCACATTATCCATAGGTTGTGCTATGATCGTCGATGTAGTGCTCTAATTTAATAAATATATATAGAATCTTTATCAATTTGTAGATCAATTTAATCAATTTTTTAATATGAACTTACGCCATTTTTGGTCTCCTCGGGGCTCCAGGAACGCTTATCATCCAAATCCTTTGAGCAACAGCCGCCCATTTTGTATTGTTCGTTTTTCTGCTTTTTTTTTGTTAACTGTGTTGTTGCTTTTACCTCGCACGGCTGTCAGCAGCGAATGGCGCTTTGTTTGCCGGTGCGCGCTTGTTAGCCAGCCCAACGTCGACGACGCAACTTCGCAGTCGCAGTCGACGTTGACGTTGACGCGTCGGCGTCATCACTCATATCAATTTGTTTTTAGAAATAATGAAATGTGTCTCAGTGCGCTCGTATTTCTCATTGTTGTATACAAAAAAAAAGCTGAAATTATATATACAAATATATTAAACGTAATATAACGCGCACAAATAAATAAATAAACTCATTTACGCACTCATTCAATCGCATTTACCCTCCTCCAATTCTCTCTCGATCTCAGCCTTATGCCCATTCGCAGTCGCTGTCGCAGTCACAGTCACAGCTGCAGTCGCAGTCACGGAATATAGAAGTCATCGTCATTTTTAGCAAAACTTTCATTGTTCTTCACAACTGCTAACGGTTAACTATTTGATCTCTGTGTGTGTAAACAGGTGTCAATTTCACCTTTCCCAAATATTTATGATATCAGACTGTGATCAACTTATTTTCAATGATTTTCATACTTTCTTGTATATCTATTCCCTTTTCCGAGTAACTTTCACTCATTCTGGAACGAAATTGTTTTTTGCTTTTCAGAATAGTTTGATTCGATCAAAATTGAAGAAAGAAATATGACAGTTTCTGCTTTATTTTTAATGCTGATATTTGGTATTTTTTCGAAATTGAGAACCGCTTACATTTAAAATTTGAACGGAATGGGCAATAAAAATATCCGTGTTGGTTCTTAAACCGAATATTCAATCTTTTTTTCGGAATTGAGAAAAGATTAAGCTAACTGGTAGTTCTTAATTTTTAAATCCAATATGAAATATTCTTTTTCGGAATTGAGAACCGTTTGAATTTTAACTGTGATCGAAATTTAACAATCAAAAATAATCTCATATGTTTGTTTTTTAATTTTAATTCGAAAATGTTATATTTTTTCGAACTTGAGAACCTTTTGCAGTGCAATTTGATCGGAATGAGAAGTAAAAACAGCCGTGTTGGTTCTTAGTTCTTAAACCGAACCTTTAATCGTTTTTTTTTTCGGTATTGAGAACAGCTCGATTTGATCGGAATGGGAAATGAAAGCAAGTCGGTTAGTTTTTTATTTTGAACCAAATGATAAGTGAACTTTTTTTCGAAATACCACTTGAACAGAATAGGTAATAAAAGCATGACTGTTAATTCGTACCTCAACATATTGATATATCTTCTTATCAAAGAACTCAAAAAGTTCCCAAACAATAACCTACACGGCAATTGGCGTTACTAATAGAAGCCAACACTAAGCTGTCTGATTGGAAAATCATAAAGTTCACATTCACACAGATAGGTACACATAACCGGGAGAAGTATACAAATGGCAAATTGAGTGATAAACATAAATAACAAACACTAATGCTACATAATAAATAAATTGAGCGCATTAAGCGCAACAATATGAAAATGAACGCGGTTGAATAAGTGGGCTTTAGTGCGGTCATAGACTTCTAGTTCTTTGTTATCTAATGGGCACAAGCTGAAACTATATAGATATACATATGTATGTGAGTGTGATATATATTTATATGTTCTAGATTAACTTTGATAAACTGCATTTGAGCTAACTTTAAAGCTTTAAGGCGATTGTACACTTCAAATGGAATGCTCGCGAAATGGAAAACTCCATATAAAACAAGTAAGAATGCGCTAGTCGAGTGTGCCCGACTACAAGACTCATTGCTCGCCACTTGCACTTCAAAAAGTTCAGCGGCCACGCAAGCAAGCAGCGCACTTTACGTTTCCAGTGCTTGTCAAACTGTTGCTTCTGCCTGCAGAGACGGGGAAAATAGATTCTTCAATAACTTTGGTGTTTAATATCCGATCGCAACGAAATTCACGTAACTGAAAACATGGATAAAATAAATATGTGTACCAAAAATCAAATCTATATCTTTAAAATGATGGCTGGGGGAGTTTTTTTCGATTTGTGGTGGTACGGGGGTGTGCATCCGAAATTTGAAATAAACTTGATCTGCGTATGGTATACAGGAACCTACATGCCAAGTTTGGTGTCTCTAGCTGTTATAGTTTTTGAGATCGACGCGTCCATACAGACGGCTGAACGAACGGACAGACAGACGGACATGGCTAGTTTGTCCGGCTGTTGATGCTGATTAAGAATATTTATAGTTTATATAGTCGGAAATGTCTCCTTCTGCCTGTTACACACATTTACAGTACTTTATAACTGTTTATAACTGAGTAAAAAGTCCAGCTCATTCCATTTCATTTGAAGTTTAATCAATTAATCGATGCAAAAATCTACACGTCGATATATATCGATGTGGTTTCGCAGCGTTGCTGGGAATGTAATGGAATGTTATCAAATGATCTGCGTTGCATGAGGAAATGCCAAAGTAATTACCAGTACAAAACAAACTATTATACTATATATAGAAGATGAGTGTGTGTGCGTCATAATCATAATCATAATCAAAATGCTCATAATTAAATCATAGACACTTGAAGATAAGCGCACCCAAAAGTAATTAAAACACAAAGGGGCCCCGAGACGAGTCATCCGAGTCAAAATCGTTATTGGTATGCAAATATAACCGAGCACTGAAAATATAATGGGGGAGTACAACAACAACAAACGGCAAAAAAAAAAAGTGGAACAAAAGAGTGAAACCTGCGCCTAGATTTTCTTTATTGGTCTGTGAAAATACGGTTATATGTATGATTGACAGGGCCCGTTCCCATTTTAGCACACGAAATCGAAACTTTTAGCTGTTCTGAATTTCGAAAAAATGATTAGGTATTCGTTTTGAAACGTTTATCCTAAGTTGGAGTTGAATCATCTAAGAGATTTGAAAATTGTTTGTGCCTAATCGCACTAAAATAACACTTTCCTCCATATATGACATTCGCCCCCATATTTTTCCGCAAACGGTAGAAAATTGTTGGGAATCGATTAAATATGTGTCGAATGTATCTTCGCATAGATCTTTGCAAAAGTTTCATACAAAAGTTTTCCGAATTTCCGACCGAATTTCAGGTCAGAAGTTCGTTTTTGTATATAGACAGACAAAGATTGTTGTGTTATTTACGTGTACGTTGCTTATATCGAATGTGTACTGTAATGCAAGTACAAAACAATTATAGTTAACTACTATAAATTATCTTTATTATAAGCTCAATTGGCAGATAAATATTTATTCATTTACATTGATTGCGCGACTATTTTGTGCCTAATTATTTTGATGTTGAGCTAAAAGTCGCGACAGTTGTGCCCTTTTAATTGTATTAATTATAATATATTATTATTATTAATTTAAAAAAATGTAATAAATATTTGTAATATTATTTTCTTACATCAGATACACAATGGCCAAATCTATGATAAGGAGACATTGCTCCGATCCTTGCTAGCTGCAATGTCGCCGCATGTGTTTGTCCCGCAATATTGGCGCTCAGAGCGGCATTGTGTCGTCTTCTTTACGGATGACTTTGAGGTTGCCGACAAAATACAAAATCTGGGCCGGCACGCACAGTTGCCAGATGGATTTCGATTGATGCCACGTGTACGAAGTGGCATACCGCTGGTGACTATCGATGAGGAGCTAAAGGCCAAGATGAAAGTGGTTATGGCCAAGAGGTATAATGTACAAACGAAGGCACTTGATCTGTCGAGATTTCACGCCGACATGGATCTTAAGCCCGTCTTTTGTCCGCTGTTTCGAGTGAACGTTATGAGCACTGCGCTGGATATCATAAGCGAGAATATACCTGATTTGGAGGCCATCAATCTTAATGATAACCACATGAGCACTATGGAAGCGTTTAAGGGCGCCGACAAGCGTTTGCCTCATCTAAAGATACTTTATCTGGGTGATAACAAGGTGCGTGTTAACTTAATACGAATTTCGAATTTATCAATATTTATTTGATACCTTCTTTCATCTTCATCGTTTTACATAGCTGCCCTCGCTGGCGCATCTGTTGGTCTTTCGCAATTTAACCATTGTGGAGCTGGTCTTGCGCAATAATCCATGCCGTTTGCGTTACAAGGATCCTCAGCACTTTGTCAGGTATACTATGGTGTGATATGTGAGAGATTGCTTCCGCTTTCTAAAGGATGTGGCAGAGCGCACTCAGGCGAAATCATCAACGTGGGAACTGGGCTAAGAGTTGTCGTAACTGTTCGAGGATCATGTATCCTGTCGACAGAAGCCTTGTTCTTGTTTAATCCTTATGGTTTCTTCAATTTTTTTTTTTTTTTTGTTTTCTGCTTGGCTGTTCTGTGTCGACTGCCGCAAAAAACAATTTTGAATTTCAATTGTTCGTCTCTCTCGCTGCCTAAAATTCTAGGAAATATATATTTTAAGCAAGCAAATGCATTTGTTGGTTAGGACAAATTCTATTCAACCTGTTGCATTATGAAAGTTGAGCGCAACAAAAGTGGAAGCAGACTTTTGACAGAAAAAAAAATGTTTAAAAAAGAAAAAAAAACTGAAGACAAAAACAAACACAAACTAATGGAAAAAAAAAGAAGAAAATAACTAAAAAAGAAAAAAAAAACATGGGAATCCCAAAACAAGCACAGCACGCCTGGGCAAAGCAAATACATGCAATCTACACACAGAATACACAACACCCTGGACTGCCAATTCGACAGTACGGCAACGAAAAAAAGTAGGACAAAATACACGACACAATCGCGCGTCTGCAATTCCAATTATACAGGTAAACATACAGCTACGTTAAGGCTTTCCAGTATTGTCAGTATATATAAGACAAATACATGTAAAGGAAAATGCACCCATACAAAGCAAAAACCCACATAAACGCGTAAGCACACACATACGCACGCGCGCACATCGCACACGCACGCATTGCACACACACACAAGCGTGTGCTAAACAGATCCCATTATTGTGGACTGTTGCAAAATAAAAACATTAATTAAAACAATAGCGCTGTGTTGTTGTGTTGCTGTTGTTGCGGCTGCGGTAGCGCCGGCGTTGTTGTCCAATGCGTCTGCAGCTTCATTGTTAAGCTAACGGTGCGCACGCCAAGCATACGAACACTGACCAACACTGGAGAACTATGTACAACTAGGACGTTCAGACTGCATGACATACTGTACAATGTTTGACATGACACGTTTTGCTTGGCGAAGGCGGCCACGCAGATTAGCTAAACTGACTGCGTTTTGCTGCAAGCAAGTTTCATGCAACATGTTATATATTGACTGGGCGGTGGGCGTGTGTTTTACCTGCGGATGCAGCGCGCAAATAACGAACAAATTCCATACAAACAACTGCACAACATGAAACAACACGATAATGCCGTGGCGTGCTGCAACGTTTGGGCTTATTTGATGAGAAAAAAAAATAAAAAAAAATATAAAAATATAAAAAATATAAAAAAAAAAACAAATAAAAGAAAAAAAAAATCTGTAAAAAAGTTTGGTTCGCTTAAAAATTAATCTAACAAAAATGGCCTTGCCCCAAGTGCTTACATTGAATACATGCGCTTTTATAAACCAAGTGCGTTTACTTGTTTAACATACGTTATACGATTGGTATACATTTAAAATCACAAATTTTGATTTAAAAAATATTTTGAAAATTCATGCGAATTAACGGCAAATGGAGTTTGAAATTAACAATGCGGCATTGCAACTGCAGCAGCCGCAGCAAAATATATATTTTAATAACATTTACTTAGTTCAAAGCCCGTTTTTCATGTTCACGGTAAAATAACCGTTAAAATTAACAGTTAAGCTACACTGTAAAGAATTTCGTATGAAATTAGCAGGCAACATGAACTGTCAACTCTACGTTTAAGTGTTGCCAACTCGCTGATAAAGTGCTGCGAAGTTATCGTTATCGTCAAGTTAACAGCACACTTCACAATTCAATTGTACATCAAAATTATACAAAAGATATTTGAGTATTGTCGTGAACAGGACAGATAACGAGCCTTGAATTAATATATGTATTTTATATGCCAAGAGCAACATTATACTAATGTCTCAACAAATCGGCCGCAAATCCCAACTGCGAACTATTTACAGCGAAGTACGACGAAAGTTTCCCAAACTGCTGAAGCTGGTAAGTTTGCGCAATAGCCAATGCGTATTGTAAACTAAATTAAAAATATATATAAAATTTCAAACAGGATGGGGAAGCGTTACCGCCACAGGTTCACTTTGATTTGAACGAATCGGGCGTGCTGCCAACGGCAAAGGCATCCTTTTTGTGCGACAGCGCTGGCGCTGAGGTTGTCCGCCAGTTTTTGGATCAGTACTTTAACATATTTGATTCGGATAATCGGCAGCCGCTCTTGGATGCATACCATGAGCATGCATTGCTCTCCATGTCAATGCCCTCGGTTAGCCAGGCGGGCAGGTGAGTGTATCTGTCTCCTGTTTTGCCCAAACAGAGCGTAAACTAATGTTTTATCTATATCCTGTTGTAGGTTAAACGCCTTTTGGAAATTCAATCGGAATTTGCGTCGCCTTGCAAACACGGAACGGGAGGATCTGCGCATTAAACTATTGAAGAGCGGCCGACTGGCCTGCGTATCCACCTTGGATGAATGGCCGCGAACGTTGCACGAACGTCGCACCTTCAGCGTCGATCTGACCATTTATAATGTAGGTTTCTTAGCATGTGTATCTTTCCGAACTTGTCCCACACACTTTATACTTTCTTCAGCCCCAAATGATTGTTTTCACGGTAACAGGACTGTTCAAAGAGCTAACTGGGGATAGCAGCAGCACCGCACCTGTCTCTGTGCAGCCCTACGAGCTGCGACACTTTGTGCGCATGTTTGTGGTGGTGCCACAAAATACGGGCTTCTGCATTCGAAATGAAACAATTTTTATAACCAGCGCATCCACGGAGCAGACGCGTGAGTTTAAGCGATCGCAACATCAGCCAGCGCCGGGCGCTGCCAGCGGTTTAGCACCAAGCGGCTCCAACGTCGTCAACGATAACTCACTTCAAAGTCGCCTGCAAGCGAATCAGTCAACGGGTGGCGGTGCCATTGCCTTGTTGCCAGCACCATCGTCCACCCTAAACAGCCCAA
The DNA here is from genome assembly GCA_949708635.1 of Hirtodrosophila cameraria. NCBI lineage: Eukaryota > Metazoa > Arthropoda > Insecta > Diptera > Drosophilidae > Hirtodrosophila > Hirtodrosophila cameraria. Next base: position 195,338 of record OX453090.1, on the reverse strand, counting down.
CGGGTTCGAACCCCGTCAGCTCCACCGCACTCAATGATGCAACAAAAATGCAAATGGTGCAGACCATGAGCGCGCAGAGTCAAATGAATTTGGACTGGAGTCGCAAGTGAGTTATGTGTTCAATATGATTGAGTTCCGTGTCGATCTCCATCTAACATATATACAAACACACTACAGTTGGCAAAACATCGATGATAACAATTATTACTTCAATCATTTAAAATTCTTTTCACTATCGATGTTTTTCTTTTTTTTTGCCGGAAATATATTATTCCTTAAGCAACCTTTAATTATTGTATAGTACTTTCGATAGAATCGATGTATTTGACTCACTATCGATGTTTTGCCACCTCAAATACACACATATAATTTATATACTAATATTTTGCTTGGCACTTTCAGATGCCTAGAAGAAACGAATTGGGATTTCAACCATGCTGCCTTTGTGTTTGAGAAACTTTTCAAGGAGAACAAAATACCTCCCGAGGCTTTTGTTAAATAATTTGCATGCAGCAGGCAGCAACAATTAAATAAGAACAACAACAATAGAAACAACAATGTAATAAATATTTCAATCAAAGCCCGTTTAGGGCAGTTGCAATTGCTAATTATGTGGCATCAACTTTTGCTTATATGTTATCATATTTCTTATGTATTTTTTTTCACTACACAAGATTAACATATATTAAGCGTAAATCGTTATATATACATATACTTTGAAATATTTTTTTTATATACTTAAGTTTTTAATATTTCTGCCAATATAAAAGAATTCTACTTAATTTATTTTGTACACCTTAAGAGGTTTTTACGCACTCTGGCCAACCTATTGTGGTTGACTATTTAGAAACAATTTGAAATGTCAAATAATTTTAACTAGCACACATTTACATCATAGTACATATATAATTACGTAACTATAAATATACACCAACATAAAAGTGTATTGCAATTTTGCCGAGTCAAGTAGTCAAACCGATTGTCAGAGCGATGTAAGCTCAAACATTCAGAAATTTACATTATACAAATACATCACTTAATACAGCTGTATTTTGAACAATTACATGTCTTGTCTATATATTTGCACCTGACCACAAAAAAAAAACACAACAGAACAATAACAACAATGGCTAAGAGAAAAAAAAAACAATTTCAACACATGTATAAGCAACTAACAAAATTATGATACGGAATGTTTGTTGATCCATCCAGTGGACAAACAATAACATTAAATAATTTATGTACATTTTTCTATGGCCCCAGCGCTATAATACTTAAATACAAACATAGTACTTACATACATTTTTTATATTTTTGCGTTCCTTAATGAAAAGCATCAACAACTATAGGTAAAATTTGCATTGATTGCGCGGTAATAGCTAAGATATTAGAAATAATATGTATGTAGGAAATCAGAACACGAAAATATTAATTAATATTCGTACTTAGCTTAACAATTTCATAACAATAAATCACTTAAAGCATGTGTATGTAAAGAACTATTGTCTTTTTATTTTTATTGAGTGCTTTGAAAAAAGAGTGTGTACATATTTTTCAGCTGTCAGCATTCAGCAAAACCAATGTGAATCAATTCAAATAAAGAAAATTATATTTATTAAAACACTTTAACAGAACTTTAAATATTTGCCCCATCACAGACAAAAGTTTTTACCGATATAAGGCACGGCAACGTTTTTAGCTTTTGCACTGCTCACAAGCAGTTTATTTCTTGCAAAAAAGCTTTTCCAAGTACAACAACCCATTGGGTTAAGTTAGAAGCTTTTAAGTTTTTTTAGTCAAGAAATGCACCATGTTAACAATTTGCATGATCTCTCAAAAAAAAGCTTAAAAAGCCAACAGATGGCGCTATACAGGCGCAGAAAAGAGAAAGAAACATTGCCAAAGTTAATATGTTTTTAAAAGTCCTTTCTTTTATGCATTAATACGTTAGATAGATTTTCAACTATAAAATATCACACATTTTTCAAAGTGAAAATTTAGTTCAATGCTGAGAGCATGCAGATGTATGTACATATGTATGTATGTGCAGATGTACTTAATAACATACATATGCATGCTCAGATGGACACATGGTTGATGTGAATGGTAAGCTGTTTCCCAAACATCTAAACAATAGAACGTACAACAAAAAGCTTTTCTAGTTTCCTTTGCCACAGCTGCGGATAGGACAGGCCGGGTATTTAGAAACTGGTCAACTGGTCGGTCAACAACAATTATTTTGCCTGTCCAGGGTGTTTAGCGCCGGCCGCACAGCATCCCAAGCACAGGCATCCCATTCATCCAGGTTACCGTTGTAGGCAGCTGGCGCAATACGGACAGATCTTCAACAATGGACAATAGAATCGGAAACTTATGGAGACTTTTTGAGCCAGCTGAGCCATTGAGATGACCGCTAGCTTTGACGCTTTTGTTATTTAAAATTAGCCCAAATCTTATTGTGTTGGCTGCATCTAGTTCGGATACAGAATTGGAATCGGATTTGGGTTCAGGTTCGGCCAGCTTTTCAGCTGCCCAAAACTAGGCGCCCAAAAAAAACCAAAACCAAAAACAAGTCAATCTTGTCGTTTTTATTTCTAGAATAATATAGAGAAATTATATGGCTTTTTGTAAAAAGGAAAACTTTTGAAATTCGCACATCCATTTGTACAAAACATTTGTACATATGTGCATACTTATGTACTTATTGTACATAGCTTTTAAGCCGCCAGCCAACCAAGGGTCGTTAAGTTGCACTCTCGCATACACTCCCACTCCAAGAATTCCAACCTATCTCTCTCCCACTTTCACTCTAGTTCTCTTTATCTTGCTGTCTCACACGCACACACGTTGAGCAACAGAGAGGCGTGCAATGCACGTGCTTTTTGTTTTTGCTTTCGCTAAGCTTGCAAATTGCATTTCGCTTTGTTGGTGTTGTTGTAAATGGCGGCGTTGCGTTTGCCGATTGGATATTTTGTTTTGTTCTGGCCGCCACTGTTGCGCTGGCCAATGCTACAAAATGGCCGTTTCTATTGCAGCGATTGTTGCTGTGTGTCTGAACAAAAAACGTAGTAAGTAGAATAGTAGTAGGCGCCAATGTTAGAGCGCCAACTCTGTGTGAGAGCGCAAAAGCACAAAATGTGCACACTCTCATTTTCTCTTACGGTTTCTCTTACACAACCAATCGCGCTGTCTGCTGTTGTTGTTCTTGTTGTTTCTAAGCTTCATGAATTTGCTTTTGCTTTTGAGTTTGTATTTTTATTTCGTTTTTTTTTGTATTTTATGTTTTAACATTTAAATTTGGTGCGCATCTGCTGCCCCGCACATACATACATACATACATACATGCACACGCACACGATTTGTGTGTGAAAGAGATAGAGTAAAACGCGTGCCAATTTGATTGTTTTTGTTGCTTATCGTTGATTTCTACGTTTGTGCAAATAAAATGATTGAATTTGCGAACGCCATCGTCGTCGCCATTGCCTCAGCACACAACATGCAATAATCCTAATAGCAACAGCAACAACAACAACAGCAATACATACATATGTATGTTTGTCTGTATTTGATAGTATGGTATTAATTGAATTGAATTATCAGTTATATATAGTATAAACATCATAAGTATGTACATATGTATGTATGTATGTTTGTTTGTATGTAAATTACTATCAAAACGAAATGTGTTAAGATTGAAAAGCATGTTGAGCATGTAGCTTTTACCATAGCTGTTCCCATTTTCACTTTCGATCACATTTTGCCAAAAACGAATTTCGCTTAAATGTTTCATATTTTTATTTTTACATTGGAGAAGAGCTTTTTTTTTAAAAATCCATCGCATGTTAATTTAGTGCCATCTATTTTTCAGTCTTACTTTAATAAAATAACATTTGTCATTTGTTCAACTCTTGAAATCACTCTAGAATTTAGAAAATTGAAATTAACATACATTTTCCCTTTTGATTTTTTCTGGAACACAAATAAAAATATATAAAAAAATCAAAAATGAAATCGCAGAAAAAGTAAAATTGTTTCATATAACTAAATAAAATTTTATCATTTTATAAAATAAGCTTTAACTTAAGAAAATAAGTTTTATCTTATGAGTTATCTTAAAAAACAAAAAAGTTGATTCTATATATCTTTTTTAAACCGATTATTCCTATGGTATATAATATAGTGATGGTAATATGTTAGAAAATATAGTGGTCCGATTTTGATGAGATTTCGTAAACATGATTAAATAATGCTATAACTCAGATTTGGTAAGTTTGGTCGAGGTAACTTGAAAAATGATTGACCGATTGTTCCAATGACAGCTATATGTTATAGTTGCCCGATCCAGCCAATTCTGACACATGTATAGCTGTACAACTGAGAGACAATGGGGTCGGACACGTTTCCTTCAAGGAAAGCTTCCACAAGGCTATCAAATTGATTTATAAAAAAAATACATAATAATTATTAAATATCAATTACATAATGTTACTACACACGTACTGTTATTTTGATGTTAATGTGTAATTAACTAGAATCTTGGTATTGTAATATAATTAACAAATAATACTACGAAATTGAAACGTATTTTGTATGGAAGCCTTGATGTGCAATTCACGCAGTGCTGTCTCGAAATATCCTTACACAAGACGCTGCTGAAACAGAGCGAGAGAGACAGCCAGGGAGGCAGGCATGGAAGCAGGCAGACAGACAGATGAAGGGCAAGGCAGACAAACAGATGAAGGGCAAGGCAGAGGGGCGGGCGGGCGGTTGTCGAGCTGGCGCATTGCCTGACAAAAGTCAATGATCGCACGGCTGCCGGAGCCGCAAATATGCGAACAGCGAAAATGGGAATGGGAACGTGAAATCGCAATCAAGCGCTAAGGATCAGCGCAGTCCTTTGACGCTGGCGGGCCGTTCCATAATCCGGCTGTCGCAGGATCAGAACACGCAGCGTTAACGGGCGGCGGCGGCATAGGAATGGAACTGAGAGGATTCGCTCGTTCATTCGGAACATTTTCGGCAATTACCGAAAAATAAAGAAGCGAATTAATGCCAGGCACAGAACACACAAACAGAGAGAGAGAGAGAGAGAGAGAGAGAGAGAGAGAGAGAGTGGGATAGAGAGAGAGAGAGAGAGAGAGAGAGAGTGAAAGAGAGGGAGAGAGAGAGAGAAAGGGACGTTCGTCGAGGGACAGAGAAATACACATACAGGACCCACAAAAAGAGTTTGCACCTGTCCAGCAAAATGCAAAGGAACGACAACAACAACAAAAGCTACAGCAACGGCAAACAGGACGACAGCCGGGGCGCAAAAAGTAAACGAAATTAAGGATAAGCAGTGCAAGGATCAACGGCAACGTTGGCGAGGACAGCGCGCGCGTGCCAATTCGGGGCCCACTAAAAATTCCAGCTTAATTTCGCGAAAGGTGCACTGTTTACATATATATGTATGCCTGATGCCCCGAAATACCCCGTCCGATCGTCCGATTTGCCCCCCTGCATCGTGCTGCTTGTGGGTGCACAGTCGTCCTGCTTTTCTCATTGCTCGTTCCTTGTCCTCATGCTGCTCCTAACGTTGTCTAAGCTTCGCGTGCCGCTTTTTTTTTGTTCTTGTCCTCGTTTCTTATTCGCGTCTCATTGTTATGCATTTTAAATATGAATTTTTTATTACAGCCAGACATGCAATGCAGCCCAGCGCAGTGCACTGTAGCGCAGCGCAGGATAAGTATCCTGCCGTTGTCGGCTTTGTCTTTGCCAGCTTCGCGCGACCGATCCTCTTGTCCGTTTAGCTTCCTTTTGACTCTGTTTTTTTTTTTTCGTTGTTTTTATTGTTTTGTTCAACTAAATGCTCGTTAATTCCTGGCGTTAATAAGCATGAGCGCCCAAGGCGCTGAATCCTTGGGTGGCCTGCTGCACATGTCCTGGCCAAAGCGCCCAAGTCGATCGAACATTTTTGTATTATGGAGCCTGCAATTGTCATTGGATTGGTCAATTAAAAGGCCACAATTTCGTATCCTTTTTTTTTACGCAGCGCAAATTAATTCGAATTAACACTCGGCGGGTATTAAAAAGGGCAATGAAAATAGTAAGAATCTTAAATAGTTTTCGTAAATACGAATTGCAGTTCTTTAACCAACTCGTATAAGTTCTTGCTATTGTTTCTTTTGTATATTCAAATTTATGCAGCCATCCAATAAAAACAAGTAAGAATACTCTAGTCGAGTGTGCCCGACTACGAGACTCCCTGCTCCCAACTTGCATTTCAAGCAGTTCAGCGGCAACACAAGCAAGCAGTGCACTTAACTAGTAAGCTGCTTGTCAAACTGTTGTTGCTGCCAGCTGAGACGGGCGTAATAGATAACTTTGGTGCTATTTATCCGATCGTGTTGAAATTTACACATCCGAAAGACATTGATTAAACATACATGTGTACCAAAAATTAAAGCTCTATCTTTAAAATTGTGGCTGTGGGAGTCTTTTGCGATTTGCGGGGGTGCGGGGGGGTGCATCCGAAATTTGAAATAAACTTGATCTGCGTATGGTATACAGGAACCTGCATGCCAAGTTTGGTGTCTCTAGCTCTTATAGTCTCTGAGATCGACGCGTTCATACAGACGGACAGACGGACAGACGGTCAGACGGACAGACGGACAGACGGACAGACGGACAGACAGACAGACAGACGGACATGGCTAGATCGTCATGGCTGTTGATGCTGATCAAGAATATATATAGTTTATATAGTCGGAAATGCTTCCTTCTGCCTGTTACACACATTTGCAGTACTTTATAACTCCCTTTTTCCCATTTTTAATGGGAACAGGGAGTAAACACTGTGCCAAATCTTGTTAACTCATCTTCGATAAAACTCAAAGCTTTATACATTTTGTAGTAATTTATGTGCTTTTATTATAAATTTAAAATCTATATCTTTGAAATCTTTCTTAGAAAAACATCATTGCTTAAACAGAAAATGCACAGATGCGTGTTACAACACTCATATTTCCCATTTGAAAAACAAGTTAGAATGCTCTAGTCGAGTGTGCCCGACTACGAAACTCCCTACTCCCAACTTGCATTTCTAGCAGTTCAGCGGCAAAGCAAGCAAGCAGCGCACTTAACTTGTCCAGTGCCTGTCAAACTATTGTTTTGCCAGCTGAGACGGGGGTAATAGATTCTACCATAACTTTGGTGCTAATTATCCGATCGCGCTGAAATTTTCACAGCTGATCAACATTGATTAAACATATATGTGCACCGAAAATCAAAGCTTTATCTTAAAAATGGTGGCTGTGGGAGTTTTTTGCGATTTGCGGTGAGTGCATCCGAAATTTGAAATAAACTTGATCTGCGTATGGTACACAGGAACCTGTATGTGTCTCTAGCTCTTATAGTCTCTGAGATCGATGCGTTCATACAGACGGACAGACAGACAGATAGACAGACGGACATGGCTAAATCGACACGGTGGTTGATGCTGATCAAGAATATATATGCTTTATATAGTTGGAAATGCCTACGTCTGCCTGTTACACACATTTGCAGTACTTTACAACATATTAAACATATTATATTAAAAAAAGTTTCCCCGACGTGGATGCCGGTGAGGCTTATGGTAACTTTAATCAAAGCATATATTGAAAATCAAAGCAAAGTAACAATATTTGATATTAAACTGAAATAAATATTTAGCTTCAGCTATAGCCTGTATTGTCTGTGGTCGGACTCTACTCTGGATGTGATCTATCACACAAAGTGCGATGATCTATTCATGTGGAACAGTGTATCACTTTAAAAAGCAAAGTGAGATTTGCAACTATTCGTATTCGATGATAAAAACATCATTTCCAATGCATATTTAATAAAATATGTTTCCTAAATCACGGTTGTTGTAATTGATTGTGCTTATTTTGAATTTCTCGATTTATCGGATAGATTCTATCTAAAGTCAGGTCTAAGGGCCTATGCAAACGGAGAGGGCTAGCGGATGTCATTACGATCTTGATAAATGATATCAAGAGTAAACATAAAACCACGATTGATAAAGACAGTTGATTAGGAGAACATATTGTAATATCGTCTAAGCAACTGGAGAGTTTCCAGAGAACAAAATGATCATGCTATGCATTATGTTTACCGTTAAAAGCAGAAAATACACCTAGCGCAGTGTGAAACAAAGTGTTACTTCAGGTTACACAAAACATTACTACTGCTCCGTGTAACGGCACTAAGGACATGTATGCGTAGGTAATACCTACTAGGTATATCCTTTTACAAAAACTGAATTGTACTGAAATTAGATTTTGCTTTTTACTTTAAAAATGAATTGTATTGAAATTTGATTTATGTCACAAAGATTTATACAATTCTGATAAAATTGATTTTAGTTGAAATTTAGTTGATTTGTATTGTATTCCAGGATACTTGGCAGTCGCGTATTCTCTTTGTTATTTGCTGCTGTAATTATTACATAAGAGTGATCATTACTGATCATATTTGTGTGGCCCATTTTAATGATCTGTTGAACAGGAGCATTTTGTCTACCTCAATTGCTTTATCACTCCGATATATAAGATACATATTAATTATGGCATTTCAATTAATTGAAGGCAAGCAGTATAAACATGCCACTGCCACACAGACACGCCCCCATTTGCTCCACGCAGAATTGGCAGAGCCCACATACTGGTAGGTACAGTAAGTACAGGCTATAATTACTTACTTGTTTGGGGCGGTGCATCTGCAGGGCTCAGTTTCAGTTTCAGGTTCAGCATGAGTATAGCGCCAGTTTGCAGCTGATGCAGCGCGTGCCAGCTTCAAAGGAAGGGGGGCAGCAGCTGCCACTGTCCAGTGTTCACTTTTCACTCACGTTGTGTTGAGTGTGCTTTAGTCTGCCCCTGAACGACCCGATTATGCAATCACAACACGTTAAGCGCTGATTAAGACACACAACAAACAATACAAAAAAGCGCAGCCACAACAATGACAACACCAACAACAACAACAAGAAGATCAGATTGCAGATCGTCCTGCATAAATTGGAAATGGCCAAGCAGAGGGCACGCGCTGCAAGAGGAAGCTGCAACACTGCGTCGCTGCTGCAATCAAGGGGTTGACGCACGCTGCTGACGTCGCTGCCCGGCACGTGTTATGCACTTTGGCAATATACTATATATATAATGCAATATATCCAGTTGCCTGCTGCTCTTTCTGTGCCAGATCCTGCTGATGCTGCGCTTCGACTTCGTCTTCAACTTGAGCTTGCTCTTTTACAGCGTTTGCCTTTTTAGCTGCAACTTGTTGTTGTTGTTGCTGTTGTTATTTATATGATAATTATGAGAAACTGGCGCAGGGGGATCAAATTGCATGCAAAGTGGAAGAGCGGCAACAGCAGCGTCTTATTTGAACTTAAAAGTTCTGAACATGAATGATTATGCTGCATTCAGTTTCACTTGCAACCTTCGCGCTACTTGCCCCTTTGCTACATGCTCCTTGCTCCTTGCTCACAACAGAGAACCGAAAACAAATAACTGTTGAAAATGAGCTGCGTTACCGTTAACCGTTAACAGCTTAAAAGGGTTCCTTACCCCCACCAAGCAACAATTCGTGTGCCTCATGCTGCATGTTGAGTGCTGCGCAGGTGCAGCTGACGTCAATGATATGCCCGTTGATGGCGTTGATAAGTAAGCGAACACTTGCCCCCCCTTTTCCCTTGTTTCCTTCTTAACGCATTTGAATTGAGTACAGCAACAGCAACAGCAGCTCCAAAAGGTGTCAGACAGGGGGCAGCTATTGCATGCCACACGCTTTCTTTACACACACCTGACCCAAAACTGCAGTTTCAACGTGCAACCTGCAACCTGGCTGTCCTGCCGCATCTAACAGGCTGCTGTCCTGCTTTCTGTTTCTCTTTTTGTTTTTGTTTACGTGAGATTAAAATCATCCAATCATCCGCGTGCCCAGTCAACAGCTTTTACAAATATTCATAACTTAAGCAGAACTTATTAAAAACATATTGAGGTCAAACCCCTTTGATAATCTTGATAATGATCGAGCTTTTGAGTATTATAATTTCTCTTTTTTTTCTTGATGGGCTCTAAGTATCTAATCAGAGAGGCCAACATTGTTGTTCCTCAATCAATATTTTATTAGTTAAATATCTGCCTTGTGGAAAACTGTAGCCTACTGGAAAATTATATTTAAAACGTATCTCCGTCAATGTGTAATAGCCAAACCAGTGAACTATATTGTTCAGGGGACAATGACCACCATTCATTATATACATATGTATTAGTCAATAAATATATATATATAAATATCTGCCTTATATAAGAATCAGATCTGACTATCTGGCCTTAGAAGATCTAAGTTATAACTCATTTAAGTTAGTTATGTTGTGTCGAGTGTTGTAACTTCTCTTTCTTTTGTAAAGGGTATCTAAGTATCTAAAATCGAAATCGATATCTACGATCTGATCTGACATTCTGATCTTTGAACTCATTTAAGACATTTTTTAAGCACTTAAGATTCCCAGCCAATGATGAATGTTGTTTGGAACATTGTAGTTTGCTGCGTATTTAAGATCTTGTCACTTTTTGTTCTATCAATATCAACGAGTATATCAATCTGTATCCAAGATCTTGCCACTTTTTGTTCTATCCATATCTACGAGTATAACAATCTGTTTGTGATCACTTAAAACGATTACTTAACGATCTTCCATGAATCAAGTAGTTTTATTCTTCAGTTCGAAATGCATTGATCAAACTGGATCATCCAATTCTTTGCAAATGATCGACAACTTTAAAAATATGAATACAACAATTTACAACAATCAAAAAATTTCATCAATCAATCTCTCTAAGGGGCAAGGAGCTGTTGGGCATTTGCCGCCTGGAGCTGATGAAGAGATCTGATCTGAAAAGGTAAAATTTCTCAGTTGAGAATGTTTGGATGTGCGTCACAGCTATAGAACTGGAAGCCAGTTCGTTTTTTGCGAAAAATGTTGGCAAACATTTTGTTGTAAACGCACTTCGTAAAGCGACGGCACGGGACACAAAGGACAAAGGACACGCACAGTCGTTGTCACATCATGAGGGTTGAAATCTAATGAAATAATAATAATAAAAAAAAGCGAAGGCATGCTTAGCCAGAGAGGAGAGGGGAGGTAGAAGAAATACTTACGGGAATGTGCGACCGAAGAGCCCGAGAACGAGAACGAAAACGAAAACGAGCCCGTTTATCATCCGCAGCCGCCTCTCTGATCCTGGCTAGAGTGAGACAGAATTATACTGCAACAATAGCGCGTAACGGGACAGTCGAAACAAAGTTGGTTTTGGGCTCAACTCGGGTGGTGGCTAGACCAACTAGACATTTCACTGTTTTAATGGGGAGCTGCATCCCTTCAGTGGCTAAAGGCTAAAGGCTCAAGCACTGACAGAGTGTGTTTGACTGAATGCCTTGGTCCTGTAATCGCACTGCGCTCTGCATCGGATACCGATTCCAAATTCGAATCCAACTACGCATTAAGCGCCATCTCGGGGGTGGGTGGTTGTTTAGTTGCTTCTTTGATTGTTCAACGCAACGCTTTGTGGGATGGTCGTCTGGCCTGGTCTGGTTGCTGGGGTAAGGACCCTGAACAGGACTAAGGACTACACTACGACCAGGGTAGCGCCGGCTGTAACATTCCAAGCATACGCATCATGCTCGTTCCTCGCTTCTGGGGTTGAAAAACTAAACAAGTCGCGGACACGAAATTTGGAAACGGGACGCGCAGTTTTGGGAAAGGGAATGTCTACAAATATGTGTGTGTGTGCTTGTGTGTATATGTGTGTGTAAGCTGGCTTGGTAACAAACAGCGGCACATTTAGTGCCAAATTTTGGGGTGCGCATCGGATTTAGGCGCTTTGAATAGAAAAACAGGCTGAAGCAACCGATACATTTGCAAGGTCATAGACAAATTTTAACTTTCCGCTTTTACCTTGAGATTCCTTGCGGTCGAAATGTATAATATCCTTATTAATATTATGGTTATAGTTAGCCAGATCTTTACTTGTCACTACCTGAATACGCTTTCTTTCTTAATGTATGTGGTAAGAACTAGCTTAACAAATTCTGACCAAAAGATATATAATAAGATATTCCGGTTTTCCAAGAGTATTTTCGAAAAGCTTATTCCAATTTTTAGAGTATACTACTCACAAATTTTCAACTCAAAAAGCACAAATAAAGAATTTATTTTGGAACTATGGTTCATTGGTGAAAATATCTTTGAATTGATCGTAGAATACGACTTCGGGTAACCATTTTTCTAGTTTGTATGCACATACAAATTGACTCTACCTAGAATTAATATTTTCGAAAATTGTTTAAAAACCAGTCTTAAAGAATTGACAAAATCGAGACGTTCAAGAACAGAGCCTGCGGAACATATTCGGAATCTTTAAATAAAAACGCATTTGAATTATGATTCAATGTAAAAGAATCTTCGTACATGGTTTTGAAGTGCACTCAGAAAATGTTATCCTACTAGTTTTACAATTACCTAGAATAGGCTAGAATTCATACCGTTTTAACCAAATTTTTTTAAATATTTTACGTCCTTATATATTCTTAAATTCAGTACAAACAAATCTTCCACGTGATTTAGCGAAGGCGTCTTTTCCTTAAATTCAATTTTAAAATCAAACAAGTAAGAACGTTGCAGTCTGTTCCGACTGCGATATACTCTGTTTTCTGTACGTTTAATAAATTAAATTTTTGTAAAGACTAGTTATATACTTAAAACAAAAACTTATTTTTCAACCGAGTGTTCCTATGGAAGCTATAAGATAAAGTCGACCGATTTTGATCAAATTTGGTCAGCATATATAAACGGTCCTTAAACTTAGGTAAATTGAGTTTGGTTGAGTTATTTTAAGAAACAAAATAGTTTTTCATACAAAAACTTATTTTTCAACCAATTGTTCCTATGGCAGCTTTGAGATAAAGTCGTCTGATTTTGGTCAAATTTTGCCAGCATATATAAACTGTTCTTAAATTTAGGTAAAGTGAGTTAGGTTGAGTTAACTTGAAAAACAAAAAAAGTTTTTCCTACAAAAACTCATTTCTAACCGATCGTTCCTATGGCAGCTATAACATATACAAGTCCGATTTGGATGAAATTTTGTCATCATGTTTAAACTGTGCTTAAACTTACGTTGCGTGAGTATGTATGCTGTATACTAAGTTTGGTTACTCTAACATCAAAACTGCGGAAAAAAATGTGGTCATACAGACTAACAGACGGACATTTCACAAACCCAATATACTCTTTTTTCCCAGTTTGGAAAACAGAGTATACAAATTAAAAAATCTATCTAAAACAAGTAAGAATGTTTAGTCGAGTGTGCCCGACTACGAGACTCCCTGCTCCCAACTTGCATTTCAAGCAAGCAGCGCACCTTACTTGTCCAGTGGCTGTCAAACTGTTGTTTTGCCAGCTGATACGGGGGTAATAGATTCTTCCATAACTTTGGTGTTATTTATCCGATCGTAATGAAATTTACGCAACCGATCAACATTGGTTAAACATATATGTGTATCAAAAATCAAAGCTTTATCTATAAAATTGTGACTATGGGAGTTTTTTGAGATTTGCGGGGGTGCGGTGAGTGAGACGGACATGGCTAGTTCGTCTCGGCTGTTGATGCTGATCCAGAATATATATAGTTTATAAAGTCGGAAATGCCTCCTTCTACCTGTTACACACATTTGCAGTACTTTATAACTCTTTTTACTCCCTGTTCCCATTAAAAATGGGAAAAAGGGAGTTATAAAGTACTGCAAATGTGTGCAACAGGCAGAAGGAGGCATTTCCGACTATATAAACTATATATATTCTTGATCAGCATCAACAGCCGAGACGAATTAGCCATGTCCGTCTGTCTGTCTGTGTGAGCGCACAGATCTCAGAGACTATAAGAGCTAGAGACACCAAACTTGGCATGTAGGTTCCTGTATACCATACGCAGATCAAGTTTATTTCAAATTTCGGATGCACCCCCCCGCACCCCCGAAAATCGCAAAAGACTCCCACAGCCACAATTTTAAAGATAAAGCTTTAATTTTTGGTACACATGTATGTTTAATTAATGTCTTTCGGATGTGTAAATTTCAACACGATCGGATAAATAGCACAAAAGTTATAGAAGAATCTATTACGCCCGTCTCAGTTGGCAGCAACAACAGTTTGACAAGCAGTTTACGAGTTAAGTGCACTGCTTGCTTGTGTTACACCCGTATCAGATGGCAGCAACAACAGTTTGACAAGCAGTTTACGAGTTTAGTGCACTGCTTGCTTGTGTTGTCGCTGAATTGCTTGAAATGCAAGTTGGGAGCAGGGAGTCTCGTAGTCGGGCACACTCGACTAGAGTATTCTTACTTGTTTTCCTTTTCATGTATTGAAAATACTTGACATTAAACTGATATTATTATTTAGATTCAGCTATAGCCTGTATAGTCTGGGCTCAGTAGAATCCACGCTGGATGAGATCTATCACACAAAGAGCGATGATCTATTCTTGTGGAACAGTGTGTCATTTTAAAAAGCAAAGTGAGATTTGCAACTATTCGTATTCGATGATAAAAACATCATTTCCAATGCATATTTAATAAAATATGTTTCCTAACTCACGTTTCCTAACTGTTGTAATTGATTGTGCTTATTTTGAATTTCTCGATTTAGCGGATAGATTCTATCTAAAGTCAGGTCTAAGGGCCTATGCAAACGGAGAGGGCTAGCGGATGTCATTACGATCTTGATAAATGATATCAAGAGTAAACATAAAACCACGATTGATAAAGACAGTTGATTAGGAGAACATATTGTAATATCGTCTAAGCAACTGGAGAGTTTCCAGAGAACAAAATGATCATGCTATGCATTATGTTTACCGTTAAAAGCAGAAAACACACCTAGCGCAGTGTGAAACAAAGTGTTACTTCAGGTAACACAAAACATTAAGTAAGTACTGCTCAGTGTAACGGCACTAAGGACATGTAAGTGCAGGTAAATCCTCTCTCAATCTCCACGACACTCGACTCAAATGTCGAGCGTTTTCTGTGCAAATTTCCAGATCAAATGATATAGGAGTTAAGTTATTGAGTGAAGTAACAAGGCAGCGTCGCGTCGTGTCGGTGCCAGGCAAAAGGCCCAAAACACACACACACACACACACACACACTTTCATTGTATGTATGCAGCGCTTAGACAGGGAACTACATTTTCCGTATTTTCCATAAGGCAAGGCAGAGAATCGCTGTCGCTATCGCTGTCACTGCTGGCGTCGACGACGACGTTAGCTTCAACGTTGAAATCGACATCGGCTGCTATTGCCACCCTTGTAGCCAACGCCAATGTCAGTTTTCCTCGAGTTGATTTTAGTTTTTATCTTGTGTGTGTTCTTTTTTTTCATTTTTTTGTACTTTCCTTTCGTGACAAACATGAAATGAAAATTCGCTTTTCATGCTCTCACCCTCAGAGTTACGCTCTCGCAGTTGATATTGGTGTGGCAGCGACGTCAATGTCAACGCCAACGTCGTCGTCGACGTCGCTGCCAGCGTTGCAGCGAAGAAATACCAAACCGTTCACATGGAAAATATTCGGTTATCCGTTTGGAACATTGACGGCGGCGGCGACGGCGGCTTCGGTGTTTTCATTTTTTTTTTTTTTAACGGAGGAGCACAGGTCAACACAACAGCTGAAACAGTGGGCACCAAAAGACAACAAATAACCAAATTTGTATATAAAAATAAAGATATTTATAAATATGTTTTTAAATAAGAGATGTTAACGAAAATATAAATTCGAAATTGAAGGGTTCAGTTTTTACACATTTACAGAATTATTAAAATTACATAATTTTATAGCTATAAAAGCCTTAAAGTAAGGTCCGAAACGTGAACTCTTTTCAGTCTCCTAATTTTTACCGTCCCACAACTTTTTGTAGGTGTCGCTGAGATGCCACGGGTTTCCACATTCGTTCCCATCTCTATTCAAAATATTATTCTTGCTTAGCATTTAACTATGAATGTAGTGTGTCAAATTTGTGCCAAGTGTGTGTGTATGTTTTCAGCCACTGTAGCCTAAGCCGACAAGAAAAGCAACAACAACAACTGCATAGGCTGCGCTTCAACAGGGACTCCGATACCGATTTTTGAAATGATTCTTGTAAGCCGACGTACGGATAAATTTCCGGATAGACGCTCGCACGTATACACACACACACACACACTTCCATACACACACAGAGTGTGTAACACATACACATGTCAGCCATTTTGGTTTGACGCCGCCGCAATAACAACAACAAGAAAAACACACGCATTACTTTCACTGTTTCTGGATAGGAAAAACGGCAACGCTAACGGCTCTGCCAGCGGCAGCTGCGCTGCTGCGTCGTAATGCTGCTGCTGCGTGGATTTTCCACTGACATTTTCATTGAAACAATTCAGCGTCGCTGCCAGTTTACTCGTCGCCGTGCCGCGCGTTCGTACGTTCGTTCGACTCTCAGCTCTTCGAATCCGTAACCGTATCCAAAAACCAGAAACCAAAAAAGATATTTTTCAAAAGAAAAACAAAAATATATCAAAACTTAAAATTTTGAAAACGTAACTGATTCGCGACATTATCGTCTATCGCTCCGTTTCGTTTCGTTTATCCGCCGTTGCTGTCGTTGTTCTATTTTTTGTCTGGTGGAAAAGTGGAAAAGTGAAAGATTTTCGTAAAGGCAAATATTCTCTGAAAAAGTGCCGAGCCATACATATAACGAAAGCGATAACCGATAACGATAACACTACTGATACCGATAACCGACGTTTTCTTTAAGCCAATATCAAATTATATACAAGCTATAATTTGTAATTGTAAGCAAAAATTTTCCAGTTTTCTTTAAGCAGCGGCGTCAACGTTAGCGTTAGCGTCACCGTTAGCGTCGACGTCGACGCCGCTGTTTTACCGACGCCGTCGGCGTCTTACGCACACACGCAGCTGCTGCTGCCTCGCTCCCGCACACAGCTCGCTGTCGGCCTATTGAGCATCTGTCTCTTTCTCATACCCATACTTCCCTACCCCTACCCCTATCCCTATCCATACGCATTTTCACTCTACTTCTGTTGTACTCTACGTCCGTCGCCGTCTTTGTCACCTACGCAAAAAATCAATAAGCCCCCGCACCCCTCAAAACAACTCGAAAAAGAAATGATTTCCCAAATTGCCTTTGAAGCATAAAACCAATCAAATTAAAGTTTGTATGGCTAAACAAGCGCGCGCTCTCTCTCTCTCTCTCTTGCCGTTTTCCAGCACTGCCCGTTTTCCAACACTGTTGACAACAATCAATTACAGCCTGAAAATTGCTGATTTGACTATAAATAGCAGCTGTTTTATTCTTGTGCATCTGAAGAATCTTTATAGCTAACTGATCTAAAAACACGCAATCCAATTTCTATTACTATTATAACGTTGTTGACAGTGTACGGCAAGCTATAAGATGTATTTCACTTCCTCTTTAGCCTATAGTTCCCCTCATTAGCCCAATTTTTTTAAGAATTTTCATAAGCTTATGGGTCCATAGATCTTCTGTTCCGAGAATGTGAATACTTCAAAAGGCTGCTTCTTCCTTAGTTTACAGAGTAGAGCACCAGGTTACCAAAATTAAAGTCGGTCAATACATTATTACTTAGATTATAATGCATTGTCTTTGAATTCGACTAAGGAAATTGATAAGAATTATCAAAAATAAGCTAATTTTCGACAGATTTACATATAATGTAGGGCTGGAAACACACAATCGATTAATCGAATTTCTTGCAATGGAATGAGCACTAATCGATGTGTTTTGGATTGCTACGTTTATCGATTAGCGATATTTTTCACAAGAACATCATCGATTTGATCAATTTTGAAAACTTTTTATACTTTTATGACAGTGTATTCTGGGTAATGTTTTCAACTCATTGATTAATCGATTTCTTCTATACGATCAACCGAAACACCATCGATTGTAATATTTAGTGATGATTTACGTCCCTATTATAAAGTAAAATCTTGTTGAACGTAATTACATCTCTTTAGAAAAGGCAATTTTGACCAAAAAAAAAAAAAATTGAGCACCAATAAAAAAAGACAAATCTGACGTAGAAAATTTGGTAAATTGGCAACACTATTTTTGATTTGTGTGTTGAATATGGAAACTTAGACAGCATTTGCAGAGTTGTTAATTTTCAGTTTTCATGGGGCTTAGAAAAAAAAATATCAACAACACATTTCACTCGTCAGTTTCAATTTTTCTCCCACAACAACATAAATTATCCAAAATAAAAAAATCCAAAAAGTATTTAAACACCACAAAATCCAAACCGAGCAATTCTCATTTGTTTATTTCCATATATTTATTATTTTTCGGCTCTTAAATAAAATTCGTTCATATTAAACAATATATGTATATTGAATAGCTATAGCTTAAAGTCCATTAAAAGACGGCGCTCATATTTTATATCGAGATATATATATATATATAAATATATATATATTGATATATATGCCATCTCAGATCAATATCAAACAAAATCTATAGTGCGCCT